>QRFJ01000036.1:2097350-2697350 GCA_006176705.1 Cocos nucifera | reverse complement strand
ATTATGACACCCCTTCATAAAAATTATGACACTTCTATAGAAAATATAGTATTTTATTCATTATATCATAATTTTTGTGAATTGATATCATAATTTTTGTGAAGAAATATCATAATATTTTTTTCATATATATTCATTATTTTTTTTTCCACCATATTATGATATTCTTTCATAAAAATTATGACACTCATTCACAAAAATTATGACATTTTGAATAAAATATTATATTTTCTACAGGGATGTCATAATTTTTGTGAAGGAATGTCATAATTTTTTGTGAATGACATATTCATTATTTTTTTCTCTATGTCATATTATAACATTCCTTCATAAAAATTATAACACTCATTTACAAAAATTATGATACTCTGAATAAAATACCATATTGTCTGCAGAGTATCATAATTTTTATAAATGGATGTCATAATTTTTGAAAATGAGAATTTTCATCATTCAAAATTTTAAGCACTGGGGAACATTAAATGCACGTTGGGAAGCGGGGGGCTACGTGTTCTAATGGGGTGTATCGGATCACCCCATTAGAAAATATTTTTAATGGGGTACACCGCATGCATGCAGTGTAAAAAATATTTCTCAAATATGTATATAGAAAGGTATCGAGCGCAAAGTACATGTGGTCTCCATGAAGATCACCTCTATTCTCCTCCGTGGTGCACCTTTTGCTATACCACTATGGATAATTGCCATATCATGGATTTTGAAGATAAACGGCTCTCTTCATCTTGAACATATGATCAAGATACCTTCAACGTGATACACAACATGTTTTGGAGATGAAAAAAGGCTTTGCACCTTCGAAATAAATGACATGACAGCTATTTAAATTGGTACCAAATTTTATAATGCAAAAGTTGCATTACAGAAGATTCTAAGTCCTCACCCGTATACCCGAATGGAGACACGAGACTCAATACAAAAGTAACTAAGTGCATGTGCGTGAAGTAGTCCTAATTTCTACTAGGCACAGTAATTTTTTTGGTAAATCAGATAGAATTAAACCAATTTAGAATAAATATATCTTATTTAAAACTAAGAAAGAAGACCAATTATGGAGTCTCATAACGTAGTTTTGGTAGGTTAGCCACATAAATCACCATTCAATCAATTACACTATTAGCTTTCCTATCGATATGTGAAGCATCACGAAGATCAATAAATACATCACTTGCTAGCAATTGTAGCAGGGGATGGGGTTTGACCTCCATGGATGGTGAATTCACAAGCCATCTAAAAACTATTATGGATTTCCTCTCTATATAGATACAGAAATTCCTAATATATTTCTGTGTAGCTTAAGTTAGCTTTTCCCATGCAGCACACAATTCCCGCCGTCAGGACCGTAATATCAAAAATTCTATAAATGACTAATAGAGTACCATTAGAATTCTTGATCATAATATCAGCTCCACCAAATGCACTTCTCTCTTGTACACTATTATCAAAATTAATTTTCAGAAGTAAGAGGTGGTGGCTCACAAAAAAATATGTTACTTAAAGGAAGAGCCACAGATTCCTCCTACCATCAATGATCCCTGTGAACTAATCACATGGATAAACTCTTGAGCATGAATGGAAGCCTTTAAAATAATTATTGGCACTATTTCTTATCCCTTAGAAAATATGATCATTCTTAACCAGCCAAAGTAATATAACACATCGAAACTACTTCAATTCTTTCACCGTTGATAGATAATCTGAAAGAAATCATCAAGAGAGAGCATTGGAATGGTAGATGAATCCTGAAAATGGGCTTGCCACCATACTTATGATGTCCTTTTGCATTGTAACATGATCTAAATATAGACTTCTCTACTTATGGGTGTAAATCATAATGGCTTGGTATACGAAGTTCGTTCATGCTAATGTAAAATAATCCGATATGAAAATATTCCAATATGGAAGCTGGTGCCGAGCAATTTTTCACATAAATAAAGTAATTTTGGATAAACACCTAACTGCTAAACCCATTTGATGCCATGATTAGGTTGAGGTTTGAACAAAAAGAGTTTGTAGGAATCAGATACCTTGATTATCAAAGTCAAAGATGAACCCAATTCCAAGCTATCGGCACTGTCACCATCTGGAATAGGAATAGAGATAACTTTATTGGCTAATGCCTTTCCAAAAACCTAAGAGACCATTAACTGATTCCACTTCCATTCACCAGCTAGCAAGGGAGATTTTTTTTTTTTTTTTTTTTAGCACGAGTCCTTGTAATGAACTAGTATCAACATGAGCAAGAAGAGTAGGTGATAACCGTAGATCATAAAGCACATCAATGGATACATCATTCCCTGCACACCATTTATTCATTTAATATAGGAATAAAGAAACAATAAATTTTTAGTTGCCAAGTTTATAACACATGGAAGACACGTGCGTTCTCTCTCTCTCTCTCTACCAGTTTATATCCCCTTGATTTGACCATCTCCACCGGTCTCATTACTACAACGGTTCACTCTCACTACACATATACTTGCCAAACTCGATCCAACACCACGAACTCTATATTCTTCTCCTTCTTCTTCTTCTTCTTCTATTTCTCGCTGTAAGAGTTATGGGAGAAGATGTGGAGGAAGTCTATGATGCCAATGGCTACGATAGCCAAAAAGCCAAGAAGGGTACTGTAGATGAATGCAAATGGTTCGAGGAAGAGATCGATGATAATCTCAAATTCTCTTATGCTTTAAATAGGTAAAGAAGTCTCATATGTTTATTTCCATCCTTTTATACATATATAAAAAAAATCATACTAAATCCTTTGTTAGGTTTATAATAAAACTAATTTTTGAAATCTGCAGGTTAATATGATCTTATCTCAAGAGTTCCAATTGTATCTCATATTGTTTCATTGAATTTTCTTTAATAATTTCTGTGTTGGTAATGCTAGCGTGCTACATAGAGGGGCCAGCAAGTACCAAGACATAGCTCTTCTTGACACAAAGCATTTTGGAAAGGTTGGTAACCTTTGTTTAAAAGGAAAGATACCTTTGATCCATTTAATTGTTTTCCTCAGTGCTTTTTTTTTTTTTTTTTGGGTATATTTTAGGCCTTGGTGATCGATGGGAAGATGCAGAGCACCGAGATGGATGAGTTCGTTTACCATGAATGTTTGATCCATCCAGCCCTTCTCAACCATCCCAAGTAGTCCTCTTTCCTCATGCCTCTAATAGCATTTTAAAGGATCCCATAATCTTGAAGTTGGACACATGCATCTCCTTTTTTTTTTCTTTTTTTCTTTTTTTTTTTTTTTTTTTTTGATGAATGTTTTTAGCTATATATATACACACACCAAAGGTTGGACCAAGGTCTGAAAGAACCTCCTAGTTAAAGGAGGTCTAAACTAATTGGATTGTTCCTAAGGTTCTTAACGATAAAAAGATAATTAAAAGATAGTTTTTATAAATTGAATAAAAAATAAATATAAATTTTCACCTCTAGACATCTATTCAGCATAGCCCACTTTCACTACCGACGGCCATGCCAGGGCAACCGAACTAGGCTACTTAAATTTAAAATATTGTAAATAGTATTGAGAGATAGGGATATATGCAACACTGGTACTGAAAGATAAAAGCATAAATTGTATTCGAATGCTAAAAATATTTGAAAAGATAATATCCAAAATATTTTGAAGAAAATTTTTGTCTTTATTGAAGGAGAAAGGCTATAGAAATTATTCCGTTGATAGACACCACAATGATGCTTGGAGCTTTTGGAAAAGAAGGTTTTGAAAGGATTTTGCTACAAGTATATATATATATATAGTTAAAATATGATTAATAACAAGATGGCAAGCTAATATATCTTTGTGAAAAATCAAATAGTGGCCTTATGATAACCTCATATTTATTACTGCTGGTATTGTTGCTACTATCATTATTATTATTATTATTATTATTATTATTAAAAATATTATGGTTATTGTTATCATTATTGTTATCCTATATTTTTTAAATTTTATAATTCTCATATTAATAATATATTTTCCTTTTCCTTCAATATAATAACTGCAGTCCAAAAATAGTATTTATAATGGGAGGTGGAGAGGGATCCGCAGCAAGAGAAGTCCTCAGGCACAACACCATCCAGAGGGTGGTCATGTGCGACATCGACGAGGTCCCAACTGTTTTATCCATGAAAATTAAAAATTTCATGTGATGGGAATAACTAAAGTTGCACACCTATATAATTAATTATTTATGAATCAAAATCATAATTAGTCATAAAAATTTCATATTTTCTTGAAATTAAATTTGTTGTCACACCTATGGGCATGGGCGCCATATGGCAGGAGGTAGTGGACTTCTGTCGGAGGTATCTGATTGCCAACCAAGAAGCCTTCGCTCGTGACAAGCTTTGCCTCATCATCAACGATGCTAAGCGAGTCCTATCAACATAAAATAAAATAAAATAAAATAAAATAAAAAAAGAAAAAAAAAATGAAGAGAAGAGCCCTGATGTTCTCTTCGAACAATATAAGCCAACCCTTATCCTACTAGACCCCAGAAAAATCAGAAATGATTTTTTGAAATTTAGGGTTGCATGCTGGACTGATTTGACATGTACACATTATTCTTGGTCCAAATATTTTGCGAGGTTGAGTCGATATAAAATTTAACCTAACTCGACCCAATCATGACCTAGTCCTTTTCCGTATGTGTTTGAACTTTGCTATTTAAACCATGCTAGCTGGCTCAAAGCTGAAGAACTAAGAGATGAGGCATGATTTAGACTTGTCTTATAGTAAAAACTGTCTAAGCTCAACCATCCCAAGTAGTCCTCTTTCCTCATGCCTCTAATAGCATTTTAAAGGATCCCATAATCTTGAAGTTGGACACATGCATCTCCTTTTTTTTTTTCTTTTTTTCTTTTTTTTTTTTTGATGAATGTTTTTAGCTATATATATACACACACCAAAGGTTGGACCAGGGTCTGAAAGAACCTCCTAGTTAAAGGAGGTCTAAATTAATTGGATTGTTCCTAAGGTTCTTAACGATAAAAAGATAATTAAAAGATAATTTTTATAAATTAAATAAAAAATGAATATAAGTTTTCACCTCTAGACATCTATTCAGCATAGCCACTTTCACTACCGACGGCCATGCCTGGTCAACCGAACTAGGCTACTTAAATTTGAAATATTGTAAATAGTATTGAAAGATAGGGATATATGCAACACTGGTATTGGAAGATAAGAGCATAAATTGTATTCGAATGCTAAAAATATTTGAAAAGATAATATCCAAAATATTTTGAAGAAAATTTTTGTCTTTATTGAAGGAGAAAGGCTATAGAAATTATTCCGTTGATAGACTCAAGAATGATGCTTGGAGCTTTTGGAAAACAAGGTTTTGAAAGGATTTTGCTACAAGTTTGGAGGAGAGTTATATATATATATATATATATATATAGTTAAAATATGGTTAATAACAAGACGGCAATCTAATATATTTTTGTGAAAAATCAAATAGTGGCCTCATGATAATCTCATATTTATTACTATTGTCTGCTGTTACTATTATTATTATTATTATTATTATTATTATTATTATTATTATTATTATTATTATTATTATTATTATTATTATTATTATTATTATTATTATTAAAAATATTATGATTATTATTATCGTTATTGTTAACCTATATTTTTTAAATTTTATAGTTCTCATATTAATATTTTTTTTTCTTTTTCTTTAATATAATAACTACAGTCGAAAAATAGTATTTATAATGGGAGGTGGAGAGGGATCTGTGGCAAGAGAAGTCCTCAGGCACAACACCATCCAGAGGGTGGTCATGTGCGACATCGACGAGGTCCCAACTCTTTTATCCATGAAAATTAAAAATTTCATGTGATGGGAATAACTAAAGTTGCACACCTATATAATTAATTATTTATGAATCAAAATCATAATTAGTCATAAATATTTCATATTTTTTTAAAATTAAATTTGTTGTCACACCTGTGGGCATGGGCGCTATATGGCAGGAGGTAGTGGACTTCTGTCAGAGGTATCTGATTGCCGACCAAGAAGCCTTCGCTCGTGACAAGCTTTGCCTCATCATCAATGATGCCAGCGAGTCCTATCAACACAAAATAAAATAAAATAAAATAAAATAAAATAAAAAATGAAGAGAAGACCTGGTGTTCTCTTTGAACAATATAAGCCAACCCTTATCCTACTAGACCCCAGAAAAATCAGAAATGATTTTTTGAAATTTAGGGTTGCATGCTGGACGATTTGACATGTACACATTGTTCTTGGTCCAAATATTTTGCGAGGTTGAGTCGATATAAAATTTAACCTAACTCGACCCAATCATGACCTAGTCCTTTTCCGTATGTGTTTGAACTTTGCTATTTAAACCATGCTAGCTGGCTCAAAGCTGAAGAACTAAGAGATGAGGCATGATTTAGACCTGTCTTATAGTAAAAACTGTCTAAGCTTACTTGCAATACATGGTGGATTTGGTATAAAACACCATACAATTCTTTAAAATTTGACTAGTATTACAAGTGAGCCTGAAAAAAAAAAAAAAAACAAAAACAAAAATGCATTTCTGCAAAACTAAATTGTGCCCTTGAGAGCAAGCACCAAATGATCCCATTTAAAGAGCCGAGAGAAACAATTATCCACTTATGCAATAACTAAGGTTTAGCTCTATAATCATATAGGGTTTGATCTCTTGTACCAGACTCATGTATGTCAAGGACTTTAGGTCTGGGTCTGCTTATTAAGGATCCTAATTTATGGCTTTGAGTCTGCTCCATTTGATCTTATAATTTGTACAGTTTGGATTGTCATGCCATTCACTATATAAACTTCAAATTTGATTTGTTAAAATTGGTTGATCTACGGTGGAGCTGGAAAAGAGAGAGGAGAAATATGATGTTATAGTGGGAGATTTGGCTGACCCTATGGAAGGAGGACCATGTTATCATTCTATGAGCAAGTGCTCAAGCCCAAGCTCCATCACCATGGCATCTTTAACCGTCATCTACCTATAATCATGATTCCAAGTTCAACATGATCTCTTTCTTGCACTCCACCCAATTTTTATCTTACTCTAATTTGATCATGCATGGGCTGGACCAGCTGGAGTTCTTACCCATAAGGAGGTCTTTTCATCCATACACAACACCCTAAAGCATGTTTTTAAATGTGAGTTTTTACTTTTCTTTTTTTCAAAGAGGATATTTTTACATTCTTTCGAACCAAAATATCTTTACTTATGCTAAGCTTCACATTATTGTTGTACTGATGCATGGCCCCAATCAACATCATCTTTAACATGTCCAGTTTCATCAGAAAGTCCATACAAATGCCAAGCTTGAAGTCAAGCTTTTTAGGCTAAATTTACTAAGTCGGAGCTGCTTTGGTATCCAAATATATATAATCCACTACCTTACCAAATTTTGTTAGGTGACTTTCCCCAAGGATTACTACAAGCATAGGTTATCATAAATTCAATATTTTTGTGTTGGTTAAAGAAAAGCTAAGCATTGAGTGCATCCAAAAGTCATAAACAAGATGTCTATCTTCCTTCCTGCTGGTACATGTTCCCAACTAAAGATATCTATCACAACCCTCCATTCATAATTTGAGGGCACTTGCCATACTAGAGTAAGAGATTCTGATCGGGATGATATTGCCAATTTGCAAATGATCCCTTTGGTTACTCATGATGAGATTTCCTAATTTGGTTGTAAACATTAACAACTAGTTTTCTACCATCACTTTTCACATCTCTGTTCGGTTACCGATGGCCTTAATTTCTTTGTTATCCATATAGATGTGCTTGCGTACGCAACTCATGTGCCATCCTTTGCAGATACATGGGGATGGGTTATGGTAAGTTGCACCTATCTACACATTCATATTAAATTTCTATGAGATCTCACACTTGCTGATGAGAATAAGATTGTCAAGATCCAAATAGCTAATGTGTGAATCTTGCGCATGTGTTTTAAGGCATCTGATCAACCATTTACTTTTAATGCTCAACAAATTGATGAGAGGATCCATGAGAGAATTACTGGAAAGCTACTCTACTTGAAAGGCGAGTTCCTTGTACCTGCCACCACAATGAACAAGACCGTTTACAAATAGTAAGTATCATTGTTATGTGATTATATCATCAGCAACAAGGATGCTAACGTTAGAATTGCAAATCTCATATAAGCCCATAGTGATGGTGCCATTATACCCCAAGCAGGCTCACTAGATGATGCTAAAAAAATATCTCCACATTGCTAATAAGAATAGTTTAGGGATGCTGAAGAGGTTAATATATGAGCAACTCATCTGTGGCTACTTGATCGTAAGACTTAGTAGGTCAATGTTCATAAGGTGAGGTTTGAGCTTCAAATGGTAAACCAAGCTAATCTGAAACCCAGCCTAAATGACGGAACATAACCAGCATCAACTTGGCTTGTCGCTTCGACTGGAAAGAAGACTAATTTAGATACCTCGTGCTCATTGCAGTTTTATAAGTAATCTAGTCTTCTGTCACAAGTTTTGTAAGAAAGCATGTGAGATTAAAGTCTAAAAAGGACATTGATTGGATTTCATTTAAACTCCTGGTGAGTTTTTCCAAATTGTATTTACGTTATGTAGTTCAACTTTGATCGGTACCTAAGATGTCCTCAAGAGATTGGTCCAAACAAACCTAGATTACCTAAAATGACAAAACAATTCAACTCACAAATAAATTGAGAATTCTATATCTTTAACAATTTCATAATCTTTAGTTATTGAAACATCGGTTTAACTCTGAATTTGGTTTTGAGCATTGCAGATTGTTGAATGAAACGAATGTATACACAGAGGAGAATGCAAGATTTATCCATGGGCATGGGAGGGCATGTTGCTCTAAAGGCTCCTCATTCATATGAAGTCAAATCAACAATACTTGGAGCAAATAGATCATTTGGCAAGAACCTAATGAACAAGTTTGGATGTTAGCATTCTTTACTTCTTTTATACTCCCAAAAAAATAAACTGTGTTAACCATCACTCATTTTATGAAATAAAAGGTATATTATAATAAACTGCATGTTAATTACTTATTACTCTTTCTTCTTCTTTCCTTCCCCTTTTTTGTGTATGAAAATAAATTTACATACATTTGGTGGTCTCTGATAGAAAAAAAGAAGGAACTAAAAACTTCTTGTCATCCAGAGAGATATTCAAGGTACCTGTAGCTTCTTGTTTAGGTGCAGTTATGATTTGTTCAAACTTCAAACCGTTAGCCCCGTTAAAGGAATTATTTTTCTGGTGACTTATGAAGAGTTCTACATCGGTAACATTTACGGTAATAGATGAGCAGCATATGGTTATGGTTATAATATTCGACTAATTTTTAGGTCTCTTTTTTTTTGGCTTGGTTCCTTAGTGTGGATAATTTTTTCCAGGAATCTGAATTTGATATGGTAGACAATTGCAGTAATGGTTGCTAGGCTGTCTTTGCCAAGCCAGTTATATTCTGAAACGTATCATATTTTGCAAGATTGATGCGTTGACATTTAAAATATCTTCTTAAAATTTCTGTATTTTTGAATGCTTAAGGTGATATTGTCCCGTTATTTAAGCTGAAGAAGGATCCATTGTATGCATAATAAGAAGGGTCCATGGTGTGCATATTTTTCCCCTTTTCGGTGTGGTGTTTGTTATCATGTTTGCCCTGGTGTATAGAGCTGCATGCTCTGATGGCAAATAAAGGGTTAGCGTGTCAAAATCTTCATATATGTTTCTCACTCACTTTGTAGCAAAATGACAAGAAAAACGACGGTTTGATTTTTTTTTTATTTATTTTTTTTTTTGATAAGATGGATCATTCACACGGTACCATTTTAGTGGGAATACATCCAAAAGAATCAGAAAACAAAATATCCTGAGAGGACTAGGGGTCCACATACCACCATTTTGGTACCTCTTCGGGGTTTTCTCTTGGGTACCTCAAAATTGATGTTCCAGAGGTCTAGACCTCTTAATTGGCAGGTATGAGCAGGTTTCTCATGGAGCTACATCCACCATTCTTCTGACATAATCCTGCCCTTCTGCCTTTCCTAGCAACTTAATTTCTTTATGCTTCGCAACCCAAATATATGTAATGCTGTGATGTTACCTGAAGAAAGCTAAAATTAATTCAGTGTTTTGCTGAAAAAAGATGGCCTGTCACTAAATTTTCGATACTCCACTTTATTACCACGTTTAATTATAAAATATCACAGCTAATAAGCTTGAGCATGGCCTAGCTTCTCTATCTCCACTTGTCCACACCGTTAATTCTTGATGCCATATCTCTTTAATTTTGCTAGGAAATTAAAACAAACAAAAAAAAACAGATAAAAGAATGCTGTTTTAACTCACAGCAAAGAAATCTTTCCCACAAGATTAGAATAATTAAGCTTGGAATTACCACTCACAAAGCAAATGACATGAAGTTATGGTGACATGATCACCTAACCAAGATTGATGCAAGAACAAAAGCAGATCAAGCGAACATATACATATATATACTTTTATATAGCTTTCAAGTTCGCTTGACAGGATCGAAGTTGGCAACCGCAATAACCGCCCCGACAAGAACGACGAGCACGACTCCACCGGCGACGATGCTGAGAAGGAAGTTCTTGAGCGACGGCGAGATCCCCGGCTGGGCTGCCTCTGCCACCTCCGGGATCACCATGGCCGCAGCCAACGCCGCTGCGGTCAGCGCCGCCGCAGCCTGCTCCTTCGCCGGCGATGATGATGATGCCTGGACCGTAAGGCCGCAGTGGGATCTCCTTGTACCGATGGCAGCCTTTGGCGAGGATCTCGTTGCATGGAAGGCATTGGAGCCGAAGAAGGCTCTTTTCTCGGTGATGATGCATGGCGACGGCATGGCCACGGGCGGTGCCATTGCAGTAGATGCCATTGAGGTGAAGTGGTGGCTGCTGGAAGGCAGGGTGGTGGAGGAAGTGTTTGATTTTTGGGTGGTGGATTTAGCGTGGATAGAGAGAGGAGGGAGTGGAAGTAGGAGGATGAGAGGCTAGGAGACGAGTGTGAGATGCCAGGTCAGCATTTGAATCCTACGTGGAGGCTTCTGGTTATGGGAGCATAGGATAAGGTTATTTCTATGATTCTCTTGTCAGATTGGCTGGAACCAGTGGATGGTCTTCCCTGGAAAAATTAGCTGCCGGATCTGATGCAAAGCACAAAAAACATGAAGTATATATATATATATTATAAAGGCTTATGCTATTCTTAATTACCTGCATATAACACAATACAAGCCTAAATTCACATGATAACATAGTTTTTTTACTAGCAAAAGTTTGGACTTTCTGAATATTCTGTTTCTTAAAATTTTTATTTTATTTTTTTTAAAACAAGATATATAGTATATTTTTAATTTATGAAATATCTAAAGATTTTACTAAATTATTTATAAAAAAAATATACTCTATCTCCGATGAACAATAACAAAACCCCTAATTGAGTGTGCCAACTATTGAATTTATAAAAATTATTAATATGAATTTATTCAGGGGTTATATACTACCTCCATCCCAATTTTGACTGTCTTTCCAAAATCTCATTTCTCTCTCACACACACACACATAACGAAAATTAATATATTGGACCCTTTCAAATTTCTATGGAGGACATTTAGATACCAAAAATTTAAAAAATTTTAATTAATATCATAAATTTATTTAGTGTAGCAATATGGTCCAACCATCTTTATTAAATATAAAAATGTTATTGATGACTCAATAAAGCCTATCCCAAACCTTTGATCTTGATGGATCCCTGCATTGCCCCTTTCCCACCTCCATCAACCTCAACAAGTCCCCCCCCCTCTCCGCTACAACATCCCCTCCTACCACTACCCTCACCGCCCAAGTCCATCTTTTCCTACCCTATGATGCCAAAATCTTGGTATGCAAGTTTCATAGCAACCTCACCATGTGACTTCTTGACCAAGTTCCTCTTTTGTATAAGTTCAATGGCCACCTCGAGAAGTGATGGAAGATGGAGATAAGTTATGATTCTCCATCTTTTTCTCTAAATTTGCTCTCGTCATTATTGCCCTCTTCCTTTTAGGATTCTCCTAGTGATTCCACTCATTATTTTATGCCCAACAAAAAAAATTTAGTCTAATTAGCGAGAAGGATATATAGGAAAAAAATCAATAGATTTTCGTACAATATAAATTATGAAAAAAATTATAGAGATACCCCTTGAACTTTGACCCATTTCTATTTAGACCCCCAAAGAAAAAGATTTCAAATGGATCCCAAAACTCTAAAGAAGTTGCAAAGAGATCCAACCGTCTGTCTCTAGCCTAACAGTGTTAACAAAAAAGAGGAAATGACTAAAACACCCTCAATTCAGAGATTTTTTTTGGGCAACATTTTTTTCTTTTCTCCTTTCGAACCCTTCCGAGCCCTTTCCACTGCCACCTCCCACCAGTCTTCATTGTTGCCTTCCCCCTTACAGACACCCACCTCCTTCATGCTCTTCTTGCTGCCACCTCCTATCGATCTCCGTCATCACCTTCCTGAGCCCTAGTAGACACCCACCTTCTGTTGGTCTCCACCATCGCCTTCTTAAGCCCTTGTGGATGCCCACCTCCATGCCACATCCCATCGATCTCCATCATTGCTTTTCCCCTCGCAGACACCAACCTCCTCCCCGCTCTCCATGCTTCCATGCACCTCACACCAGTCTCCACCATCGCCTTTGTGAGCCCTCAAAGATGCCCATCTCCTTCCTACTCTCCTCACCACCACCTCCCACTGGACTCCGCCAATACTTTCCTCCCAATTGTCACCAACAAAAGCGACAACTGCAGTCAAGATCCTCCCGACCCGTAGGTAGGGAGCCACCAACCTTCTTTCAGCCAACAATATCCGCCTTCGGCCTTCTCCCTCCAATCTTCTTCAGGTGCTTTCCTTTCCATAAATATCCAAAAAGGTGAGACGTCGACCTCCAATCTTCTTGCTGCCACCTCCCCCCAGCCTCCACTATTGCCTTCCTCCCCATCGTAACTGACATCGGCCTTCCCCCTCCAATCTCCCTCAATGCTTTCCTTCCCACAAATCTCCAAAAAAGAGAAAGAAATGAGAAGAAAAAAATTCCACCCTTCCTTTGTTTTTGTTAATTTTTCTATGTTTTTCTCAAATTTTTTCTCTATTTTTTTCATTCCCAACAGTCTCAATCGGGCCATGCATCGAGCTCTGATCACGCCAAAATCAAGAACTTCTAGGAAGAATATTTATGATATTTCATAAAATTTAACCTCTTAAGTAACCCGCACATTATGGTGTTGCCTAACACAAACAGACGATCGGGCTTCTTTATAATTTTTTTAAAGTTTTTGGGTCTATTCAAAACATTTTTTCTTTTGGGATCCAACCATAAATGGGCTAAAGTTTAAGAGGTGTCACTATGATTTTTCCTAAATTATACTAACTATTTAGTGAAGATGAACAGCTAGATTACATTACTATATTAAATTAATATAATAGTATTAATTATAATACTTTAAATTTTTGATATTTAAATATTATATGTGAAAATTCAAAAAGATTTAAAAGTTTTTAGAGGAAAAGAAGAAACAAGCCCTTGATCCCAAAGATTTTCCAACAAATACTTTATCATGATCTATGCATTTATATTGGTAGCAAAGAATCCTATTTTGTCACTCTTACCCACAAGAAGACCATGACCTTTCTCCTTAAGGACCGGCCAGGCTATGTATTATCATGTATAAAATGATGGCAAAAATCCTAGTAAATAGGCTGGAATCTTTATCATAACCATTGTTCTCACCAAAATAAATGGACTTGATTTGCTTTTGCAATAGTTTGGAAACGTTAATGGATTATTCACAACTTGCTTATCAAATTAAAATGATTCACAGATTAATGATGTTAACTATTATTGTTGGTGGTGTTGCTGCCAAAATCTAGCCCGACTAGTACCATCTAGAGGGCATTATTTGATCCATGATAGTAAAATATGATCTACCTTTGAGTCGTAGATCTGCAAATCAAAAGAATAAAAAAGCTCACCAAATTAGCTCCAGTCGGTCCCCCGATGCTTAAGTTAGAATGGGCATGGACGAATAGTAATAATATGAATATAATAGAGAATTATAGTGTAAAATGATATCCTATTAGGGTTGGCCTAGTTTCATATGGTCTTTTTCTCTTTTTACTTCGGCCTTCTTAGGCTCCTGATTAGGTAAACTTGCCCGACCTTTTAATGAGATTGACTTACTCGGCCTTCTGGTAAGATCGACTTACTTGGCTTTCTAATCAAGTCAACTTACTCGGCCTTCTAATAAGATCGACTTAGCCTTCTAATAAAATCAAACTTACTCGACTTCTAATGAGGTTGACTTACTCAGCTTTCTGATAAGATCGACTTATTTAACCTTCTGATGAGGTCGGCCTTCTAATAAGGTTGACTTACTCGATCTTTTGATGAGGTCGGACTTAGTATTTTGATGACCTTCTCGGTATTTTGATGATTTTCTCGATCTTCTCGATTGTTTGATAATCTTTTCGATCTTCTGATAATTTTTTCGGCTTTTTAATGAACTTCTCAGCCTTTTTGACCTTTTTGGCTTTTTAATGATTTGCTCGGCCTTCTCAACTTTCTCGATTTTATCAGTCTTTTCAGCTTTCTTGGCCTTCTAATGACCTTAGCTTTCTTGAACTTTTGATGAGCTTCTCGGCCTTCTCAGCCTTTTGATGACCTATTGACCTGCAAGAAGAAAAGAAGATAGTATGATGGATGAGGGCTTGTAAGCCTCTTATCATGAGAGCTTTGAGTTGTGGAAGTCTCTTCCTCTCAAAGTTTGTCCTTTTTGGGATCTCTTGGTCCTGTTTATATAGATATAGAGCAGGGATCTATTATAGTTTGAGGTAAAAATCAAGAGATAAGACATTATTTCCTCATTATAAGCCATCACCTTCTTTCTTTATTTGGATTTAAATCTATCATAATCATCCTTCCATTTTCATATTTTTCTTAATAGCAAAGATATAACTACTTTTTATATAATTGCATGACATGTGTCCATTAATGATAGAAAAGTTGATTTACATTCCATATCATATGTCCCCTACTTTCGAGTCCGAAGCGGTTTCACTACTTTGGATGAAGGAAATAATCAATAAGTAGTCAAAATATTCAAAATATCTAAAGTAGATCAGAAGTCAAAATATCTGAAGAATATCTGAAGTAGATCGAAAGTTAAAATATTTAAAGAATATTCGAAGTAGATCGAAAGTCAAAATATCCGAAGAATATCTGAAGTCAAAATATCCAAAGAATATTTGAAGTAAATCAGAAGTCAAAATATCTAAAAAATATTCAAAGTAGATCGAAAGTCAAAATATCTAAAATCAAAATATTCGAAGAATATCCGAAGTCAAAATATTCAAAAAATATCCTAAGTAGATCAAAAGTCAAAATATCCGAGGAATATTCGAAGTAGATCAAAAGTTGACATATTCGAAGAATATCCGAGGAATATTCGAAGTAGATCAAAAGTTGACATATTCGAAGAATATCCGAAGTCTAAATATCCAAAGAAAATCATAAGTCAATTGCAATTCGAGAGCTTGAATTTTAAAGGCCCAAGTCGGTGCTTTCGTTAGGTCGATTCTCATCTGGACAAGTTGAATCATTCCAAACAAGAGCTTGTACCATTCATTAAGTCAGTGTTTAGCTGATCAAATCAAATCATCCCAAGCTGGAGCTCGCACCTTTCATTAGGTCGGTGTTTAACCGATCAAGTCGAATCATCTCAGTCGGAGCTAGTCGATTATCCTCATAGTTGGGATTTAGAGGTCCTAACCAGAGCCGAAGTGACCTCAGTTGATTTTTCATAGTTGCTTGAATGGATCCAGGTCCTTAGTTGATTTTTCTCTTTCCTCACTTTCAGTGTCTGGCTCATCGGGTCTTATGCTCAACTCATTTATGATACAAGGAACATTTTGTAGAGATCTTTCTCAATTGGCTGGAGTCAACTTTAGCTAGGTCGCTTTGAGTTTGTTGCAACTCGGTGGGATCCAAGATAGATCTTTTTGTTACTTTTTTAGAGGAAAGCTGACCCCAATCTAACGCGCCAATCTATTACTGCCAAAATCTGATCTGATCAGGACCATCTGGAGGGCATTGTTTAATCCACGATAGTGAAATATTATCTGCCTTGGAGTCATGGATCTACAAACCAAAAGAATGAAAAAGCTCACTGGATTAGCTTCGATTGAGCCCTCCAATGCTTAAGTCAAATTAGACTTTGGACGAACAGTAATAATAATAATATAATAGAGAATTATGGTGTAAAATATTATCCTATTCTGGTTAGCCTAGTTTTAGATGGCTTTTATCACTTTTTACTTCAGCCTTCTGGGGCTCCTGATTAGATCGAATTACTCGGCCTTCTAATGAGATCAACTTACTTAGCTTTCTTGTGAGGTTAAACTTAATTGACTTTCTCGTGACATTAACTTATTCGGCTTTCTGGTGAGTTCGAACTTACTTAGCCTTTTAATGAGATCAGTTTACTCGACTTTCTGATGAGGTCAAACTTACTCAGCTTTTTAATGATGTCAACTTACTCGACTTTCTGATGAGATTGAACTTACTTGACCTTCTTATGAGATCCAACTTACTTAGTATTTTGATGACCTTCTTGGTATTTTGATGATCTTCTCGGCCTTTTGATGACCTTCTCGGTCTTCTGATAACCTTTTTGGCCTTCTTGACCTTTTGATGAACTTCTCAACCTTCTCGACTTTTGATGACTTTCTCAACTTTGTCAACTTTTTCAGCTTTCTCGACCTTCTGATAATCTTCTTGGCTTTCTCTAACTTTTGATGAGCTTCTCAATCTTCACAATCTTTTGATGACTTATTGATCTGCAAAAAGAAAAGAAGATAGTATGATGGATGTAAACTTGCGAGCCTTTCATCACGAAAGCTTTGAATTGCAGAAATTTCTCTCAAAGTTTGTTCTTTTTTCAAATCCTTTGACCTTATTTGTATAAATATAAAGCAAAAATCAAACGATGAAATATTATTCTTTCATTATAAACCATTATCTCTTTTCTTTATTTGAATTTAAATCTATCATAATCATCCTTCCATTTTTAAATTTTTTGTAATAACAAAAATATAAGTATCTTTTATATAATTACTTACCGCATATTCATTAATAATAGAAAAACTGATTTATATTTTATATTAAATGCTATAATAATCCACTGATTTTAGTGGTATATATACCAGTCTTACATGGCCCACAATAGAGAGATCGATAGTCCTAAACCTTCTCTTCTTCGTTGTTTGCAATCCTTTCAAACTCGAGGTGACTTCTCAGAATTTAAAAACAAACGTTGTTCTTGTAATTAAGGACACAATTATTTAAGTTTTAGGAGCAAAGCAGGAGAGGAAGGATAAGGGTATGCTTCAAAAGCTTTTCTCTTGCGTTCTTAACAAACCTGCAACTTTCTAGAGCACTGCAGGAAGTGGAACAAAAAGAAATGCTCAAATTGCATGAAGAGAAGAGAACAGTGATGACTGCATATACCTAAAAATATTGTACAAAGGTGGCTATATGGTGTTTCTTCTTATTAGTTTAACACTTCTACTAACATGGCTGGTCATAAAAATCCAGATCCTTTTTCCTGTACAATTCTCCCACCATGGCCGGTAATCTTGCTTGGACCAAGCTCAATGCCAGTCTGTGAGTGCATCTCTGCCAGCTCCCTTACTCGTGATAAGATATTTGTTGGAATCGGGATCGACGCATGTTTTCTGGAGTTCTTGGCCTGCAGACACAAAAGAATAAGAAGCGAATCAACAAACTAAATATTTTTCCATCTCCATTGCCCCCCACCTTCTGAGGGCAAAACTATAGGCTATAGCTTAAAGTCACCCATCAAACAACTACTATCAATGATTCCTCGCAATCTTGGCCCACCAAAGTTCCATGTACTTTGTCAGATAATAGAGATGGGGGTTAAGTTGATATTCTCATGAGGGACGAAAGCAACATGCATGAAATGCTAATTGGTTTAATTAAAAAGAATAAAAGAGGAAACAAGAAAAAGCAGAAGCCAAGGTTGCTGATGACCTCACCCCTTTGTCTGCAGGACTTTGTGCCAAGCTTGCTCTCAGCAGGTTCCGCCATTTATCCTGAAAACAAAAACCATCACAATCATGTTAACTAGTGTGTTGTACAAAAGTGCAGGTTTCATCTAATTTCAAATTGTGAGGAAGATAGCCTCATGAAATACCAAAAACTTACACAGTCTGAAGACATGGTTTCGGCATGAGAATGAGCTTACCTTAAGATCAACAGAGGTGCGATAAGAGTAAGAGGCAAAGGCTAGCCGTCTGATCTCAGACCACCTACCAGCTCCATACCTAGCTACTCCATCAACTAACTTCAAAACCTCACCAAGAGTCCAGGCTCGATGATGCTTCCTTCTGACACCACCTTTCAATAGTGGCCGACTATCAGCATTATCATCTGTGTTATCTCCAGCTGCATCAAACTTTTCAAGCCTCAGATATTGCTCCTCATCACTGTTAATTGTTTCTACATCCCTTTTTCCTCTCTCATCGACAAAGTTCTGCAGCAAAAGATGTTGATTGGATATTAAAACTAATGAGTAAATACTAAAATACAGATTGAAACATGAAAAATCTATGTACATCATTACGTATCTTCTAATGCATCTGCATATCCCTTGAAGCACTTGTGCTCTATAGACTAGACCATATAGGATTATATGAACTAAAATGAGAATCATAAGATCAAGTTTCCTATGTACAAGAAAATCATCTCCATTGTTAATGCAGAAATACTGATACAGTATAATGGTTCTCCTTAGCTCGAACAGGCATTTCAGCAACATTGTTAGAAACTATGTAAACCCAAAAAATAAAAACTATCGAGAGAGACAAGTCACGGGCATTACGGACGCATTGGTAGCAACTATATAAAAATCACAACATAAAGCAAGACCATCAAGAGAGAGAAGCCACATGGTGGGTTAACTATCATCCTACCCGCTGAGGAATATGCATAGGTAGAGATCTGGCTTTCCTTAATCTGCTTCCATTTTCACCATTTTGTTGCATGGCTGGAATCCTTGGAGGTTTTTTAACCCGGTTGGATGCAATGCCACTAGGATGGTATTTCTGCCAATTGTGACAAACATTATAGAAAATAATGTTAGTTATTGCCAGGGAGAGGAGGGGAAAAATGCTTATCACTATGTTAGATGTTTTTAAAGGCAAATAACAAAAAAAACTAAGCCCCTGCAAAGTCCATATGATCCAGATGAATTGTTAGGAAGATCATATTGATCCTCATTTCATCATGCCATTGTTAAGGCTACAGTTTCTACTATAGTAATATCATTACCAGCGCATATACGGTGCATGGTGACATACTGTTACCAGTTGATATTATAGTGCATGACTTATAAATTTGAAAACGACCAGGATATATCCATGTTTCTTGTGCAGCTAACATATCACAAAATTACAAACCATATTTTCCCCTCAAATCCATCTTCATCACCAATGGCATCAAAAAATAACTAAATAAAGATTGATTAAAGCAAAGTCGACTTGGATCAGAAGAAAATGATAAGTTAGAGAGCAAACCATGGATTTGTGAAGTTTTCGCTTCTTAAATAACCTCTTCTGGTAGAACTTTCCCATTTTTACTCACGCAAACATGTTTCCAAATAATGTTTTAAGATCCTTCATAGATCATTAGTGGAAGGAACACAGGTGATTTATATCACAAAAGTATGTCATCCCTAATCATATCCTAAAAGTTCAACAGGTCCTAAATCAGCCTACCTCTGTCCGTTCAAATGGGTTGAAATTTTGCTAAGTTATTGGATCACAAATGATCTGCCAATTCAATAAAATAAACTTAAATTTTGCATCAATAGTAATTATCCACAGTTATGACTAAAAGACTCAGAGAAAAAAATGATTATATATCTACAAATATGCTTCGCTTTAGTTACTTTGATCATAGTTTTCAGCTTTTCATGAAATAGATGAAACAATTACATGAACACGCACACTGCAGGAAAAAAGCATCAGATTAAATAGTCAGAAACTGTCGAAACAAAAGACACTGTTTAAGAAATGAAGTTCCTCGTAGGATTGAGGACAGTGTTTCGGGCTAGTTCTGCAAGGCAAGCTTGTGTAGAGCTATAGCAAGTGACCAACAAGAAATCTTCCTCGTATACTAAATGTGCAAGCCTTTTGGACATCAAGGAAAATGACTAAGATAACAAATCTAGTGAAGACGATGTCACACAAGAATGGACAGACCTTCAAAAGGTGAAGCTATTTATTGGTTGCAGAAGGAATGTTGCATAACATGGTGAAGAAAAAATCATGTCTTCTCTTAGTGGCCTACATGTCTAGTGAATGAATTAAGGAATTTTCAATGAGTATAATTTCACAATCCACCACCATTGGAAATGTCACTATCCTTTTAAACAAAAAACCACTACAACCTAACACCTACTTCTGAAGAGCTTGTAACACACACCTTCATTCCACCAATTTTTGAGTTGTCAGTATTTCCTATTTCTAATCTTCTCCCTTCTCTTTCATATTCCTTTCCTGCCTGCTTCTAACCTTGCTCTCTTCAAAGAAAAAGTATAGAGAACTTTTACCAGTCAAAAAAAAGCTCAAGTAAATAGAAACATGCCAGTCTGAGCTATGATTGCGTCATTGTTATAGTTAAAGCCATTCTCTATCATGGTTGTACATAATGATAGTTATAATGGTCTCAGGTAAGATTTCAAGTACTGATGCTGGTGCACCTGCCAGGCATCAGCCGGGACAGCTGTGCTGGCACATGTACCACAGCATTTCAAAATTGTAAAATTTATAAAAAATTATTTTTTAAAAAATGAATTGATGTCCTTCCCTTAATTAAAAATATTTAAAGGGTAAGACCGATAGCTGTCATACTGATCCATTCTGGGTGCCGGTACTAGGCTATGCCAACCCGCACAGCCCAGCTTGGCTGGCACTTTGAAACCTTCGTCTCAGGGCACTTCCTTTTTGTTACAACAGGTATAGCAATTACGAAATTGATGCAAAACCAAAAGAAAAGGAAGAAGAAAAAAAATTAAACGAAGAATCAAAACTCAACAATTTAGTTCCCTCAATTTTTCAATCAATAGTTCAAGTCTGTCTTTCTCCACACAGGTGAAACCTTTAAATAGAAAAATAAAATATAACCTAATAGGATTCTAACAGATGATTTGAAACCTAATAGAACTCTTTTTACAGAGTCCTAACAAAATTAGGATTTCCAACAAAAATAAAATAACCTAAATTAAGCCCACAAAAATTAGGGTTAAGGTTTAGCGACGCTTTCTTTTGGAATTCGTGCGTAATTCCTGATTCCTATCATTCCCTCCTAGCTAAAAAGAACTCGACTCTGACGAGAAACTAATGTAATGTTCAAAAATATCTTAATCAATTCGTTGTAGTTCTTCTTCAAGGATTCAAGTAGCATCTGAATCTGGATGTCTTTGCCATTTGATCAAAAATCTTCGAAATCCTCTATCAGCAGAAGAAACAATTTCATCTGTAAGAATGCGTTCAATTTGGTCTAATAAAGCCAATGAAAGCGATAGAAAAATCGGAACTGGCACTAGAGGAGGAATGTGATCACTGCTGTCACCTGCATGCATAGTAGGAGGCTCGAATGTGCCTCAATAAGATAGTTATTGATAGCAAATCCTCAACATTGAAAATTAAACTAAATTTTAAATCAGAAGGCAATTCTATATAATATGCATTAGGCCCAAGTTTACGAAGGATGCGAAAAGGACCGATGGCTCAAGCATGTAACTTTTGAATGGATTTCGAAGATAATATTTATGACGAATACGAACCTTCACATAGTTACCTTCGTTAAACTCCATTATTCTACGGTAAGTATTATCAACAAGTTTATATTTTTCATTACTCATACAATCTTTTGTCCAATATCCGTATGAATGTCATGAATATATTTAACAAAATAAGTAGTAGACTCAGAAGTATGGTTATTCAAAGGTAAGAAAACAAGATCAATAGATTGATAGGAATTGAAGTCATAAATAATTTCAAAAGGACTTTTATCAGTAGACCTATTTACTGAATTATTATAGGCAAATTCTATGGTAGGCACTGACAATTTTCATGTCCCAAGTTTCTTACGAACTAAATACCTAAGTAATTTACTACGATTACTATTTAAAACCTCTATTTGACCATTAATCTATGGATGAAAGGATGAAAAATTTAAATTTGTTCCAAATAGTTTCCAAAGGATTTTTCAAAAATAACCCATAAATTTGATATTATGATCGGATACTATGGAAGAAGGCAAATCATGAAGTCGAACGATTTTCTTAAAGAACAACTTTTCAATAAAAGAAACATCAAAATTCTTTTGATAAGAAATAAAATATACTATTTTAGAGAATCGATCAATAACTAGAACTATGATCTTCACTACCTGTTTTCTCATTTCTCATGCTCCTTAGGACTCAACCTATAATGTGGAAAATTAGATATCTGTGACCCTTGGACTAAATCAATGGCATGTTGGAAGTCACGCATGGGAAGTAGATCATCGGATATATTTTCTGAGATTTCATCCTTAAATTCTTTCTTTAATTGCTTAATTTCACGAGATGGATTATCTTGAAAGTCTGAGATCAGTTGAATCTCATTCTTAGAAAGAACAGCTAATATTGTCTCAAATTCTCCGCTTTCTATTTCAAATTTTTTATGAGATAAAGTATGACAACTTTTCGGATTAGGAGATTGAAAAGAGTTCTTATCCCCTTTGATAGATTTAGGCATGCTAGGCTTAGCAGGATTTAATCTTATTTTCTTATCATTATGCGTAAACACATAGATGTTTTCTTTTCTAAAATAATGAGCATCCACATCATAAATCCAAGATCGACCTAATAAGATGCTAGCAACCTTCATCGGTAAAACATCGCACATAATCTCAACTGAATAAGTTCCCATTTGAATTGGCACTGGACAATATTCACTAATTGGAAGAGATGCTTTATCTACCCAGGCAACTCTATAAGGGTGAAGATGAGATTGAGGTTTCAGTTTTAGTCAATTAACAGCCGACTTAAATACTACATTTATAGAACTACCATCATCAATGACAAGTTTACATATCTTATCCTCACATTATGCGTATGTATAAAAAATACTAATGAATTTCCAAGCCTCAGAGTCTGAAGGAGCAGTGACTATGCCTTGCATGACATTAACATAACTTTCTGATTCTTCATATTCTTTATCATACTCTTCTTCCCTACGATAATGAGAATCCTCAAAATTATTCGTAGAATGATGGATAATCGAAGAGGCTGTCATATAGATCAGGGGTGCTTGGCTAACGTACATGAAATAACTCTGGCCACCAGTAGATTTAAAATTCCATGAAGAAGATCGATAACTATGTTGATTATTAGAAAAATCATCTTCTAGAGATTGTTTGCCTATTCTTGACTCTCTTAGGGATAATTGATATTCTATCTGCTTATCTATGAGATTTGCGCTGTCTTCATGGCTATTTATCTGATCAGTATGAAGCTCATTAATGTCAGAGTGAATTTCGTCTAAAGAATGGCGGATCTAATTTTAAAGATTCTTGAAAGGCTGTTTGAGTTTTTTTGACAATTTCAAATTTGTTTTTCATTGCAGTTTATGGATCTTTTAGAGTACCGAAAAAAAAATTTAAAATTTTATATGTATTTAAAAGTTTAATTATGATGCTCACAGTAAAAATTATAGAATCCAACTTGATATCTATATTTATGGTTCGTGTAATAGTAAGATATGTATGTATTTGATGTAAAATAGCAAATATGTAAAAAATAAAGATAAAATCAGGGCCTAAGCAATTTTAAATTACCTAAAGATTTAAAAAAAATTTAAATTTAATGAAAAAATTGTACCTTTCACCTCGTGGTGCTTGCAAGTTGAAGAGTAATTTTTTTTTCAAATCTATGGACCAGGTCTACAGTCTACTTATATGCAGTCTGTAAACCGCATGATTTTCAGTAAGAAGGGTTACTTCTTTTTTTCCTCTGAAGGCCTCCGATGTGACTTCGATCGGATGGTTGCCGTCGACCATCGACCAGCGATAGGGCGATGGGAGATGGCAACAACGGTGGTCTGGCAACGACGGCGACAGCGATGGTGGTTCAGGGACGAGCGACGGAAAGGGGAAAAGGGGTAGGTGATCTCAATCGAAAGAAAGAACAAAGCTGGCGACGATGAGAGCCGACGACGACAACTGGGAAGGAGGGTCCGACGATGACTGGCGATATAGACGGCGACGACGGACGGGAAGAAGACGACGTTCGAAGGGGCGTTCGAAGCTTCCCACCTAATCGAGGCTCTCGACGAAGGTCGGAGAGCTGACGGATGTAGTCGAAGAAAACGGCGATGACAGTGGTGGCGACAGAGGCGGTGAGGAAGATGGCAACGACAGACGAGAAGAGAGGAATCAGGGGATTCTCACAGTCGATCGGCGACGGCAGCAAAGTCGACGCCGATCAGCGGCCGATCGAGGCGACAGGAGGGTCGATGGGTTGGAGTCGACGATGGAGGAGGGAACGACAGCTGTTGGAGGAGGCGCAGCTGCTGATCAAAGCCTCTCACGGGCACAGTCGTCAGTTCGGGACGGCAGACGACAGCACGGATGACAGCAAGAGGCGCGGAGCTATGGGTTGCGTCGGCAGAGACGGGCCGGGAGGAGGCCGCTGGGTGTCGGTGTCGGTGAAGATGGCGAGAGGCGCAGAGTGGTGAGGGGAGAGGCAGATTGTGATACGGCACAAAGAGAGAGGAGGAGAAAGGGAGATAACCTAGCGGTTGGATTGAGGTGGACGATGCGTCGTTTTTTTTTTTTTTTTTTTTTTGATCTGGATGGAAGGCGACGGGAACAGCGAAGAAGAGAAAGACACGGAGAGAGGAAAGGGTGTGACTCAAGAAGGAAGAAAGATGAAATCGTGAAGAAAAAATGAAAATTTGAGACCGTGAAGCTCTGATACCAAATTGATGCAAAACCAAAAGAAAAAGAAAGAAGAAAAAGAATTAAAAGAAGAATCAAAACTCAAGAATTTAGTTCCCTCAATTTTTTAATCAATAATTCAGGTCTATCTTTCTCCACACAGGTGGAGCCTTTAAATAGAAAAACAAAAACATAACCTAATAGGATTCTAACATATGACTTGAAACCCAATAGAACTCTTTTTACAGAGTCCTACCAAAATTATAACCTAAATTAAGCCCACAAAAATTAGGGTTAGGATTTAGCGATGCTTCCTTCTAGAATACGTCCGTAATCCCTGATTTCTATCAGAAACATAATGATCAACATACATCATCACCATCATCAGTTTATCACACATTATTTAATGTTTGTAATTCATTAAAGAAGAAGAATAAATTGCATTACTGTCTTCATAATATATACAGTAAATTGGTCTAAATATTAATCTGTAAACATTGGCTCTGTCAAATAATGTGGTTACTTTACAATACTACCAGATATTTCCACATTATAACACATGTGAAAATTATCTAAAAGCCTTTTATCAAAAAATAATATAAAAACAGTGTTTGAAGCTTTAAGCCAAATAAGAGTGTGCTATAATGTTATCCCAACATATAGCAATTTCAAAGCCAGAACATCATAACCCTAACACTGTTATAAAGTTTTTTTGGTAGATACACTTATAAGGTTAAAACCTTGTTCTATATTGCATTACTGCCTACTCCAAAAGGCACCATTTGGCCATTGGCATGAGCAACTGAATATCATCAAAAAATGAAACCTTGTTCCTACAGGCGACTCCACTTACATTCTAACAGACACAACTGTAGAAAAGGATATAATTAATCGTGATGAAGATGTAGTCAACTACATATGGAAACAGGCCTTTTAGGGGTAAGATAGGTTTCCATTATTGAAAATGAAATTTTAAAAAAAAAAAAAAAACTGTGTTTACACACAAGAACAAGAAACAAATTGAAGACAGACGATTATGGGCTGTGAAGCAAAAACAAAGGGGCATTGATAAATTGAGGGGATGGAAAGGGGGAAAAAAATCAATGATCCATGATTCCAATACATATGGTCTTTGAATCACCTCAACAGCAACATAAACTGTCAATGAACCAAGTCTTATATGCTATAAAAATAAAACTATGCTGATAAAGCATAAATGAATAACACTGCACCAATTAATGTCTATTTTATCCTGGACATGGCAATATGTTGCAATACTAGATATCATCAAAGCCTACTTGCCAAGCTTAAGTCAGTAGTTTATATACCATGAGAGTCGCAAGGTTCTTCCTTGGCTGCCCTCTTCTCACCCTGGAGACATATGGTACCTGAATACCAAATCCTCCTAGAGAGTCCTGCCTGGTGGCAAAGCTTATGCCCTGGGAGCCAATATCACGAACTGGCCTGATCCGAGATTTTGGAAAGGACTGGCAATGTTCGGAATTTTTTACTGAAGATAACAATTTAGCAGTACACTCCCTAGTCTTGAATTCTGAAAGTTCTTCAATGTACCGCCTAGTAGGCTTCCTCACCCTTTTGCCAGCAAACTGTTCCATTTGAAGATTTTCATTCTTCTCATCATACTCACAAAGAGGTTTTCTAAGTCGCTTGCTGGACACTTGCTGGTCTTCAGTTCGGTCAGTAGGGCTAGATGGTAAATTTTGGGAATTATTAATTGTCAGATCATTAACTTGATCTGTGGGCAAAGAACCAGCTTCAGTCTGAGATTTTTGCAACCTGGATGGCTCTTCTTTCATTTCCTTGTGAACTATATTAATATCTTTGATCACAAAACTTGTAGTTGGAACATCACAGGAGTTAGTTAATCCCATTGTAATCCGTCGCTTAAGCCATAATTTGTCTTTGACAGAAGTCTGACGACCAAAGGTAGCTCTGAATGCTTCCTGAAGCTCTCTTATTGAAAGATTATCCAAACAGATCTCCCCTTTTAGAATAGAAAAATCAGGCTTTGAGCTAGTGCATTCAGAAACTGAAGATCGACTCATGACTACCTCATTTGCAGGTCCTAAGCATGCTTCTGCACTTCCTAATTGAGCACTGCAGCTGCCATTTATTACCATAGAAGAAGGAGCAGCTTCCATTGAAGTATTCTCAGGTTGGAGATTGTCATTGCAGGCTTGCGTCTCATTACAATTGTCAGAAGTCTGACAATTTACGTCCATGCACTTGGTAGAATGATTTAGAGATTCAGACGATAACCGCAACCTCTCTTCCTGTTTAACCTTTTGCAACATCACCTCTATATACTACAAGATAGAATTTAAACAAAAAGGATAAAATGGAAAGGAAAATATGAAATCACGAACAAGACATTACATAGTGAAAACAGAAGATGTTTTCAAGTTCACAAAAAACTATATACAAATAAATTGTAAAGGATGATGATCCATCAATCATATGATAAACTGTAGCAAGGACGTGCAGTTGTCAAATGCAATTAAAACTAGAGTGTCTGGCTCATGCTCATACAAATTATAGAAGATCAGTTGACAAGTATGATTATCTTAGTTAATCATCATTATTCTCTTTTGCAGCATGGCATAAACACTAGCCAAAACAAAATTTACTGGATGAAAGATCTCTGCATAGCTAGTCTAGTTATTGAAAGAATACAAGGTATTTTACAGCTCAATTCTAATAGCCATAGACATTTGCTAATGCAGTGAGTACAACAATGAACCAATCAATCTTTTCTGGAGATGCCTCAACTATTATTTGCGCCAACATTACCTGGTGTTACTTATATTAACACCAACTACTATGTCAAGGCATACTGGAACCATCTGCAAAAGTATACTAATTTTGTGGGTTTTTTTTTTTTGACTTTGTAGTTTTGATTCGTAATTGATGCATTTTATAAGAAGCAATGGAGACGATACAAAGTTATATCAAGCTTTACTGTGTCAGCAGAATGTCATATGGGTCAAAAGCATGCAATCTGATCAGGCACGTGGGTGGTTGTGAAGCAGATTCCGGTGAA
The DNA here is from genome assembly GCA_006176705.1 of Cocos nucifera. Taxonomy (NCBI): domain Eukaryota; kingdom Viridiplantae; phylum Streptophyta; class Magnoliopsida; order Arecales; family Arecaceae; genus Cocos; species Cocos nucifera. The sequence continues at coordinate 2,669,162 of QRFJ01000036.1, read as the reverse complement.
TGGATCAAGTACCATCACACATCTAAACTACACCTGACCCATTTAATATTTACTTTACTCTTTCAATTCCCTCTCTCCTGATTCCTCTCACCTATTCCTAGATGGTAAAACCCTAATACGACTTAATGGTGGCCAGGTGGTGTTTCTAGGTGGATGGCGAGTGGCAAGAAGGGGTAACAATGACAGGCAAACAGCGGTGTAGGTTTCATGGTGAGGAGGCTGTGAGGGGGAGGTGAATGGAGAAGGCAAATAGCACAACAAGGAGTGGTGGTGAGGACTGTGACCTGGCGAAGGAGCAGCGAAAGGTGAAGGGCAACCAATCACTGGCAAATTGAGCTTAGGTTCATCACTAGCCTAAACAATGTCTGTCCCTCAAAGACTACAATGTGCATCAACAGACCAGTTTGAAGTTATGATGATCATATTTAGACTATTGATGATTAGACAGATTATGTTTATTGAATAGTCGATTTAATTTTTAGGTCTTAGCAATACAATTATCTCTCAAAAATATAATGCCACAAATTAATGCAGTCAACATAAACAAAAGAAAAAGTCTTTGCTAATACTGATTTCTTCTTGTAATGTTTATATCTTCATCTAAAATAACCTCTTTGAGTCATATATAATCAATACTAATTGACTTCTACATTGATATAGTTACAGGAAAGTAAGTTTCCTCTGGGGCCCATTCTTTAGTTGGTAAATATCACGGAAAAGTTGGTCAATTTTCCTATTGACCAACTTATCCATGTTCTCACACTTTTTAAATATGGGTAAGTTACTTTTTCATGGATAGCATTTATCTATGAAATGGAGAAAAATCTTACCCAACTAGGGGGTGGCCAAATCATTTTCCCATTCGCTAGTAAAGTAGACATTTAGTTTTATTCCTAAGATATCCCATCCCCATTTCCAATGCATCCATCATTCAATACCCAATAACTCAGGTGTCCACTTTCTCCAAACTTAAAAAGCATAAAGGGTATTATGAAAAATATAGATAAATTTTAGCAACTTATACAGGAAAATAGTAATGCGAAAGAACATGGGTCACAGATTTCGAAGCCACTTTCCCATATGTAAAAGAACATGGATAAATTATTTTCCTATATAAATGTTGCCTAAGAAATATTAACCTAGGAAAATATAGATTCCCAAATAAATTTTTTTCCCATAAAAGAACGGACCCCTTATGCAAAATTGGATGTCCTATAGGGTTGAGACATGCAAGTGGTTCACCTAACATGCAAATCCTACTACCAAAAACCATGCAACAATATAGTAGCAAAAGATGTGTCCATACATCTGTATTTGCAGTATCCAACCAAACACTAAAAGAAATACTTCTCATCAAATCAAGAGAGAAGAAAGCCAAAAGGTTGTACTATAACTGGAAACTACACTAGTTTGAAGTTGAACCTATCTGCATGGTCTTCTACTAATATCAGCCAAGATTTCAATGGGGAGGGAGGGGGATATGGAGATTGGAGCTGTACAGTGATATGATACACAATGACACAATCAGAAAACAGTTAAACGATTCACTCATAATATTAAAGAATGCATAATGCATACCAAGTGTGAAAACGCACCTCAAGCCTAGCATTCAACTTTTGTGAATCAACTTCAGCATTTTCGGATTGTGAAGGTCCTGACACATACAGCTTGATAAGATGTGAGCTTCCATAAAGAAGCTAGCAAAAAGTGACAAGCAGAAATTCAAAAGTAATGTGAACAGATAGCAGGCATTTTAGTTTCTAATAGTGAATAACAAAAATTCAACTTTCATTAAAAAATGTACAAAGTAATTTACAACAGAAACAATACAAATGAAAACCATTAGCTTATTTGAACACAGGTATGCATAAATGAAAGCTAATTGTTTGCCCAGCTGCTCTATATTATGAAAGTTATAGCTACATGGGTAGATTTTAGTCTCCATTAAGAACCAACTCTAGCTACCATCTTACAGGAGCTTGAGGTATGTACAATTCTGCAAATTTAAAATCTGGCCCCTAAGCATAACAAAAATGAAGAAATTTAGGGAGCAACCATTATTAATTTTTGTTAGCTGCTCTCTCTTCGGGTCAGAAAAAAATGTAGACAGACTATGCTTGGTGAGCACTGCTTCCCTTGGCTTATAGACTGGTCTGGGATCAACCATGTAAACTAGGTAATTTTTTCATATCTCAATGCAAATCTAGAAACACAGCACAGTGGAATGCAATGAAGTTAATCTAATGGAAAATATGTGAACCTGATGTGACCTGACAATTTGTACAATTTGTTCTTCAATGAAGATTACCTTTTGACTCTCTAGAATCAAGCTACAAGATTTCAAGGAGCACCGTATGAAGGCTTATCACCAGTACCATCTTATCTATCAGCATTATCAGTTTCAAAAGCTCCAATTAAAATGAGATGTCAACCATGTGAAAATTGAAGTTACCCATCCTATAAAAGCAGGAATAATTTGCAGCTCTTCTGGACGTTAGAACCTTTGCAGCCTCAGACAGTTCTCTCCTGGTTTTGAAAATCACGGCTGCAGGGATAAGAAATCTGACCAAGAAGGTGCTACCGTGCTAGTAACAGTACTACTGCAACCTATTGGTTCTGAATCTCCTGTTTCCTGGTTTTACTTAATTGGTTACACAACCTTTATGCCCACGATCCTCTGATTCTTGCAGCCCCTTAACATGGTAGCCAGAGACCAAATCGATAAAATGGTGAATACATGTGAGCAACTTGATGTTCATTAGGATTCGGCATGCGAATAAACATGCACTTGTGCTCATGCAAACACACAAGCGTGCACATGCATGCATCCACATATAGGCATACATTCAAGGAAAATAGACAGTAAAAGAGAGACAATAGTTTAACTTGATCAAGAAGTAAATAGTGAAAAAAAAAAATCAAGAAAAAGAAATATGTAAATTTAAAATTATGTGGAACAGCAACAACAGAATTCTTCACTGGATTTGCAGTGCGAGTCTCACATAAATTTTAAAAATTCAATATATTACGTGCTGGTATTTTTGTAAAACTTCAACTTTCTATTATATTTGGATGAAACTTAACCTTTAACAAATTTTGGGAATGCATAAGTGGATAGCATTAGATTAAATTGGTCCGAATCAGAAGTTTCACGTAAATTCCTGCCTGCATTGTTCACGAGTTGATTTATGTAATGATTTAAGTTGATTAAATTCAAACTACTTTTTCTAACCATTATTCTCTTTCATACCAGTGTGTCTCTGTGTTTGCAATCTCTCTCTAAAAAGAAGATACAAGGAAAAGGCAAATGAAGCGAAACCTTACAAATATATCATCTTTAAGAAATAACAGAGGTTCCATTGGAATCTCTCTCTAGAAAGGAGATACAAGAAAAAGGCAAATGAATACAAAAAAGGTTCCATCAGAATCTATAGTATTAAAATAAGATATGGATAAACCTTGAAAGAAAATCTGCATGAAAGCTTAGTAAATGAAGTTCTTTTTAACTCCTATTGACTGTAAAATTCTAAAAAGGAAGGCATTATGAGCATGGGTCAGACCATGTCCAGTACATAATGAAACTTTGTTCTATTCTACATTACAGGACCTTGAGCCCCAACAAGATTCATTATCCTTAAAATAGGACAATAAATTCCTATACTGGATTAACAAACCTATATATAAAACCATATAAAAAAACTCAAGGGTGTGATAGTGATATCATACATAATCAAATCAATCAACCACTAGTGAGCAGGACAAACTTTCTTAAGAGTAAACAGAAATGATGTTCCCGACAGTTTAGGCACTGGTATTAAACGGTCAAAAAAGCCTAAAAGGGCATCCAGTGCACAAGGCTTCTGCCAATATGGGACCTGGGGAGGGTCAGATATACACAGCCTTATCCCAGGTGTAGAGAGGTTGTTTTCATGTTTCCAATCCACAACACCCAGGTAACAATGGAGCAACCTTACCGTTGCACCAAAGCTTGCCCTCTACCTGTCAGAAAAGACCGACCACAAAAATCTTGTAGGCCATCATTAACCCACAAAAAGAGGAGAAAAAATTAATTGAACAAAATGCATGAACCATGGACCAAACCAACTTCTAATCTTGAAGAGTAGCAGTTCATATGCAGTATTTTCAACTATTGGCGTACAAAGTAGCACATCCTTTTTTGCTTTAATTTTATTTATACTCTGATTTAAAATACCGTGTTGAGTATCCAGGTGGTCAAGAGACCACACAATGCAGATGTAATATGGGGACTGCACAAGCGCATGGATGTGCAGTTACTAAAACATTAAATACAATAAAAAAAAATAATGATAGAAATATTTTCTTGTATAAATAATAGCCATATTAACAACAATAGCAACTAACGATTATTGCTTACCATTTCATAGTACCTAATAGCAATAGTTATAACATAATTAATATATTAACATTATTAATACCTGTATCAAGCTTGCCTAAACTCATATCCAACCTAACCATCAATTTGAACCCAATCCGTCCACATAGGCCCACATAAGAGTAGGCTACAGTATGATGCCAAAATGCTAAGCCGACCATATAAGCAGCCACATGATGCTAAGAGGACCAACTTTTCAACCCCATATGCAGTATGACCGCATATAGTTTAGGGGGAACCCATACTTGTATGCGGCTGCATATGTGGCCACATGCACCACATCTTAGAACACTACCTATAGATAGACTTATGATTGAAGCTCACATCTCTCCCAAGTCAAAGCTCATTAGTCTTGAGGAAAAATTAATCTAATAAGAAAATAGAATAATATTACTCATGTCCCCCACCCCCCCCCCCCCCCCAAGAAAAAAAAAAAGGTAAAATATACTCGATAGAAATAGCACACTAAGATACTTAAACCAATCGACCTTGACAAGTAATTAAGGTTTCATATTCAAATGTTTAGTCAATTGAAGTCAGAGAACATTTAGATGTTGCTTTGTGAGGTGAAAGCAATATCCAAATGTGTTGAGTATGAGAAAATGCTTTTGAAATTTCAAGCAGCTCATCATTTGACTTCCAGAATATATCTGATAATTGCTCTCTTTAAATTTATGGATAAAAGTGTTACCAAATAAAAGGGGTAAGAGAGAGATCCATGAGTTACAATGCAGATATACGATAATTGAACCTTCAATGACTTGAAATAAACAAGTATCTGATCTCAATGAGTAAAAAGGTTTGTCACATTTAAAGCAAACTTATGGCTATTTTTGAGGATTTTTTTATTAATTGACTATATTAAGACAATTGCCACAGAAATGAAATTAGAAAATGGTATATCCAAACTACACAATTTCGTGCAATTTTTCAAAATTTATTCCTTTTCAGAGCAGATAATGCAGCATAATACAACAGTCTTTCAGAACATAAGGCTTAAGAGCAAAGGAAAAAAGTTATTCATAATAAGCACATGCCACACACTTCATAATGGGGAACAGGAAGAAAGTATAACGATGGAGAATGTAGCAAGAGAGGAAATAACCAAAGCAACATTGAATGAACTCTACATCTTTGCATCCAGACTAGCCAGCATGCTAAATCTAGTTTATCAAGACTCCCACCAGCTCTGAAGTATTGCTTGTGTTCCAATCCTGCACCAACTTCATAATACTTTCAGCCCCCCCTTAATTTTTTTGGAATTTCTTAGTAGTAGCATATTCTATCCTAGTCTAATCAAGATCACACCACTGACTGTTAGTTGTCACATTTGTTTCTGAAAAAAGCAACCATGCATAAGTACATCCAAATATAAAACTAATCCTGGCCTAGTAACTGATTTCCCTTTTTAGGCACTCCTCTAGCTTGTCAGGGTCATGCTTAGCATATTTTCTGAAATCACTGCCTGGTGCTCCAGCAACTGCCCCCAGTTTGGCAACTAAGCCTTATGCCATTATATAAATGGTATCAGTTAAACAGCCACCATTCGTATCAGATGAAATAACAATAAAAATGACAACAATGATGATGATGATTTAATGCTGATGCTTAAATTAAATTGCAGAATGCACTCCTGGCCTCTCATTCATAAAAGTACTGTTGGCATGAAAAACATACATGAATTTTCCGTACTTATTCTTCGTAAACAATTCCTCCCTACAAATCAAAGGGAGAACAAATGAAATCAAAATGCCACAAAGAAGCAAAAGATATAATAAATGTCTAATTATCTACCAAAAAGAGTAAAGAGATAATATGGCTATTTCTAACTCCAGCCATTTATTCCAATTCAAAGTAACCAAAAATAAAATGATGGGGAGAAAACTGCATGGTTTCCAAGAGAAATTGAAGCTGAACTAGCATCATAAAATGGCCTATGCATGAGAGACAAGCAATTTAGCATGCCAAAGGAAGAGGGCATCTGGGAAATACTTAAATAACTAGCGCAAATGTGACTTTTAACAGCACAATAACTATAGTCAGATCAATAAGACAAGTACAACCAGACAAGAGTATACACCCAAAATATATGCTAAAATACATGCATTGTAACTTGTAAGTACATGAAGTTCTCTGATACATAGCTAAGAGAAAAGTGTCAAAACTAGAAAAACAAGAAACAACACTCAATACCTTCAAAGTCAGACTTTCTGGAGGGCAACCTTTCATTAGAAATGCATCCATCAAAATGTTTTGTAGGTTCATCTAAAGCAAGTCCACTCTTATCTTCCTCAAGCAGATGCTCAACCTCCATAACCTCATCATCTGTAGCAGGAACTAACCTTCCGTCACCTTCAACCTGAGAATAAAACTAGCTAGAAATTCAAAAGTCAAGAATATCTTGTCCACATCTACATTTATGAATAGCGGATGGATATGCACCTTAATGAATAGATTCACAAGCATGTCTATAATAAAAAAGAAAGAAGTTACTGAGGATTAACAATGCTAATTGAAAATCAGAAGAATAAGAAAGGACGTCGGTGTAGATCTTCAGTTCAACTTTATCAAGAAGATAGTAAGATGAAACATGAAACTAACTGAAGACTGATCACAGTACTAGCAATGAGAGAGACAACTCAAACAGAACAAAAATGTCAGATGCTTGTTACACCCCTTCTTAATATCTTTCTTTTTATTTTTGCCACTGCATGGCACATAACCCTCCCCTGTTCTTTCCCTGTCACGATCTTAAGTTTCATCAGAACCAGTTTAATTTTCAGCTAAAACCCAATCCAGAACTAGGTTGCTTTAAGAGTTTTGGCCAAAATTGATTATGCAGCCAAATTTAATAATATAAATGGTTTGTTATTTAAAGTATTTGAGGAGCATTTTCTCCTTCTAAACATGAATTTTGCAAGTTTTGAACAATTTTTGAAGCAACATGATGTTGGGTTCTCAATATTTTTGAGAGCAAGAGTAAATTCTTTGACAAAGTTTTGGCTATTCTAGAGATTGAATTTCATTAGACAATTGCACAAATATATGTTGGATAGCTAATGTTATAGTACAGTCTAAAATAACTTTTTTAATCACTTCATTCCAAAATTCAATCTTTTGATGGTCTCATTAGAAAATTATTGAAATAATACTGGTAAAGTCATAGGCAATATGACAAACTCAATGGTCCTTGATTTATCATCCATGACTGATTTTATGTTTCTTCTGTTTTTCTTTTCTCTTAAACTTGCATTTTTGTAATTCTTTCATAATCTTGAACTAGAACCACCTAATCTAGAGAAAAACAGCCAAAACAACCAAAACTACCTAAATGAAAGCTCATTCAATTCAGCTAAAACCAGAAAATAAAGCTGAGCTTTCGAACCTTTCTCCTAATCTATGCCTTCTCCACCTTAACAAAACACGGAAGAGAACTAAAACCCAATAGATGAATTGTTTGCTCAAATGGCCATTACCACTAAGTGATCCTAAAAAAAATATTTCCTCTATTTTACTTCATGCAATAATAATTTTGTCAGCTACATCCTTGTAAGCTCCTTGGATAATCTTCTCCAACTTTGCACCTCTGACATCCTATACATACTGAAAGACAATTACCATGCCCAAACAGAATTTTGATTGCAGAAATGAAGAGCATCACCACAACCATACAGCAGTCTCTATAATTGCCACATTCACATTTATTATTTTGTTCCCCTTAAAAAATGTCAAATTGCACATGTGACAATAAGGACATCATCTCTGCAACTTTGTATGCATCTTCAACAAGCATCTCCATTGTGTTTTCTCTTGTTCATAACATGAGACAGAGTCACCATACTCCAAATGGAAACCTTTGGCATAGGAAAGATGAATTACAGTTTCTCTGAAGTGAAGGCAACTACATGAGAGTCCTTTGCTGCTGAATATAAAACTACGGGATTTCTTTGACTTACCATTTGTAGGGGATAAATCCCGCTCCTGCCGAAGCCCGGCCCGACGCTCAGCATAATGTAACCAGTAGCCCCAGAAGAGCTCCGGCAAATGGGCTTCAGCCGAACTCCCAGCGGCCGAGCTTCTTCCAGCAGGCCGAACTGGTCAGCTTCCAAGCTTCTTCCGGACTCCCAGCGTCAAGACCGAACTTCCTGGGCGGCCGAACTCCTTCAGACTCCCCACGGCCAAACTCCTTCAGCCGGCCGGACTGCCTAGCGGCCGAACTCCCCAGTGTCCAGGCTTCGGGCCGAACACCCACCGCCGGCCGAACTTCCTGGCGGCCGAGCTCCTTGGACTCCAAGCGGCAGGACGGAGACGGACTCCTCCCAGACGCCCGTTCCGCCATCCGAGCTCCTACGAACCTCTCTGCGGTCGAGCTCCTCCCAGGTTTTCCCTTCCGAACTCTGTTATAAGTCCGAACTCCTCTGGACGAACTGTCGCCTGCAACAAGACCGGACGACGCCTTCCTCTCCGTACCGGACTCCATGCGGCCCACGACTCGCCAGTATGGCTCCCACGATCCACCGGACGACGCCTTCCTCTCCGTACCGGACTCCATGCGGCCCACGACGTGCCAGTATGGCTCCCACGATCCACCGGACGACGCCATCCTCTCCGTACCGAACTCCACGCTGACCAACGACTCTCTGCCAGACGGCATGGCCGTCACCATCAACTAAGCTCCGCTATAAAAGGACCCCTCCAGATACGCCAAGACTAAGCTCTCTGAACTCTCGACTCTCTAAGCTCTCCTCCCCATCTCTAAGCTCCGGAACTCATTCCGAGCACTCCATTCCTGTTGGCCGGAAACTAACTTGACCGTCGGAGGGTCCTGCCGGAGCCACCCCCCACCGGTTCCGGACGGGACTTCGTTTTGCAGGTCCCCGACGGCGACCTCAGCGGCCTCGACTCCGGCGACCTCCGGCGAAGACGGATTTCTGCACCAACAGATTGGCGCTAGAGGAAGGGCCTGAACCTTCGAGGTTCCCTTGTTCTTAAAGGAGTGCTCGGCGACTCCTCTTCCCTCTCCGGAGATCTCCCTTTTCTCACCTGAAGAGAAAGTGCCTCGAGAGCTTCGACTCGATGACCGGCTTCCGTTGCAGCCCTGGCTCCACCCGAAGCCACCATAGATGCAGAGCAGCTCTGGACGGGTTCGTGGCCCCGCCGAGGTGATATAGGCCGTGCGACGACCTTCGGCAGAGATCTTGCCAGGAAAACACGAGGAACCAACCTTAAGGAAGAGCATTTGGGCATGCCAATCGCCTTTGGGAGAGAAACGGAGAGCAGAAGTTCTTCCGCAGAAGCGGAATGAAGTTCGGCGCGAGGAAGGTTCCGCGGGAAAGCGGAATGGAGTTTGCCGCGAGCAAAAAAGCGGAATGAAGTTCGGCGGCAACAAGGCCGAACTTCCCCTAAAATCCCATCATCGGAATGAAGTTCGGCGCGAGTAAGGCCGAACTTCCGCCCGGGTATGACACCAAGGGAGCCACCTACGAAGAAGTCAAGGGAGGTGGAACGAAGCTCGGGCAAGCGACACCGAGCTCTTCCTCGAACTCATCATCAACGAAGTTCGAGGGAGACGGAACGAAGTTCGGCCGCGCTCACGACCTCCCAGCACAAGTGAGGCCGAACCCTCCATCTCGAGTATGTCATCAACAAAACCTCCTACAAAGAATTCAGAGGCAGAGTGAGGTCCAGTAGCTAAAGCAAAGTCGAGCTCCACCTCGAGCTCGTCGTCAAGGAAGTTCGGATAGCGAAGGAAGAAGTTCCCCCATAAGGTTCTGCAACGAGGCGGAATGAAGTTCGGCCGTGTCCAAGGACGCGGCATGAAGTTCGGCCACGACTACGACCTCGAGGCTCATCGTCGAGGAAGCCCCGAACAAAGAAGCAGGAAAGTTCCGCCGCGGGAAGATCTCGAGGGAAAACGGAATGAAGATTCGGAATGAAGTCCGGCGCGAGGAAAGCCGAGCTCCATGAAGCCCTCCCGCGGAAGCTTTCGCAGGAAAGCGGAGCAAAGTTCGGCTCAAATGAGGCCGAACTTCCTTTTCTCACCAAGATAAGTTCGGCGTGAGCCGGGAGGTTCGGCGCGAGCAAGGGCGGAACAAAGTTCTCCCGAGGAATGAAGTTCGGCATAATCGAGGCCGAACTCCGCAGCTCCTCATTAGAATGAAGTTCGGCGGAAGCAAGGCCGAACTTTCCTCAGAAGCTCATCATTGAAAAGAAGTTCGGCGCAAGTGAGGTCGAACTTCCCTTCAAAGCTCACCATCAAGTTCGGCGCAAACAAGGGCGGAACAAGGTTCTCCCGCAAGCGAAAGCGGAACGAAGTTCTCCCGCGGAATAAAGTTCGGCAGAAGGCCGAACTTCTCAGCTCATCATCGAAATGAAGTTACGAAGTTCGGCGGAAAGCCGAGTTCCACCTTAAAGCTCACACATCAGAATGAAGTTCAGCGAAAGTTCGGCATAAGTGAGGCCGAACTCCGCATCTCATCATCCGAATGAAGCTCGGCGGAAGCAAGGCCGAACTTCTCAGCTCATCGAAATAAAGTTCGGTGGGAGCAAGGCTGAACTCTCCCTTTTGAGCTCATCAATGAAGTTCGGCGCAAGTGAAGCCGAATTCCACCTTAAAGCCCACCATCACAGTGAAGTTCGGCGCAAGCGGTGGCGGAACGAAGTTCTCCCGCGCATGAAGTTCGGCGTAAAGGAGGCCGAACTCCGCAGCAGATCACCAAAGTAAAGTTCGGCCGCGCTCGGGACCGCCCCAGGGCGATCGAGGCCGAACTCCCCCTCAAGTACGTCGCTACAACGAATTCACGGGAGGTGCAATAAAGTTCGGGCAAGCAAAGCCGACCCCTCTCTGCGAGCAGGGAGTCCGGACAAAGAAGCATGAAGTTCTCCCACGGAAAGGAAAGTTTCGCGGGAAAGCGGAATGAAGCTCCACGCAAGCGAAGCCCGAACTTCTCGAGCTCACCGCAAAGGAAGCCCCGACAGAAGGGCGCGAGGAAATCCTCCTCCCGAAGGATTCCGCAGCTACGACCCGCTCCTCTAACTCGGATTCTCGGCCAAATTAAGGAGGCCAGCATGTAATAGAGGAGGCCTTCTGGATGGGACTCGCTGCCCGAGAAAACTCGAGGAACAACACCCCGACGACCCTCAAACGAAAATGTGCTGCGAGTGGCTTCCCCTCGGTAAAATTCTTCCCTCTCAATAATATTATTTCTGGATGCGAAAACTATGCGATGACGGGGAAGAAGCAGTTAGCCGCGTTAGGAGAACCTCGTCCTAACGCGAGCAACAATCTCGGCTAGAGATAAGATCTCTCCCGAGCGACCGTAGACAACCTCGGCTAGAGATAAGATCTCTCCCGAGCGACCGAGACAACCTCGGTTAGGAACAGGAGGAGAACCTCATCCTAATGCGAGCGCCAACCTCGGTTAGAAACAGAAGGAGAACCTCGTCCTAACGCGAGCACCAACCTCGGTTAGAAACAGGAGGAGAACCTCGTCCTAACGCGAGCAACAACCTCGGCTAGAGATAAGATCTCTCCCGAGCGATCGAGCCTCGATTAGGAACAGGAGGAGAACCTCGTCCTAACGCGAGCAACAACCTCGGCTAGAGATAAGATCTCTCCCGAGCGACCGTAGAAGACCTCGGCTAGAGATAAGATCTCTCCCAAGCGACCGAGCCTCGGTTAGGAACGGAGGAGAACCTCGTCCTAACGCGAGCAACAACCTCGGCTAGAGATAAGATCTCTCCCGAGCGACCGTAGACGACCTCAGCTAGAGATAAGATCTCTCCCCGAGCAACCGAGCCAACCTCGGTTAGGAACAGGAGGAGAACCTCGTCCTAACGCGAGCGCCAACCTCGGTTAGGAATAGGAGGAGAACCTCGTCCTAACGCGAGCACCAACCTCGGTTAGAAACAGGAGGAGAACCTCGTCCTAACGCGAGCAACAACCTCGGCTAGAGATAAGATCTCTCCCGAGCGACTGTAGACAACCTCGGCTAGAGATAAGATCTCTCCCGAGCGACCGAGCCAACCTCGGTTAGGAACAGAAGGAGAACCTCGGCCTAACGCGAGCGCCAACCTCGGTTAGGAACAGGAGGAGAACCTCGTCCTAACGCGAGCACCAACCTCGGTTAGGAACAGGAGGAGAAACCTCGTCCTAACGCGAGCAACAACCTCGGCTAGAGATAAGATCTCTCCCGAGCGACCGAGCCTTGGTTAGGAACAGGAGGAGAACCTCGTCCTAACGCGAGCAACAACCTCGGCTAGAGATAAGATCTCTCCCGAGCGACCGTAGACAACCTCGGCTAGAGATAAGATCTCTCCCGAGCGACCGAGCCAACCTCGGTTAGAAACAGGAGGAGAACCTCGTCCTAACGCGAGCACCAACCTCGGCTGCAGGAGATAAGATCTCCCCCAAGAGAAGCTCGGCCGCAGGCCCCGAGCGCGCATTTCTACCTCGGCTGTAGGAGATAAGATCTCCCCCGAGAGAAGCTCGGCCGTAGGAGAATAAGATCTCCCCCGAGCGCGCACTTCGGCTGCAGGAGATAAGATCTCCCCCGAGAGAAGCTCGGCCGCAGGAGATAAGATCTCCCCCGAGCGCGCACTAATATCTCCCCCGAGGGAAGCTCGGCTACTGGAGATAAGATCTCCCCCGAGCAACTTCGGCTATGAATCAGATCTCCCCCGAGGAACTGGGCTAACCTCGGCAGTAGGAGATGAGATCTCCCCCGAGCGCCCGCATCGACTCCGGCTAGGGATAAGGTCCTCGGATAGACGTAAGGCCCGCGACGACCTCGGCCAGGGAGCTTCAACATCGACCTCGGCTAGAGAAAGCTATCATGTCAACCTCGGCCAGAGAGCTTCAACATCAGCTTCATCAACTTTGGCTGGAAACGAGTTCCATTTCAACTCCAAAACATCGACTGGAGATGAGGTCTCCCCCAAGCCTCAGCCTCAACTTCAGCGTCAACATTGGCTGGAGATGAGACCTCCCCCGAGCTTCAGCTGCAACAAACGCGGAGCCTGGAAGAAGACTTCGGCAGTCGCCTGTTTTGGTACTCCCTTCCTTCAATTTTTGAACTCGGGAGTGGGGGGCTACTGTTGGGGATAAATCCCGCTCCTGCCGAAGCCCGGCCCGACGCTCAGCATAATGTAACCAGTAGCTCCAGAAGAGCTCCGGCAGACGGGCTTCAGCCGAACTCCCAGCGGCTGAGCTTCTTCCAGCAGGCCGAACTGGTCAGCTTCCAAGCTTCTTCCGAACTCCCAGCGTCGAGACCGAACTTCCTGGGCGGCCGAACTCCTTCAGACTCCCCACGGCCAAACTCCTTCAGCCGGCCGGACTGCCTAGCGGCCGAACTCCCCAGTGTCCAGGCTTCGGGCCGAACACCCACCGCCGGCCGAACTTCCTGGCGGCCGAGCTCCTTGGACTCCAAGCGGCGGGACTTCTTCAGGAGACGGACTCCTCCCAGACGCCCGTTCCGCCATCCGAGCTCCTACGAACCTCTCTGGTGGCCGAGCTCCTCCCGGGTTTCCCCTTCAGCCGAACTCTGTTACAAGTCCGAACTCCTCTGGACGAACTGTCGCCTGCAACAAGACCGGACGACGCCTTCCTCTCCGTACCGGACTCCATGCGGCCCACGACTCGCCAGTATGGCTCCCACGATCCATCGGACGATGCCTTCCTCTCCGTACCGGACTCCATGCGGCCCACGACGTGCCAGTATGGCTCCCACGATCCACCGAACGACGCCATCCTCTCCGTACCGAACTCCACGCTGACCAACGACTCTCTGCCAGACGGCATGGCCGTCACCATCAACTAAGCTGCGCTATAAAAGGATCCCTCCAAATACGCCAAGGCTAATCTCTCTGAACTCTCGACTCTCTAAGCTCTCCTCCCCATCTCTAAGCTCCGGAACTCATTCCGAGCACTCCATTCCTGTTGGCCGGAAACTAACTTGACCGTCGGAGGGTCCTGCCGGAGCCACCCCCACCGGTTCCGGACGGGACTTCGTTTTGCAGGTCCCGGTGGCGACCTCAGCGGCCTCGACTCCGGCGACCTCCGGCGAAGACGGATTTCTGCACCAACACCATTCAAGGAAAAGAGGCTGCAAAAGGTGAATGCGAACTAAATAAGTCATAGGATAAATCCACACATTCCTAAGTTGACCGTGAATAAGCTTGAAATATGAAAATATGAATAAAACCTTATATGTAAATATTCGAGTTCCATTACACAGTTGCATTAGTAAATATGTAAAATTTAGCCAAACACAGGATGTAGCTCAGAGGCCATAATTCAATAAGCCACAAAATAAATTCCAAATATACACCTCTAATAATCACTTAAATTATTCAATTCCAACATCTGTGATTCCAAAATTCCTATCTAATTTCGTTAAATTGATGCTATAAGTGAACTACATCCACACAAAGATTCGGTAAGCCATACTCAAATGATAAAAAAAAAAAAAAGGCAATGCAAACAAATACCCTAACAAGTTGGTAAACCACCGGGTCGGAAGCACCGATATTTCCAAAATCACTCTCTTCATTGTCTTTTTCCCCATCAACCTGTGTGTCAACAACTGTTCCCATGGAAAACTCCACCTCATGCAATTCAGACGAACAACTACTGCACACCAAAGAAGGAACGCATCAACGACTTCATAACAGCATAAACTTTACGAAAAGGAAAGTAAAGAAATGAGAATTTCTCAAGGATACACCAAATTAGTTTCACTAAGTGCAACAACCAAACCCTAATTTCCAATTCTCTCATTACTCCACTGCCAAATTCGATCAAATTCTACCAGCAACTCGCCAAGCTTGAATTCAGTATCTCGAGAAGTAAATTACCATCAATTCACCAAAAATCTTGGGGAAAAAACGATTAAAGATGATTCCTTGAACTCACCATAGAACTGAGAATAGATCACTGAGGCGATTTCCTCGGCATTGCCTCCAATAATTCGAGAATCAGAAAAGAGGAAAGCAGCGATTTGGAATGGGGGGAAAAGATGGAGAAAAGAAATGGACGCCGAGAGAGAGAATTGGGGATTCGAATCGAGCGGATAGAGACAAGAGAAAGAGAGGGCGAGTGGAGAGTTCATTCGAAGAGGAGAGGGGAAACGGGATGGAGACCGCGTGAAGACCCCCGATTTAACGGTGATGGTGCCGCGGTGCAGGATTTGGACGGCCGGTGATGATGAGCAGTTTTAAAGAGCGCTCCTCGGGCAGGCAAAGAGTGTTGCAGGCCCCTTCTGTAAAGGGGGAGGATTTATTGGAGCAGAAATGAAGGTGATAGAATTGGGTGAGGGATTTGGCCACCTCGGACAAGACTAGCTTGTGGGCGCTCCCATATAGATTTCTATGCGGGGGTTGGATCTGCCGTTGAAGTTGATTGTGAAAGAATCTGAAGCCGCTCATTAGTCATTAGTGACACAATTTTAAAGTCCACAGTTTTGTACAGATCTTGATGGGACATCCTACTATCATCTCATCACCCTAAAACATATCCTATATTCAAGTATTAGGGTAGGGCATAACAGTAGCATGTCCCGTTTCATAAAAAAATTGAGACAGCCTTATCTAGTTTAGAAATCTTTATTCAAACACAAATAATATAGTTTGGATAAATTACTTGATTTTTTTATAAAAAAATGATCACAAATTCATCAAATGAATAAAAAGATAATAAAACTTATCAACGTACCCTTTCTTTAAACAAAGCATATCGACAGACTCTTGAAAGGTTCTTAGCAATAAAGCTGTTGTTTTGATCAATCATGATCTTTATCAATAAAGCTGTTGTTTTGATCTACCAACCAGCACATTTGTGATAATTCTATTCAAATTATCCATAATATGACAATCACTGCTAGGAACCAAGCAACCCTTGTCCTTTTTTTTTTTAATTTATTTACAAATATTATCTATTCTCCACCGAGACCAAAGATTGTCTAGGCTCGAGTCCTTCCATTTGGCTTAGCAAAATAATATTGAAAAATGCATGCATGTTGGTTTCCTCCTATATACCAAAAAAAAAAAAAAAAAATCTTAGTCTCAATGTGGTTGCTCCTTCTCACTAGATTGTTCTTTCGAGCAATCATATGCAATTTTTTATTTTGAATATATTTTAGCTGCATGATGCCTTTCTTTGCGGAAGAATATATAAGTAAATTTAGGACCTGATGGGCCAGGTCAATGCAACCATAAAAATTATTAAATTAGAGATTGGGCCAAATTTATATCTACAATCATCTAAAATTATCTTTTATATGTCCAATTAGAACTGAAAATAGATCGGATACTAGCATATCCATATTTATTTTTTTAATGAATACAAATGTGGATACGAATATTATTTGAATGCAAAAACTCATATCTATATTTATTTTAAATAGATATAGATACAATTCGGATACTGAAAGTATAGATATAATTATAGATATAAATTGGATGATTAAATTTTATGACTATAGAATTAAAAATATTACTAAATAAATGATAAATCAAATTAATAACATATTTATATGATTGTATATTTTTCTTAAAATGTTAATATTGGGGATAAATCCTGCTCCCACCGAAGTCTAGTTCGATGCCCAGCCTAATGCAACCAGTAGCCGCAGAAGAGCTTCTGGGACGCCCAACAGATGAGTCTTAGCCGAACTCCTCCAGCCGGCCGAACTGCTTAGCGGCCAAGCTCCTCTAACTCCTAGCGTCCGACCTTCGGACCCGTTCAGCCGACCGAACTGCTTAGCGGCCGAGCTTCTTGGACTCCAAGCGGTCGGACTTTAACGGAATCCCTCGACGCCCGAACTCCTCAGCGGTCGCCCCTCGACCGAACTCCCCAAGCGGCCGTTCCTTCAGCCGATCGAGCTGCTCCGAACTTCTCTACAGCCGAACTCCTCCCAAGCTTTCCCTTCAGCCGAACTCTCCTACAAGTCCGAACTCCTCTGGACGAACAACGAGACTGGACGGTATGGCCGCCACTACTGACGACGCCACTCTCTCCGTAACCAGCCCCATGCGGCCCATGACCTGCCAGTATGGCTGTCACCATCCGTCTGATGGCGCCTTCCTCTCCGTATCGAACTCCATACGGCCCACGACTTGCCAGTATGGCTGTCACCATCCACCTGACAACGCCCTCCTCTCCATGCCGAACTCCATGCGGCGGTATGGCCATCACCATCAACTAAGCTCCGCCTATAAAGGATCCTCCAGATACGCTAATTCGAATCTCTCTGATCTCTAAGCTCTCCTCTTCTCCCCCAAGCTCCGAAACTCATTCCGAGCACTCCATTCCTGTTGGCCAGAGCTGACTTGATTGTCGGAGGGTCCTGCCGGAGCCACCCCCCACCGGCTTCGGATGAAACTTTGTTTTACAGATCTCCGATGGCGACCTCATCGGCCTCCACTCCAGCGGACCCCGGCGACGACCAGTTTCTGCGTCAACAGATTGGCGCTAGAAGGAGGGCGAACGAACCTTCGAGGTCTCCTTATTCTTAAAGGAGTGCTCAGCGATGACTTTTCTTTTCCCTCTTCGGAGATCTTCCCTTTCTCTTCTGAAGAAAAAATGCCATCCAGGAGAGCTTCGGCACGATGCTCGGCGGCCTCCATGGCCTGATCCCATCTGGATCCGTCTTCAGCCCCGGCGGCTCAAGTTTCACCCGCACTCACGGTGGATGTGAAGCAGTTCGACCTGCTTGTCCGATAGGTCCGTGGCCTCACAGAGGCATTACAGGCTATACAGCAGCCCCCGGTGGCGACTCCGTCAGGAAACACACCATCGAAATATCGGAAACCGGCTCCAAGGAAGAGTACCAGGGTCAATGTACCCGTCGCTCCTGAGAAGGAAAAGCAAAAAGCTGAGGATCCGTGTTCGAATCATGGTTCTCTTCTCGGGGAGACCTTCCCCATTTGTAGCCGGAAGCCCTCCAAAATTTGCAACCGAGACGACGCCCTCAATCACAGACTGCGGGAGATGGACCGACGGATTGGAGAGCTCGACCACGTCGCCCCGGCTCATCATGCCTACGTCTGCGCCGATCTCCCTTTCTCCCTCCAAATAATGTAAGAGCCCATCCCGCCGAACTTCAAGCTCCCTCAACTTGAAAGTTACGATGGGGCCTCTGATCCGGTTGATCATCTGGAGGCCTTCCGGACCATGATGCTGCTTCACGGCGCTTCAAATGCCATACTGTGCCGAGCCTTCCCATCTACCTTAAAGGAAGCAGTGAGGAACTGGTACTCGGCGTTGAAGCCAAGTACGATCTTCTCTTTTGACTAGATGAGCAGTCAGTTCGCGGCCCACTTCATCAGCAGCCGACGACCGAGCCAAGGTTCAGATTCTCTGATGAACGTCAAGCAGAAGCAGGGAGAATCCATCCGGGCTTACGTCATCCGGTTTAACACCGCGGCATTGGAAGTCTGGGACTTGGATCAGTCTGTCACGATGGCCGCACTCAAGGGCGGCCTCTAGAAAAATAACTTGCTATTCTCCCTGGAGAAAAGGTACCCCAGGGACTTCACCGATTTGTTGGCTCAGGCCGAGAGATACGTCCGTGCGGAAGAAGCCTTCAAGTTGAAGGATGAAGAAGCCTTAAGGGAGCGGCTGGCAGGCAATGGGGAGCCGAATGAAGTTTGACCACGCTCACGGACTTCCTCCGGTAGCAGGCGGGCCCGAACTCCTCGAGCTTACAGAGAAGCGCGAAGAAGCCCTCCTCCCAAAAGATTCCGCGACTATGCCCCCCTCAACGCTCCTCGAACTCAGATCTTCACCGAAGTTAAGAACCAACTGCCAAGACCAGAAGGATTACGGTCTCCCCTAAACAAGCGTGATCGAAGCAAGTACTGCCTCTACCATCGTGACCACGGCCACGATACTGAGGAGTGCATCCAGCTCCGAGATGAAATCGAGGAGCTCGTTAGAAAGGGACGGGTAGGTAAATTTATTCGACGCCAGTCTGAAGATCGATGAAGGGCACTGCCGTAACAAGAAACGATAAGGTCGGCCGCCTCACGACGTCGTCAACGTTACCCCAAGACCCAGCATCAAAGCCAAGAGAAGCATGCTTCAAAGTGAGGAAGCCAGCATGAGATAGAAAAGGTCGTCCGCATGAAGCAGCGTGGAGGAACAACGCTACCACGACCCTGAATCACAAAGAATTCGGAAAAACATTGCCAATAACTTTCTTTCAATAAAGTTCTTCCCTTTCAACAGTATATTATTTTTGGGCGCCAAAACTATGTAATGACAGGAAAAGAAGCAGTTAATAGTCACTGTGTTAGGAACAGGAGGAAGACCTCATCCTAACACAAGCAGGTTAAAGACCATCAACCTCGGCTAGAGATAAGATCTCTTCCGAGTGACCGTTGACAACCTCGGTTAGGAATAGGAGGAGAACCTCGTCCTAACGCGAGCGATAACCTCAGCTAAAGATAAGATCTCTCCCGAGCGACCGTTGACAACCTCGATTAGGAACAGGAGGAGAACCTCGTCCTAACGCGAACGACAACCTCGGCTAGAGATAAGATCTCTCCCGAGCGACCACGGTTAGAAATAGGAGGAGAACCTCATCCTAATGCGAGCATCAACCTCGGCTAGAGATAAAGATCTCTTCCGAGCGACCACCTCGGCTAGAGATAAGATCTCTTTCGAGAACCTCGGCTAGAGATAAGATCTCTTCCGAGCGACCACCTCGGCTAGAGATAAGATCTCTTCCGAGAAAGTTCGGTCAGAGATAAGATCTCTCTCCCGAGCATTAACCTCGGCTAGAGATAAGATCTCTCCCAAGTGACCGTTGACAACCTCGGTTAGAAACAGGAGGAGAACCTCGTCCTAACGCGGGCGATAATCTCGACTAGAGATAAGATCTCTCACGAGCGACCGTTGACAACCTCGGTTAGGAAACAGGAGGAGAACCTCATCCTAACGCGAGCATCAACCTCGGCTAGAGATAAGATCTCTCCCGAGTGACCACCTCGGCTAGAGATATAAGATCTCTCCCGAGAAGTTCGGCCAGAGATAAGATCTCTCCCGAGCGACCACCTCGGTTAAAGATAAGATCTCTCCCGAGAAGTTCGATCAGAGATAAGATCTCTTTTGAGCATTAACCTCGGCTAGAGATAAGATCTCTCTCGAGCGACCGTTAACAACCTCGGTTAGGAACAGAAGGAGAACCTCATCCTAACACAAGCATTAACCTCGGCTAGAGATAAGATCTCTCCCGAGCGACTGTTGACAACCTCGGCTAGAGATAAGATCTCTTCCGAGTGATCATTGACAACCTCGATTAGGAACAGGAGGAGAACCTCATCCTAACGCGAGCGACAACCTCTTCTAGAGATAAGATCTCTTCCGAGCGACCGTCGACAACCTCGGTTAGGAATAGGAGGAGAACCTCGTCCTAACGCGAGCAAAATCGAAGTTAGAAATGGGAGAAGAATCTCGTCCTAACGCGAGCACCCGCATCAACCTCGGCCAAAAGAGATAGGGTCTCTTCCGAGCGACCATGCCAACTTCGACTGGAGAGCTTCAACTTCGACCTCGACAAAAGATAGGGTCTCTTTCGAGCGACCGAGACAACCCCGGCTGTAGATCAGATCTCTCCCGAGCACCCGTATCAACCACGACAGGAGATGAGATCTCCTCCGAGCTTCGACCTGAACCAGCATGGAGCTCAGAAGAAGACTTCGGCAGTCGCCTTTCCTGCACTCCCTTCCTTCGAGTCTCAAACTCGGGAGTGGGGGGGAGCTAGTGTTGGGGATAAACCCCACTTCCGTCAAAGTCTAATTCGATGCCCAGCCTAATGCAACCAGTAGCCACAGAAGAGCTCCTAGGATGTCCAGCAGACGGATCTTAGCCGAACCCCTCCAGCCGACCGAACTGCTTAGCGGTCGAGCTCCTCGAACTCCTAGCATCCGACCTCCTTCGGATCCATTCAGCCGACCGAACTGCTTAGCGATCGAGCTCCTTGGACTCTAAGCGGTCGGGCTTTAACGAAATCCCCCGGTGCCCGAACTCCTCAGCGGTCGCCCCTCGGCCGAACTCCCCAAGCGACCGTCCCTTCAGCCGGCCAAGCTCCTCCGAACTTCTCTATAGTCGAACTCCTTCCGAGCTTTTCCTTCAGCCAAACTCTCCTACAAGTCCGAACTCCTCTGGACGAACAACGAGACTGAACGGTATGGCCGCCACTACTGACGATGCCACTCTCTCCATAACCAGCCCCATGCAGCCCATGACCTATCAGTATGACTGTCACCATCTGCCTGATGGCGCCTTCCTCTCCGTACCGAACTCCATGCGATCCACAACTTGCCAGTATGGTTGTCACCATTCACCTGACAACGCCCTCCTCTCCATGCCGAGCTGCATGCGGTGGTATGGCCGTCACCATCAACTAAGCTCCGTCTATAAAGGACCCTCCAGATATGCTAATTCGAATCTCTCTGATCTCTAAGCTCTCCTCTTCTCTCCCAAGCTCCGGAACTCATTCCGAGCACTCCATTCCTATTGGCCAGAGCTGACTTGATCGTCGGAGGGTTCTACCGGAGCCACCCCCCCACCGGCTCCAGATGAAACTTTGTTTTGCAGGTTCCTGGCGGCGATCTCATCGACCTCCACTTCAGCGGACTCCGGCGACGACCAGTTTCTGCGTCAACAGTTAATAAGTGGTATATAAAATTATATATGATTGCAAGTAGATTCAGATATTCGGATATAAATCGAATAGTTGTATATCTATATCGATATGTATATTAGTCAGATCCTTAAATTTTTATCCATATTCGGATTGATTCGAGTACGAAAATGAATCCAAATGGATATTATCCATATCATTTTCATCCCTACTTGAATTCCATAGAAAGAATAAAAAGACCTGCTGAGGTCATTTTCTGGATGAGCTTAATTTTATCTTAAAAAATATCGATATCTTTGATTGCATGTATTTTCTAAAACATAGTATATTACGAATGACGTCAAGATCGACCCACTCAATACTCCACTACTTTAGAATCCTCATCGATAATAAATTAAACAGGGCCATGACAATATCCTTAAATATGGTTTCTTGATCCATTTATTGATTCATAAACAAACTCTCAAGCCATTGTCTCGCCTAACACAATCATACATCCAAAAATAATTGTAGACCTCTCTTCATAATCAAGAGTCTTTAGATATATTGGTCTGTAAAATGAAAATTATTACTATGGTGGGCATAATCTTGATCACAGACTCATTCTATGTGACAAAAAAAACTTATGGCACAGTATGTTGTTTGCACTAATATCCTAAATATATAATTTTTAATAATATAAAGACTTAGAATGACTATTGATCCGGAGCAAAGAATTAAAAAGATTTAAAATGTATAAAAAATATTATGTAAAAATTTAAATTTTTTTGATCAATTAATAGACCTCCAATAATAGAAAAAGAGCATGAGAGAACATATTAATTCAACAATACCCTACCGATATAATTAACCTCCTCCTTTTTTTTTTTCCTTGATGAGACATGAAATGTCTATATAACCAGTACATATTAAGTATCCATGCAACATTATGTATGAAAAGTTAATTCATTTTCAATATTTAAAATAATAATGTTCGCTATCTAATAATAACATAAAGTTTTTGATACAAATAATTTAACGAAGAGAAATGCTTAGAAAAGAAAAGCTTCCCAAAACGAATATACCCCGAGTGAAATCAAGGAAAAATGTTTTCTTTATGGATCCCCCACATGGTTTGGAATGTCCATGTTTGCTGGAATCATCTATTAAGAAAGTTGAACAAAACAAAAATAGTCGGTTCTATGCATCATGAGTAGTTGGAATTTTGATGGTTTCACTTTAAAAATTGTGTATCAACTTAGTTATGAGAAGTTTAAGCTGAACAAACCTTGTATAGCATAGAAAGGTGAGATAAGTGTAGTTTGTTCGGCTTTTTTTTCGATAAGCAAAAAAAAAAAAAAAAAAAAAATTTATGCAGTAAGATAATTGCACTTTCTAGAGACTTCTTGAGAGAGAGTTTTATGATGCAGGATCAGGCTAACTATTCTAGATCTAACTAACCACTAATGAGATCAACGAATAAATTAATTAAATAATTAAAATATAAAAATAATAAAAATTAAAGCAAGCAAGAAATTAACCTAAAGGGTCCATTCATGATTAAAATCTAATTTAGGAAGCAACCCAGTTGACATGCTTAGTCAAAAAATTCAAAATTGGACTGTTGGTCATTAAGAAATGACCATTAGGCTAGGGTTAATTAATTCAATTAATTTGAATTTAAAAGAATTTAAAGACAGACAAACTAGTATGGAAAGAAATTAACAGCATTGATTTTAAAGTCCTAAATTAATGCTTAAAGAGGTCCCATATAGCACAGAATATCTTAATTTCCTGGACAAGGGAGATCAATCTGAAGATGGTTGAGATGTCCAGCTATTGACTCATAGAAAGAAGGACAGGAAGTCATCAGACTTGAACCTCCCAAATATAAGATAGATTAGTCAAAATATTACAAAGAACATCCCAAGTATAATAAACATCCACAAAATCCATCCCAAAAGCCTAAAGTCGGCAATAGAGTTTAGAATCCGCTTTGAGGGCCATGCTGCCTTCTATTCATGCAAGCAGAGGGAGTTCGAGAAATAAGATGTTCGGCCCTCGGATGCAGGACACCGGAAGACTCGGAAAAGATCGTCAGAGCTGGTCCACTAGGGTTGGACGACTGGGAAATGGGATCGCTGGTGGCGATGGAGGGCACCAGTGGTTACTGAGGGCTCCAACAATGATGATAGTTAGCCACAGGCGTCGTTGATAGGAAAAGGGACCGTCGGACGGTGGAGGCCAACGACAAGTGGAGATTCATCGAAGAGGTTGTTCTGGTGATGAAAAAATAGGGAAGGAGTAAGAAAGATGGTCGGTAGAGCTGGCGGAGGGGAATGGGCAAATTGGAGGGTTGGGTTTTGACGAAACCCTCTCGGGCCTTAAGGTTTGGAGTCGGCGACGTCGTAGCGAATAGGGTTAGGATATTGGACTAGTGATGGTGAGAGGTGGTGCTCGTGGTGGTGGCAGATGGTACACGCGGTGATGGGAGGTGGTGGCGGCATGGTCAAAGGTGTTTCGGTGGTAGTAAAAAGTAGGAGCGGTCAATGAGGGAAGTTTAGATAGTGGCGATGGCTTACAGAAGCTAGAACACGGGATGGTTTGAGAGTTTGAGATAGGGGAGGATTTTTTTTTTTTTAGAGGAGATGGATCTCAAGAGCTTAGAGGAGAAGCAGAGGAGGAGGAGAAGAAGAAGAAGAAGAAGAAGGGAGGAAGAAGAAGAAGAAGAAGAAAGGAAGAAAAAGCTTCAATTCTATTATGTTCTCTTCTGTTTTCTAATTACAAGGCCCATATATAAACCTGTGCTTCAGACAACCTTTAACAACTTTTGACATAATAACCATCCCTAACTAAATGCTAATAAACTAACAAATTCCTTAACAAACTAATCCACTACATGTTTTAAGATGCGTGCATGGGCCGGAAACAACAAATTAAAATATGCACCCAATAACCATATACCCACATACATCAAGATAAAAAATATGTAAAAATAAAATACATGCATCAAAAATAGTGCTGGGTGATGTCCTCATCAATTTTTTCTAGGATGGAAAAAGCTTGACTCCATCGAGTCAAGCTTCATACTACTCTGGAAGTACTCAAAGAGATCTAGATCAATCCTCTATCTCGAGTAATCTAAGAATCCTCTGACTCTGGTCTGCCTCACCACCGAACTAAATAGCGTTGGTAGTCTCAACTCCTAATAGACTTAATTTACTCATCCAAGATACGATCGATCACATCATGCTTTTCTCTCATTTCAGCTTATGGACA
Source organism: Cocos nucifera (assembly GCA_006176705.1). NCBI lineage: Eukaryota > Viridiplantae > Streptophyta > Magnoliopsida > Arecales > Arecaceae > Cocos > Cocos nucifera. The sequence continues at coordinate 2,643,845 of QRFJ01000036.1, read as the reverse complement.
CTCAAGGAGAGGGTCACTCTCAAAGAAAGGTACAAGCTCAAACAGATCACTGGTATCAATACTAGTTCTTTATATTCAAGTAAATCTGATACATTGAAAGTTGAACTAATTCCATAACCAGAAGGCATATCAATAACGTATGCATTCGGTCCAACTTTATTTAAAATCTTGAATGGGCCTGCTCCTCGAGCATGCAGCTTCCGAGCGGTTCCTGATAGAAATCATTTAGGTCTGACCCTAATCATGACATAAACACCCTCAGAAAATTTTTTGATTCATCGGTGAGAATTTGCTAATTATTTATACATTTGATTACTTAAATTAATTTTGTTACTGATCTCTTTATACAAACTCCTAACATGCTCTGCAAAGGATGATGCTGATTCTAAAACTCTAGCATGCACAGGCAACGAGATCAAGTCTACTAGTTTTCTAAGATAATAACCATGCACAACTTCAAAAGAACTCAAACCAATAGACCTATTTATCGATCTATTCGATGCAAACTCTGCTCTAGGTAAAAATAACTCCTAGTTTCTTACATGCTTTCCTACCAAACATCGAAGTAAATTTTTTAAACTTTTATTTACAACTTCAGTTTGGCCATCTATTTATGAATGGTATGGAGATAAAAATTTTAATTTTATTTTCATTAAGTGCTATAAGATTTTTCAGAAGTAACTAATAAATCGAATGTCCCTATCAATCACTATAGATTTTGGCAATCCATGCATCCTAACAATTTCATCAAAATATAAATGAACAATTCTAGAGATATTAGAGATCTTGAGATAGGATAGAAAATGGGCCATCTTAGAAAACTTATCTACTACCATGCAAATAAAGTTATTTTTTTTAGCTGTTTGAGGCAATCCTAAAATAAAGTCCATCTTCACATCTTGCCATGGACAGTCGAATATAGGTAGCAAGGTATACAAACTAGTATTTTATTTGCGATATTTAACCATAGTATAAGTATGGCATCACGCAATAATCCGAGCCACATCGTATTTTAAACTAGGCCAATAAAGTTGAGCCTTAAGGGCATCTATGATTTTGTCTCTTCCAAAATGTCCAGATAAACCTCTAACATGTATTTCTTAAATTAAAAAATTTTCATAGAAGTTCGTGGGAAACATAGCTTATTATCCTTAAAAAGATAACCATCTTGAAGGGTATACTCACTAAACTCTCTAGAAGGTCCTTACTTTAGGGAGAATATAATATTTTTAAAATTTGGACATTCATTATATTGTTCTTTTAACTATTCAAAGCCTGTAACTTTTACACATTGCCGATAAGAGAGCTGCTCCAAGAGAAGGTGCATCAGCAGTATTATTATCTATGCCTGCTTTATACCTTATCACAAAAATGTAGGCTTGAAGGAACTCAATCCACTTTCCATGTTTCGGATTTAATTTCTTTTGTGAGTTGAGAAACTTGAGAACTTCATGGTCAGAATACATGACAAATTCCTGTAGAAGCAGATGATGCCTCCAAAACTTAAGGACTTGGATCAAGACATAGAATTCTTTATCATAGATAGAACATCTATGCTTAGAGTCATTTAGTTTTTCACTAAGAAAAGCAATAGGATGTCCTTCCTAACTTAAGACTCCACCAATTTTTACTTCAGATACATCACATGCAACTTCAAAAATTTTTAAGAAATCTGGTAACCGCAAAACTAGAGCATGGATCATTTTTTCTTTTATTTCTGCAGCTTTAGTCCACTTGAAGCCTTCTTTTTGTATGCAATCAGTAATTGGGGCTGTGATGGTGCTAAAATCCTTAATGAACATTCTATAAAAAAATCATAAGACCATGGAAGCTTCAAACTTCATGCATGTTCTGGGACACAAGCTATTCAGTTATAGCACGAACTTTCTCAGGATCTACTGATAAACCATTAGAAGTTAATACAAATCCTAAAAAAAAATATACAATTCATTAGAAAATCACACTTCTTTAGGTTTGCATAGAGGTTTTCGGCTCTTGGGCTTAACAAACTTGTTATAGATGGTCTAGATGGTCTTCTTTGATTCAACTATAAATTAGAATATTATCAAAGTATACGACCATAAATGAATCAATGAATGATCGTAGTACTTAAGTTATAATGCTCATAAAGGTACTTGATGCATTAGAAAGATCAAATGGCATGATCGGTCATTCAAACAAACCATCTTTTATTTTAAAAGCAGTCTTCCATTCATTGCCAGATTTAATTTTAATATGATGATATCCACTTTTTAAATTAATTTTAGAAAAGATAGTGGATTCAGATAATATATCAATCATATCATCTAATCTAAAAATAGAAAATCGATACTTCATAGTTATTTTATTTATTGCATGGCTATCCATGCACATCCTCTATATACCATCTTTTTTTAGATTCAGAGGTATAAAAACAATGCAAGGACTTAGACTCTTTCTTACAAAATCTTTTTTTTAGGAGCTCAAAAACTTGTCGCTGTAGCTTTACATGTTTAGTAGGATTTAAACGATAGTGAGGAAAATTGAGAAGAGTAGCTCTTGAAAAAAGGTCAATAGTATGCTGGATATCCCACATTGGGGGCAAATGGTCTGGGAGGTCTTCCAAAAAGACATCTTTAAATTGATTTAAGAGGGTGAGCACCTCCTGAAAATAGTGGTGTAAAGAAACTATGTCTCCACTAGTTTTCTTGACCATCAGGATCCAAACCAAAGAGCCATCAATCAATTCTTTTTCAAACATCTTAGCACTGATTATGTGTAGGCTCTTCTTCTATTTTTGGATGTTAGGGTTATTATTTACAATTTTCTTGGCAGCTCTTGGGAGTGAAGGGTATACAGTGATCTTTTTATCCTGATTTATAAATATATAGGCATTGCATCGACCATGAAGTATGGCATCCTGGTCAAAAAGCCATGGTCTACCAAGGATGATGCTACCAACTTTTATTGATAATATATTATATCATATCTTATTTTGATATGACTGAAACTTAATTGGAACTAGATACCTATACCTAATAGGGATAGATGAAGCATCTACCCAGGCCACATTATACGAACTAGGATGGTCTATAGGTGTTAAACCTAGGCACGATATAGCATCAGTGGAGATAGCATTGATGCAGCTACCACTATCAATGATTATCTTACATACCTAATTGCCTTATCCGATAAAGGTATAAAAGATAACAATCCTGCGCCAATCTTTACTCTCTTTAGACATCTAACCACTCCTAATCATTTTTTAGATGCAATCTTAATTTGGATAGTGTCATACTCTTCGAAAATATCAGCTAATTCTGGATCCGCGATATAGACTTCTTCATTCTCAAGATTTTTAATTTCAAGCTCCTCTATATGTAATGCTTTGGATGGACATTGACTAACAACATGGCCTATTCCCACTACAAGAAATTTAATGTTTTGCGATAAAATTTTTTCATCACTAAAGATTGCTTTTTCATCACAAAATCTATTAGCAATGAAAATTTTTGTTGCTAAATAATTGTCAAGAAATCCTCGTAGCAAAAGACTTTAGCGATGAACAAAATTTATTTGGTAGCCAAAACTATTCAACCACGATGGAATAAAAATTTATTATTAGCGATAAAAAAATTATTTCATCACAAAAATATAGCAATGAAAAAAAATTTCATCGCTAAAAATATTTTTTGTGATGAAAAAATTTCATCGTTAATTTTTGCAACAAAAATTTTTGTCACTAAAAGAAAAAGAATTATTGCTACTTTTAGCAATGAAATTAGTTTCGTCGCAAAAACTATTTCTCATGATGAAATATGATTTCATTGCAAAAACTATTTCTCGTGATGAAATTTTTTTGTTGCTAAAATCACTCTTTAGCGACGAAATTATATTTCATCGCTAAAAGTATGCCGGAACAAAAATAACCTAGCTTTAATTTTGTTGGAATCCCTTGTTTAAATATAGAAAATATTTCAAATAATCTGTTCAAATCTAAATAATATTTCAAAATATACCACATATCAAATATGTTTAATATACTGTCATATCAAACAAAACATAACACATATACAAATAATATCCATCAAATCCATACACAACTAAGTTTCATATCTGTTGTTAATAGATACAAAAGTATGAGTTTATGAGTTCATACACCATTTAAGATATAAAAACCTACAAACTATGCATCATCAAAGTCATTGGCCTTGTTCTCTCCTCCAGGTGTTGATCCCTGATCCGATGTATGTCTCCATGGTGGTGCAGAGGCGGCATCATGCGGCCGTAGATCTGCTAACTCAGAGGCATCAATACCGAGCCATCCCGCCATTGCACCCACTATCCTCTCGAGTGTTTGGCTGTCATTCATTCAGTAATTAATTTAATCTTGCATCGAGCTCATCGATATCCTAACTGCCTCTGGCACCACGGCATCATCAGATCGTCCGAAGTGATCGGATGATGAATAGCAACGTGATTTTTTCAAAGAATGCATACTGTGCCCAGATCCTAGCTGCCGCCCAAGGACTGCATCCAAGATCGCATCGTCAGTCATGGAACAAATGGGCTATGATCCAGCATTGCTATCAGATCCAATCTCTCTCATCGCCTCCTCTCTCAACTGCAATATTTTTTCCTTCATAATAAACCAAATAATATTATCAATTTGTTTCAAAGGCTTCAAAAGAATTTAAAATATAGTACGATACTTACATGACATTGCCTCACCTCCTCGGTCACAAATTGGCCGCTTTTATTCTGATAGAATTTTCCATTGGCGTCGACCTCGGATAGTCTCTACTCAAACATAAAAAAAGAAGAAAAATGATAACAATGTAATTTATACATTCAATAAGAACATCCTATAGCATGCAATTGCAAATGCAGTTACGTACCATCCTCTTCATTTCTTGCACAAAAGACGCACTCCCTTGTGTGTGAATGGAATCAATCTGACTCCTATTCACCTTGTTCGCCTCTGATCGTCGCTAAAAAATATGTATAGTTATAACCAAAGAAAAATAATCATAATATCAAAATAACTTGAAATACTAAACATATCTTAAATGCCTCGCTCTCAAAATGCTCGCACAACCACCGCCAATCGTCACTAGACCCAGCCCCAGTTCCTGTAAGGCTAGGTCATAGGGTCAATCCCCCTTGCTCGCAGATCATTACAATATATATGAAGCCTACATCGCTGATCCCTATACCTGTTTGCAGCCATTTTATGGAAACACATCATCACTTCTTCGTCGGTGCAATCCTTGAACATAATAATATCATATACACATGAACAAGACTGTCAATAGATGTGTTATGGAACGGATATAAATACATATTAACTTACCTTGATGTGAGAGAAAAGGACATCGTGGAATTGAGAGGCGACATGCTTGAAACTTTGTGTGGCCCACGGAAAATGATTCCACATGAACAAATTGATCTCATTGGCAACTATACTTGCCTCTGAGCCAACCGGATGACCCTGAAATATATGTACTTTTGGCTTTTCATTGTGCATACGCATGTATTTTTCTAAGACTAGGCCCCTACTAGGTCCACGCACCATGCGTCATTATTGTGTGCCTGCACATGAAAATTCATGAAATGAGCATATATCATCTACTAATGGATGTATATAATAAAAAAATGATGTACATAATTTATAAATATAAGAGAGGTATACCTGCAGAGGAATGATGCTGTGGTGCCATGACCTCCTGCTGGACTGGCTCTGGCTGAGCACTAGCCTGCACCACGAACTTGGATGGCTAAGTCTCATCCAAGTCCTCTGACTCATCATGTAGAAGGCTAAAATGAGGGTGCGTGTCATGTTGTGGAGCCCGACGTCTACCCCATGAACGTTCATGCTCAGGATCAGTCATGATGCTGTAATGGTTAACATACTTTGAATAAGCACATAATTATAAAAATTGAAATATTATATGATGTAACAAAAAAAAAATTGAATTACTTAAACATATTAATTGTTATTCTCAGAATCTGAACACATATCCATATAGTCATCCTCAACAGGACTCGTAGAAGGTGTCGAGCCAAAAATACTATCATCATCGTCATCGATGAAGTCATCATCCACATGTGATTATGAACATAAATTATTGTTGACTTGTACCCATGCCGACGTTCCAACGATAGGAACCTCCTTAGGTTCGCAGTCATCTCATTGCAATTGTCCTATGTCGACCGTGTCATCTGGCACTAATATATTATCCGATACTTGCATTTGATATGCTTCGCTTTCAATAGTTGCACGGACTTCATTCTCAAGATCTTCATCATCCGGGCACGTGAAAAGTGTGGGATCGAACAAATATCCATGTTGAGCTCTTATTGCAACTCGCCAAGGCCCTTTCATTTTGGTGTCCTCAACATACCACACCAATCTTGCTTGCTTTGCAAAAATATAAGGATCACTTTCGTATCACAAGTAGCTAGTGTGGACACTGATGAGCTAAGGGTCTATAACAATTAGCCTGTGTCATCCTAAATCATACCATCGACACTTGAATAACACAACCCGTCGAAGACCACTATACCTCAGCTCTATAACCTCATGCAGAATGCCAAAAAAGTCCATTATCTCACCCTTGTGCTCACCCTCCACACATATTCCACAATTCTATGTGGTTCGATCGTGATCGCAATTTTTCGTTAAGAAACGCACACCATTGACTATGCATGCTAAATATACCGATACACGTTTGTCAAGTTTTCGTACAAGTGCAGCTAAGTTATCACCAATGCAATTGGGATTGTCTGCATGTAGCTGGGCTACCTATAATTAAAAAGCAACTTATGTTAGATAAATAAAAAATGTGTAAACAAACCTTGAGTCATAATGAATATTGATGTAGCTTACCCGTTCGTCAAACCATGATGCAAATTGATTCCTATGTCGTGTCGCTGTTAATGTAGGATTGATTCGTATGAGTTCACTTTCGTGCTCGCTAAAGCGATATAGTAAAATTAAATGTGAATTCACACAACATTAACATTGAAAAAATTAATTATGTATACTCACGTCATATATGCTTCCACCTCCTCATAATTGTTTAGCACATGCCAATGCATGTCGTCCATTGCTTGTGGTGTCAACATCCAAAAATCTGCTTTACCATATAGTCTGGCAATGTTGGAGAACACAGACAATCCATCAGTGAGAATGCTATCACCATCGATGTTCCATTGTGACCTTCTAAATTTGGTCTCCACTCTCCAAAAGTACATAGAGTAGAATGTTAGACATTCATTCATTACATGTGCCTCCTCTATTGAACTTTCGGATTGTGCTTTGTTAGCGACAACACTCTTGTATTCTCGCATCTCCCTATCCAATGAAATGTCGATTGATATACATACATAACAAGTTTTACAATAATGAATAATAAGTTTTACAATATCATGCGATTACCTTTCAATTGGATACATCCATCTCGTATGTATTGGCCCACCCAATCTAGCCTCATGTGGAAGATGAATTGAAAGATGCACCATAATATCAAAGAAGGCAGGAAGGAATATCATCTCCAGCTTACAGAGAGTAATGACAATCTTCTTCTCTAATACATCGATTTGACTTCGCCTCAATGTCTTCGCGCATAAGTCCCTAAAATAAGTTCCTAGATCAAGTAATGCATCACATACATTATTCAGCAAAAATCTACGCAAGCCAACTGGGAGAACATGTTGTAAAAGCACATGGCAATCATGAGTTTTCATCCCGATAATCTTTCCATCTTTTGGTCTGATGTACCATTTCAAGCTTGAGGCGTATCCATCGAGAAACCTCACTGATCTCAGATATGCGAGAAATTGATTTCTCTCGCTTCGATTCAGTACATAACATGCTAATGGCTTGACAAGTCTATCCCCCTGTCGAATCAAATGTAATTCCTTTCTAATTCGCATGTCCTCCAAGTCAAGACGAGCCTTCACGGTATCCTTTGTTCTTCCTTCGATATTGAGAATGGTATAGAACATATTGTCAAATATGTTCTTTTCAATGTCCATAACATCAAGATTGTATCGGAGAAGAAGCATTTTCCAATATGGAAGACCAAATAACTTGCTCCTTTTTCTCCAATTTTTGATACTAGTTCGTATGCCTGATTGGCTGGCCGGACCCTTACCAAGTATGATATCTTGTGGGTTGGGTAGTTGATTTAAAATATCATCCATAGACTAGAATCTTGGTCGGGCACGTCATTCATGTTTGCCACTGAACTTAAGACTTCTCCTCCATCTATGATCATCCGGCAAGAAACGTCGATGGCCGGTGAAATAAATCTTTCCACTAATATGATCCGATGTAATGTTATTGTTACAAGTTGGACATGTTTTATATCCTTTTGGGCACCACCCAAAAACATCGCCATATATGGGAAAATCGTTAACTGTCCAAAGCAATGCTGCGTGCATGCAAAAGATACCTCCTGCAACATGATCATACGTTTCGCACCCTTCTTCCCACAAGTATTGCAACTCCTCGATCAATGGTTCTAAAAATACATCTATGTCTCTTCCAGGGGCACGCGGATCGGGGATCAACATGGCTAGTAGATTAAATGGAGATTTCATGTACTTCCAAGGTGGTAAATTATATGAAAATACTATAACGGGACACATACTATATGTAGTGCTAAGATTACCATACAGATTAAACCTATCTGTTGCCAACCCTAGCCTGACATTTCATGAATCAGCCGCAAATCATGGATGTTCATGATCAAAATGTTTCCATGCATCTCCATCTGATGGATGTCTCATGACATCGTCGTTGATGTTGTTTCCCTCCTCATGCCATTGCATGTCAGAAGTAGTGTGTCTGAACTTGAATAATCTCCGTAGTCGTGGCGTAATCAGAAAGTACCGTAAAACCTTGCATGGTATTTTCTTTTTCTTTTTACTCTTATCATGACTTTCATTCCACCTACTTGAATGACAAATCGGGCATGCTTGTAGATATTTTTTATCCTTTAGAAATAGAACACAATCATTCGGACATGCATGTATCTTTTCACAGTGTAGGCCCAAGTCATCGACTCTCAACCCAAGCCCTTTCAATATTTTTTTGGCTTCATAATGACTCAATGAAATTAACTCTCCCTCAGGCAACAAGTCCTTCAGAAATGTGAGCAACCAATTGAATGAGTTGTTTAACCACTTACTAAGTGTCTTCATATGTAATAATTTTATTACAACGGACAACAAAGAGTATTTCTTACAACCAGGATAAACATCATTTTGTGCATCTTTTGTGCATCTCTTAATAAATGCTCAAATTTGTCATTCACGGGCATGTTACTATCATCCTCGGCCTCTTCTCTCGGGATGGGATGCTGATGTTCTGATCCCGCTTCCACATTTGCTTTAAATAACTCTGGATGGAGATCCTCCAAAATTTCTCTATCTTCTGCATCGAGTGTTTGCATTTCACGATTGGGTGATCCACTTACTGATGTAGCATTTGTGGGCCTTTTGGGTGCCATGCTCGAGCTAGTTGGCAAATCTTCACCGTGACAAGTCCAACTCTTATAAGTCACATATATGCCGCATTCATATAAATGATGAATGTCTGGTAGGGCATACCAAAATAGATTCCTACATCGACGACACCGACAATGAGCTTTTCCGTCTTCTCTAGTGTGATTGGACGTCATGTTCATGAAAGACCTCACACCCGCAATATACTTAGGATAGAACTTATCATGCAATGACATCCAACTACGATCCATGCCTATATATTTATAACACAAACTATACAATCAATTTTATATTATGATAGTTGACTAACGCCTTATATCCCTTACCTATAGGATGGTGATCCTATCTCATTCAGGAATGTGAGAATTTAATATTGTCATGCATATCTTCTATATAAAAAAAAAAATTTCAGCAGCAAAAGAACATGACCGAAAATGCCGATGAAACTCTCAGATGTAGAAGGACATCATGAACAGTGGATTCCAGCCTTTGCTGCTGTAGGTGAAAAAATTCAAGCCATTCATAACCAAGATCTCCAGCACAAGGATTAGTTGACAAGGACAATAATTATGGCAATCCTGTGCAGACAGACCAAGGTTCATGCCATGGTAAATTGTCACGGTTAAAGACTGTTGCTTTCAGAAAGCCTAAAAAACATTCTGCTTTGAATTAACCTCTGCAAGTCAAGCTATTTGTGATTACAAGTGTCGCCATTTCTCATTGGTTTTATTGATATCTGTTGAATGGTCAACGACTGGGTGGAACAAATGCTGTTTGGTTCGTGCACCTCTCCAGAACATCTAACGGTAGCAGCAGCCATTTGAATAATGCCCTAAATCAGGATAACCCAAATGGCATCATACAGAGAAAATAGTGCTGGTTATGAAGTATCTTTGTAATAAATAGTGATTTAATGTTGCAATATAAAGTGTAGTAGCAAGGTAACCGAACAAATGGTAAAGATTAGGTGAGATCCGTGCATATGGTGTGAGAAATGTAGAAGGGACGGTTCTTTGCATGCGCTGTGCATGGAGGAGCCTGCTTGCTAATTAACCTTATCAAGAAGTGTAGGCCCTTGAATGTTATGAAGCTCATTCTTTTTTATGCTGGAAATGTTATTAATCATGCCATAACATGTATTCATTCATCAAATGGAGGACGCCTATAGCAGGGTTTCCTTGTGTGCATTGCTACGAGGATTTGTAGTGCATTCAAAACATAAGTAGTGGAGCATATGCTTTGTTGCACCGGGATGTCAGCAGGGCACTACCAAAACATCAAGATGGGAACAAGAAAGGGAAGGGGTTGGGTTTGTACTGGTCAATGGTAGAAAACTGAATGTGGTGGGGTACATTTAACATTCTTATTGTATGGCTTCAATCTCAAACAATTTGCTACTAGAAATCACATCCTATCTCTTGCTTCCTGATCGCAAGGGTCTGGTAGAGGTAAAAAAAAATGTAACCAGGTGGATTTGGTGTGGAAATGGCTATAGCCTCCCTTTTACACTAACCTGTGAGATCCCCCTCCCATGAGAGTCACCCCTCCAAGTCTCTGCTCAACCCCGGTCGGGGATGGGACCTGGCGGCGCCGTTTGAGGAGCAGCGGAAGCTCTCCCTACTCTTCCTCAAGAACAAGGGAAGAGAAGAGAGGTGGTTGATGGTGGTGCAGCAGGAGAAGGACCGGAAAAGGGGTGAGATGGTGGGTTTAGTGGTAGAAGAAAGGGGAAAAACAGAGAACTCGAAGCAAGCATCTAAAAAGCTTTACCTTAATAGCGCGAAGGGAGGACGACGACGGTGGCACAGAGGGACGACGACGACGGTGGACGGTGGCACAGAGGGACGACGACGAAGTGAGAGGGAGAGGGAGGCTCGGCGAAGTGAGAGGGAGAGGGAGACTCGACGAGAGACGGCCGTTTGGTGCGATGAACAGGAATTAGGGGCAAAATCCGCGTCTAAAACCCTATTTGCTTTGAATTTTGTTCTAAATTCACAAAAAAAAAAAAAAAAAAAAGACAACATTTTTAACAACAAAAAAATAAAATAAAATAAAATTTTCATCCCGAAAGATTACCCTTTAGCAACAAAATTTCTTTCATCACAAAAACTTAAACTCTAACGATAAAATATTATTTTTTATTATTAAAAATCAATTTATGATGATAAAATTTTTTATTTCACCGTAAAAATATATAAAAACTTTATTTTTTGCAACAAAACATTAATTTGGTCACGAAAAGTTATCTATTTGCGACGAAATTTATATTCATCATTAAAATTTCATCGCAAAAAATCAAATTTTTTATAGTATTCATTGCACTTGAAGCATTGAATCTTGGAGCTGATCCCGCGAGAAGTCTCCGATGACTTCTTTTTCTTTGTCATCTTTTTTTATTGACAATATTGTAGATGGGAGACGACTAACAGGAGTTTGATTCATACTAGATCTCGGACCTAAAATACTTGGTCTAGAAGGTTCAGGTTGACGAGTGACTGACAACCTTTAGAACTCCTCATAGTGCTGGCTAATTGATAGGCCTGCTTTAGATTATAAACATCTCTCATAAATAGTTCTCTTTGGATATCTTCTCTCTGGCTATCTCTAAATCTAGATAGAATGATAAATGGATCCTCGTTCATATTCCAATATATAAGAAATTCTTCAAATTTTTTAATATAATCATTGATAGATCTGTTATCTTGGATCAATCTTTGCCATTGGTCTAGAAAATGCTGTTGATAGGTGTTGCCTAGAGATAGCAACCCAAGCGAAAGGAGTAAATTAGGTTCTTATAAAATTTTTGACCAAATTATACTCTAAAACAAGTATGTGCTTTGATTTTAACTTAAGTTGTGTGATTGAAATGTAAACAATATAAACAACAGTAGTTTTAGGATAAGCAAATGCTATGAAGGAATTTGAAAGCTAATCTAAGCGGATAATAAAGAAAGTAAAGCAAGAATTAAAAATACAACACAAACACACAAGATTTTATAGAAGTTTGGAGCAATCAACTTCTACATCCACTCTCTAAGCTTTTTTTGGAATTTTCACTATAATCTACTCTTGATTATAGTGTGTTTGTTTTTCAAGCTCACAAGTAAATCTAGTTGATTTTGCCAAGCTCACTAACCACAATCCTATACTGATAGTTTTTTTGGATTCACTATCAATCCAGTTGGTTTTACGAGCTCATCAACCAAAATCTATACAGTCCAATTTTGATCTTAGATGGACTTAATCTCCAAGTTTCTTTCTTCCAAAGAAACTTATAAAGAAACAAAAAAAATAAGTATAAAATTCAGCACAAAAATAAAAATAAAAAAAACTCTTTTTGAAGTTTGATGGAGAGGATGAAAGATGGCTCTTGAAGCTTTATATTCTTTTCTTTGAAGGCTAAGAGAAAGCTTGAATGAATGAGGATGATCATACTTGGAAGCTCTCTGAATTTGATGCACAAGGTTCTCTCTTTTCTCTCTTTTTCTTTAGATATTCAATGAACCTCACAATTTTAACGATTTCTACTTTCGATCCACTTGATCTTTTTTTTCAAATATTTTTCTAACTTTTTATACTCTTTATGATGGTTGAAGGATCAGTTCTAGCCATTGGAAGTCTTGAAATAGCCATTGGAGTAGAAAAATGATTGTTAAAAAAAATTGTAGATGTTGGAAATATATTCCAAAGTCAATCATCAGTCTGTTGATGGTTGGATTATATATTTATAATTGTATATGAATTATAAATTAATAAAAGTTATTTTAATATTTTTCATCATAAATTCTGTTGTTTTCTAATGAACTCCTATATTGTGATGAAGTTCTTAGGACTATCTAGATTCAACAAAGGAGGATTTATCATTTAGTTCTTAAATAGTTCACGACCAAATGATATATTGTTACTTAGGACGACAACATTTATCAAGTATAGATCATTGTATGCCATATAGATTGATTGTCCTCATAATCAAGGAGTGTTAAGACACTGATATGGTATACAAGTGAGATGTATGGGTATATCTGCACTAAACGTGATTAACTCTGGAGCTTTTCTCCTATCAAGATTAGCTTCGATTGAATATGAATATAAATATCCCTCCGATCTGAGATCACCATGGTGACTTTCAAGCAACTCATTTTGTTTTGGTGCCAGACTATCTAAATTTTTAATTCAATGATGAAAGATTTTTGGGCACAGTCAAGTACTTATGGAGTCGGTGCATGTATCAAGATGAGATTGACCACTTCTAATTTTAGGAGCTGTGTTCAATAGTATTTTAATTTAGCAAAATCTTGGCCAGAGTAGTCTTAGTGAGGAATCACGAGATAAATTATTTTGAGACATGATATGGATATATTTTTTAGAATTGACAGTCTAATCCTGAGTCATCTATTACACAAAGATCATAGGGATGAATTATACGGTAATCATATTCGCGTAGGTTCTGAATGTTACGATTGCGATTATTCGATCTATCCAGACATCGGATATCATTGCTAGATGGTCACTTCGATTAGTATAGAAATTGATTTCTATGCTATCGGCTTAGGTTCGAACCTACAGGGTCACACACATTAGGAGTTCCTACTTGATCTAATGGCTGATTAAGAGTCCCATTGGTCTGAGACTCTATGGTTAAGAGTTCTACTTGACTGAGACTCTATGACCAAGAGTTCTACTGGACTAGGACTCTGAGTCCTACTTATCTAGGACTCTCTGATCATGGGTCCTGATAATCTAGGACACTGTGATCAAGAGTCCTATTGGACTGGGACTCTGTGATCAAGAGTCCTACTGGATTGGGACTCTGAGTCCTACTTGTCTAGAACTCTCTGATCAAGAGTTTCATTGGTTTGAAACTCTATGGTTAAGAGTTTCACTAGACTGAGACTCTATGATCAAGAGTCCTACTGGACTGGAACTCTGAGTCCTACTTATCTGAGACTCTCTAATCATGAGTTTTGATAATCTAGGACACTATGGTCAAGAGTCCTATTGGATTAAGATACTGTGATCAAGAGTCCTACTGAACTGAAACTTTGAGTCCTACTCATCTAGAACTCTCTGATCAAGAGTTCTACTAGTCTGAGACTCTATGATTATGAGTTCGATTCGTTTGGGACACTAGGTTCAAGAGTCCCACTGGTTTAGGACTCTTCAAGAGTTTTATGTTGATAGAACTCTATTGTCCAATAACTCATTCAATTTGGACTCAGATATTTTTGGAGAATTAATTAGCAATTTGATTGTTCGATCAAGTTCGATTGAATTTGATCCGATTAGGTCATAAGATGACCTAATCGCTATGGAAGTTTTGATCCTGATTTGATTAGGACGTAAATCTAATTAATTTCTAATTTGATTAGCATTTTATTGGATTAAGCTAAGCCTAATTTAGTTGGGTTTAACCTAATTTAATTGAATCTAGATTAATTGATTTGGTTGAAACCAGTTATGATCAAGTTAAATAAAGTTTCAATTCAAATTCTTCCATGCGCCCACCATTTTTTATTTTTCCACTCTACTTCCCATGTCCTTCCTTTTGTTTATCAAATATTTTTTAAAAAATAAAAATATGCACATAGAAGGAGAGTTCTTCTGCGTATTAAATACAAGGAAGGGGGCATTGGATAAGGATAATTGGCTCATTTGATTTTTGAAATCAAGTGAGTGGTTAAAACCTCTCAACCACTCAATTCTTATCATTTTTTATATAGTTTTTCTATGATATTCATATCAATAAATTATGAAAAATTTTTTGCATGTAGGAGAAGGGGTTAGCATTATGTGGCAAAAATTTTAGAATATTTGGGCATCAATTCTAGGCAAAAAAAATTTTAGAGTAAAGATAAATAGGATTCTGCAGCACTTTACTTTTCCCACATCTCTCTCTTCTCTTATAATTTTTACCTCTAAGGATATCCTACTTTTAGATATGATCTAAATAGAGATTATAGATATGAAAGTTATCTTTTTAAGAAAACTTATTTTATAGAAAAACTCCACACAGAGAGGGCATGATAGGATTTTTAGTGTGTCAGGATTTTTGGGCCGAGTGAAATTCTAGATTTAGAAATTTAGGTTCGGATGGAGAGATCGAATGCTGTGAGCATTGAATCACCACCAAATTTGAGACACATTTTTATCATCCTTCAATATTTATATTCTAATTTTTTAGAATATCTAAAAAATTAAAAAATATACGATCAATTAGATCGATCATGATCAGTCATTGAAGGCCCCGGTGAGGAGCTAGCACTCCAGTGGGGCTGATCAGGACCAAAAGCTTCGTGTGAACCAACCGTAGAGGTCGGACACATGTGCGATTATGACATAATATCAGAACATTATTTGGTGGACTCAGATTATGGTGATCGACTATCTGTGAAAGGGTATTATATTCTAAACACGTAGATGTAGTAAATAGTTTATTACATAGTTTTATTTTCAGATCTATTGATGTATGCATGCATATTATATTTAGATCCTAATATATAGAATTAAATAATTTAATATCATCAGTAGATAATTAATTAAATTAATTATTTTTTATTATATTATTATTATTTTTAAAATATTTTTCGAAAGTAGCATAGCAAATTCTACACTATTTTCTTCAAATGATATCAGAGCAAGATTCTTTAAACATGATATGCTTGCATATTTAGATTAATAATTTAGATTTGATCTAATAATTAAGTAATTAGATCTAAATAATTAAAATTTAGATCGTACGAACTGTAGGTTATTCTGCTGTAGGATTTACCTCCTATAGTGAAAAGGTTATCCTGATACGTTGCTGATCTATATCATTAATCATGAAATTACTAGATTTGATCTAATATTTTTATAATTTAATTATATTAAATTTTAATCTGATTTATGATCATGAATGCATAATTAGATAAAGTTTGATTCATGATTTTATGATTATGTAGTGTACATAGTTTCAAATTAAACCCTACGACTAGTGTTGTTTGTGAATTAAGATGATTTAATTTTAAAATGAGTTGACTCAATTGGTGAATAATGCTAAGTTGTAAAGAATCTTTCAAAATTAAAAATTATCAAAATACCAAACCCTAACCCTCAGCCCATAAACTTAATTAAAAATTAAGTATAATGATTTAGTGTCTAGAATTATAAATTAAGACTCTAAGTCATTAATCATAAACTTCTGGATTATTGGGTTAGTTGAATTAGGTCCATAAATTAGGTTAGACCAAAAGTTTATTAAAAGGTAGACTAATTTAGAGTAATTAATCAAATCTAATTAAATATTAATTTAGATTAGGTCGAGGACTCTATGGACTCAATTATAATAGTTGTAGTTGGTCAAGTCCATGCCTTTAATGAGGATCAAATGGACTTAATTCAAGGCTACACGGTCGAATCCAAAATTACTAGATTGGTCAAATTAAAACTAATGAATCGGATGGTGTCTAAGGTAAGTTTGGCAGTTTGATCAGTGATTTTTAATTGAGAGCTACTCATACTGATTCGATCTTTGATAAGTTAATGGCATATCCCTTCCACTGATCTCACTTACTTAACCATCCTGGTGAGTTAGATTTTGATTAGATCACTTAGTGATTCGGGCTCACCTATATCTATTAGGTAAATCAGTCTAACTGATTTAGGTGCTCCTAATGCCAGTTTAGATTAGATTCTTTTCTGACTTGGTGAAGTCAGTGAAAGGATCGAAATTAGCTCATTGAATTTTTTTAAATTGATTAATTAAATTCTCTAAAATTATTAGATCCTTAAAAATAAAATAGTAGCCTCTCATTAAGTTGAGTGATAATGGGTTCATTAGTATAATGATCATTGGAGGCCTAAAGGCCTGGTGATTATTGACTAATAAAATTATCATTCATAAAATGATAATTTGGTTAAGTCTTTCTGATGATGGTTAGGTTGGCCGATCAAAGTCAGGCATGATCATTTATTGGTTAGATAAGACCAAATATGGTCATGTTAATGGTTGGACCTAACCGAACCTTTTTTAGTGAAGGTCAAAGCCTACTGATTAGGTCTATGAGATAAAATTAATGTTACTAGAAGTTGTCTAGAGAAATAATTGATTTTGAATCTATCCATAGCTGTACATGGGTTGACCAACCAAAGTTGGGCTCATGTATAGTCTATATGGATTCTAGTACCCACTAAGAAATTAGAGTAATTTTTTGAATTGGAGGTAAAAGCTATCAATTCATATAAAATAGCGGAAGGACCTTTAAATTGAAGTTCAAGTCTTTAGGATTAATAATTCATATACTAATTAGGTTTGATTTTTCTTTTTGTACAGATATGGCCACTAACCTATCTCTCCAATTATTGTTAGACCATGATAAATTAATGGGATCCAACTACGATAGCTGGTATCGTAAGTTGAAAATCATCCTGGAGCATGAGTGGATCCTTTATATGGTAATGGATCGAGCACCCAAGGAGCTAGCCCCAAATGCTGGGGGAGCGGTTCAAGATACTTATCTGAAGTGGCTTAATGATCGCACCACCATTCGATATATAATGCTGGTGGCAATGAATGATGAATTTAGCCGTAGGTTTGAAAACACCTAGCTACAGAAGATGCTTCAAATATTGAACGACTCTTTTGGTACGCTAGATGACGTTGAAAGGCACAAAACAAGTTATGCCATTTTCAACGCTCGGATGAGAGATGGGGCCTCAGTCACCGATCATGTATTGTACATGATCGAGATGATTGAGTGCCTTAGCAAGTTGGACTTTCCCCTGCATGAGTAGCTCGATAAGGATGCGATCCTTAATTCTTTGCCCAAGTCCTTCCTCCTCTTCCTAACTCATTTTAGAATGATAAAGCCTGCAGTGAACTACCACGGCTTATTGGGATTGCTGCAGAACTTTGAGAAGAATCACCAACTCTACAAAGAGATGGTGAATGTAGTGGAAGGATCTTCTTCTGGTCGTCGATCCTTTAAGAAAGAAAAGAAGAACAAGAAGAAGAAAAACAAGAAGGTGTGGTCGCATGCTGGGACGACTGCACAGGATCAGACCAAGAAGTGCAAGCTCGACCAGAGCTAGGCAAAGTGCTTCTTCTGCAAGAAGCAGGGGAACTAGAAGAGGAACTATTCTCTGTACATTGCCTCTCTATATTCGAACAGGCCGAGGAAGAAGCAAGTGGTTGCTGGGTAAGATAATTATATGATATCACCTTGCAATTTTTTCTTATTTGATTCTACTTCCTGGGTATTAGATATTGGAAGCCTTTATCATATTTATAATTCTATGCAGCACTTGCAGGTCAGTAGGAGATTTGATCAAAGCGAGAGGTTCCTGAACGTTGGAGATGAAAGACAAGTTCCAATTCTAGCTTTAAGAATCATGAACCTTGTAATCAATTCAAATAAAATTATTCTTAATGAGTGTCATTATTATCCAACTTTTTTATTGAATGTCATTTCTGTAGGCCTTTTGGCCATGAATGATTTTGAAATATCAATAAAAGAAAAATTTTGTAATGTCATTTTGAATGATGTTACAATTTTAATTGGATAATTGAATAACGAAATTTATTTACTTTCTATGTCTATTAATATGGTTCAATCCTTCAGTAAATATCCTAGAATTAGTGATTTATCTGATATCTATCATTGGCACTGTAGGCTAGGTCATATTAGCAAGAATAGAATTAATATGTTAGTTTAAGAAGAAATTCTTAAGGTTAGTGATTGTGAGTCACTTCCGATCTGTGAGTCCTATCTTCTTGGTAAGATGACAACATCATCTTTTACTAAAAAAGATGAACAAGCCACTGAACTCTTGAGTTTAGTACATTCGGATATATGTGGACCTATGAGCTCAAGTGCCAGAGGTGGATATTTCTACTTCATAACCTTCGCACACAACCTATCGAGGTATGGATATGTCTATTTAATGAAGCATAAGTCAGAGTCGTTTGAAATGTTCAAACTATTTCGAAATGAGGTAGAAAAGCAAACTGGGAAGAGTATTAAAACTCTTCAATCTGACCGAGGGGATGAATACCTTTTCAATGAGTTTCTGATATATCTTGAAAAGAACGGAATTCTCTCCCAATGGATCCCTCCTAGAATACCACAACATAATGGTGTGTCTGAAAGGAGAAATCAGACCCTATTGGATATGATTTGATCAATGATAGGGTTTGCTGGTTTGCCGATCTCCCTATGGGGATATGCGCTCGAGTCAGCTTGTTACATTCTAAATAGGCATCTCGAAGTTGGAACATATGATTTGATAGAATAATCAAAATGTATGGCTTCATTAAGAATGAAGAGGAGCCTTGCATATACAAATGGACTAATGGTCCAGCAATAGTATTTCTAGTATTATATATGGATAACATTCTCTTAATCGAGAATGATGTCCCTGATTATAAGGAATAAAGATCTAGCTGTCATCATAGTTCTCCATGAAAGATCTGGGAGAAGCTTCCTACATCCTAGGGATGAAGATCTATAGAAATAGATCTAAAAGGTTGCTTGGATTGTCCCAGTCCACGTACATTGACACTGTGCTAAAATAGTTCAACAAAATGAAAAATTCCAAGAAAGGCTATCTACCGATAGGCCATGAAATTTTTTTTTCAAAGAGGGATTGTCTAACAACACCTCTAGACAGAGAGCGTATGAATAGAATACCATATACTTTAACAGTGGATTATATAATATATGTCATGACATGTACACGACCAGATGTGGCATACTCACCAGGTGTAGTGAGTATATACTAATCTAATCCAGAAAAGAATCATTGGAAGGTTGTTAAAATCATCCTGAAGTATTTAAAAAATACTAAGAACCAGTGGCTTGTATATGGTGAATCGAACTTAAAACTTATGGGGTTCATAAAATTCAGTTTTCAGTCCGATCATGATGATAACAAGAGTATGTCAGGATATATATTTATCCTTAATGATGGGGCTGTCCGCTGGAAGAGTTCCAAGCAATACATTGTGATCGATTCAGTTTATGAGGTGGAGTATGTCGCTACATCAGATGCTGCCAAAGAAGTGGTATGACTAAGAAAATTCATCATCGAGCTTAGAGTAGCACCCTTCCTTGATGGTCCAATTCTACTATATTGCGATAGCTCTGGAGCCATTGCTCAGGCAAAGGAACCAAAGGTGCACCAATGGATGAAGCATATTTTGCACCGCTACCATCTTGTTCGAGAGATTATAGATTGAGGTGATGTCGACCTTCAAAAGATCGACAGAAAGGAGAATCTAGCCGACTCATTCACTAAATTTATTATAGTGAAGGAGTTTGATGACTTTAAGTCGAAGATAAGTATTAAATACTGCACCGATTGGCCTTAATCCAAGTGAAAGATTATTGAAAATGTATCCCAAAGCCAATCATCAGTCTGTTGATGGTTGGGCCATATATTTATAATTATATATAAATTATAAATTAATAAAAATTATTTTAGTATTTTTTATCATAAATTATGTTGTCTTCTAATGAACTTCTGTATTGTGATGAAGTTCTTAGGACTATCTAGATTTAGTAAAGAAGGATTTGTCATTTAGTCCTTAAATATTTATGACTAAATGATACATTGTTACTTAGGACGATAACGTTATCAAGTATAGATCATTGTGTGCCATATAGGTTGGTTGTTCTCATAACCAAGGAGTATTGAGACACTGATATGGTATGCAAGTAAGATGTATGGGTACATCTGCACTGAACGTGATCAACTTCGGGATTTTTTTTCTATCAAGATTAGTTTCGATGGAATATGAGTATAAATGTCTCTCTAATCTGAGATCACCATGGTGACTTTTAAGCAACTCACTTTATTTTGGTATCGGATTATTTGAATTTCTAATTTAGTGATGGAAAATTTTTGGGTATAGTCAAATACTTATGGAGTCGGTGCGTGTATCAAGATGGAATTGACCATTCTTGATTTCAGGAGTTGTATTCAATTATGTTTCAATTTAGCAAAACCTTGGCCAAGATAGTCTTAGTGAGGAGTCACGAGATCAATTACTTTGAGATACGATATGAATGTATTTTCTAGGGTTGACAGTCTAATCCTGAGTCATCTATTACACAAAGGTCATAAGGATGAATTATATAGTAACCATATTCGCGTAGGTTCTGAATGTTACGATTGCAATTATTCAATCTATCCGAATGTTGGGTACCATTACTAAATGGTCACTTCGATTAGTATAGAAATTGATTTCTATGTTATCAACTTAGGTTCAGACCTACGGGATCACATACATTAGGAGTTCCTATTTGATTTGATGGCTGATCAAGAGCCCTTGGGACTCTATGGTCAAGAGTCCCACTAGATTGAGATTCTATGGTCAAGAGTCCCACTGAAACTCCGTATCCTACTTATCTGGGACTCTCTGATCATGAGTTCTGATAATCTAGGACACTATGGTCAAGAGTCTCACTGGACTAGGACTCTATAATCAAGAGTTCTACTCGACTGGGACCTTGAGTCCTACTTATTTAGAACTTTCTAATCAAGAGTTCCATTGATCTAGAACTCTATGATCAAGAGTTCCACTGGACTGAGACTCTGTGACCAAGAGTCCTACTTATCTAGAACTCTCTGATCATGAATTCTGACAATCTAGGACACTGTGGTCAAGAGTCCCATTAGATTGGGACTCTATGACCAATAGTCCTATTGGATTGGAACTCTGAGTCTTACTCATCTGAAACTCTTTGATTAAGAGTTTCACTAGTTTGAGACTCTATGATCGTGAGTTTAATTCATTTGGGACACTGAATTCAAGAGTTCCATTGGTTTAGAACTCTTCAAGAGTTTCATGTTGATAGGACTTATTGCCTAATAATCCATTCGATTTGAACTCAAATATTTTTGGAGAATTAATTAGTAATTTGATTGCTAATTAGCTCAATTTGATTGAGTGATGAGGATTCTATCAAGTTTGATTGAATTTGATTCGATTGGATTTGATCCGATCAATTCATGAGATAACCTAATCGCTATGGGAGTTTTGACCCTGATTTGATCAAGACGTAGATCTAATTAATTTTTAATTTGATTAAAATTTTATTAAATTAGGCTAAGCCTAATTTTGTTAGATTTAACCTAGTTTAATTAGATCTAGATTAATTGATTTGGTTGAAACCAATTAGGACCAAGTCAAATGAAGTTTGAATTTAAATTCTTCCATGCGCCCACCATTTTTAACTTTTTCACTCTGCTTCCCATGCCCTCCCTTTTGTTTGTCAAATATTTTTTGAGAAATAAAAATATACACATAGAAGGAGAGTCCTTCTATATGTTAAACACAAGGGAGGAGGCATTGGATAAGGATAAGAGGCTCATTTGATTTTTGAAATCAAGTGAGTGGTTAAAACCTCTCAACCACTCAATTTTTATCATTTTTCATGCATTTTTCTTATGGTATTCACATCAATAAATTATAAAAATTTTTATACATGTAGGAGAAGGGGTTAGCATTACATGATAAAAATTTTAGAGTATTTGGACATTAGTTTTGGACGAAAAAATCTTGAAGTGAAGGTAAACAGGATCCTGCAGCACTTTACTTTTTCCTCATCCCTCTCTTCTCTTATAATTTTCACCTCTAAGGATATCCTATTTTTAGATATGATCTAAATAAAAATTATAGATATAAAAGTTATCTTTTCATAAAAACTTATTTTATACAAAAACTCCACACAAAGAGGGCGTGATAGGATTTTTAGTGTGTTAGGATTTTTGGGCTGAGTGAAATCCTAGATTTGAGAATTTCGGTTCGGATGGAGAGATCGAGTGCTGTGAGCATCGGATTGCCACCAAATTTGAAACACATCTTCATCATCCTCCAATATTTATGTTCTAATTTTTTAAAATATCTAAAAAATTAAAAAATATATGATCGATTGGATCAATCATGATCAACCATCGAAAGCTCCAACAAGGAGCTAGCACTCCAGTGGGGCTAATCGAGATCAAGAGCTTCATGTGGATCAATCGTAGAGGTCGAACATATGTACGGCTATGATGTAATATCAAAGTATTATTCGATGGACTCAGATTATGATGATTGACTATTCGTGAAAAGATATTGTATTCTAAACACGTAGATGTAGTAAATAATTTATTATATAGTTTTATTTTCAGATCTATTAATGTATGCATGCATATTATGTTTAGATCTTAATGTGTAGAGTTAAATAATCTAATATAATCAGTAGATAATTAATTAAATTAATTATTTTTTATTGTATCATTGCTATTTTTAAAATATTTTTCGAAAGTAGCATGGCAAATCCTGCATTATTTTCTTCAGTAGAAAACTAGCTGTTACGATCACTGGGTCGGCTCAGTTTTTAACTGGGTTGGCTCAGTTTATAGTTGGATTGGCTTAATTCTCTGGATCTTGAAAAACTGACTTTATATACTTTCTATCTTTTACTTTCACTGAGACTAGATCAACTTAGTTTTAGACTGGATCGGCTCAGATTGCGTGCCATACATGTCGAATAGCCCATTTCGAAAGGGGATGACCTAGGGGTTATCCCTTAGATTGATCCTTTTGCTAAAACTTAATTTTTTTTAATTTATACATCCAAAAATTATAGAACTGCATCCAAAAGATCAGAAATCTTTTAAGCTTGTTCTTGAAGGTTCTGAAATAGATTTTCTTTAATTTTATAAAATTATGATTTTGCTCCTTATCATTTTTTCTTGATCTTCAACTTGATAAAATTATAATTTTAACTTGAACACCTACAAAGATCTATATTTATTCTTAAAATATATGGTTAAATACTTAAACACTCAAAGTTTGATGATCATCAAAATCAATTATGGGGTCAACAATCATCATCTTTTTGTTGATAGCAAAACTTTGAGTATATGTATAAAAATAAAATTTAATGTATTTCAATAAATTGACTAGTATAAATCATAAAGTAATAATGTACATAAATATAAATGCATACTTCATGAATGACTTTCATAAATATTATATACTCAAATTAAGATCATTTTTTAGTTCAACTTTGAGCACAAAGGTACAAACATCAAAAACTTTAAGCATCAATTCTTCAAACATATACTCAACATACTTCTCCCTCTTTTTGACAACATCAAAAAGTTCATGAAAAAAAATAAGAAAAATCATTAAAATTAATATCAAAAAATTAAATTGAGAGATATATCAAGTTTATAAAGTTAAATTGAAGAAACCATCATTCCTTTTTTTTAACAAAAAAAAAACCTTAGCTTGAATTTAAATGATAAAGGCTCTTCCCCTTTTTGAATAGATATGACTTTTTTAATCTGATTTTCAGATATTTACTTTTAAGCTTTAAAGAGAATAGGGCATTTTAAAGAATTTAATAATGAAATCAAGCATAATATGTACTTTAGTATTCAATAATGCTTTTCTTAAAAAAATTTAGCCAATTAAGTTTTGAAAAAGTATGTATCGAATATATATCGAGCAAAGTAAGATAAATAGTATTAAAGCAAAAGATAGTCATATTTTAAAATTTATTTTTTTGAGTAAAAATTATTTTAAAATAAGTAATTCATAAGAATTTTGAAAAAGCACATCAGAAGTTAAGAATTAAATTTGAATTTTCAAATGAGTTTCAAAATTGAGTTTAAAAATTTATTTATCGAAGTAAGAATATGTTTTTAAATTTAATTTAACTTCGACTAATTTTTTAAAAATAAGATAAATAATTAAATTATTTAAATTAAATTAGATAATCACACGAAAGCTTCATTTATGAAGATCATAAAGTAATTGATTAAAAATTTAAGATCAAAATTTAGTTGTCTTAATGTAAATTAATCAAAATTTTAATCAAGTCAAGATAAAAAAAGCATTTCTTCCCTTATTTTGAACATACCTAGAATTCATTTTTTTAATATTTTGATAATATTATCTTCTCCTATTTTTCATAATTATAGTTAGATTATTTTACTTTTCAACTTTTTTTCTTCTTTTTCTTTTAAATCAAGCACATTTAACATGAATTTAAACATTAAATTCAGATTTTCTAAATTTAAAAGATATTTTTAATTTTAAAGCTCTTTTCAATTAAATGATTATTTTTTCTTTAATATATTTTCTTTCTTACTTTTGCAAATAAAGTTATTTTAAAATTAAATAAAATTTAAAAGTATAAGCATCAATTGAGTGAACTAAGCATTAATGAATCCAAATATCAATCAAACATAGCATTCACTCAAGAAGACACCATTTTTTTAATTTATTTTTTTATTAATTTTAAAAAATATTTATAAAAAGATGTATATAATAAGAACAAACATCAAAAAGATTAAAAAAGTATGACAAGTAATTAAAAAATATTTTTATTTAAATTTAAAATTTTCTTATCATAAGAAATATTACTTAATTAAGTTTAGAAAAAATATAAAATTTTTTAAATTTATCTTAAATGGTATCACATCAAGAGTATGTCAATGAGAAATAGATTTAAGACATTATATTCAATTTTTTTGCCAAGAATATTACAATAAAATGCAGGACAAGAATAATACCAAGAGTGAAAATTTTCTTAAGAAGAAACTTCTTGATACCAATTAAATTAAAATTTAGACTAAATCATGATTTTCTTAATAGTTCAATTATCATTTAAAGATTAATTTGCAAGTTCAGCTTGATGCCAATGAATTTAGTTTTGAATTGATAAAGATAAATTGATTCAGATAAATCAATTTGAATTGATATTAGCAAATTAGTCAAGGTACACCATAAAAGGATTTTAAGTTATCCTTCAAAATATTATCTCTTTCTTTTCTTAAGAAATATCAAGCAATTATAGTTTCAGAAAAGATATAAATTTTTGAATTTATCTCAAATGATATTATATCAAAAGATATAGCTGTGCAAAACTAGATTTGAAACAAAGATATTCTTCTCCTTTTGGCAAAAGATAAATCAATCAAATATATGAAAATTAGTAAGCTGTTTGATACCAATTACTTAAAATTGAAGTCATTAAATATTTAGCTTTAAGGATAAATGATAGCTTTCTTAAAATATTTCGTTAGATATCAACTTCAGAAGATTCATGAAGATCATTACTTAAATTCAATTTTCAAAATCATTCAATCAAAATAAGGTATAAATGTTCATTAATAATTTTTTTTAAAAAAATTAATCAAATCAATAATCAAGAAAGATATTTAAATCAATCTGAAGGATCAAAAATCAATCAATTTTTTAAAATTCTTAGGGGTTAACCTAACATACAATGCATATCAACATATCAAGCACTTGATTTTGATAACTAAATATCTTATCTTCAAGTACTTATTCCATACAAAATTTTAAAAGAATTTTGATAATTTATCATCTTGTAGGAAATGCCAAAAATTAGTTTCTCTTATAAATTTAGCATTTAAAACATTCATGCCCAATTAAGCATCTTTTAATTTAAATTTATCAATTATAAAATTAATATGAGGAGGCTTAAAATATCATGCTGAATTTTTAAGATAAAAATATTTCATTCATCACATGATATATAGAGGATAGCATATTAATTTAAAAATTAAAATATTTAATAAATTAAATTTTTTATTCATAGAGTATGATCATTTTAAGCAATGATAAATTATCAAAATTAATGAAACATTCTAATCTTATTGAATCATGAGAAGTATTTCAAGCAAGTAAATATGATATGAAATCACATAGATAGATTATTAAAATTAATAGAATCAATCAAATAAATATTGACGGCATAATATGAGAAAAATTTAGATTTTATCCAATAGCATTATCCATCCATTTTCATTTTCAAGGCATCCATTAAAAGAATTTTTCTCATTTAGTTTTATTGGAACCTTAGTATACCTATAAAATTACTTCATCATTTTTTGTATCCAAACTTTCTTGGGTCCATTGAGGTTAGAGCTTATGAATCCTTTTGAAATCCATATTTGCTTAATTAAGATATGACTAATTCGTTTGGCATTACATTCAAAAATTTTATGATCAATTTTGTTGCATTTAAAGCAAACCGTAGAATGATTTTTAGAATAAGCTTTGCTAAACATATTTTTGATAAATTTTTATTTTCTCAAAGAATTATAACTAAT
Organism: Cocos nucifera; assembly: GCA_006176705.1. Taxonomy (NCBI): domain Eukaryota; kingdom Viridiplantae; phylum Streptophyta; class Magnoliopsida; order Arecales; family Arecaceae; genus Cocos; species Cocos nucifera. The sequence continues at coordinate 2,616,239 of QRFJ01000036.1, read as the reverse complement.
TCCTGCTTTATCAAAAATGATCTTTTGATTATTTAAAATTGCTTGAAGCTTTTGAGATCCAATTATAAATTTTTCAAGCATAGGCTTCAAGTTTTCAATCTCTTTTCTTAGATTGATATTTTCTTCCAAAAGAGATTTCTTTTCTTTCAATAGGTTTTCTTTTTCTTCAATATAAAATTTTGATATTTTTGATTTTATTTTTAGCTTAATATTTTCTTTAACTAATTTTTTTTTAGATTTAAGAAGTGCTTTCTTTTCTTTAGCCAAAGTATTATTTTCTTTCAAAATATTTTTAAAGACCTTACTCTTTTCATTAGCTAGGAGAAGATTTGACTTTTTGAATTCTTTATTTTTTAGTCTTAATTTTTTAATTCATCCATTAATTCATTAAAGATTTCATATAATTTATCAAATATAAATTAGAAAAAATTTTCAAAATTTACCTCATCTTCATTAGTCATAAGGCAAAGATTTATAGCATTTTCTCTCTTTCTCATTTTTCTTTTTCTTGCTTTGCTCTCCCTTAATTGATACTTTCTTCTTCTTTTGTTTCTTCTTCTTTTTCTTCTTTTCATCCTCATAAGACATGAGGCATAGGTTGGGGTGAACTTTTTTTTCTTCTTGAAAGCTTGATTCTTCTATTTGATTTGCTCCCTCATAAATTCTTTCTAATTTCTCCCATACACATTTTGCTAAAATATATGAAGAAATTATATTAAATACATTTAACTCTAAGGAGCAATAAAGTATATTCATGGTATTGGGGATAAACTCCACTTTCGTCGAAGTCCAACCTGGGGTTTAGCCTAATGCAGTTGGTAATCGTGGAAGAGCTTTAATCGAAAATTCTTTTGCAGTGGTCGAGCCCCAAACGAACTCATTCAAACTCCTCCAATGATCGAATCCCAACCAAACTCCTCAACGATCGAGCCTCCAGCTGAACTCCTCAGTGGTCGAGCCCTAGTCGAACTCTCCTAGTGGCCAAACTTCTTCCGAACTTCTTCCAAATCCCTTATTCAGTCGGACTTCTATGGAAGTCGAACTTCTTTCAGATCCCTCCTTCAGTCGGGCTCTTACGGAAGCCGAATTTCTTCCAAATTCTTTCTTTAATCGGACTCCTATGGGAGCCAAACTTCTTCCAAATCTCTCCTTCAGTTGGACTCCTACGAGAGCCGAACTTCTTTCGAATTTCTCCTTCAGTCGGACTCCTATGAAAGCCAAACTTCTCTCAGATTTCTTCTACAATCGAACTCCTATGGAAGCCGAACTTCTTTCGAACCTTTTCTTCCATCAGACTCCTATGAAAATCAAACTTCTCTCGAATTCCTCCTTCAGTCGGACTCCTATGGGAGCCGAACTTCTTTCAGATTCCTCCTTTAGTCGGACTCCTATGGAAGATGAACTCCTTTTGAATTTCTTCTTCAGTCGGACTTCTATGAAAGCCAAACTTCTTTCAAATTTCTTCTTTAGTCGGACTCCTATTAAAGTCGAACTTCTTTCGGATCTTTCCTTCAGTCAGACTCCTATGGAAGCCAAACTTCTTTCAGATTTCTTCTTCAGTCGGACTCCTATGGAAGCTAAACTCCTTTTGAATTTTTTCTTCAGTCGGACTTCTACGAAAATCGAAGTCCTCCTGGATCCCTCCTTCAATCGAATTTTTACAGGAGCCAAACTTCTTTCGAATTTCTTCTTCAATCGAATTTCTCTAAAAGCCAAACTTCTTTTGAATTTCTTCTTCAGTCAAGTTCCTCTAGGAGTCAAACTCCTTCTGAACTCCTTCCTTCCGAATGACCCTCTCTAACCATATTTTCTTTGAAAGTTCGAACTTCTCTGAAATTGATATACATTCGAGCTCTTCATCTCTCCATGTGGCTCCGAGTGACTCAGTATCAGACGACTGCGATCGTCACTATCAGTCCGCTGCAGACGACAGCGATCCGCTATCAGACGATGATGGCTGTCACCATCAATCTACTATAGACGGCACCTCTCTTCCTAACAGACTCCTCCAGATCTCGAGCGGTCTGCTACCATGTGGCTATAGCTGTCACTATCAATCCGCTACAAGCTCCATCTATAAAAAGGAATCCTTCAAATACATTTTCTCTAAACTCTCTTTTTTTTTTCCAAAACTCTATCGAATTCTTTTCTGAGCACTCCATTTTTGTTGACCAGAAGAGCTGACTTGATCGTCGGAGGGTTTTATCGGAGCCACCACTACTAACTCCGGACGAAACTTTATTTTGTAGATCATCGATGACGATCTCATCCTTCTTGACTCTAGCTCGATCTGACGTCGATCAGATTCTGCACTAACACATGGTCTTAGCATTAAGTTAGGCCATTTCTTTATCATGCTCTTTCAATGCTTTGAAGGTATGTGAGCCATCGATTGTAATCTTTCATAGATTATAATCATGTGTTTGTATGAAGATGCGCATGTGTGCTTTCCAATAACTATAATATAAGTCATTAAAAAGTGAAGATCTATCTATAGAATATCCTTCTTTAAAAAAAATATATTTTAGATTACTAAAATCTTTAGCTCTAGATGGTTAGGTCAATAATCAATAATAGAATACCTGCTCTGATACCACTTGTTGCTCAGAGATAGCAATCCACGAGGGGGATGATTAGATTCTTATAAATTTTTTGGCCAAATTATACTCTATAATAAGTATGTGCTTTGATTTTAATTTAAGTGGCATAGTTAAAATGTAAACAATATAAGCAGCAGTGATTTTAGGATATGCAAATGCTATGAAGGAATTTGAAAGCTAATCTAAGCGGATAATAAAGCAAGTAAAGTAAGAATTGAAAACACAACATAAATACACAAGGTTTTATAGTGATTCAGAGCAATCAATTCCTACATCCATTCTCCAAGCTTTTCTTGAAATTTCTACTATAATCTACTCTTGATTATAATATATTTATTTTTTAGGCTCACAAACAAACCTAGTTGATTTTGTCGGACTCACCAACCACAATCCTATACTGATAGTTTTTTTAGATTCACTATCAATCCAGTTAGTTTTACGAGCTCACCCATCAAAACTTATACAGTCCAATTTTGGACTTGGACGAACTTAATCCTCAAATTTTTTTTCTCCAAAGAAATTTGTAAAGAAATAAAAATATAAGTATAAAATTCAACAAAAAAATTTAGAAAAAAAAGAACTCTTTTTAAAGTTTGATGGAGAGGCTGAAAGATGGCTCTTGAAGCTTTGTACTCTCTTCTTTGAAGGCTGAGAGGAAGCTTGAATGAATGAGGATGATCATACTTAGAAGCTCTCTAAATTTGATACACAAGATCCTCTCTTTTCTCTTTTTTTCTTTAGATATTCAATGAACATCATAATTTTAATGATTTTTACTTTCAATCCACTTGAATCTTTTTTCTAAATATTTTTTTAGCCATTTATACTCTTTATGATGGCTGATCAGTTCTAGCTGTTGGAAGTCTTGAATAGTCATTGGAGTGAAGAAATGACCGTTAGAAAAAAATATAGAAAAGTAACCATTACGATCACTGAATCGGCTTAGTTTTTGACTGGGTCGGCTCAGTTTATAGTTGGATCAACTCAGATCTTGAAAAATTGATTTTCTATACTTTTTATTTTTTGCTTTCACTAAGACTAGCTCGGCTCAGTTTCAGACTGGGTTGGTTCAGATTACATGCCATGCATGTCGAATAGTCCATTTCAAAAGGGGATGACCTAGGGGTCGTCCCTTGGGTTGATCCTTTAGCTAAAATTTGATTTTCTTTTAATTTATGTATCCAAAAATTATGAAACTACCTCCAAAAGATCAAAAATCTTCTAAGCTTGTTCTTGAGGCTTTCAAAATAGATTTTTTTTAACTTTATAAAATTATGATTTTATCTCTTATCACTTTTCTTGATCTCCAACTTGATAAAATTATGATTTTAATTTGAACATTTGGAAAAATCTACATCCATTCTTGAAACACATGGTTAAATACTTAAACACTTGAAGTTTGACGATCATCAAAATCAATCATGTGATCAATAATAGGATGCAGTGAGATATTTCTCGTGAAGCTTATCTTTCATCCCGTCTTATGTCCTAATAGGTTACTGTCTTCTATAGATAGCTATTCTCTAAACATTATGCCAATACAACTTGGCTCGACCCAATAACCTTATTTAAGCAAACATGATCTTTCTACCCTCAGGCATTTCATACCAATTGAAATAATGGTCCATATCAGCTTTCTAGTTAAGATACTCTTTGAGGTCTAGACGACTCACAAAGCTCGGGGTTTTGACCTTGACATTTCTTATAATACGATTATTCGGATCAATTGGATCTCCATAGGGTCAATGAGTTTGATTGCGACTTTCCTTGAAACCTGGATAATCATGTTGGTCTTTAGGATCAATAACTCTTAGAGGGGAGTTTCTAATAGGGTGGTTTGTATTGCTTAATCATTCATCCTCTAAAGTTCTAACCCTGACATCTATGGAATCTAATTTATTATCGATGACTTTAAGACGTCCTAAGATCTTTTGTAAAGTAGTTTCTAAGTTGGGTTCCATTTTATTAATTGAATAAGAAGACTCTACTTGATATTTGATTCCTGATCTAGTAGTTATATATATATATATATATATAACAAGGAAAGTAGGTTTCAAATTCAGAATATTTATAATGCTAATTAATCAAATGAAAATGTAACTAATCTTAACTAAAAATCTGGCTCCGATACCAAAAAGCTAATGCAAGACCAGGCTAACTATCCTAGATCTAACTAACCACTAATGAGATTAGTAAACAAAATTAATTAAATAATTAAAGTATAAAAATAAAAAAAAATTAGAACAATCAAGAAATTAACATAAGGATCCATTTATGATTATAGTCCGATCTAGGAAGCAACTCAATCAACACGCTCAGTCAAAAAATTCAAAATTGGATCATTGGTCATTAAGAAACAACTGCTAGACTAGGATTAATTAATTTAATTAATTCAAATCTAAAAAAATTTGAAGACAGACAAACTAGTATGAAAAGAAATTAACAGCATTGATTTTAAAATCCTAAATTAATCCTTGAAGAGGTCTCACATAGCGTGGGATGTCTTGATTTCTTAGATAAGGGAGATCAATCCAGAGGTGGTTGAAATGTCCATCTATTGCCTCGCAACAAGAAGGATAGGAAGTCATTGGACCTGAACCACCCAAATACAAGATAGATGAGTCAAAATATTACAAAAAACATCCCAAATATAATAAAAATCCATAAAATCCATCCCAAAAGCCTAAAGTTGGCAGTGGAGTTTAGAATCTGCTTTGTGGGCCATGCTGCATTCACATTCGTGCAAGTAGAGGGGGTTCGGGAGATAGGGGATTTGCACTCGGATGCAAGACACCGAAAGACTTTGGGATGATCGTTGGTGCTGGTCCGTTGGGGTCGGACGGCCAGAAAATGGGATCGTCGATGGTGATAGAGGACACCAGTGGTAGCTGAGGGCTCTAATAGTGGTGGTAGTTTTGCAGCAGGCATTATTGATAGGAAAAGAGACCATCGGATGATGGAGGTCAATGGTGGGTGGAGTTTCATCGGAGAGGTCATTCTAGTGATGAAAAAATAGGAAAGGGGAAAGGAAGATGGTCGACGGAGTTGGTGGAGGGGAATGGGTGGATTGAGGGATGGGTTTTGATGAAACCCTCTCGGGCCTTGAGGTTTGGGGTCGGTGATGTCGCAAAGAATAGGGTTAGGATGTGGGACTGGCGATGGTGAGAGGTGGTGCTCGCGGTGATGGGAGATGGTGCACACGATGGTGGGAGGTGGTGGGGGCGTGATCAGAGGTGTTCCGATGGTAGTAGAAAGTGGGAGCAGTTGATGAGGGAAGCTTAGATGGTGGTGATGGCTTAGAGAAGCTGGAACAAGGGATGGTTTGGGAGTTTGAGACATGAGAGAATTTTTTTTCCAAAGGAGATGGATCTGAGGAGCTTGGAGAAGAAGTAGAGAAGAAGAAGGAGGAGGAGAAGGGAGAGAAAAGAAGAAAAGAAAAAACAGTCAGGAGGAAAAGAGAAAGAGCTTCAATTCTATATCCTTTTTTTGGTTACAAGGCCCATATATAAATCCGGGCTTCGAACAATCTTTAACAAATTCTGACATAATAATTATCCCTAAATAAATATAACAAACTAATAAATTTTTTAACAAACTGATCTATCACATACTTTAAGATGCGTGCATGAGATCAAAATAATAAATTAAGATATGCACTTAATAACCATATACCCACGTACATTCAAATAAAAAATATATAAAAATAAAATAAAATATATACATTAAAAATAGTGCTGAATGATGTTTTCATTAGATTTATAATATTATTTAAATCCATAATATCTTAACATAATTAACCTGATTAACCTCTTATTCTAGAGGATGGGTTACAGCTTACAAGTTGCGCAGAAAATATCTTCATCCTCCATGTATGGTTAAGTCTTGGCACCCTCAATTTGGTTTCTATTTTTATATTATCAAACTTTGTTTAGACATGCCGTAACAATGGATGGATATTGATGAATGGGTACAACTACCCTTGTTTTCCTACCCCACGATCAAGCTCGGCTATATAGATTCCAGAAAGACGGTGGACTGAATATGACATGACACGTAGACACAGCAAACTGAGCACCAATGATGCTAGATGCAGCTGACATCATATTAATTATAGAGAGCGTACGGACATCAATCCCGGAACTTCCGCCTTGGATGATTAATTTTAGAAGTAATGCTATATTTTAATCATTATATTTTAAATATATTTTAAGTATACTATATTCTAATTATTTTTAAATATTTTTTAAGTATACTACATCTTAATCGTTAGATTCTAACCGGTCTTCTGCACGTGCATCGCGTGGTTTTGTAATTTTAAACATCCAAAAATAAATAAATAAATAGAGCTGAAACTCGGTTAAATACAATATCAATGTATCGGCATCTAAATTTATTTTTTTAATAAATATAAATATATATAAATATTAGTTAGACATAAAAAATATATATTTATATTTATTTTAAGTAGATATATACCAAAAATATAAATATAAGTATGGACATAAGTTAAATATTTAAATATTATGATTATAAAATTAAAAATTTTATTAAGTGAATAAGAAATTAAGTTAATAATATATTATTATTATTATTATTTAGTGATATATAAAATTATATAAAATTATAAATAGAATTAAATTATTTATATATGGGTTGGATCGTTGTCTATCTATATGTATTAATATATATTTTTATACATATAAATAGGGATATGAATATTTATTGGATGATTATAATTTTATTAATATCCAAATAAAGTATGATAAAAATTAGGTTTGGATAATATTATCTAAATTTTTGAGCATGTGAAATGGTCTGAATTTCGGATGAAAAATAATTAACTTTGGGTTAAGATTCGCAAATTATGATTTAGCTTGTCAATTTAACTCATGTTTGTCCTATGGGTTTGGGCTAAATAGATTCAAATTCTAAATAGATTAAGGGCTAAATAGATTCAAATTTTAAATAGATTAATTTATTTAATATATTTAATATAGAAGTTAGATTTGAATTTTGGACATCTATCGTGCTTAATATTCTAGTTAGATTAAATCGGATAATTCATTTAACTTATTTAATTTATTTAAGATCTTTTTAATCTATTTAAAATCTACTTATATTCCTTTTATTTTATTTAATGAGATCTACTTAATTTATTTACTTTATTAAAAATCTATTTAATTTGATTTGATTTTTTTAATAAACAAATTATATAAATAAAATTAGATTATTTATTTAAAAATTAAAAAATTATGAGATTTAGATTTGAATTTTTGATATATTTATTAAATTTCGATCGATAATTTTCTCATCCAACTCAATTATTACCTCTACTCTAACTCAACTTCAATATGGAATAATTATTAGCACTTTCAATAATGGAGTTCATTTTTTTTTCTCTCCCATAGTTATAAAATAAGGTAAATTTGATCTAAAATTTTATATTTTTGGTGATTAAAATTTAGAAAAATATTTTGCTTGTCATGAGTAGTGAGGCTCCACACTTACCGCCCACAGTGATTAGCTTAGGCCTAAAAAAAAAATTTTTAGATGCTTTTTTTCTTTCAGTCCTACGTAAATCAATCATCATGAATGGTGAGTGCGGAGTCTTACCATAGGCGGTGAATAAAATATTTTTTTAAGATTATGTTTGGTAGCTAGCAATTTATTTAGATTGCTGATAATTTAAAAGAAGCCCACCAAATTATCAATGTATTTTTTAAGTTGGTAATCTAAATTATCAGATAATTTATATTATCTTTCATGAGATAATCTGGATTACTAGGAAAGATGTGACTATCCAGATTATCAAATACTTCATAATCTGACTATGATATATTTAGATAGAAATATCCTCATAAAAAATATAATATAATAATAATATTATAACATAATATTATTATTTTAATAATAATATAATAATATAATAATATTATAATATAATAATGATATATTATAATAATATAATATAATATATTATTATAATAATATATATTATTAATATAAATACATATTAGAATATAATATACTATATATAATATATATACTATATATTTATATTATAAATATAATATATATAATATATAATATTATTATATAATAATATAATTATATATATTAATATTATTATATATAAATAATATTATAAATAAATATTATAATAATAAAATATATAATATAATAATATATATAAAAAATAAATAATAATATTATAATAATATTTATAATATATCATATAATATATATATAATATAACAAGAATATATCATAATAACATTATAATAAGATAATATAATAATATAAATAAATATAATAATAATTTATATTATAAATTTAATATTATAATATAATATTATATTATATATAATAATAATAATTATATAAATATATTATAATACTATTATATTACATTATAATAAATTATAAATATAAATATATTTAAAATATAATATATTATATATAATATATATATTGTGTATGGATGTGATTTTTAATAAATTTAATTTTAATTTAAAAATATTTTAAAAATTTAATATTATATTATCAATAATCTGATTGTGATACTAAATATATTAATCAAAATTTTTAATAATTTTATTATAATATTATTTATATATAATAAATATAATAATTAATATTATTAATAATCTGCCTACATTTGATCATCCAAACGGGCCTTCCATCCAGACTCCGCCTCCGCTACGCATCACGCAATAAAAAAAAAAAAAGCAAGAAAAATAATACTAAAAAAAAGGCCGTTCCCACCCACAGATTCTAGAGCGCGGCGTATTTCTCCCACTACAGTGAACCCCATTTTCCCCGGCCCAGCCAACCCTTCTCCCTCCGCTAGCCACCAGCGCCGCGTGTACGCGAAACCTGCGCGTTTCGCCGCCGCCTCCCCTCCGCTTGCGATAAGACCCTAGGCGCCGGAGCGCAGGTTTCGAAAGGCCTTTTCGCCGCCTTCGCGAAGAGATGGAGGAAGGAGCGAGAGCGGGGATCGCCCCCCACCCTCCCACCCTCGTCGACGATGGCGAGATCAATGACTGGAGCAAGGAGGACGACGAGCCCATGGAGGAGGTTCGACCCCCCGCCGTTGCTGCCAATGATACCCTAGCGCCTTCTCCCGCCGAAGGTTCGTTCGATACTGTAAACCCTAATCCCATTAGATGCCGGTAGAATTTTCCGTGGATTTAGTTGTCGTCCTGTTGGAAAGATGACATTTTTCTTTCAAACGATGTTTTGTTGGGCGCGGAATCTCAGAACTAGAACTTAGATCGTTCGGTTTTTAACTTAATTGATGGTTTTTGTTCCGAAATACAGAATTTTTTTTCATGATACGGAGTTTCGAATTCCATCTTAGTATCTTTTGTTTTTCTTTCTTTCTTTCTTTCTTTTTTTCAAAAAAGATTTCGTTTCATGGTTTGTCCAACAAAAGGAAAATGTAAAGGATGAAAGGAGATCATGTTAGTATCATCTAGTATATTTTGCTTTTGTTGGTCTAAAATTTATTGGAAATTGCTACTGATTGCTACGCCATTTGTTATGTATGATATGAAAGGTTACTGCCAAGAGGATGCACTGGGTGTTTGCGAAAGCAACAAATTATATTTGAGGGGCTCTTGGCTATTAATGGAGTTATTTTTTGTGAGAACATTTTTATCATCATGGTTCTATATGTGTTGATCACGGCATAAAGCTTGAATTTACAAAGCATTTGTTTTAAGGTGGCTTAATGTGGCATTGATCTGGCCTGTTATTGCTTTTGATTTTGTAAACGGATCCAGGGAATAATGGTCTCTAAGACATGTAATTACGTTGTCCTTAGCTGAAGAGTGTTCTTATGTCATATCACTCTTGTCAAAATCATGATGTCTGTTTAATGCCATCCATTTTTGTTGTTAGATTTTGTATGAATTTTTTCAACTTCTCAAATTGCAGCAAAAGAGGAAAGCGATATGCTATGCGGTCATCTCTCTCTCTCTCTATATATATATATATCCGTCTATCTATCTCTCTCAATCCTACAATACCATCTCCCATCCATACGGTATAGTGTATACCCTCCCGAGAATAGGTTCTGCTTGACTCAAAAAAGCTTTTCTGATCAATTTCTTCCTCTTATGCCTGCAATCCTACTGTTGTTTGTTTTCTCGAATGAAAGATCCACTTGACCAGTCATCCTGAGTTTGGAACACGTAATTGAGAGCTTGAACAGTTAGTTGGGTAAGCATGGTCAGATCTCTTGTCAACCGCTTCTCTTTTTCCGGTTACAGTAGTTCAGGGGTGTTTTGGGGAAAACGACAAAAGTTATTATTATTATTATTATTATTATTATTATTATTATTATTATTATTTTGGCAACTTTTGGGGCGGGATGACATCCTGTATTGGCTGAAAGATAAGTGCATGATGTCTCTCATGCAGATCACTTGAGAAAACTGACTATAAACTATCGGACTCTCCTTTCTTTTTTTGGAGCATTTACAAATCTTTAAGTGAAAAAGCACCTTGCTGCTAGGTCAGTCCCTTCAGATATTTCTTATAATATGAGGGTAAGTTTGCTCAAGGTCTTTAGTTACTAAGATCTCAACCATCTCTTAAGTTGTTAGACACTGAGCTGGATCAAGATCTTTGTTTATCTCGGCCAAGACAGGACATTGAAAAAAATAGGAAGATCAAAATTTTTGAAATCTTAGGCAATATTATAGGAACCAAGACTTATCTTGGTTGATAGAGTAATTGAGATTAGCTTCCATATTAAGACTTTGAGTTAAGTATTGGACAGTCAAGACATAAATTTAAGATTCTAAAAGATGTATTAGGAGATCTTGTTCTATGTTCTGATATCATATTGATGATATATTGGGATATCTTGCTTTATATGGGCTGAGATATAGGTTATATCGTATTGGTGGCTGCCCAATATCTATAAAAACTGATATCTTGGCCGAGATATTGGCCAAGATAAAAAGCTTGAGTAGCTTGGTTCTTGCAAACTTAGTTCAGGAGACTGTTGTTGTTGTCCCTTTGGCATTTGCTTCCTTCATTGAGAGGTTTTAAGTTTCAGTAGTCTATTTATGTTATGTTCCAAAAGTAATTTGAATGGTTAACAACAATGAAACTGATTTAATGAATAACCCGTTAATTAATTATTTAGACCATTCTGTCTAGAACATTGGTGTTGCTTACTCACAATGGCTGACTTGCCAAAAAAATGGCCGATATGTGCTTTAAATACTCTTAGATGATAGATGGATGAAAGTATTGGCTGGGTGCTATCTAACTAATGTACTCTTTCTGTGGATCTGATTATGTCAAAGATGTGTCATCATGTCTTTGTATCCTGTTATGATTTCATGAATTTTGTGTAATGATAGCTAAGGATCTTTGTAATGATAATATACAATATTCAAAGATTAACCATGATGGTAATCAACAAGCCTTCTCCCATCAATTCCAGGTTGGTTTTTACGTTTCCTTCTTTTGCAATCATTATTTTGAAGGAAAAGATAATGCAATTGTCTCCTTTACTTGTTTGACCACTTTTATAGATGATCTAGATCAGAATAGAAGATGACAGGCTTAATGCTTTTTCTTAGTGCAATTATGGATTTTTCCTTTTGCTTGAACCACTAAATTTTGTCTTGTTATTTTTTGCCCTTGAATGTCTCTTGTTTCTTGCCATCCAAATTCCCAATGAACTCCCAAAGAGCATTGTTCAGTTTCTAAATTCCAATCATGAATGATGGCTTCCAAACAGTCCAAAGCTTAGCAACCAGAATCTTCTACCTCTATAAAATACCTGCTTTAGAATGTCCCTGTAATCCTGAACTTGCACTTACTTTCTAAGCGCTTCCTTATTTAAAGTGTTTCTAAAATATCTACTTCGTTGCACCTACACTTGCACTTGCTCCCATACCTACTCTCAATTCTAGCAACTAAGGTATAGAGGCTAATTACCAAAATCAGTCCCATGCTTGTTAACTAATTGTTGGAAGTGTGACCAATATACAAAAAAATCATAAATGATTTAGCTTCCTTGCAAAAACATGTAGGGAAGCTTTAGCACTAGTTTATTTTTTGAACCATCATTGTTGTTCCAGTAGAATATTGACTGCTAGCTTTGTCTAGTAAGCCAGAAAGAAGGAAAACTTGTTTAAAGAATTTCTCATCCGTTTGCTACAGGATAATTTCATGTGCCTTTATCATTATGAGACTTTTCTAAAAGTCCAGCCTTAATCAATACTGATGTTTACTTCTTTTCTTTTTTGCAGATGTCAAAGTGATTCAGTCAAACCTTCAGTCCTTGCAGTTGGAGACAAAAGGTGCAAACATCCTATGTGGATTTGCAAATTTTGTCTAGTTGATAGGAAATTTTTGTTTGGAGAAACATAGGTTCAGCAGGCAGATTGTCAAAAATTCTTTTTTCATTTTATAGTAGTTGAAGATTACCATGGCCATAATTAGGAAGCAATCATTCAACTACTTATAAGTTGGCTTTTGGATCACTGTCGTCTGTTTTATACCTTAGTCCAGGCCTATCAATGTATTAAGAATCTTCGGATTAAGGCCTTCCGCTTACTATTCCTGAGCCATTGAACAAATCTGATATCGCTTGATCTTCATCCTCATCATTTATATTTCATGATGTTCTTTTTCTTCATGTTAATGCTTGTTTGGTTAAAATCACAGTGAAAGATAAGGAGGCAGTTGCAACTGAGGAAGTTGAAGAGCTGGATGAAAATGAAGAAAATGAGAAGCGACACCTAAATGTTGTTTTCATCGGTCATGTTGGTATGTAAGGATGCAGCATTCTTCTGCTTCACCTTGTTGTGTTTTGTAAAAATGACCTTTAATGGTTGTTGGTATATTTCCACCATGTTATCTTGTTATATTGCTGTGCTCTATTTCTTTTATCTTAAAACTATTAATGATATCTTTTCCCTGGATTTTACTAGATTCTGGTTTTTTTAGATATACACCATATTGTTTCTCTCACTATTCATCACTTTTAGATTCTGAAATGTTTCTTCCAATTTGTTCTGATTTCCTTTTCAATTGTTGTAAGGCATAGCACAAGTCCATATAGTTTTTTCCCAGTGAACATGATTTCAGGATTATTAAATGAGACTGAGCATGGTTAACTGTTGATGGGATCTTGCATTTTTTTTGTGATGAACTTGCTAATTTTGAAAATGATTCAAGATCAGTGAAAATGTTCGGGACATGATATATGTCTCGGATTTCAATTCGATAAACATGTAAATTTGAGTTCATTGAGCGTGGTGTCTGCATTTGGAGTTCTAGTTCTTTGGAATTTGTTAATTATATTGTGAATTCGCACAAGCTTGGGAGAGAGATGATATAGAACCAAAATGTCTAAATGTTAGTTCAGTGTTCTCTGATACAGATATGTTTCTGCCGAAAGATTTCATCTATTCTTGATCCTTATTTCTCTTAGTTTTCTGATGTAGATCATAAGTCTATGTAGTGTGAGATATATGGCTGGAATGATCTCTTCCTCCCTTATTCCTACCTGTTAGTTGTATTCTATGTCTACCATAAAAACCAACTTCAGAGTTTCATACGACTTTAAAGGATCTATCATTAATTTATATGCTCTTATACTGGATTCTTACTTCTTATCTGATATTATCACATTTTTGATCTTGTGAAGATTAGTTAGTTGACTGCTTTCATCATTCTAATTCACATTAATTGTTATATTAGCAAAAGCGGCTAATAGATCATATCTGCTGTTGTTCACATATTTCCATGGATGCAGATGCTGGTAAGTCTACAACTGGAGGTCAGATACTTTTCCTCAGTGGTCAGGTTGATGATCGAACTATACAGAAATATGAGAAGGAAGCAAAAGATAAAAGTAGGGAAAGCTGGTATGCTCTTGTTGTATCTCATGATTTGTTGTGCTTAATTGTTACTGAGGTGGTGCTATTTTGTTCTTCTCTACATACTATTATATTGCTACATGTCACAAAGTCTGCCACTACAAATATTTGTCCAATATATGTCTACTTCTCTATAATTTGTCCAATATATGATATAATTTGAATATTATCATATTAAAAGTTTGAATATTCTTCACAATTTTTTTCTCTTGTTCTAATGGTCGTAATATGCTTATTGATGGATGGCCTTGCCAAGTGATATTTATTTAAAAGAAGACATATGCAGTCCTACACCGATCTACACGTAGTTGGAGTCCCTGATTGCCGCTGTGTTAGGGAATAATACTTCCATTAACAGTTCAGTATTGTGCTGCCCGTCCCACCAAGCAAAGACCACTTTGTCATGCTAGCTATTGCTTGTTGTAAGAGTATATAGATGCATTATTTATGCATTATTAGGAAGTTGAGATTACATGTACCCGATGGATGATGAATTCACCACTTTAGCTTGATGACATGAGATCAAGAAAGACCAGTACCTCCTTATAAAGTCAGTTGACCGACAGATATATTTAAGCTATATCAGGGTTTATGATGTTATGAATTTTACTTCTTTTCACCATATATTTGCAATATGAAGAATGCAATAACTCTGCATTTTATTTTCTAAAGATGAAGCTTTAATTTTCTTTTTCTTTTTGGAGCTGATTTTGGTGGATTCCAAAAGTTCCTGGGAGTATTGAAAATTTTGATTTGAATATGGTTCATTTCAATGATCTTTTGGGGAGTGGAATAGTGACAGGGCATCATCCATTTGATGTTTTGATTTAGGCAACAGGATGATATATTTTTGACTTCCAAGTGTAAGGATGCAGTTTTTGAGTGCAAAGAGGTAATATAGGACCCAAATTAGTCGGGTAGTCTTTCTCTTATTTTTTTTAATGAAATTGCTGGTGATTCTTATTGGTAGCTCCAAATGCAAGGGAGGGATGGAAGGAAAGAGGGATATGGTAAAAGAAGGTATTGGATAAACAATAAATTTATGTCTTGTTTGTTAGAGCATAAAAATGATGCCTTTTTTTTCGTATATTACATGAGCCTTTAATGCATCATGTGGAAGGTTAGTAGAGTTTGTATAAACGGATGAAGACTAAATGGATACGAATTAATTGGTCTCCTGTTGCGGTAGATTAATGTCATAGAGACTAGTTGATCCCCTCTTTGAAGCTATACCATGAGTCTGAATAAAAGCTAGGTGGAGTTGAAGAGAAGGGGGCCATGATAATTCAAGCCTTTCCCTCTCCGGCAAACTTCGGAACACCTTGCTAGCACCATGTCAAGAACACCCTCTTTTCTTTCCATGCAATTCTGTACATATGGAGACTAGACCTGTTCATATCCCAGGCAGCCTACTCAAGCCTAGCACCTTTAAAATGGGCTTAGGCTTCATTTTTCAGCCTGGCGAGTCGGATCAGACCTAAAAACCAACTTTGTCTTTTAAACGGGCTGGCCTCAGGTTTATGTCAACTTGGCTCAAATTCGGTTATATAACTTTGAAATTAATAAATATATTATATAATGCACAATTTTACTACTTTAACTATCCTTCATAATTTCAATAATTACTTTCCTATCCTCATCCTCTATTCCCCAATCCATCTTGATTTGCTCCTCCCCACCACCTCCTTGTGTCCTCCCTGCCTCATCGGTTCCTCTTCGAGTCCTCCCCATCTCCTGGCCTTCTTGCTCCCTACCTTCTCGCTGCCTCCTGCCCCCACAGCCTCCTTCTCGCCTCCTCATTGTGTCCTCCCTACCTCCCCGCCGCCTCCTCATGTCCTCTCCAACTCCTTGCCTCTTGCTCACCTCCTCCCTGCCTCCTTGCCGCCTCCTTCTTGCCACCTTGCGCCTCCTCCTTGCCGTCCCACTGCCTTCCCAGCTCCCTTCCACCTAGCCTCCTCCTTCAATAAAGAGATTGAAGGAAAAAAAACCTCTAGTGAAGCCCGAGGCCCGGTCCGGAAGCTTGAAGCCTGGTACAGAACATGCTTGGACTTGGGAAGGAGGCCTAAAGGTCAGGCCAGACTGGGCTTAGGCTTGGAAAATCAGTGTTGTCCCTTGGGCTGAGCCTGGCCTGAACCCGCCCTGGCTTGCCTGATAAGTAGGTCTAGTAGAGACCAATAAAAATCTAGTGACGTTAGTCTGGGAGAACCTAAAAAATTTTAGGTGATATAGTTGTGTGACCCATTGTATTGTAGATGAGATCTTGTGGTTGAGGAGATGACTTGCTTTGCTACGCTATATTCTTATCTATCTGCATTTTATGGTGAAGATGTGAGGAATCTGACACCTACTTCATCTGTTAACTTTCCTTCTAGGACTTGATTCCCAGATATCTTTCCTTTTATTCTGGTCTCAGGTGTCAGAACTTCAAGTGGACTCGTCTTCAAAATACCATCCTATCATGCTGCTTTGTTCGTCTATGTGCTTAGAGAGACAAAAGATTGGTTAATCATCTCTTGAAGTACTGAAATTACTTGAAGAGTCTAGAATTCCATTGTAGAATATATGTATAAAAGTGGGATTTTCTTCAATGGTTTATTAGTTTCTATTGGTTGCTAGCATTATGCTAAAATTAACATGAAACATCACTGCGATAGTAGTGGCATGGGAGGTTGTAACGGAAGATGATGAACAGTCCTTTGGTAATAAAATATCCTCGTGTATAGATTTAATGATCTGGTAAATTGCATTGTGATCTGTGCTGTCAGTTTTGAAAAGACTCTAAATTTGTTTTTCACCATGCCTTAAGATGCCTGCCCAAGTTTGTGGTTGTTGTAATTGGATGTTTTGGTTAGTGTGAATTTGCTCTCCATGGTGAGTCTATTTGGGAATCCTAATTTTGACTAGAGGAACTAATATCATGACATGAATTCTATTTGATGATTGCTTGGACATCAGGACTTTGAGTTTTAGGCATTTACTCACCTTATGGAATGGGACCCTTGATTACGATAGATGTTCTCTCCTGATTGGTGAGATTTTGATGGTTGAGGGCATTGTTTTGTCCCAACAGTACTGGCATTTTTAGCTGGTGAAATCTTTGGGTTGGTGATTTGTTTTCCTTTATAATTCGATCCGAGGTTTCAAATAGACAAGGGTGTCCTAATTTCTCTATGGAACGGGGTGCTCCACTGTCTTGCCCCATCTTGACGGTAGTCTGAGTCATGCATCGCAATAGATATCCCCTGTTTTTCTCTTCTTCTTCTTTCTTTTCCTTCGCTTCTTTTTTTCTTTTTCCTTTCCGTCCTTTCTTTTTCTTCTGCATACCTTTCCTTTCCTTTTTCTTTCTTTCTTTTCTTATCCCTTCCTTTATTTCTTTTTTCCTTTTTTTTCATCTTTCTATTTTCTTTCTTTCTTTTTCTTCTCCCTTTCTTTCTTTGTTCTTCTTCTTCATTTCTTTCATTTTTATTTTTCATCTTTCCTTCCTTCTTTTTTCTTTCTTCTTTTCTCCTCAATGGGTTTCGGAGTCCCAACAAGGTTCGTTATCTCGGTACCAAACCCCATACTGGTGAAATCCCATTATGGTATAGGTATGCGGTACAATATGGCTATGTCAGTATGGGGTGGTTTGGCATACTGGTATAGTATGGTATGCCCCATATAGCTCCATACGGCGAATGCTGGTCCTGATTCCGTCTAAGTCTCATTTTCTCATAGGAATAGGTCGGGATGGTTGGGATGCCTCCCATCGGTTAAGACTTAAATGGTTTGATCTTCTTTCACCACTATAGAAAAAGAGTCAATTGAAGTTTCTTGCTTATTACTCTTGTAAAAAAAATATTCATTAGAAAGGAGAAAGAAACAAATATTTATATTAGTACATGAAAGAATATTTATAGAAACATTTGGATCAAGGTTTTATGTCTGATAGGAGGTGTCTCAGTTGTCCCATCCTGTTCCTATGAGAAAATAGGATTGGGATGGGTTCGGGACTCCGAAACCCATCCACATAGGAAGAGAAGAAGAAAGAGGAAAGGAAGGAAAGGTAAAGAAAAGAAAAAAAATGAAAGGAAGAAGAAAAGAGGAAAAAATAAAGAAAGGAAGAAGAAAAAGAAAGAAAAAAAGGAAAGGAAGCTAGAGAAACAGAAAGGAAGGAAGAAAGAAAAGGAAAAAAATGAAAGAAAGAAAGGAAAGAAGAAGGAAAGAAAGATGGAGGATATCAACTAGGATACATGATTGAGATCGCGGTTGGGATGGGATAGTAGGGCATCCCGTTCCATGGAGGAATGGGGACATCTTCATCCCACGGAATTTAAAACCTTGATTTGGATACTGTTAAACTTGTTGAGCTTTGTGTAAGTTCAAGATTAAATTGAAGACATCTCCCTTTTTTGTATTTTATTAAAATTTTTCCTTTTTTTTTTGTGTATCTTTTCCATGTTTTCTTAATTTTTTGTATTTTGAAGGGCTAGATATTGTGCTCTAAACTTCTGATTTCCGGACTTAAGGAGCATGTGTTATCAAGAAAATTTCTATTTTTTTTTCACAACTATATGTAAGAAAATGTGAATTTTGTTGGGATGCTATAAGTTCTTATGATTGCCAAATTAGGGTAGATCAAAGGACTGGGTTCTTAACTCTTATATATGTGCCATGTAGATGGTCGAATTGTTTTGTTTTAGGTTATTATGAGGGTGAGCCTTGGTGCAAAGGTAAGGTTCATGGTATTCCGTACCGGCCGGTACATCCCATACTATACCATACCATATCGGTGGGGTCCTGGAATGGTTCAGACCGATTTTTCGGAAGATGGCTTGAACCGGTCGGTACAGTATGGTACAAGCTGATACCGGATGGTTTGGTCCGGTACAGAGCAGTACGGTACTGATATGGGGTGAATTTTTTTTTTGGCCATTGGGTGGGATTTTTTTGATTTTTTTATTGACGGTACAAGATGGTACGGTATGGTACCATACGGTACCGGCCGGCTACCGGTATGGGTAGCGATGCCGAGTCCGCGAACCTTAGTAAGGTTGTTTCATTGTGACTTGGGTGTCATGAGCATGGAAACAATCTCTTCGCACATATGAGTAGGGCTGTCTACATCTGACCATCCCTAGATCTCATGGTTGTGGGAGCCTCATGCACTAAGTCTAAGCTATCCTTTTATATATTTTCAAGTTATTGTCACATTGCTCAGTTTTATACTACTTGACACATTTGCATGTTATGGGGTATATCTTGCTGGTTCCTTTCTTTCAACATTCACTATGGCCTGTTCTGGAATAATTCACAATTTTTTTTGGAGTTCTTATATATATTTAGTGTCCTGTTCGTTGATGTTCTAGGTACATGGCTTATATTATGGACACAAATGAGGAAGAACGCATAAAGGTATGGAATTTCAGCCTTCACCTTATCTAAATCTGTTGTGGGTTAAACTTTATGATTGTTTTAGCCAAGGTTCAGTTATTTTTATGCTTACCAGTTCTGTTATACCTTGTTCATGTGCTTTTAATAGTTTCTGAGTATAAAAAGGTTTTATCATTATATGCTTGAATGAAATAAAGAAGTCCCTTATGCCTTGTCATTTATGTTGTTTGTGAAAGCATCATCTATACGGGTAAAGACTTGATTCCTTGAGTGTTCTGTGTATTTTGCTATTTTGCTCAATGTATCATCTAACTAGTGGATTGTGTGGTTTTTTGAATCAGTTGTTTTTGCTTATTGTTTTTATATTTTTAATGTGTTCCAGGGAAAGACTGTGGAGGTTGGCAGAGCCCATTTCGAGACAGAAAATACAAGATTCACAATTTTAGATGCTCCGGTATTTATCTACTAATAGTTCAGACTTTAGAATTTGTTTTTTGTTATTGAACTAAATTTGTTCTCTCAGTAATGACTTAGAGTGTGTTGGCTTGGATGTTTGAAGGATCTGAACAAGGAATTTTTTTTTTCATTTTTCAATTCCATGATCATGTTGTATAAGAATGTTGACTGAATATGTCACATCAAATGAAGCAGCAACATCGCTGGTTACATAACAAGCTTGGAGTGGGTTATGTAACGAGAATGGTGTAAAATTACTTCCAGAACAGCATATCACAACTGTAGATGTGAAACTCTGCTTTAAAGTCAAGGGCTTTTTATCATTGGTATCATTAATAGTCTGACTTCTCTTTTTTGTGACATATGGCATGCAAAGATATCTCACTGTTATTAATTCTCATATGCTAGCTCAAATTGGGGGCTCTTATATTTATTTCTGGTTGCAACAAAGTCCCTGTTTTCCTGGTTCTTGAAATATGCATCATGCATCAGTATCGGAGTCCTTGCATCTTTTTGGAGGGATCAAATTGCGAGTGACTCCATCTTTTGTTATGTTCTGTCAGAAAAGTGTTCAATCTACTTGCTTACTGGCTTATAAGGAATTATAGAATTTGCTGAATGTATCTGCATGCATTGTTAATGTTGGATCTTGCACGTTATGGGAATGATATATCAGTCTAACGAGTATCCCAAATTATTTTTCGGTGTTGTATTTCAATTACTTTATCTATCATTGGATATCGCATAATTAATTCCTATATCTGGGGAAGTTTTGTTGATGATGGTGCATCTAATTTCTTATTTCTCTAGGGTCATAAAAGTTATGTGCCAAACATGATCAGTGGTGCTTCTCAAGCTGATATCGGTGTTCTGGTAAAGATCTTGGCATCTTGTTAGTTCAACATATATTTCTTTTTGAAAGTTCATAGAGTCATCTTGTGATATATTGCTGTGTTAAGGTTATATCTGCTCGAAAGGGTGAATTTGAAACTGGATATGAAAGAGGAGGACAGACTCGTGAGCATGTTCAACTTGCAAAAACATTGGGTGTTGCTAAGTTGATTGTTGTCATAAACAAAATGGATGATCCTACTGTGAAATGGTCCAAAGAAAGGTTTTGTTCAAGTACTCGTATCTTTTGTTCTGTATATAAGTGATTTAAATTTGTGATTTTTGCCTGCTAAAGAGTGGTAGGTTTCACCCTTATTTATTTTTTTGGATGGGGGCTTTTCCATTATAGGTTTGACGAAATAGAGTCTAAGATGGTTCCTTTCCTCAAGTCTTCAGGTTACTTAAAGAAAGGTAGTATGGTCTAACTTTTCATAGCTATATTCATGTTTCTTTACTTTTCCCAACAACACTAATGTTATTCCTTTTCCCAACATCTCCTTTTTGTATTCAATTTTTTTTTTTCCTGCTTTTTTTGGGGGGTCATCTCCTCATATAATTTATTCGACATTCCTGGTTTATGCAATGTTGACATTTTTACTTGAATTGTTCCTATGTGAACTATTTTTTGGAAAAAGAACAGCAAAAATGCAAAAGGTTCAGCAATTCTCTATGCCTTTGACATTATGTTTTTTTTTTTTTTAAAATATATATATATATATATATATATTGCGAAGGTTGTTTGGATCGTAGAAGTAAATGTAATGTTGCATTCATACTTTGCAAACTATCACAGCATTTGCAGGATCAGTGTTTTACTTCTTTTTTATTTTTTTTTGTTGGGTTTGGGTGGGGGTGGTGGGGGGGGGGTGCTGTGAGCTATTTTCATTTGTTGGATGGTGCTGTTCCTCATGATATCTTTGCTAGTTTGGTTGACCAACAACCATATGATTCAATGTTGTCTCGAGCAGTGTTTTAGAACCTGGTTGACCATTTGAGTTGACCCAGTTAACCTCCCACCTGCAAAGTGGGTTAGGTCAAGGTAACACCTGGACTTCACCAAAACCTGCCCAAACCAGTGAATCCTGTGTTGCCACAGCTGCCTGTATATAAGATAAAGTTAGAGAGAGAGAGGTAGAAAATATATGTCTGGTATTAGTCTTAACCACAGCTGCCTGTGTCCATTGCCACTCCCCGTTCCACCGAAAAGCATTAATCAGCCCACTGGATTGCTCCCTTGTTAGTATTCCACTGCCCTTCCAGTTGTCCTATATGAGTTCAAATAGAGATAGAAATAGAGATATAGAGAAATGAAACTCTTAAATAATAATGCTTAAGTGGGCTTTGCCTGGATGGCTAGCTTGATTTGGCACCTAGATGGCTGTCTTTAGCTTTTTTATATGAATTTGTCATGTTTGACAGCTAAGTTAGTAAGTTTAAATAAATGATAAATTAATAATTATTCATTTTTATATTGAGCGGAGCATGAGAGCTAGGCCTAGCCCATGTTTGGCTTATATATATATTCTGAGCTAAAAGTTCTTTTTTTTTCTTTGTTACGTGATCACTTGGAGTTGAACATGAGCTGAGTGCAAGTAGCTTATTCATTTGGCCGCGCTAATGTTCCCTTTATTGCTTAAGGCTGCTCTGAGCTGACTGTTGATGAATCTATTAGTTGTGTACATGTGCTGATTGCATGCAGGTCAGATCTAATGTTCCCTCTACTGCTTAAGGTCTTGTTTTGATTTGTTTATTTTTTTTCATTTGGATTGTTGGGCTTATCTTGCTTTGTGGTCCTTTCAATCTTGGTTGAGAAAGAAAAGCCTGCATTTCGCAAGTCTTTTATTCAGATTTAGCCTACATTGTATTTGTGACTAGCTGTTATCTAGTTTATGGTTGTTTAGAATTTCTTGTTTTTACCTTGTTCATCTCTCCATTTTGTGTATTTGATACCTAATATCATTTAATAGCATGGTAGTACCCTGCTCTCAGCTGCCTGTTGATGAATCTATTAGTTGTGTACATTTTGCTCTAAGGCCTACTTAATCCAAATCAATATATTGTTACATAAAACTAATTGCATGGTCAATGGTAATCCTATGCATTATCCTTTTGCATGCCATGGCCATTTCAGGTATGAATCAGATACAAATGTTCATTGGCTACAGCTGGATAAATGTTGTATAATTATTTTAAGCAATTCTCAGACTGTACTGAGTATTGTCCTGGTGCATCCCTTGGTATTGACTCTCAGCATAGGGGTGGTACTAAGTATCAGTTTCCTAGGAGTCTTGTATGATATGCCTAGTGTAGGTGGTACGAAGTGGTGCAATCTGGTAGTCAAATCCTAGGTCTTATGATTTTGTGCTCTATTTAAGAGAAGGAAGAGAGAAAGATGGTAGTGGCTGCTGGACTTGGAGAGAAGGATGAGGGGGATTTTTTTGGTTTTGAATCTTAGCCTTTTAATTATGAGAGAGAGAGGGAAGCAGCAGTTGGTTAGAGACAATGTGTTTGCTTTTTTCGTCCCATGAATATTAAACTTTTAGTAATGGATATGATGTGTGGGGAATTGTAGAATGTGATGTTGATGTGATGGTATGGACTATGGAGCATGGATTTTGGTCTATAGATGAGAATGCTAACTCATGGAGGTTGTGGATTGATGTTATTGTGTAGAATATGGATTATGTTACTATGGTATTCCATTATGCTTTAGGGAAGTTTTTTCACATATATGTAAAATAACACATTAATTGATTGCAAAATTCCAGTAATACTGTATCTTATTTTTAAAGTTTTGCTGAATTGGTGTACTCATGTCATGTCTTATTTCCCTGCATCCATGTCTGTGCTTCGTAGCTTTCTGTTGATGGGTCATTCCTTGATCAGTGACTATTTTAGCTACACAGGCTTGTGTACTTTCAGATATGGATGTGAGAAATCTCTAGGCCAGTGTCTTTTACACAATTATTGAGAATTTATTTTAATGGCCCACTAGGTTCCTTGTCTGGTTGTGCTTGTTCTCTTACTTTATAATATAAGGGATGATCTGTTGATGGGTTATTCTTTGGTCACTCACTATTTTAGCTAAACAGGCCTGTGTACTTTCAGATATGGATGTGAGAAAACTCTAGGACACCATTTTTTTACACAATTATTGGGATTATTTTTTAATGGCCCACTAGCTTCCTTGTGTCATGGTGCTTGTTCTCTTACTTTATGATGTAAGTTTAAGGGATGATGTCCAACTGGCCAACCACATTTTTGTTCAGATGCAGTTAATTAAATTTGTATCTTTCGACAAACTACTTTTAGTCTACCGTGCAAGTCTTTTAAAATAATTATACTCAACTCTACCATGAGTATGGACATTGTTATTTATCCATTTGCTCTGGTTATTCTTGCTAAAGCATACCCATCATTCTTTTATGTGTTATGATTTTGCAAGTTAAAGATAATGATCAATTCATCAGTATCATGTGAAAAGAAATTCAATGCTAGCTGAGCTGTAGCTGCATTTAGCACATAATTCAGCGATCAAACTTTACCGATGAGAGCTGAACCAACGTGATAAAACTCTTGTTTATGATACGGTTGTCTGTTCCTTATGCATTTTATACAGATGTTCAATTTCTTCCTATCTCTGGTTTGGTGGGTGCCAATATGAAGACCAGAGTGGAGAAAAGCATTTGTGATTGGTGGAATGGTCCTTGTCTTTTTGAAGTTTTAGATTCAATTGAAGTTCCTCCACGTGATCCTAAAGGTCCTCTCAGGTATGAAATCACTTCCATCTCTTTTAGTTTCCAACCAGTTATTGGCACCCAAGGTGCACATGGTTTACTATCAAATTTTCTTTATTTGTGAAACAAAGGATATAAGTAGTGGTGCATTACCACTAAAGTGCTGGTATGCCCCTTGGTGCGTGTTATACCAAGACATGTTATGCAATTTGGTTATGTTATGCCTGCACCAGCGGGTGTGCATACTGCGTGTTAGTAAGGTATGGGTCCATGCCATACCAGTGAGCTACTGGTATAGGCACTGGTAGCTGGTTCTTAAACCCTTGATTTGAAATTCGAACAATATTGATGGTTGTGAATGGCAATCTTGTTACCCTGTGCTGCAAGTGGTACCTATAATTCAAGATGAACAATCATGATTTGATGCACCTAGGGGCCTTCTATTGTGAAATAATTGGATATCCATTTAGTTTGGTTCATGTAAGGCAGGTTAAAGGGGAAAAACTGAATGCATTAATTACTCTGTCAGTTAAAATGGGTAAACTTGGGAAAGAGAAAAATGTTGAAGGTAAAATGGGAAGAGAAAAAGGAGAGAATATATTCTGGATTGATGTTAGATTATGTGTAGGATGCATATGGAGGGTTTGAAGATTGAAATAATTATGTTCAGCTAACTTTATGATCAGACTTTAGTTTTCCTCTTTTGCCCAATCTAAGCAGTTTCCATAGATGTGATGAAGATTCATCCAGTTAATTTTTCCGCATCCATGTACCTAATTATTTAGCCTTTCTTGGCAATGCAATTTAACAAGCTATTATAAAACAATAATAAACTCTTGATGTGCAGGATGCCAATTATTGATAAATACAGAGACATGGGAACTGTTGTGATGGGAAAAATAGAGTCTGGAAGTATTCGTGAAGGTGACAGCTTGTTGGTCATGCCCAACAAAGTATGATATCTTCTTAGCTTCGGTATGTTCATAATTTTAAATTTATTGGGTCAGTTATGTTGTATTACTTGCTGATCTACAGGCTAATGTAAAAGTGCTTGCTATACACTGTGATGAAAATAAAGTAAGACGTGCTGGACCTGGTGAGAATGTCCGGGTCAAATTGTCAGGGATTGAAGAAGAGGATATCTTGGCTGGTTTTGTCCTTTCAAGCATTGGTATGTGTTAGTTTCTTATATAAACCTAGTTTCAAAAGCATACAGCTTAAATTGGCGTTCTCTTATAGTGCTTGAAAGATGGTTCTATATTTTGTTTTGGATATCCATGCAAATAACACCAAACTATCCACCCTAGTACGTAGTTAGAAAATAATGATGAAGATTAGAAAGTAATGACCCTTAAAAGAAAAATATTGGGGACAGAGGATCTAGAGGATTTGCTGCTTTCATTTTGCATGGATTTTCTTACATTGGAATTTATTTTACTGTAATTTATAAATAATGTAGATTCACCTGAAGTCTGATACAGAGAATTACCTAGGCTTGTAATTTATTCTGCAGCTACCACCATTTCTGGCTATATAAATTCTCTGTGGACATTCTAAAGAAGCCATGTATATATTAGTTAGAACTGATGGGCAAATAACAATCTTCCGAATTCATTTATATAGGATAGATTTATTAAAAAAGATTTGGTAAAAAAGTGTTTAGCTAACAATGTTAAGCCATTTGGATGCTGCAAGCACCTGCCAGAAATGATCATTTTTAAAGGAAACACTGAGACGGTGTATCCATGGATTGGACCTGAAGCTTTCAATATCCTTGTAACTACTGAGCTGTGAGCTCACATATATAGATAATTGCTAATGGATCATGATAAATTAACTCCTATTATTGTGATCTTTAATATACCTGTTGATATTTAAACAAATTTTCTTTCTTGCAAGGTTTTAAATGCCATGAGATGGGCCTGTCCTAGTTTTCCTGTGGAACGGGATGCGCCGCCATCTCATCCTGTCCCAACACTTGGGACAGAGGATGTCCTAAGACATCTTGATCGGGATGCTAGGATGCTAGCAGGATGGTCCTATCCTGACACATGAGATGGTACCCCATCTCGATACCCCACAAGATGTCTTGCGGGGACTTGAATCATTTCTATGTTGACTTGATAAGGGCATATCGAGATTACTTGGAGCATGTTAGATTTTGTTTTGTTTTGTTTCAATTTTTGTGCCTTCTGGTGACCTGATGGTTGTCAAGGAATTTTAGGAAGCCTGATCTCTATTTATAGTGTATGCATGCCAGATCTTTATTAGGATGTGCCGTTATTGGCACGTGATATGCATTTAACTATAATATTAGATGTCTTTATCTTAAAAACTCAACACCATAACCAAGAAACCATTTCCCAGTTGTATGGATCTGGCTTTATTAACTTTGACATTGTCCTGATCAATGGATACATTTGCTATTACTGGTTTTCTAAGTTGTTTTTCTCAACTTCTGCCCCTTTTAGTGGAAGTATTTCCCACCTGGCTTTTTCAAATTATATCTTATTGTGGTCTCCTTAAATCTTGAACGAGCCCATATTTTTCTTGGTTGCTTCTCCTACGGTTTGCTCCCACCTATTTTGTCTTGTTGGATTGATTCATATCAGCCAGTATGATATGCTAATATTCCTTTTTTGCAGATCTCGTGACATACCTTATGATTTCTTTGCATGCTTTTATTTGGATAGTTTTCCTAGTGCACTTGATCTGTTAAAATCTTACGGTACTATGAAATTCTCGAATGTTCATATTATGTCTTTTGGTAGTGGGATTGACCATGACTCTAGTTTAGGTTTTCCTGAATGTGAGTAATCTTTACAGGGGTATGTGCTTCATAAAAAATTCTGAAATTCCAGATGACGGTAGGCTGTTTCTTGATTTTTTCTCCCTGATTACTTCGTTGGCACAGGCAGTTTCTTTTATAAATAAAAAGAAACATATTTGTTGTATTTTTCATGCAAGGATCTTCAACTATCATGAAATTTAGAAATTGCTTGTATCTGGATATTAAACTGCCAATATGTGCTAACACAAATTTTCATGTCCATGCAGCAAATCCAATAGGGGCTGTTACTGAATTCAATGCCCAGTTGCAGATTCTTGAATTGATTGACAATGTAAGTCCTCTTCCTTGATAAAAAAGAAAGCGTTCTTGGTTATGACAATGCTGTTTGGCTTATTGAAACAAATGTGCAGTTAGTCACCAAGCATTTTTGATGCTCTACTATTGTGCTAGGCAATTTTTACTGCTGGTTACAAGGCAGTATTACACGTTCATGCAATTGTTGAGGAGTGTGAGATTGTAGATCTTATAGAAGAAATTGACTTAAAGAAAAAGAACACTGATCCTAAGAAAAAGAAGCCAAAGAGAAAGCCTCTTTTCGTTAAGAATGGTGCTGTTGTTGTCTGCCGCATTCAGGTATGCCCGTTGAAGTACTCTTAAAAAAATGCACAAGTATACACTTTCTTAGTAGTAATTATCTACTCAAATCTGTAATCTAGGTGAATAACATGATATGCATCGAGAACTTTTCAGATTTTGCCCAGCTTGGAAGGTTCACCCTTCGTACCGAAGGTGAGACGAGCATTCTTGAATGATGAAGCTGTTGTGCTTATTGTACTAGTCAGTAACAGAATTTATGTTTTACAGGGAAAACAGTTGCAGTAGGGAAGGTTGTTGCACTTCCTCCTCCAGGAAGCTCAGCTTTTGTTTCTTAAACAAATTTTGGTTTAGAAGGTATGTGACCCCCCCCCACTCATCCTCTTTTACCATCTATAATTGCCATTCATGGATCTATGTTTTTCTACAATAATCTGATAATTTTCCTTTTATATCTCTTACTCAAAACTTACTGCTGGGTGCCAATTTTGTGGTTTTCTACAAATCATAACTTACAATGTTTGTGTTATAATTTTATGCTTGCCAGGAAGAGAGATTTCTGTTCTAGCCCACCGAGTTTGAGTACGGTTGATTAGCGTGAACATTATTTCTGATGCAGCCTTGAAGTTTGTGGTTTATATTTATGAGTAACAAAAGGATAAACGGGATGAATCTTGATTCATAGTTGCGGTTCAAAGGAGAATTATGATTAGTATGATTGAGCTTGTGTCGTTTTTCCTTTTTAATGACATGAAATACCATTCACCCTTTGCTGGGTGTGAGATACAATTACTTGCGCATGGCTTGTCTATGCTTGCTTTACCAGTTCTTCATACGCATGTACCAGCAATTTTTCTATAGTTATGGTGGAAGGGATCCCCATCATCCATAGGGTGAAGTTTGTGTCGTTTCTTTTATGATGTTGAATACCACATCCTCCAATATCTGATAATTACTCGAGCAAGTCTTGCCTCTACTTTGTTTTACATTTTTCTGTACATGTACTAGCATAGTTTTCCTGTCGGCAATGTATGACTGATGATGGAACCTAATTTGTCTGTTGGTACAAAAAATCTGAAGTTTGGTTCTTATAGCAGTTTGATCATGCGTCTAAGATCCAGTTAGGGTTAATACCCAGGCAGTCCTGGTCGTGTGACAACCGATGTGGCCAATGCTTTATTATGAGCTGGTCTGTGTTCTTTTGATCTTATAAGAGGGTTTCTTGTGTTGGCTTGGATGATTAGGATTAAGCAAAACTGGATTGATTTCATTTATAATCCTAGCCTCATTTCTTTAGTTTGCTTTTTGTGGATGCATCCTTTGGAGCCTCTTGGATGTCAGGTTCTGCGAAAATTGGATTAAACAAAACCTTAATCAATTTTATGAAGTTATTTGTTGGGTCTCTCTTTAAAGCTGGTTTCGGGTTATAGGTTCTGAAAAATGTTGACAGGAAACGAGTCTCCCTCTATTCTGCATGAAATGTATCATATAACGATATGTTTTCGTAATTCTGTTTTAATTAATCTCTGTTAATCATACAGCTTCTCTGAGGTAATGGGTCACACATGAATTTAACAACAAAACCAGATGCTACGGTCATACGTTTGCTGCCAATGGTACGTGTGCTGTCTCTGACTTTTACCGTGCACTCATCGAAATTTAGGAGTAAAGATTTAATATTAATAGTTTACCGAGAATTTGGGTACACGTCTTAGCTATCGAAGGCTTCTTACCCTCCAAATATTGCACCTCTTGTTTGTTAGCCTCATTCCCCCATTCATCTCCGAATGGGCTCTGCTAGCCGTGGTTTGTGTTGGGTCAGGGGAAAGGTTGCAAATTGTAGTACTAAATGGCTAGCCATTCCCTGCTGGGGTGAATCATCACTATAAGGTTTTGGTGCTGTTGTAGGCTGCTACAGAAGAATATACTCCAGCAAATAGTACTTGATTAGATGTGTAAATAAATTTGTATGCTGCTCAGCCAGGTCAGTTAGCTTAAGCTGAACAGACAACTCGCTGTGCAACCTCGTGAGCAATTGGAATGAGTTGATCGTTGTGGTCAGGTAGAGTCGAAAAGATTTTCATTTTGGCGCTCTCTTTGTTACGGTAGCTTGTTGGCTTTACTGCGAACCGATCTCAGATTGTCTCTAAGCAATCTTGTTAGCAAGCTGGCTCGATCTTGTAGGAGTTATTCATAATAATTGTTATGTTCATGAGGGGGTGATAAAATTAAATGTAAGTTATGTTGATGGGATTGACTCTAAAGAATTCAGAAAATTTATTGGAAAGTTGGGCCTTATTAATCTGTGCTACATCATGCCAAGATTTATTTGATGCAACAATCAGCTTGGAGCTGCTAGTGTCTAGAAGAGGATTGATCGTGCTCTAGCTTGTTTCAGCGATTTTTGGAACGAGACACCTGTCAAGGATTGTCTCTAATCACTGACTCCTCTTGATCACTACTGTTGGATTGCGCATTCCTAGGGCTTCATTTATATTCGAAAAGTTTTGGACTTTTTATTCGAGAGCTTGGGACTTGATCAGGAATATACGTAGGATGCCAGTTCGGGGTGATGCTTGACACCATGTGTCCAGGAGATTGGAGCTGGTGCGTTACAGGCTTATTTGGTGGAGTCGTATGGAGGTTGGTGATATCTTTTAGCACATAGAGGAGGTTGAGGAGGTTGAGGTAGATATTATAGAGCTGTAGAGAAGAGAGAATCGGGAGGGTGGCCTCAAGGCCTCAAGGAGCATGATTTGAGAGTTCTTCGGCATAGATTCTTTTTTCACCACTCTCTATATGGTAGTAGGAGATGATGTGGAGGTAGAGATCTTGGATCCAGTGGCTCGAAGAGGAAAACTGAAATATCAGATTTTTTCATCAGTCTATGATGATCCGGAGGGCTACCAACCACATCAGATAGTTGAGAGAAGAGGATGGTAGTATAGTGGAGGATGGTGAGATAATTAGGGGTTGGATTCTATAGTTTTTCAAATTTTGTTGGACTACACCCCTGGGTGGTGGGGGCTCTCTACAGGACTCTTAGCCTATGATTCAATTCTTTGAGCAGGAGAATAAGGTGTTAGCCCATTCGATGTCAATTGAGGAGGTTCGAGGAGCCTTTTGGTCTCTTGGGCAAGATAAAACCCTTAGGTCCGACGGATTTTCTTCTTTTTTCTCCAGACAGTACTGACCGATCGTTGGCGGCAAGGTGACTGAGGCTGTATAGTTGGTATTCGAGTCCAGAGATATTCCAGGGATTGAAAAAAATGATGATCTCCTACATCCCAAAGAGGTCGGATGCGTCCGCTTTGGGTCAAATCAGATCGATTAGCCTTTGCACTATACTCAACAAAATGTGTACAAAGATTCTGGTCGGACGCTTGTAGCTGATGATTTCTTGTCTGATTAGTCTGGAGTAGGGAGCATTTGTTGGAGGCCATTGTATCACTGATAATGTCTTGTTTGCTTAGAAGTTCATGCATAACCTTCAGCATGCACCCATTCGTCGGAGCTTAATGGTGATCCAACTGGATATAGAGCGGGCCTATGATTGAATGAGTTGAGGGTTATTATGCAGAAGGCTCATTGATTTTGGTTTCTATATGAGATGGATGGACTGGATTATGGACTGTATAGAAAATCCAACCTTTGCCATCCTGATTAATGGTGCCCCTATATATTTTTTTTATTCGACTGACGGTCTTCGCCAAGGGTGCCCTCTCCTTTTCTATTTATTTATTTTGTGTGCTAATGCCCTTTCCTGCATGATACAGGGGGCTGTTCAGAGGGCAGAGCTTATGCCCTACTGGCCAACCCTAGGGAGCCTTCTTTTATCGCATCTTTTTTTTTTGTAGATGATTGCCTTCTCATTGATCGAGCTTCACTTCATAACGTGAGGCACTTTGCAACCATTGTGGATGGCTACTATCGGGCCTCAGGCTAGCTAGTGAACTTTTAGAAGTCGGCCATCATGTTCAGTCCTAAAACTTAGGTCTGTATGAAGCAGACGATTCGGGACAGATTGGGGATCCCCGAGTAGAAGGGGCTCTTTATTTACCTAGGGGTCCTTATCATAAGGTAGAGATTTTGGAGGGTGGAGTATAGACATTTGGAGTAGAGGGTTCAAGAGCGCCTCGATGGCTGGCAGGCTATCACTCTCTCTATAATAGGCAGGATCATCCTATTGAGATCAATGCTGAGTTCTATCTTGAGCTACCTCTTGATGAATATCATAATGCCTTGCTCTACTCTTAGGAGTCTTGAGCAACAGTTCTGGACCTTTCTTTGGGATACTCGTTAGGAGGGTCATAGAGTTCACCTACTCTCCTGAGATGCTGTATGCCAGCCGACTCATGATGCTACTTGGGATCTAATCCCTTCTGGTTAGTAGAGAGGCCATGATTACTAGACATGTGGCTAGGTTCTTCATCCAGCTTGACTACTTTTGGAGCAGGATGATACAGGCCCGTTATGGCCACTGGAGCTCAGGGTCCTAGATTCGGAGCGAGCATGGATGCTCCTTTTTATGGAGAGAGATCTGTGTTCATGGTCTGAAAGTTGCGGCTCAAATCAGGTGGTTGATTGGAGATGATGCATCGATTGTTGTGACTAGATTTTCAGCTTGCCTCTCTCACATTGGCCGATATATGCCAGCACAGAGGTGGATGACCATCTACGGGTTAGCAAGCTGATCACTATCGATGAGATTGGCTAGAGGACTGAGGTTGTCACCAATTTTTTTGGTAGGCAGTTTGCTGATATGATTCTCATCATTTCGATTCCTCTATATCAGAGCCGGGATCGAAGGATATGGGGTCGATCTTATTGCCCCAGAGTGCTGACCAGGGATCTTGTCGACATAAGCAGACCAGTGCTGGCTAGGAGGATTGACTTGGTCTGGATATAGATGGAGGCTCACCCTAGGGTCAGACTATTCCTCTGAAAGGTTGCCTGGGATAGACTCCCAATGCATACTTTTCTCGAAAGGAGGGGCATGATAATTCTGATCGTTTGCTCGATCTGTGGCTTAGAGGAGTCCACGGAGCATGCACTCCTTCGCTTCCCCAGAGAAGAGTTGATTTGAAGGATGGAGGACGTTCAGTCGTGGAGAGCGAGCGATGGCCTGTGGATCCCCTCTTCTTGGATTGTCCATTAGGGTGCTAATCGTGGTTCGCCCAGAGCCTGCCATCTGGTCTATATAGCCTATTAGATTTGGTTGTTCAGAAATAGTCTTATTTTTGATGAGGAGGTGATGCTTGCCAGGCAGTCTACAGTTTAGCCATGGAGTATCACCGCTTTGATTCCACCATATTGTCCTTACATGATCCGAGTTTCTTGGACTTTTTGGCTATGTCTGCAGCATCTTGAAGTTTTCTTTTCATTTCGTGGGAGCCCTCTCACTTTAGATTTGTCAAGATCAACTTCGATGGTAGTGTTAGAGGGAACAGAAGTGGCTTGGGATGTTATATGAGATCAAGCTTTCAGAATGCTTGCCGCGGGGGGTTCATCGTTGTTTAAGCTGTCTGTCCCGAGTGCCGAGCTCCATGCTGTATGGGTTAGTGTTCCGTGTGCGACCCAAAAGCTGAGGGCTGATAGGATCATCATTGAGGGAGACTTGATGACAGTTATTAGCTGGATCAGGAGAGGTGCCAAGTACCATGAGGCTCACCCGCTTCTTGGGGATATCTGAAGGATGCTTGATCAGTGCACCATGGTGTCCATTTAGCATGTATTTTGAGAGGCCAACAGTGCTACTGATTGGATAGTATCTTTCGTTGACCATTTTGGTGATTGGAGTTGGCGCTCTAGTTTTGTCTGCCTCTTGGACTTGAGGGATATTTTATTTTCTGACTTTTTAGATTGCACTCGCATCAGAGTGGTGCGATCATCCATTTGTACAAAAAAAAAAAAAAAAAAAGCAAAATTAATCAAAGATGATATTTTTAAGTTGAATCTCTCTAGATCCAGTTGATCATGTTGAGCATCTTTGTTGGGGAAATCCAAAATGATACGGAGATGATACCCTATACCTCCTCCTGAAACCCTCCCTCCCTCCATCCAACCAAGCCATCTCAATGTTCTCGCATCGGCTAACCCCGGAGTTAGAGATTTTCAAACAGGTTGTTGCCTCCTCCAGGACTGCCGAGGAGGTCGACATCTCTCGTGACCTTCCCCATCGGCTCCGCTCCCTGATCTACTCCCTCTCCCATCCTCGCCTTCTTCGCCATCTCCAATGGCATTGTCCTCAAGAATCCAATCACCTGTGTCCGATGTCCAGCTTGCTGAGGCCTGCAGCTTTGAGACGGCTTCCAGATCACCATCGAGAGATGCACTCCATCCTCCTCAGTCAAAGATCCTGATGAAAAAGATGGCCGCTTTTCGCGGTCACCTCATCTTCTTTCTTAGCCAACTCCTCTCAAGAAACAAGACGAACATTCGACTGGATGCACCTCCGACAAACGGGTTGAGAATTAAGAGATGTGGACCTTGAATGGGAGAGGCCATGGAGAGAAATGTATGTTGCGCCCCCTCTCCTGCGGAAAACTCGAAGTTCAAATTGGGCCGCTTCCCAACACCTCTATCTGATACAGAAGGATTGGCTTGCTTATCGCTACCACTACCCTCTCCCTTCCAAAATGTTTTAAAAATTATTCTGTTAAATATTGATAAATCCATATCGACAAAGTTACTAAAAACCAAGATAAAATTTTGAAACAAAAATTTAAATAACAGATTGCCATTAAGCGAACCCATTCATTGAGAGCAAATAAAAAATTATGAACCCAAACCCGATGAAGTCGATGACTAATCCATCTCCCAACATCTGTACCACCACCACGCAACAAATGAAGCCTACACAAGCCAAGGAAGTGTCATTTATTTTTAATAATCCGATAAACGAATAGATATTAGTATATTTATATCCATATTTATTTTACCTCACGAATATAGATATAGATATTATTCAAATATAAAAATTTATATTTATATTTATTTTAAATAAATATAAATATAATTTGAATGCTAAAAATATGAATATAATTATATATATAATTTAGATAATTAAATTTTATGACTATAGAATCAAAAATATAACTAAATAAATAATAAATTAAATTAATTATATATTTATATAATTATATATTTTTAAAAAATTAATAAATACTATATAAAATTATATAGAATTATATATAGATTCCGATATTCAGATACAAATTGGATAGTTATCTATCCATATTCATTCTTTTTTTGACAGATATGGATGTTAATCGAATCCTCAAATTTTTATCCATATCTGAATTAATTTCGATATGAAAATGGATTGAACGGATAATATCTATACTTCTTTCATCCCTAACCAAATAGCAACCTTCCAAATAAACTATTAAAATATGGCTCCACCTGGTTTTGTTCAACAGCAGCTCACAACTGGCGTTTGCATTTCACAGCAGCTCGCAACTGGCGTTTGCATTTCACAGCTTATCACAAACATGAAGATTATCTTTGAGAGAGCATGATATGAATTGTTACAAGACAAAAACAAGGTAAAGCTAAAAGAAACCAGATATCAATCATCCATTAGTGTCTCATTCATTACCCCGAAGGCCTGAGAGACAGAAATACCAAAGCTCAGGCCATGATCCGAGCTGACCTCACATAGAGGCTGTCCACGACCTTGCCAATGTTGGCAATTGTTTCGAGTGCTGCAGGAAAAATGGCATCAGGCCTGGGATCTTCAAAGATGATAAGGCAGCCGGCACCCTGATCAAGAGTCCCTGCAAACTTCTTGTCAAGAATCATCTGAGAAAGCTTCTTCTCCACATGATCCACAGGCAACTCGATCATCTCCGCAACATGGGCAATCTCCACCCTCAAGTAAGGCTCGATCAACCTGCACAAGTTCTGCTCCAAGAGGGTATCATACAAAGATGATAGATGTCTGTGAACAATTGGGTCTTCCTCCAACTGGGCCCTGTAATCTCTAAGAGCAGTTTCAAAGAATTTTAGTGATCTCTTTGAGTGTGCATCAGCAACAGCTTTCATAGCGTCCAAATCAGGACCCACATAATGCAAACCAGCCTTGGAAGAGATAATGCCTGCAACGTCATCAGCCTGGTTAACCATTATCTTGCACAGCAGCATGTATTTAAGGCTAAAAACTGCACGGGGATCCTCGAGTGCATTGAATGCTTCAAATGCTTCAAAGAAGTAACTGTAGGCAGTTTTATAATCCTTCTCCTCTGCATGAAGGATCCCACTCTGAAGATCTATTGTTCCTTGCTGCGCTGGAGGAACGTAAATAGCATTAGCAGCTGTTCTTGCTGCAGTAAGTGCAGCTTTGGCCTTTGGCAAATTTCTCAATGAAAAGTGAAGCCTGCTCTCCAGAAGATCAATATCCACCAGAAGTAGCTTATCATCCAATCTTCTAACCTCCTTGATCAGGCCAGTAAGAAGATTTAGAGCTTCAGCATATTCTTTGTTTTCCATTAGCAGAGCTGCAAGCCTTGCCTCAACTCGTTGCCGGAGAAATGTACGCTTCTCTGAACGGGTCCATTCCACCATTTCCTTGCAGAGAGAGATTTGCAGATCAGAGGTTCCTGGTATCTTGGCAACTGCATCTATGATACCCCTCACAATTTTTGCAGTTTTTGCCTTTGGAATCAAAGAGAAGAAGGGTCTGAGTTGGGTCAGAAGACTTCTCAACTCCTCGGCTTTCCTTTCTTGCATGAGTAGTTCTGTGAGATTTGAAATTGCCTGTTCTTTAATACGCAATGATTCTGGGGAAGATGAAGGGTTTTCAAGAACATGGTAGAGAATAGAAATAGACAAAGAAGGATCTTTCGCCTCCAAGGCCTGTGCTATTGAATCGGTGGTAGCAGGAAGATACGATGCTTGCATTGCTGAAGACATTGCAACTGCCTAAGTATCAACTCTACAAGATGAAAACAAGGAAAAATATGTCACCAGAAGGTAGCATGGATACACACTAATGAGATTTAATAAAGGAGCTCAAATCTTTCCAGTACATGCCTCAGAGATGTACCAAAATCCAGAAATTACTGTTATGGTCATGCTTCAATAAAAATACCCAGTAAGAAAACACCGAACTAAACTGCTGGTGCACACAACAATAAGCTAGAATAACCCTAAAAATTGATAGGTATACCAGAGCTAACAAAGATAATGAAACATGACAATGCAAGAAAGTTTATGAGTCATGATAACATGTAAATGAAATTAAAGAATGAAATTTGTTTTATGCTCAAGTCTTCTCTTCACTCTTCTGAACATTTGCAATTTGTTGCTGCTATTACTCACACTTTCAATCCCAAGTGGCCTCATAAAGTTAAACAAGATGCCCCTTAATTCAACACTTACATGGGACATGCACACACATGATAAAGCCACCTAAAAAAAACAAATGATAGGAGTAACTTTGAGCAAAATGAGTGAACATATTGCTGGCTCATCCCTTTCCTTTTACCAGCTACCACATACAATATAAAGGCTTCCTAATTTCTGTACATTACCAAGATAGAGAATGTTCTAGCCAATCGTTTAATTAAAAATAGTTGGTCCAACCAGCACCAATGGAAATTGCCTATTGGAAGGGGGGAATATTTAGCCCGCATCACCATCAACTAGGCCCCAACATCAACTTCTTCCAGAAGGACTTGATGACGTGAACTTCCAATTCTGTAAATATTAAATTTTTTTCCTATGAATACTGAAGCTGTGAGCTCAATGCCATGCACCTCAAATTGTTTACTTTTTGTGTCAAATTATTAGTTTCCTAAAAGTAAGACCAAAGTTAACAAAAATTTACATAAAGCCATAATAAGGATACCTAAAGTAACTACCTTGCAATGATGATTGTGCACTGGGAAACATGCATGCATACAGATGGGTTCAAAATAATCACCTCACCTTGCAAGGATCTGTTGTACGTCACAGCATCTATTCACAATTCCACATAATAATGAAAAGGTGTTCTATCAGCAAAAGAACTAAAACATTGCTCCAGAGCTGGTTTCAGAGCTAAGCATCTCCCTTGTTGATGTAAAATCAAAGAAAAACAAATAAAGAAGAAATAAAATTGAAAAGAAAAAAATAAAGATTCAAAGTCTGAATCAGAAATCAAATTATTCAATCATTCAAGTTTGTTTTTCTCTATACAGATGGAGCTTTTAAATAGAAAAATAAAAAGCAACATAACAAGATTCTAACAATTGATTTGAAATCTAATAGAACTCCTCTTACTCAATTCTAATAAAATTAAAAATTTTAATTAAAAAAAATAAAATAAAAATCTCAAATAAACCCTCAATTGAAATTAGGGTTAGGGTTTCGACGCTTCTTTCTGACATATGTGCATAAACTCTAATTCCCATCATTCCCTCCTAATTGGAAAGAACTCGATTCTGATAAGGAATTGATGCAATCTTCTAAAATGTCTGAACCAATACGTCATAGTCTTCAAAAATTCAAATAGCATGTAAGTCTGGACGGCCATGCCATTTGATCAAAAAATTGACTAAATTCTCCATCAGTAGAAGAAAATCTCATCTATGATAATACGTTCAAGTCTCATCACTTATTTAACAAAACCACAATAAACCATACCACCACTCAAACAATCAGTTTTCATCAGACATGGTCAATTTCATCCAGAGCAGTTCCCTCTCAGCTTTGTCAAATGCTAGTCCAGAAAAACTTGAGTTGCTTTCATCCAAATCCAACTATCCCAGACAAGATTAGAAAATGGAACGAAATGTAACATTACTGGTTTTTACCATATCTTCTTGGATTTGTAACTTAAGTTTGGACATAATTCTAACCCATGCATCACCCTGAACGTCCACCATGTCGCGACAATAATGCCATAAGATAAATCATCACATCCAACTTGACCATCAAACCTAAAGAAGGCATGGCAGATTCTAGCAGCACCACATGATTGGATTAGGCAGATTAGTAATGACCAGACAGAACACAGATTTATGTAAAGAAGCACCACCATAAATATATACTTGATACTGAACCAAGCCACTTTAATAAAACCAGCAAAATTAGGATTGCTGGAGTGCAAATATTTTTAATAAAAAAATGCAGGGATAAAACAAGATTCAGCAAAAGACTAAGATAAAAGATAAAAAGATACTATACATAACTGTAGCCAAACAGCTTACGATTTTGGTCAAGTTTGGGATTCCTATATATAATGCAAAATGTTTCACAGATCCTCTCTTACATCTCCTGTCTAAAATTTCCGACTCTCCTTTTAAGCTTCTGTTTGAGTTTTGGATGATTTCATTTAGTCTCCATTGCTTTGTCTTTTCTTAATGCAAGTCCTAGGCTGCTTCCACTTCTCATTCTTTCTGCCCTTTCAGGTTCACTATGCTTCTGACTCTACAATTTTTTTTTTCCTGTCATCCTAAGCTAGTGCTTCTGCATTGATTTTGCTGCTTAACAACTTCACACATGCAGAAATTGTTGACCTTGATATTGCCACAGAAATGTCTCATTAATTTTTCACTGAACATAATGATATAAAAAAAACAGTGAAGGTACATCCTTGCTTAGTGTACCCTGTTCCAATGCAATTTGAAATTCTCCCAGTTTGTTTGGGGTAAAACAGCCTATATTTCTATTTCTACTCCCACAGAAAATGTTTTTAATCGCTCTGTGCCAGCTAAAAAAAAGAATTGGAACAATCAGATGGTGATACTTCGGTAGATTGCTCTGATACACCTCCGGACGAACCGAATGTGCAGGATTTCAGAAGGAGGAACAGGAAAGAGGAAAGCAATAGCATAGAAAGCGGGAAGCGAAAGAACATTAATTTCAAAAAAAGATTTTCATGAAAATTCTATTATACCATTATGTTTGTTTACATGTCATTAAGATGTCAAATTTAAGCAATCTAGTTGAAAAACCAAAAAGAAACAATTCATACAAGGCCTTACCATCTAGTTGCTGAATTTGTCAGCTTATAGCAGAAATAATTTTACTGTCTCCTGGGAACAAAGAAAAACCTAAAAATAGTCCATTAAGACAGAACATGTTCATTGCTAGAGGAAACTAAAGCCACACTCACAACTTTTTCTCAACTGATGGTAAAATTGCAATATTCATTTGGTTACTCAAAACCTACATTCTAAGAAGTCAGGGAATTTCCACAAAATTAAGTAACATTTCTTGTTGTTTCTCCTTTGTTTTCCATCACTTCTTCTCCTGGTCATTTAAGTATTAGTTAGAGATGAATTCATATCAGATGTGGACTATGATTCTCATCCTAAGATGACATCAACAAACACCTAGAGATTTTGCCCTAGTAGCCATTAAAGAAAAGGTGATGCCCTTGTCATAAGATTATCCAATATAAGTACAATGCAGAATGGATGGAAAGCATAACCCCACCCATTAAAATAATGGAATTGAATAAGGGAATGACCAACAACTTTGGCAGGTTCGGATAAAAAGGAACAACAAACCTCATTCCTCAATAGCAAGGTGGCTTTTTTTATCAATATAATGCTTAACCAGTCGAAGACCCGCATGTTGTGCAGAGTAGATAAGTATGGCCTATAATTATTAAAATTTTTTAATAATAAATATTCATAATAAATATTCTTTAATTTTTTTTTCTTTTTTTAATTTAATTTAATTAATTAATTTATTATATATATGATATATTTTTTATTATTTTATAAAATAATATTTTATTTTATTTTTTTCTTCTTGTTCTCATACCTTTTACGCACCTGTCGGTACTGCTGCACCCCCCTGTCGCCCCACCATGGCTTCTTTTCTCTCTCGACAAATGTCGATCTCAATCACACCCCTGCCTCCTCTCTTCTTCTCATACCTTCTCCACGCCCGCCGGTGCCGCCCCACCATTGCTCTCCTTCTCTCTCGACAAATACCGATCCTGATTGCACTGCTTGATACCCCTATCGGTACCGCCACCCTCAGAACGACCACTGAAAGAAGAGAGAGAAACTCTTTCTCTTCTTTTCTTTTCTTCCTTTTTTTTTATTTTTCTCTTTTTTCTTTCTTTTTATAAAATAATATTTATTATTATTTTTTTCTTTTTGTTCTTATACCTTCTCCACACTCGTCGGTGTCGCCCCACCACGACTTTCCTTCTCTCTCGGCAAACGCCGATCCCGATCGTGCCCCCGCCCCCTCACTTCTCATACCTTCTCTAAACTTTCAAAGGGTATTAAATACAGAGATTTGGCTTTCAAATCGATGGAGTATCATGCTCTATTTGCGGATAATTTATTAGGTTTGATCTAATCTGACTCGATGGATTGATTCAGATATCGAAACATATTATTTTTTAAACAATAATAAAAATATTTTTTTTAGAAAAATAAATTAGTATGTTATTATTTTTAAAATTAGAAAATGATATGTTATCTTTTTAAAATAATAATAAATTAGTATTTTTAAAATATTATTATTATATTTATAATATTTTAATTTTTAAAAATAATATTTTTTAAAATATTTTTTTTGTCTCTTATCCATTTCCTACTTTTATTTTTAAAATATTATTTTTTAATTTTTTAAAATATTACTTTATTATTATTTAAAAATAATATTTTAAATTATTAATAATAAAAAAATAATAATCCACATGGCACAACTAAAATCATTTAAGATGCTGAGATGGCAACAATTAAAAAAATAATAATTTTTTTTTAAATAAATTATTATGTTATTATTTTTAAAATTAAAAAATGATATATTATCTTTTTAAAATAATAATAAATTAATATTTTTAAAAAATATTATTAATATTTTTATAATATTTTATTTTTTAAAAATAATTATTTTAAAATATTTTTCGTCGCTTATCCCTTTCCTACTATTATTTTTAAAATATTATTATTTTTTAATTTTTTAAAATACTATTTTATTATTATTTAAAAATAATATTTTAAATTATTATTAATAATAAAATAATAATTTATGTAGCATAATTAAAATCATCTAAGATGCTAAAATGACAATACCATAATATTCTTCCATATAGTATTGTTTTATATATATATATAATAGGTAAGGTAGATGACTAGAGGCCCCATCCTCAATTCAGCAGTCAAACTTCTGAAACCAAGTCCGCTCACAACTTCAGTTCTCATTGTGGCTTAATCGCCTTATGATCATCTAGACCATGTGAAAGAAAGAAAGACATTTTTCGTAAGAAATGGCATTCTTAGATCACAAATGGGATTAGAGAGGACAGGATTACATAACCAAGAACTGACAAGCCTTGTCTTCAACAAATATAAAGCATCTATCGTGCGGAAACCTCCTCAAATCTATGATGCACATGCACATACACATACCAACTCAATCATATCCCCACCACTTTGTACTCTATTAATGCAACTCTTGTGCATCCTCTAAT
The DNA here is from genome assembly GCA_006176705.1 of Cocos nucifera. Classification (NCBI taxonomy): domain Eukaryota; kingdom Viridiplantae; phylum Streptophyta; class Magnoliopsida; order Arecales; family Arecaceae; genus Cocos; species Cocos nucifera. The sequence continues at coordinate 2,573,466 of QRFJ01000036.1, read as the reverse complement.
ATATTCTTTCCTCTTCCCATCCTTCCTATTCCACCAATACAAATTCCTTTTGCATTATATTCTCTGATGTGCTCAGTGTTTATGTTTGTACCCTCTTCATTGCTCAACATTTTAATTCAAACAATATTGAGGCTTACGATCCTATAAAACCTTCTCTCCTTAAAGGCATGCATTGGTCACATTGCTCTTGAGAAGCACCTTTTATACTTCATATACCCATTCTGACAATAATAACAAGTATGCCTTGACCATCAATCATGACCAGGCCCTCATAGTCATCGTCATGTGCTAATCCACTAAAATTGCATTTCATGTTTTGTCTTCATTCTATTAAACTTTAGGCCCATATAACATAAATTTCCGGTATAGCATTTAATGTTGACCTTATTTTATCCATGACAATCAAACAAGTAGAAAATGCATGATGACACCTTCTCTTCCTTCCTAAAAATAAGTTCATCTATAACAAGAGTAAACATGTAAAGGCATTACTGCCAATCCCTGCACGTGAAACTTGGGATGGTTGACTCAAGTACCGCTAAGCTGGGATGGGTAAATCAAACAGCAATGCTGACAAGTCATGAATTATATAATTAGACCAATTTGCAAGGGTTTATTGTGATTCTCTTTTTAGAAACTGAATTATTCAGCATTGAGACCTTCAACAAACAATATGCTATTTCCCTCAAGAAAGACATTATAAAACTAATAACTTCCGAAAAGTCACAACCTTGACTTTAATTTACAGCAACCTCAATCAAATGTTTATCCTTCACCTTAAGTAACTTCGGCATTTGGAAACATGGATAAGCAATCAATGATCCTCAAATCACCAAAGTAGTCTCAAGCCTCTAGCTTTAACTTGAGTCACCCAATGTTGCTGCATTTTAATGGGCTATGAAGTTGAAAAAACCTACTGGACATCAAAAGTTGATTGTTATGCATGTATTCATACCCAACGTATGCACAAGAAGCATCAACCTTGCTTCAAAATAAGGCACTATAATTTGAGTACTAAATTTGGTCAACCCTAACAATCAACTTGGAATTTGGTGTAAACATCATAGGTCCAGAGACACAATATACTTATTACCAAATGATGAAGTTTTGCATTTGAAACTACTAGTAATGAAGGATATAAGGCAATACTAATAACATCCAAACAAACCTCAGTTATTTATGTAAGAAAAAAAAATCTGAAAGTAACAAGGTTAATGAATGAACATGACTTTCAGAAAGAAGATGGTGATATATTTTACAACCAAAATAATATTCATCACTATTATGCATTTAACCACCGTTCAAACTTTTACTGTTTTCATTGTGAAAGTTAGATCAAGGGCATTTTTAGTAATCATAAGATGGCAGCACATAGTTCTGGAGTGGGAAAAAATTTCACACAAGTAACTCTATATGATGCAGGAAGACGATTGTGGGCAAAGGGCAAATGAGTTCAAAGATCATGAACTAAATTTTGTCAAACACCTATTGGAGTTAATCTAAACAAGACATAATATTATTCTATTCCATAGCAGGAATGATGATCATGGCTCCAAGGAAAACCAATCTTCTATTAAACTTGGCCCAATCAATAGGATCAGTATTTTATACCTAATGAATTGGACACAACCGTTCAAACTGATTCACAAGTAAGGTACATGCTGGTCTGAAGGATGAGGTAAAGCAAAATCTAAAAGGTTGGATCTTGAGGTGGCGTGAATTGCTCCAACAAAATTGTGGAAAAAAATGAAACAAGACTTTAGCGAGCTCTAGCTTAGCTCATATGTATCGATGACAATGAGATGCCAAGCAAGGACGGTATGCTAGGAAAACCTTTTTTTCTACTTCATGGATATGCTTCAACTATGGGAAGAAACAAAACAAGAAGTAAAAAAGTTTAATATGGGCAGATTGCTCATAAAAAGGGCAAGACGCGCGCAACAGTAAGGTTGCTCCATTATGACCTCGGTATTATAGGTTCGAAACACGGAAATAGCATCTACATATGTAGGGGTACAGCTGCGTACATTTGACCCTCCCAAGGCCTTGGAGTGGTATGAGGCCTCATCAATGGGCCACCCCTTTTTAGGGGTAGCTTGCTCATTGCCTATGGTAACACAAGATCTCATGAGATATCTAAAGGTTGTTACCTAGACATTGGTTAGGAATACATTTTGACCTATGATGAAGAAAAAAATCTCCTACCAAACATGAGTAACAAACATCAATCTCACCATTCAATCACCATGCAGGCTCAATCAACTAACAACAGCAAGCAAGCCTTGTGTCATCAAGATGAAATTGGTTGATTGAGAACAACTCGAAAGAACACAAAATCCTAGCTAGTTGGGCAAGATTTTAAACCAACAGGTGAAATAACAACCTACAACCAGTTCCCTAGCATTTGTGTCTTGGGCCAACCAAAAAGAAGAGATGGGAAGACTACATGAAACGAATGAAGAAGGAAATAAATACAAAAATAAAAGGATAAAGGATCAAGATAAAATCGCACCAAGGGTGTGTTTGTCTTCAAGTGCTAGAAAGTGTCTAAAGCTAAGTTTCAAGAAATTGGGTCATAAGAATTTAAGTTCTGAGAACCCGAGTTTTGCTTCTACTTGGAGGAAGACAGTGCATAGCAAGTACAATTTTCGGCATTAATTTTTTTATCAGATTATCAGCAAACATTTATTTCCTAAGAGAATATCTAAATGGTCTATTTATAACAGGAAAATGAGTGTGAGGCAGTAAAGTAGCAGTACATAACCCACTCACACACATAGAACTTGCCTATGGAGCCCCCAAAGATGGAGTCAAGTTTGGCATTTTTGCTGAAGAACCTGAGTTCCTCACTTCAGATTGTCGCATGTAAACAAACATCAAGAAGTAACCACTTCTAGGAGAATTGCAGTTCAGCCTGTTAACTTTACATGGAAACCAGGAACAATAGTACACCATAAAATAACTAGAAGTAAGATAGGCTTTGCAATAAGTAAAAGCCACTACGAAAAGGCAACATAAAAAGCAGAAACACTAGGAATGCACATAGTCTATGTTATCTCTCCCCATTAGCATCACTACTAGCAATGATATCCTCTATTTCAAACAGTACATTACAACAAATCAAGAGCCAACAACTTGATATCTGATATCTAGATCCAACTCCTCTAATTAATTCTACCAAAAAACTAGTCACTTCTAGAGGAAGCCTTTTGTAAACTCCTGAACTAACTCTGCAGCAACCACAGGACAAGACTTATTAACTCCTTGCAGAAGTGTCTCCTTTAGTCTGTGTTAGACATACCCAAACCATCACAACTTGTATACCACAAATTTGTGTTTTATTGGTTCAGCTATCATATTAAGAGCTTAACATTAAATTTCATTCTTCCTAGTTGCACCACTCATCCATCTCAGCATGCCATTTTTCATCTTTGGACTAATACTTTTGCCAAATCCTAAACTACAGCATCTATAACATAGCTATTCCATGTGACATCCCAATGACTTCCTAGGGTGCATCTACCACCAACACTTTGTTCACCATTTCACCTACCCTATATTAAGACCATTAGAAATGCACAAATCTACTTCTCCATCTTTTTTTCACAGTAGTAACAAAAATAGTCAATCTAAGGTACTTATCCAGCAATATTTGTCATGGATGACTGACAATAGATGCAAAAACTTGAAAGAAAATTTTGAATCTAACCATGAGAACCATAATTGGTCTTCTGAAAGGCTAGAGAGAACCTGGAGGCATCTGAAGGTTAGTTAGTTATAAGATTGCTGATTACTTTCGCAGAGGGCAACATCTAAAAGTTTTACAAGTCAATTTCACTAGTGAGATGATGAAACATAACAACTGGATAATTAAAATTCTTCCACGTAATGGGCCCTCAAACCGCTGAAGATGCTACATGGGAACACAGGTTAAGCCAAAGGACGCTATTTCAAATTTCAACTATTAGGATGACGTCGAAACATGGAGGAAAAAACGACCAGACTTTGCAGAATTTACTTTCAATACTAAGAACAGGTCTGATTCCTACAGTTGCTGCAAGTGCAAGCGCAAGGACCTTTCCTTACATAGTATGACTACAAGAGAATCAAATAATCATGGTAGCAATAAAGATCCTACAAGAATCACATTCATCTAAAGTAATCGAAAGGAGAGACAAATGTTGCTTGAGCTTATTACTGGTAGGCATTAAAAGCAGATTACAAACTCTTACGAAGAAGAAGAAGAAGGAGAAGAAGAAGAGATATATGGATTGAAAAAGAAAACACAGAAACCACAACAAAAGGGAGCTCAAACCCAATCTCCCAGAAATTCTCCGACAAATCAAAGCAACGGAAGTCTCTTGATGTCACATCAAACATCGAAACATAACTTTACTAACTTAAAAATCTCGATCCTCCCATTACACAAACAACCCCCAAAAAAGACAAAATCCCAACTTTTCTTCCAGGAAATTGCGAGTTCGAGATCCATGGCGTGCATCGGCCACGAAAAAATGGGCTATATTTACCTAGATCTTGCTCAAGTACGCAAAAACAAGAAGTGCTTAAAAGAGCAAGCGGAATCGGATCCGGCCGTCATAATTAAATTCGAGATTTTTACCTCCAAACAATGAAATGAAGGAGAAAACAGTAAAACCCTAACCAAGTTCGGAGTGCTCACCTGGAGAAGGACCGGAGAGAAATCGGCTCCTAGATCGCCGAACACGTACCCCTCTAGGGGTGGCCCGTTGCGGATCTCTCATCTTTTATTGATGGTGAAGGCCTTGGGCCAAGCCAGTCGTCTGACCCAAAATTGTGGACCATAGCTGGCCTGGCCCAAAAATCCTAGGTCACAGTCCTCAACCCAATCGAATAAGATTAGAGCCTAGCCCTTTTTTTTTACCTTTTTTTTTTTTTTTTTTTTTGGTAACAAAAGCTTAGCTTTTAAAACCTTTGGCATGAGTTTTGCACCTGAATCACTTAGGAATCCTTCAAAAAAGAAGGAAAAATAGGAAAAAAACATTACCATCGATTAATGTACATTTAAACCAATCTTAATGACTAGCATGCTAATAATATAAGTTAGTGGATCCTTGGATAATCTATAACATGGTACCCCCACCCCACACCCAAAAAAAAAATTCATAGTTAAATAATAATAATAAATAATCCAATATTTAGAGAAATATATATTATTCTTATAATATTTTTTTTGATGTAGGGGGACATTAGTCTAAAGCAACTGGCATCCAAACGTGGCCCTTTTGCTCCACTTATTCCACTTTAATCTGGAAACAAGGGTAACGTGGGCAATTTAAAAAAAATCGGTGGAGCTGCTTTTTCACCTTGCATGGTGGAGTAGTTTAATCGGGAGCAAAGCAAGTTGTGAATAAAGTAAACTTGTTTACTCTGTCTAACTTATTTTGCAGGCAAACACAACAAGCTTTGGGGTCTCTTGGTTATTAATATTATAAAGAAACAACCCCGGAGTGGGAGATATAAAGCTATTTTGAAAGAACAACCTCGCCAAAGAAAACCAAAAAATAAAAAATAAAAAATAAAACCTATTTGCGAAAATTTTCTTTTGGTAGGCATGTGCAAAGCACCTAGTTTATATAAATAACGCAAGAATCATCTCAACACATTATAAATCTCCATGCAGATTATCTGGACTCCACGTGGAATAAGCATTGCCAACCCATTTCTTATTAGGTTAAGCTTTTAGAATATTATTAATATAAATAACTATATCACAAAATGATATTGTTATTTGGCATTGATTATTCAAATTATTTTTTTATAATAACTAATAATTGTATGAGTTATTCTTTTTTGCTGCCGTTGATAATGGTAGGGATATAGACAATAAGAGTAATTAGGACATATCATTTGGATATATCTTAAGTGTATAGTTTTGTATAACAAACTTATGGCAATCAAAAAATTAAGAAGCAAAAGTAAATTCTCCTCCACATATGAGAGATCTTACATTCGAAAGCAAAAAGTTAGCTCCTCCACTATATTTTTGAGAAAATATAACATATAAAATTGATCATCCGTCACTAATTGGATTAAGACTTGATATTAACTTGGAGATGCCTGACCCCATGGTTATATAATCCAAGACCCTCTTATATTAATGTTTATTAGATGAAATAAAGGGTTGGAAGTAGAAAGGTTGAAGAAAATGCCATTGGAGCATCAAAAACTACTCTTGGGTAAGATCAAAGGTCGAATCTCAAACCTTTAAATATTACAAGAGCCCTACATGATCTACAGATCCTTCGAAGATTAATTATAGGAGGATATAAGATGACTTTTGACTTACAAGTATCTAAAACTATAGTAAAGGTACAGTTTAATGCACACCACCCCCAAATATGACATTATTACAATTAGCATAGACTAAATTTAAGCTTCAAAATTGCATCTAACATCTAATAAACTTTCCAAAAGCATCTTGAATCGCTTAAACTGGAGCTTGAATGAGGAAGATACAGCTAGCTATTGCTAAGAAATTTTTAGATAATAATGGAAACATGATTCCATGGACTCATGAGTTAAGGAGATTTTTTATATTTTTCATAAATTTTTCTTATTTTTGTTTATAGAAACACTTGTAATTGACTTAAAAGTCCTACCAAACTTATTATTCTTGCATCATCATCTTTCTATTTTTTTAGAATAATTATATTCATACATGAATTCTATGAGCTTTAGTAAAAGTGCGCACGGTTCGGAGTCAATTTAGAAATATTTTTAAAACCATATTGATTTAAATCGGTTTTCTAAAATTGAAACCGAAATCAAACCAATAATATGCTAAAACTGGCTTAAACTAATCCAAAAAGTTTGGTTCGGTTCGGCATGATTTATCAGGTTATGGCCTATACGGGCTTCCATCAAATGGTCAGCTAAATGGGCTTCTGCACGTTTCAGTTTGAACGGGCTAAATGGTCTTCTCACTAAGGTTTAGTGAGGCTTGAAATTCGTTGAGCTGGGGTGATTATACATCTTGATTGGAATAGTATAGAAGATTAAAGTAATTTTTTAGATAATAGACATCAAGATTCTTAATAATGATCGTGTTTCCAACTTTATGTTTGATCGTCTAGAGCTATATGTTATTAGAGGACTGTGAAACCGTATGCCTGGTACCCACACCGCTCCACCATAGCATAATTACTCACACAATGCAAACTTAGTCCAAAATTTGCTTTCTTCTCTCAAAACACGTTGACAAAAGACTACCCACTGTATGCCATGTTCAGTGGCTAAGGAGCATCCTTGTGATACTTAGATTCATAATTTTTAATAGATTAAAAGTTGGTGTGGATGCACATCATTGTTTGAGGATAACACTGCCTAGGGTACATGGATAAAAGGATGAATCACCGTTCACAATAGTTTTTTTTGATATCCATCAAACCTCTTGATTGCATTTTTTTTTTAAAAAAAAAAATTTAGCATATGCACACTATTGCTGTAGAATTTTGACTCTTGCGAGAATGACCGGAGCGGATGGCGCTGGGTGTCTCGGTGACGAAACCTACAAAAAAGTTCTAACCGAAGATGGCTCTAGTAAAAATCTTTCGATGCTCAAATTAAAACTTCGTAACATAAATGAAGCACGCGAGAGGAAAACATTTTTGTATCTGAGAGTTTTGTTGAGATCCCTATTTATTGACAGGATCGAAGCCGTTCGTAGGAATATGATCCGCGGGTGGTCCTGACTAGATCGGATGCAACGAGCGACATTCATGGCCGAATTCTTCGGGATTGGATGGTTAGGGTTGCTTTATCTAGACCATGGCCAGCTGTCAAAAGATGATCCTGCAAATTTGAAAACAGAATCACGAGAATCTCATGATAGGTTGGATTGGCTCGAATTTACGGGCCAAGTTTGTTCATCAACAAGATTGACACTAGAAAGAGATAGGTTGCTAATCAATACATAAGAGGGAGTCGACGTATTGCAAGTGTTAGATGAATGCCCTGTAAGTCAATATAGCAAACATATTATAATAATTTTAGGATATAACTCTATATTTAAATATTGATTTATCAATAAAGTGAATAATTTTATTTTTATTCTTATATAATGTGTCCTTGAATCGTCCAAAAAATTAATAACTTAAAAATACTTATTCTCAAGAATTGAGAATTAAAGATATGTATAATCAATTCCTAAATTACTCCCGATCGATGGATCATCACAGGGATGGTGATTGATCTAGTTAGATCGGTGCATAGATTGCTTTCTTCAGGATAAACGAGTCTCTAGTCTATAGTGTGGAAACACTGAGCGAGAGTGCTGGTGGTTGTTGGAGAACATCAGTACCAAGTGTGACCATATAAGAGATCACATGGGTGTCTACTCACTCATCAATGATCTTCTCGATACTATTGTAGTGTAAATAGTTTCTTGACCTATGATACTTTGGCTACTCACGGTGAGGTTGCTGTAATTTGACTATACATAAACATTATCTCCTAGCCATTAGATCCTTGTAATGTATGTTGGTTGTAGTGGGTTTATTGTAAAAATAGAATATGCACCTAGACGGAATCTATTGATCTTAGTAGATAAGGAGTAATCTTATAAAATTTGAAAAGTTGAGTCCTTAGGTCTGTGGCCATAGTAAGATATTGATGGAAAAAAGTTTCCATATAGTTCACAATTTGGACTCGAGCTGATTAATCTTTCATATGACAGATATTGAAATTTGACAAATTTTCATAACCTCTATCTTGATCGAAACTCACGATAGAGGAACTGAATCATATGGTAACTATATCCAGTGGTTTTATTTCTTCAGTTCTACTAGGTTGCCACTGTATACTACTAGGTATCACTAGTAAATTATAAAAACTCATTAGGATCATTTTGAATCAATGATTCTTGATGGGTGTGAGTTGAAATTATTTCAACCCATTAAAAAATATTTTGATGATATCATGATGGAGATCATGGTATGTCTCACTACTTGATATAATTGAATCTATGAGATTATACAACAAAAAAATTTGATCTTGGATTGGATTGATCAATTGGACTTATAAAGTTTCAATTGGGTTAGGAGAAATCTTATTAGATTTAGGGGCACCATGCTAACACATGGTTAAAATCAAATCCTCTTTGACTTGAACCACCTATTGGATAGAATTTTGATCAAGTCAAACCAAGCTAATCCATCTAATCTTTTCACTGGATCGTGGATATAGATGAGAAAGATGGGGCACCAAAAGTTGGTGCCCCCTTTTTGATTTTTGTGTGGAAAAAAAGAAAGAGTAAGAGGGGTGCATGCCTCCTTTCTATTTTGGATAAACTCCAGGGGCGTGTGCCCTTGGTGTTTGCATGTGTTTGCATGGAGAGGGAAGGGGCACACGCCCCATCTAGATAAACTCCAGAGGGAGCGCACGCCCTATCAGATAAGCTAAAATGAGCGCCAATAGTTAGCGGCCCTCTTATATGCTCTTTTGCATGAGTTTATGAGAAAAGAGAGAGAGGTTTGAGCGGCCATAAGAAGAATCCTTTTGTTTTAAGTAGTTGAAAAATCAATGACTTAAAATAAAAGAACTCTAGATTTATTTAAACCCCTTCATAGAAATTAGATTTCTTAAGGGCGAAGCATAATTTTGCACGCAAAATTGCTACTGCCTCGTCTATCCTATGCCCTCTCTCTTCACATGCCCCTTGATCCCACGCCCTCTTCCTCTCTTCCTCCCTCATGCATAAGGAGTTAGACGTCCACTTATTCGATACGCCCAAGGTGTTGGGCAGAGATCCGAGCAAATCTAGCTAATTTGTTTTAGATCTACGTCTAGAAAGAATAGGAGGAAGATCTAGCCAATCTAGATTAGATCCAAAGGCTGATCGTGTGCTTGGAAGATCTGATTTGAAGGGGGATTTGAAAGGAGGAGCATCTCAAATCAAGTTCCGAGTGAATACTCATCGAGGTCGGACGCATATACGACTTCAACGGTACCAGAGATATCTTCAGATTCAAATCTAGAAGAAGAAGAATAGCAATTCAGGTAGATGATCTGATCACTAGTATTTTATTTATTCTTGAAATCAAATTCATGCATGTTTTATTTTCATCATATGAACTAAATCCATAGGTGTTAGATTAAATCTATATATGCGTAGATCTAATTGTTTAATTTAGTCTTCTGCTGCTTTTATTTCAAAATTATTTTGAACTATGCATGCATAAAAACACCTAAACCCAACAATAGGGTTAGGCGATACTGCATTCAGGTGGGCTTGGAAGCTATCAACAGTAAGATCAAGCATTTTGAAGATCAGCAGACTATAGGATCTGATGGCGCTGAGCTTAAAGAGATTGGCCACAGATAAGCTCAGAACTTAGAATATATCAAACCCATAGGAGATTCGAGGAAGGTTTGGTAGGCTGTAGGATCGAATGGATCCGAACCTGAGTGGAGGGAAGCTACACACAGCAAGATCGGATAGTGTAAATGTCGAATTGATAAGAATCCAGAGCAGAGCTTAAATGAGGTTCGACTGATCATAGTGTTAGAATACACCGAACTCAGATGGAGCAGGAAAGGCTTTGAGGTCATAGGATTCTGGACTCAAGGGATAGATGCCCATAGTGGAATCGGAGGTTACAACTGATAAAGTTGAATGTTGCTAAATTCGGATGGAGTTGGAGAGGGCTTCAACGACAATGATTTCGTCAGGTTGAGGTTAATAGTGACTAAACTTAAAAAATGCTATTATCAAGCAGTGGGGCTGAATGGTGACAAGCTTGGAACAATAGGCCTGGGTCTGTGATGATTGAGGCTCACTAGCAAGGACCGAAAGATTGAAGAAATCTGGGTCCGATACTGCTGAACTCACCAGTAGGATCCAAAGTTGAAGAATTTGGTGGAAAGAAGCCGGCTGATGATGTAATAGGGATTAATGACATCTAAAATTGCTATCTTTGATAGGAACAATTTTAATCCCAACACATACAAACACACACGCAAGGGAAGGCACTATACAAGTTTTATTAGAATTAATTATCTTAAGAACCACCAAGAGGGGGGTTTCATGCGATGTGAAGCAGGATCGAGAGGTTTTGAGGGATTATAATAGAGTGATGGTGGCAGTAGCTGTGCTAGCGGCTCGGAAGGGGTCGAGGGTGAAGATAATGGAGAAAGAAGGATGGTGGAGTGGTGCGGGTGCATGGTTCCATGAATCCATGGTTCTAGAATTAGAAACTAGGATTCAAAACTTTCAATCAAAACCTAGAAGAAGAGGAGAGGAGACTTGGGAGCGCACAAGAAGATTGGGGTGCTAGGGCTGTTCAATGCCTAAGCCAGTCATCCATGCATTTTTACTTTATTTGGTCAGATTTTTTCCCATCCTAATTCTCCAAAACTAGTTGGAAATACTCAATTGGACCTCGACCATTAGACTATAGCTTAATTTTCATCCAAAATTAAGGTGTTCTATTGGATGTATCAAGGTGTTCTATTCAATCATGTCAAATCAATATTGTTTTATTAATACATTGATACCAAGCTGCTATTGAGAACGTGGCATAACTCAATCCCCTTTTGAATTCGAGTATCCGTCTCTGTAAATGTTGACTTGAACTAAGCCACCCCTAGAATAATCAACACTCAGTACCCATTGCTATTCTCCCATCTATTTTATTTTACTCCATTGCATATCTTTTATCTTTTTCCTCACATGAACCCATTAGAGTATAGTATCTTGCAAATTTATGCCCCACATTCTTTTTTTGAATTAGACTAGTGAGATTAGTTTATAAATAGTGAGGCGATTCAAGGAAGGAGCCTCAAGCGTTGGTTAATTGGCTCCTTGTCTCCTGTCCCCACCAGTCCTTTGAGCAAGTACCTACTTAATTAAAACCCTCGGCTCTGTTATGATCACGACCCAGTGACCGAATCACCTCATCCCAGCTAACCCACCCAGACCGGAACTTGATCCACTAGATCGGGTTCGACTCTTCAAAAACCGAACCCGGTTCAAGTAGCTCAATGCAAAATTAGAGGATACCTTAACTTTTATTACATGGGTTAATGACATGCTAGTATTTTTGAAAAAAAGCCGGTTCGACCCGATTAATCTGCAGCAATTAATCCGATCCAAGCAAAACAAGCGGAGATGTTATGGTACTTACAGGGGTGACGAGATCTACCTCTCGGCGACAGCTACCGCGTGACAGGGTGGCCCCCAGATCAACACCAGCCGTCTATCAAGCTGATCCGACGGAAGACACTAGCGCGGGTCCCACCTCCAACGAAGCAGATCCACGTCGTCCAACACCCCAACTCAGGCTCTAGGCGCGAAGCGCTAAAGGAAACCATTTCCTCTCTCTCCCTCCCTCCCCCCTCGTGGCCTCTACCTCTCAATACCTCTTAAAACCCCTGGTCCTCGCTTCTTCCGTTCTTCTCCACCGTCACTGGGACTTCTGAGCTCTCTCTCCTTTTCCTGCCACCAAAGAAGGAAAGAAAAAAATCCAAAATCGGGAGACAAAAATCTACTACTACTGTTTGCATCAGAGGAAAGGAGGAATATAAACAGTGTAGAAAAAAAGAGAGAAGAAATCCAACAAGTGAAAGAAAAACGAGAGAAAAAGCTCAGATTTGTTCTTTTTTACTTGTCTCCATTTTCTCCAGTGCCGTTGGCTTTTGCTTTCGCTCTCTCTCTTAGTCGAGAAAGAATGGAATGGTGGGAGAGACCGCCGTCGCGGCGCGGCCGCAACAAGCCCTCCTTCTCCTCCTCCCTCCTCGACGCCATCTACCGCTCCATCGACGAATCCGATGGCGGCGGAGGAGGTCCAGCGCCGGATCACCGCAGAGGCGGAGATCCCGATCCATCCTTTTCCTACTCCTCTTCCGCCACCGCAGCCGCCGCTCGAAAGAAGCAGAGCGGGGACGAGCTCAAGTGGACCACGGCGGCGGCGAACCACAGGGCGGTGATCCGACGCGGCTCGAGGGACTACAGCCGCTGTATCGTCACCCCCGCCTCCAGCTCCTCGGATTCCTCCAGCTACGGCGGCTTCTCGTCCTCCTCCGAGGCCGAGTCGGCGGCGGCCTACTACTCGGCCGGGGTGAAGCCGGTCCTCTCGGATCGGATCCGGTCCGGTCCGGAGGTCCAGCCGGAGAAGAAGAAGGGCTGCTCGATCCGGAGCCGGTTGCGCGACCTGAGAAAGGGCCGGGCCCCGACGTCGCCGGGGGCGCGTCTGGCGAGCTTCCTCAACGCGCCTGTTTACCGCCGTCGGGAAGCCCCAAGAAGCCCAAGAATCGCTGCGCCTCAGCCGCCATCCGCCGAAGGCGGAGTCCGCATGCTCGTCGGCGTCGCCGTACTCGCGTTCGTGTCCTCAGCAAGATGACCGTCGTCGAGGGGGCGGCGTAAGCCGTCGACGGTGGCGGAGGGGGGCAAGAGGTCGGTGCGGTTCTGCCCCGTGAGCGTGATCGTCGGCGAGGACTGCCGGCCTTGCGGGCACAAGTGCCTCTACGACGCCGATCTGACGGCGGTGGCGGTGGCGGCGGGGCCGCGGCCGCCGGCGGTGGTAAGGAGGGTGGAGGAATTGCTCCGGGGTTTGGACGGGGAGGAGGAGGAGGAGGAGGACGCTATCAGCGATTCGAGCTCGGATCTGTTCGAGCTGGAGAATTTGACGGGGATCGGGCAGTTCCGGGACGAGCTACCGGTGTACGAAACGACCGACGTGGGGACCAATCACGCCATCGCCCAGGGCCTAGTTGTGTAAGCGAGAAAAAAAAAAAGAGAATATGCGAAATTTAGGGGAAAACTGGAAAAGCAGTATTTCTTGTATCTCCTGTGTTTTCCATTTTTGGGTATATAATTACACTAAATTTTGGACTAAGTGCCCACTGGGTGAAATAAAAAAAAGGTTCATGTACATAATTATATATATTTTTATTTTATTTATATTTCTTAATGCAGAAAAGATGAGGAGGTGGTGGTCATTAGAATTGGAATATTAATCCCTTTTCTAAGTTGAAGTAATATTGTAAATTTATAAGAGGTACGAAAGGGAAAAGGGAGAAATATGAAGTTTCTACGGTGGGGAGCGCATATGCTTTGTCTGCTGGATGGAAAGAGAAGTATAAAAAATAATAAATAATAAATCTTGTGTGGAGAAATTGTAAATTAGATTAATCTAAAATTTGCTTAGGGGACATTAATATATGTAAAATTAGATTAATCAAGATTGAAGTCATCACCATTTGGCGGAAAATATGTAATTATTTTGCTTCTCTAAATATCCAATGTTAGGTTATTTGTTTGGCCTCTTTCATTTTCTAAGTTCATCAAAGTCTAAATTGCTTATCATTTTTTAGTAAATATCTAATATTCTCATAATGTCGCTCTTAGAGAGCCTTTCAATAAATATATAAAGTACATATTGTATGTAGATGGTATTATGAAGTTGATTAGAGCAGAATTTAAACTTCATGGAATTCAAAATAAGCTACGTGGCAAAGGTCTTTATTCATTGTCCTAGAATGCGCTAGGAATGAATTCGAACTAGCAACTAAGCCTAACTACAGAGGAAAACATAACAAAAAATTGTTAAAGCTCATATTTGTAGGTTTCATCAATTTTAGGATTCATTTCAAGAGACATGATACTAATCAAAAAGCAAAATTCCTTTATATCTTTAAGGGACATCAACTTTCATAAAAACTTTGTTGGCTTAAATTTAAAAAGAAAGGAAGCATCTCTTTAGTAGAATAACTACTATCTAGAGGACTTTTCAAAGATACATATTTTGCAAGGCTTTATAATGCAATGCCGGCCTACCCCCTTGATATGGAAGCACCATATATAATAGCTAAGAGCTTCACTTTTGGCAATGACGTCAAAAAAATGGTGATAAATAAAAATTATTATGATAAAATCTCGACAGTTTATATACCGGGGTTGCTGTTGGTTGTATAGAACTGGGTGATTGACACCCTGGAGGCTCAAAACTGTATGACAAGATTTCGAGATTTAGATCCACGAGATAAAAGGAACTCACTCGCTTGGATTTAGGTTCAAGGTATGTCATGATAAATATAAAAAAAAATTAAAGAAAAATCCAAGCTGTTGTGTGCTGGGAAAACTGTTTAAGTATCTTGCATGATAAAGATATATCAGAATTTTAGAAACATATATGCCGATCGTAACATGAAATTGTTGGTTTGTATTCAGATGTAGACAACAATTAGTCGAAGCATATGCATAAAAGACACTCAAACAAAAGTATATGATTGAGGTGGGAAAGAGACTGAACCATAACTACCAAATCATTGGTTTTTTTGGTTTTAACCCGTTTTTTTTTTTTAATCTCTTTGACATTCTGTCGTTAGCTAGATTTAATTATGATAGGCTTCAGCTAGCTTTTGGTTTGATAGGCTATGCAGAGCAAACATCTATCAAGAAGAGTAAAATTGGATTAACCAATAGCTACCATAGATGCGTAAATTTAGCTTTCAATAATTTCAATAACGGTTTAGACGAAATGTGGATCTAGAAGATAAAGTAAAAGAATGTTTACTACAATTTGTTGAGGGTGCCTGCGACAAACAATTGCGAATAGGTTAAATTTATACAGATTTACCATTTACATTTCCTTCCTAAATCATATGGAACAGACCATTCACTTTTTTGACGAGAATGATATTAAAGCAATAGAATGCAAAGATTATTAGATCCAATTAGACAACTTAATGCTAAGAAACAATGCTGAGAATATGTGGTCCTAATTGAGCTCTAACAAATCTCATGGAATGTCCCTCATGGCGAAATTTGAAGGAATGGATAAGTTCACCCAAGATGATTCCAACTCAAACCATATATTTAAGTAATTTCGGCCCTCTGTAGAAGGCCGGAAACAAAACTTTGCAGCAATGATTGAAGGATTAGACACTTAATCTAAGGATTATTCTCTGTTACTCCTCAGCATATTTTATTAAAGCGATGGTCTCCTTTTCCTTTTGTCCTCTTCAGCTTTGTGACAGAGCTCCGGTTCTCCGGTCAAAAAACAAGCAAGAACACGAACCCTATAAACTTAGAAGTCCAGAGTCACATCACCATATGTTTCAATTTTAAACCTCACAAATTCATTACACCGCAATCGATACCGGTTCATGTAGGGTTGATGTTTGATTAAAAGGTGAAGGTAAAATATTCTTAAACATTAATGGTTACATTTTGATCTGCAAAGCTGATGATATGATATATATGTTCCTGTCAAGGTTGTTGAAGTTGGAGAAAATGGGTTCTATCTTGGATGAGAAAACCTAATGTTAAAAGTTAAAGCAAGAAAATCAACAAGGTGGTAGTCTTCTTATCTGTGATCATATAGGTTATTTCTACCTGTCAATATATATATGGAAAAAAAAAAAGAGAAGAAAATTTTGGTGCTTTAGATAACTCACAATCCACTTTAAGATATGTCTGTTATTTTGGGGCAGGGGTAATTCTTTCTACACTGGCTACAGTATTTCCATAGGCGGCATCATTATTTTCTATTTTGTAATTAATTCTGATCATTTTAAAAATATGAAAAGATGATTTTGCTCCTATTGCTTATCAAAGAAAAGAGGAAAAAATTAACACAAAAATTTCATGTCTTCTCTCTAAAAAAGTCTTTTCATTTTTCCTCCACTCCGACGATCAGCATTTTCTTCATTTTTTTTGGAGAAGCGGAACATATTGAACGAACCATCTCTGTGGTGAGCATTTCAACTTAATACGAGAGATTCTATTGGATGAGGAAAAATTTTTAGTTATGACTCCTAAAAAGTTCGAGTTTTGAAGACATCAAGGAAAAGACAATGAAGAAAAGAACTTGATCAAAAAAAGTACAGCAATGATTATTTACAAGATAAAAGATGCCAACAACCTCCGGGAGGCATGAAATAGAGGAAAGAGAAGAAAGTAAACTCCTGTTTAGGTTTAGGATACTTCTTTCAAGGTTTAGGACATCCATTAAAGATTTTTTACTTTCTCGATTCATTCCAAAGTAGTTTACTTTCAGGTTTTATAAATATATTTCATATAGATGAAAATTATGACATCCTATAGGCTTACATGTCGCGCCGAACAAAGTTTATGACATCGTATATCAAAATTATTACCTTTGAGAGTGGATGGAAACTATCTTTAGAAGGCATTTTGCCTAAAATATGTCATAATATTAACATATAATCTCATAAATCTGATCTAGGACGTCATAAAAATGATAAAAATTTTATTTAGAACGTATTTAACCTATAGAATATCATAATACTAATCCTTAATGTCATAATTTTAACATAGGATATCACAATATCGTCAAAACTTTCTTCAAGTTGTGTTTTACCAATGATATGGCATAAGGTTAACACAGAATATCATAAATTTGAATAAGAATGTCATAAAAAATTCAAAAATTATACTTGTGATGTATTTTACATAAAAGTTGTCATAATACTAAACTACAATATCATAATTTTGACCTATGATGTCATAATATTATCACAAGTATCTTCAAAAGGCGTTATACCAATAGGATGCCATTATTTTAATTAACTATGTCATACTTTAGATTCTTAATGTTATAATTTCAACATAAGATGTCATAATTCTTTCTTCGTTGATATTTTTTTTTCAGAATATCATAATACTGCGTTCATTGACTTATTCTATACGGAAGTTATAATTTTGATCCTTAATGTATGCATCATATTTTAAAATTATGACATCCTGTTTCAAAATTATGACATTCTATTTTAAAATTATGACATTCTAGATTAAAATAATGACTTTTTGTATACAAAATTTTTTTGGATAAAAGTTTTAAAAATTATTATAATATCGTGTTCGAAATTATGATATTTCAGATAAAAATTATGACATCATGTAGTTAAAATACATTTCAAATTTAGTTTTTGACATCATTATGATATTATATATGAAATTATGATATTTTAATTAAAATAATGACATCGTATTTATAAAAGACCTTCGTAAGATATTTTTTAATAAAAATAATGACATCTTATTTCAGAATTATGAGATTGTAAGTTAAAATTATGACTTTCTTTATGCAAAATTTTTTATAAAAAATTTTAAATATTATTCTGACATCCTACATCAAAATTATGATATTTTATATAAAAATTATGATATATAATAATCAAATTTTCATCAGAATATGATTTTTAATATTATTATCATATTCTATATCAAAATTTTGACTCAGTATGCCATAATTCTGTATTTAAAGATGTTTTCATGCTAGGATGTCATAATTTAGATCCTTAATATCATAATTTTAATATAAAATATTATAATTTTACGTTCAGTATTATTTTTTCTCTAGAATGTCATAATTTTAATTATTAATATCATATTTTTGATATAAGATATTATAATTCTGATATAGGATGTCATAATTCTACGTTCGTTGATATATTCTATCTTGGATATCATAATTTTAAGGTTAAATATCATAATTATATTTTCATATATTTTTTTATACAAAAATATCATAATTTTGATATTATTATAATATTTTATGATAAAATGATGATATTTTTGATGAACTTATGATATCCTGTAAGCAAAACACCTCCATAAGATATTTTTTAACAAAAATTATGACATCCTATTTTAAAATTATGATATTCTAGATTAAAATTATGACTTTCTATATATAAAATTCTTTTGGATGAAAATTTTAGAGATTATTATGACATCGTGTTCGAATTTATGATATTTCAAATAAAAATTATGACATCATGTAGTCAAAATATATTTCAAATCTAGTTTTTTACATTATTATGATATTATATATGAAATTATAATATTTTAGTTTAAATAATGATATCATGTTTGCAAAAGATCTCCGTAAGATATTTTTTAATAAAATAATAACATCCTATATCAGAATTATGAGATTATAGATTAAAATTATATTTTTTTTATATAAAATTCTTTAAAAAAAAGTTTTAGATATTATTCTGACATTCTATATCAAAATTATGATATTTTGTATAAAAATTATGAAATCCAATAGTCAAATTTTCATCAAAATATGATTTTTGATATTATTATCATATTCTATATCAAAATTTTAACTCAGAATATCATAATTCTATATTTAAAGATATTTCTATGTCAGGATGTCATAATTTAGATCCTTAATATCATAATTTTGATATATAATATCATAATTCTATATTTCTTATGTCACTATATCATAATTTTGATACCTAATATCATATTTTTGACACAGAATATCATAATTCTGTATTCGAAGATTCAGGATATCATAATTTTGATACTTAATATCATAATTCTAAAATTTTTATATTTTTATGCTAGGATGTTATAAATTTGATCCTTAATATCATAATTTTGATCCTTGATATCATAATTTTGACACAGAATATCATAATTTTGATATTATTATAAAATTTTATATCAAAATATGATAATTTTATTAAATTTATGATATCTATTAGGCAAAGCATCTTCGTAAGATATTCTTTAGTCAAGATTATGATATGCTGTTTATTACTTTGAGTTTCTATTATTGATAATCTAATTTTTTCTTGCAGTATCATCTTAATTTTTTTTTGATTTTCTAAACAAAGGACTCTAATTTTTAAGAACTCCTGTAAACCTGGAGTTTATGTTCAAAATGTTCGAAATATCGAATTTTCCTCTGAGCATATTCAGCTCATCCAAAAGACTCCATTTGATGTCTTTGTTGACATGAAGCCATTTGTAGTAGATGGGGTACTTCTTTTTGACATCATAAAATATCATATTAGAGGAGATCAATTCATTATTGCAGAAAAAGTAATAACATTTAGTACGGAGAAAGTGACAATAATTATCGATCTCCATGTCACGGCATAAAAATCTCAATAGCCAAAAAATCGAAGAAGGGGAGGCTGTTCGACAGATTTGGAAAGCATTTGAGCTGCAATATAAAAGATTGGAGTCTTTGATTAGTCATTAAAAATCATTAAAAGGAAAGAAGGATATTGAGGATACTGTTAGGCTTTGGATACACTACTACAGAATCGGACTATGATAGTGGTTACAAACCACTGCCATAGCTCAAAAAATTGTTGCTATAGGCTATGATAGCGGTCACCTAACCGCTGCCACTGTAGCTATCGTCGTAAATCGATAGTAGTAGTTATTGTAGCGGTTATTAAAACTGTTGCTATATAGATCCTATTGTAATGATTTTTAAACTGCTATCATAGACTTATCTATGATAGCGATTATAAAATTGCTGTTATAGATAGTCTATGACAGTGGTTATGGAATCGCTACCATAGTCTTGTCTATGAAAGTGATTACGTAACCACTGCAATAGGTCTAATGCAGCAGTTGACACATTGCCTACGATAGCAATTGGCACGTCTATGACAGCGATTGTAAAACCACTGTCATAGCTTCTAAATAATTAAAAAATATAAAATTTTTAATTTTTTATATATTTTATCTGATAAATATAGAGATATATAATATAAAAAATATTATAAATATAAAAATATTTCTAAAATGCTAAAATTTTATTATTAAATAAAATTTATTATAATATTTTTTTAAAAAAATACATCAAAAATTTTCTAAATCTACATCGTCGTCGTCCTCAGGAGATGGAGCACGAGTTGGAGGCAGAGCTGGAGCTGGAGCCGAACCGGAGCTGGAGGAGCTGGAGCTAGAATGCATGCTAACATATCCTCAAAGCTCATGAAGGCACCTCCAAAATGTACGCTGAGCGTCGACGCCATGTCTCTCACGATATCCTCCAGATGAGATGTGCGCTCCTCAGCCCAATCTATCGGCATCGCAACATTATCTACCCATGCCAACACTGCCTCAACCTTCTTCTAACTGATGACACTGAAAGCCTGTAAAGAGACACTCGTCTTAGACCAATAGTTGGTAGGCATATGTCCAGGCCTGCATCGAATCCTCCTAGAGTGCTCAGGCCTTAAGACCTGAGACAAATAGTCATGGGGGCCAGAGGTATTCGGGCCCTCATTGGCGAGCGCATCTAACTGATCCTATAATTATAAGTACAAATAAAATTTTATAATAGATGCTATAATACTAATCATATATACTAATATATTTAATACTTATAAAAATTCTCTCAATCGCAGCGTTCATTGGCCTATCCTTCTTATCCATATGGTTGGATCGAAAGATCTCGCTATGGCTGGACATCACTCCATCTCTCATCAGCTATAATAATGGATTAGTTTATCAAAAATATAAAAAAAATATTAATTTAATTTATCTACTAAGATTTAGAATTCATTACCTCTTTATGCACACGATTGGCCATAGACTCACAATTGAGAGTGTGCGTATACTCTTGGACTGCCCGATTCTCCCAGTTCTGATGGAAGATAGCCTAACAAGTATTCAAATAAATAATAAATATTTAAAAAATATTTAAATATAATTTTAAATATATTAAAAATTTAAAAGTTAGTAATTTTATCTCGAACTTCTGGCTCCTCCAATGTGTAACCATCCTCTCCCACTGACTCGAAGGACAGTCCTATTTCTAAGGAACAAGCTCCTCTGGAGTGTCTTGTCGGTACTTGAGCCATCCTCTATGGAGCTTGATCTTGTAGCCTTGGTACAACTCTCTGATCTTTTTCAGTCGGACATTTCGAGCCCTCTCATGATCTTAAAAGTCGTACCTCCTCTGCACAAAGTTATTAAAAGTTAGTTACAAAATTATTCTAATCAAACATAGTGTAAACATGTAAAATGCATAAATATAATTAAGATGCACTTACCCATATCTCCTCCCACACCCCATCCTTGATAGTATCATCCATTAATCGTCAGTCTCTAAGCTCTACGAAAATAATGTCTGACCGCCTCACAAGTACTCCAAAAAAGAAATGCATTTTCCACGCGGTCTCCCCTACTGGCCTCTCCTTCGGATCATACTATACCATCACCTAATGCTGGCGGTTTCATACATATGCCATACATGTAGGACCGTAAAATATCCTACTGCATGATGCGCCTACAATAAAAATACGTAATATAAATATAAAAATATATAAATACTATATAAAAAATAAATAAATAATATAATAAAAATGTACACTCAGATGTCGGTCGAGTAGCATGTATCGAAGATGTAGGTGACAATAGAGACTCAGATGTCGATGGAGTAGATGTCGCTGATAGAGTAGATACCGATGGTGGGGTCCCTGAGCAGTCTATGCGGAGGTGGATGAAGTATGCTCCGACTACTTTTCAGATGCTGAACTCCGTATAATCCATCGAGAGGTAGGGATGAAAGCTAGATGCCATTTTGGTGCCATCATGACCTACAACATTAATGAACATTAACCAATATAACATGTTGAACAATAATCAAAGATATTACCTAGGTACCATTTGTATAATTACATATAAATATATGGATGCCAAAGATTATGTACACTAATCAATTGATGGGTCTATCACTATGCAATGCAATAAATAAAAGCAACAAGATAGGGGTTCTCTTAGCGGTCGGGGGTTCTCTTAGTGGCCGACACGACACGGCCCAAGGTACGACAAAAGCGCTGCGCGCATGGAGAATGACTCATTCAGCAAAGTATCAAAAATTAGAACACCTTGAATGCTCCATAACTATTTCAACTTGGCAATAAGAGGCTGTAAATAAACATCAATGTCATTACCTATCTTCATCGGTCCAGGGATGAGCACTGTCATGAAAGTAAAGAATTTTTTCATACACATCCATGGTGGAAGGTTGTAAACATGAATAAATACTGGTCATACACTATGGGTGGTATTCATATGCTTGAACAGGTTGAAATCATCGCAATACAAGTCCAACCTTACATTACGTATCTCATGTGCGAAGTCGAAATGTAATTCATTAAACTTTTGTCGTGCCTCTCCATCGGCTGGATGCCTCAATGCATCATCTTTTATTCGATCTTCTTCATGCCATCTCATGTCCTTCGATGTTCTTGTCGACATAAATAACTTTGGTAGTTTCAAAATCAAACAAAAGTACCACATCAACTTTTGAGGTATACGAGTCAATGTGTCATCTTTATTCTATTTTCATTTTGATACACTACATCTCATGCACTCATTTTGGTTGACATCCTTACTGTTTGTCATTCCACCAACCATATAATCAGGCATGGATGTAGATGCATCATCATTGTGGCCAACAAATAAAAAAATATCACGAATCATTTATTCCACTCCCCCATCATGTTGATTGTGTCCTTGCAGTCCGCTCTCACCATATTGGTCCCAACAAATTTTATAATCAATTTTAAAGTCATAAATAGTGAGGTGATCATTTACATCTTGATGAGATAGCCACGGTTCATCCATATGCTTTTTATAAGGATATTGGATCAGTCCATGATCTTCAAATTTTTTTATAGCAAAATCAAAAAATTTTTGAAGTTCTACCTCAATTCTGGTGAGAGCCTACTAAACTTCATCCACTCCTTATCTATTTTAAAAATAATGATATTATAATTAAATCATTTATGAAACTTAAATTATATACTAATATATTATAAATAAATATATAATAAATATATTTTATCATCAAGTAATAGTTAAAGATAGGTCCTATCGCATTCAAAAATTGCATTAATTCTATAGGTTCAATATAGTAATCAAACGATATGCAACAGGGATCGAATAAAATTTTGACAATATTTTTTCTTAGTTCTCGCATGTAGAGAGAACAAAAGAAAAATACTATCTAAAATTTTATTCAAAATTCTTAGCATACCATTTAATTACTGCATCTATCTATAGAATTATTTATAATTTTTAAACCATCCAAATTGGATAATCAATTGATTATTGTATATAATTCTCTCATCCATATAATTACATATAATTATACGGATATTGGAGATTATGTACACTAATCAATTGACGGATCTATCATTATGCAATGCAATAAATAAAAGCAACAAGATATAAACATCAAGAAAATATTATTCAATAAATTCTATAATGAACCCCCTCTCTTTCAATGATGTCGGTGAGGTTGGACCCCCTCCCTCCCTCCCTCTCTCTCTCTTTCGATCTTCCTTGTCGATGACAGCGGTGAGGCTGGACCCCCTCCCTCCCTCTCTCCTTCTTTCTTTCTTAGTTTTGGATCCCAAAATTAGATCCGGATATCCAGGATCCATTAAGATCCGAGTCTGGTACTTCAAGTATGGATCCATCGGATATTCAGATTTGGATCCGATACCGGTAATTAAAATTGAATCTGGATCTGAATATCCAAATTTCGATCTAAATCTGATCTATTGATAGATCTAGTTCAGTGATTAATAAATAATATTATAAAATTAAAATAAAAAATATACTTATGACTATAGAAAGAAGGTCACACCGAAAGCTCCGAAGGTCATCGATGACGATGCTAGAGAAAGACGATGGCACTAGAGGTAACCTGCGAAACAAGAGCAAGATAGTGAGATAGAGAGAAAAGAGAGAGAAAGAGAAAGAGGAAAGAGAGAGGGAGAGGGGGCCCAGAGGGGGTGGGGAGGGTGGGGAGGCGGGGGCGGCGATCGGGGAGGGCAAGGGGTGGATGATCGGGGATGGGGAGGGCGGGCGACGGGCGGTCGGGGATGGAGAGGATGGGGGCGACGGTCGGGAGGGCAAGGGGTGGGCGGTCGGAGATGCGGGGGGTGGTGGGATGCGTGGAGTCTCATCAGTGATGGAAAGGAGGGGAGAGAGAGAGCACCACGCACGAAAGAAAAAAAAAATTAAAAATTTTTAACCTAACCTATGATAGCAGTTTTTGACCCGCTGCCATAGATTTATAGCAGTAATTTTCAGTAACCATTATCATAGGTTGAAAATAAATTTTTTTATTTTTTTTAATATTATATAATTTTAAAATTTAATATTCATCTTCATCATTCATTATCTAAATAATTATCATTAGAGTATCATCATAAAAAATCACCTTGATCCGATGGCCCTAGCTTCATCGATAAAAAAAATTGATTTCGACGATTACGAATGACGATGCAATGACTGATAGATGAAAATCTTTGATCAATCTAAAAATCAACAATGATGATCTCAAGAATATTTGTAGCATACTATCAAAGTTTTACTTCAATTGAATATCGTTATCATGTCAATTTAGTACAAAATAATTTCGACCGTTAAATTAGAAACAAGCGATCAAAGAGCTAAATGATATCCGATTATGAGATAATTTTTTAGTTAAATGATCTTTGTTATAATTTTAATCATTTTATACAATGATGATAGTAAAATTTAAATTATTTTCATATGAACTGTTCATGTTAAGCGGATATTGCAAAAGCACAAGTACATGCATATAACAACCAACGGAGTTCAAGAATGGTTATCAGATGACGTATAGTTTTAGATCATTTTTAGTCTCATGAGTTGAATTTTATAATTATCATCATAAAAAATAATTAAAGTAGTAGTCAAGATCATTTATAAAAAAAATTATCTCATAATCGAACACCATCTAGTCCTTTGATCACTCGTTTATCATTTAACGATCGAAATTAACCTATACTAAATTGATCAAGATAACAATATTCGATTGAAGTAAAATTTTAATAGTATGCTACAAACATAACTAAGATCATCATTATAAATTTTTGGATCTATCAAAGATCTTCATCTATCAGATCATCGCATCGTCGTTCATGATCGTCGAAATCAAATTTTTTTAATCGATGAAGCTAGGACCATCAGATTGAGGTGATCTTTTGTGATGATACTTTAATGATAATTATTTAGATAATGAACGATGAAGATGGATATTAAATTTTAAAATTATATAATATTTAGAGAAAAAATAAGAAAAAAAATATTACAGTGATTATAAATAATCACTGCCACAGATCAACATATAGCAGCGGTTACAAAAAATCACTGCTATAGATCCAACCTATAGCAGCAGTTGTCCTAACCACTATCATGGATCGGACCTATGGCAGCGGTTACAAGAAACCGCTGTCATAGATCAGACCTATGACAATAGTTAAAAAGAATCGCCGCCAAAGGTCAGACTATGATAGCGGTTTCTTGTAACTGCTACTATAGATCGATCCTATAGCAGTGATTTTTTATAATCGCTGTCGTAGACTCTATTGTAGTGGTTTCGAAAATTGCTGTTGTAGACTCTTTTTATTGTAGTGATAGTATACATTTTTATACTTTTTTTGGCTCCAAAGTCAAACCAGACTTGTCCAAAAGATGTGATTCCATTTTTAGATGACTTATCTCAATTAGGATCTTTTGCATGGGCTATTTTCATCAAGAACCTAATAGTTGAGGTCCTCCCAGAGATTGCTGATTACCTAAGGTCAGGGGAGCCTCGCAAAGCAAAGAGGATTGACAAAAGAAGGAGGCAATCCACTCTTCTTGGCTGTTCGACAGCCCTCGTGGTAAACTTAAATCATTTTATTTTTAGAGTACAGTCTTTTATATTTTTAAAAATTCTTCTATAGTCTGTTTTGTGAAAATGCTCATGTACATGTGTGGTTCCTAAAGCACACAAATATCCGAATCCCATCTGATCCTTTCAAATTTTTAAGATTGTTAAGGTGGCGTGTCTACAGAAAAAAAAGCCATGATATAAATTTTGACAACATCTAACCCCACGAGGTAAACTGACAATAATAAGTTATCATAGAATATCATTTTTTTTAGGCCATCATATAATCATTTTCAAATATATTTTTTGATATTAAGAATTATTTTATATTAAAATAATTATATTTTAGATTAAATTATGATATCATATTAGCAAAATACCAACGAAAGTCATTCTTTATAAAATTTATGATATTCCATGTCAAAATTATGATATTTGGTATCAAAAAATTATAACTTTAGATATTATTATGATATCATGTATCAAAATTATGATATTAAGCATCAAAATTATGATATTTAGTAGTAAATTACAATCAAAATATATTTTTTAATATTATTATAATATTATATATTAAAATAATAATATTTTTATTAAAATTATGATATCGTGTTAGCAAAATACCTTCAAAAGTTATGACTTAATAAAAATTATGATATTCTGTTTTAAAATTATGATACTTAATATTAAAATTATGATTTTTTTTATGCAAAATTCTTTCGAAAGAAGGTTTCAGAGATTATTATGATATTGTATGTCAAAATTATAACATTTCATGTTAAAATAATGATATTCAGTAGTAAAATTACTTTCAGAATATATGTTTCGATATTATTATGATATCTTAGTATAAAATGATGATATTTTATATGAAATTATGATATGGTATTGTCAAAAAATCTTTTAAAGATTTTATTATGATATTTTATATGAAATTATGATATTTCAGGTAAAACACATTCGAATTACATTCTTTAAAGTTATGAAATTTTTTGATTTGCGCTTCTTCTCTTATATTATCAGGTTGAAGATGCTCTTTGACCTATCCCACAAGAGCACTGGCTTATTAGTTCTATTGAAGATAGAAAAAAGAGCATTCATAGTACTGATGAAGTAAAATTGGAGAAGCCTATTCTGGTTGGCTGTGCCATATGTGCACAGCTAAGGATTGAAATTAAAGAGCTTAGAAAAAACATCCTCATTCATGATAAGCTATTAAATTCTTTGATCAGAAAGAAGATCAAAGATAAAAAGTGGAAAGAGGTGAAAGATGATGAAGAATATGATGACTAAGAAGAACAGGAGGAGGAGGAAAGAAAAAGTTTCATAAAGAGGAAGGAGAAGAAAGTGGAGGAGAAGAAGAGGAAGAAAGAAGAGAGAAAAAGAAATGGAGGAGGACAAGAAGAAGGAGGAAGAGGAAGAAAGAAAATTGATAGAGGAGGAGAATAGGAAGGAGGAGGAAAAGAAAAAAAAAGAGGCAGAAAAGAAGAAGAGGAAGGAGGAGGAGGAGGAGGAGGAAGAGAGAAGGAGGAGGATGAGGAAAAGAGGAAGAAGAATTATAAGAAGAAGAAGGAGAAGGAAAAGGAAGAGGAGAAGAAGAAAAGAGAAGAGGAAGAAAGAAAAAGGAAGGAGGAGAAGAAGAGGGAGCAGGAAGAAAGAAAAAGAAAGGAAGAGAAGAAGAAGAGGGAGCAGGAAGAAAGAAAAAGAAAGGAAGAGGATGAGAAAAGGATGGAAGAGGAGAAGAAGAAGAAGGATGAGAAGAAGATGAAGGAGGAAGAAAAAAAGAAAGAAGGAGGAGGAGAAAAGGGTGCAAGAGGAGAAGAAGGAGGAGGATAAGAAGAAGAGAAAGCATGAAGAAAGAAAAATAAAGGAGGAGAAGAAGGTAATGGAGAAGAAGTGGGAGGAGGAAAAAAGAAAAAGGAAGAAAGAAAAGAAGGTAGAGGCGAAGAAGAAGGAGGAGAAAAATAAGAGATAGGATAAGCCAAATACGCTGACATATTCACTCTAGAGAAGGATAAAACAAGAACACATGATGCATAAGACTTTCCATCTGATAAAAGATCCAAATTATAAGATCCGCATACCAACAAAAAAAACTAAGATAGAATCAAAATCCAAAAAAATATCATTTTTGGACCTGTCAAATATATCAAGCATACAACGAAATGAAGATGAGATAAACATACATGTCTTTTTCATCAATATCATGAGATCTTCATACTACGTTATATTTTTTAATCTGATCTTTTAACATAGGGATTCATTGAGCATTTATGCAAATATTAAGACAATGGATCATTGTCTGAGGAGGATGATGCCATTATTGAGATGTTCTTGTCTCAAAAAATTAACTCGTAAGTGATTTATGACATCCATGACATCTTGTATAACATAATACCTACTGTTGATTTATGATATCCTTGTATTTTTCATTATAGTGAGATTGTCTTCAATAATGCTGAAGGAGGCAGCATCACTGGTCCAATCTTCATGACCTCCTATTTGCTGAAGGAGGTAGCATCACTAGGTCCAATTCTCATTTTTTGTTCTAGATATTGTGTATTTTTGGTTTTTTTTTTTCACATCATAATATAATAGTTTGCATGAATAGATAATTGATGCTGATCAAGATTTTTTTCGTAAAAAATGAAAGGAACGATCAGATTTGTACCATAAGTGCATTGTTGCTCCCGTAATGACAGCCGACATGTATATTCAATCGACAGTAACACGTCATGAGCTAGTTAGCATGGTGGGAGAGTTCATTTTTGGTAGAGTTAGTGATGATGATAACAAAAAATTTAGGCTCCTTTTCAGTATCATCAACCCAAAAAACGTCCACTGGCATTTGGTGGTTATGGATATGGACATGAAAAAATTATTCATCTAAACTCCATCAAACGTAATACCAAACATAAGGCGAGTATCAGGAAGTGACATAAGATACTAGGAGCCATGTTCCATATATATTATGATAATACAGAAGTGGGTGAATGAAATGTGGAAGAAGATGAAGACTGCCCTAATGAAAAATATACAGGATTTCATGAATGAATTTCAAAATTTTTTAAAAATATAACATAGCAAAAAATATAGATTAAACTATTTAATCTACATAAGTATGTAATCAAATTATTAAATCCTACAACTAGGATCTATAACATGTCATAATGCATTCTTAAATCTAAAAATAAATACTTTGGTATTGATCAAATCAATACCCTAGATCTGAAATAGTTCTAGATCTAAATCCTAGATCGTATCTAGGTGAGAGAAGAGATCAAATCTCTTACCTTCTCACGGATTGAGAACTTCGTAGTTGATTTTTATTATTATCTTTGAAGCTGCACATGCGTCCGATCTCTACAAGTGATCCGCATGATGCTGTAATAAAATCGAAGGTTCATCGAATGAAGATCCGCTCGAAGTGCTAGCTTCTCACAGATCT
This sequence comes from Cocos nucifera, assembly GCA_006176705.1. Lineage (NCBI taxonomy): Eukaryota > Viridiplantae > Streptophyta > Magnoliopsida > Arecales > Arecaceae > Cocos > Cocos nucifera. The sequence goes on along the minus strand of QRFJ01000036.1, from coordinate 2,543,550 downwards.
CTTCTGATAGTTAATCTAAAATTTATTCTTCTGATCTCTTGGATACTTTAAAAAATGAAGAATAAGAGAAGAAATAAATAAGAAATTCAATCTTTGGATCTCCTAAAAATTAGAAATTAAATAGTTAAGAAAGATCCTAAGAAAAGACACATCTTCTCTTTTCAGGACATTAAACATTGATATCCTAAATGGATCTTCATACCTAAATAAGAGGAGACCACCTCCTTTAGAAAATTTTTACTCTTCTAAATCACTTTCTCTCTAATTTTTTTTTATAAAAAAATCTCACAAAAATATAGAGAAAAAGGATTCTCAAGGAAATCCTAAGAGAAGACCTTCTTCTCTTCTTCTTCTCTCATCAGGACATGTTCAGATCATGTCCAAAGATGATTATCATGCCCAAACATTTTGGAGCATAGATCTTCATGCCCTCTTCCTCTCTCTCTCTCTCTCTCTCTCAAATTTTTATCATATAAAAATAAGAAGAAAATAATATGAAAGAAAATTACAAGATAAAAATAATATTCTCTTACCTTTATCTTCATCAGGACAAAAACTTTTCATGTCCAAATGAAACCTTTTCTCCAAGGAAGTAGGCACCCATAATTCCTATGCCATGACCTCTCTTTCTCTTCTTTTTACCATAGAAAACCTGAAGTTTTTGACTCCTTCCTCATATCTAATAGGAGGTGCCACAAAATAAGGGAGACTAGGTCAAATGACCTAGTCAAACATGGAAGTTATGTAGCATCCAACTCTTGGACACTCCTTCCCTTATTTTTTCTGCATGGAGACTAAGAAACCACATGCAAAAGAGAAGAAAAAGTGGCATCAAAAAAAAAATATGGCATGGAGAAAATTGGTGCAAGAAGGGAAGAGGTGTTTTGGTCAAAAGAGACTCTTTCAAAGAGAAACAAATCCAAACCACTTTCCAAAATGGATCAAATCAGATTTGATTCAAAATCTCTAGAATAAGGGGCATGGGAAAACATTACTCAGGCATGAAAATCTTAGAAAAAATTTAGAAATAAAATTAGTGGGTGTGGGCTCTTAGGTGGCGCAAGAAACGTGAGAGAGTCCCAATCTAACTGGGACTCTTCCTATTTGACTCGGTCAAGATAATTTTGAACCTAATTAAAATAGGATTAGTGCAAGCCTAATTATGAGTGATCCTAGTCCAACTAGAAATCTAATTAAATTAGGTTTAAACTATATTTAAATTTGATTTAAATTTTAACTCAATTAGAAATTAAGTACACTCAAATCCTAGTCCAACTAGGAATTATTTTTCTCTTATAATTGACTTATCCAATAAACTAATTAAATTTAATCTAATTAAATCTAAATTAATTCTAATTGAATATAATTCAATTAGAATTGATCTCAACCTGATTGTTTAATCAAATAGAGTCAATTAGCAATCCAATTGCTAATCGATCCTCTTGCAATACTTGCATTAGGTCAAACATCAATGGATCAATCACATTGAATGTTTGACCTTAGAATGATTCTCAATCATTGATTAACCATCTGATTAGGTTATAATTTCTTATCTGTGTAATCCTATAGATTTGAACTTAAGTCGATAGCATAGAAATTAATTTCTGTACCAATCGAAGTAACCATCTAGCAATGATTTTCGACATCCAGATAGGTCAAATGTATGCAAAGCAATATTCTTAGAACCTTGGCCCATGGTTACTATATAATCCATTTCTATTTTGACTCGCACACTGACTTCATAAGTACTTGACTATATCTAAAAATCTTTCGAACCTATATTAGAAATATAGGCAGTCTGACATCAAAGTACAATGAGTTACTTGCAAGTCATCATGGTGATCTCAGATCGAAGGAACACTTATATCCATTGGCCTTAGCTAGCTACTCTTGACAGTAGAGTGCTACATTAATCATGTTCAGTATAGATATACTCCTACATCTTATCTGGATGTCATACCAGTGTCTCTACATCACTTGGTTACGAGGACAACTAATGCATATGACATACAACGACTTACACTTGATAAGTTATCATCTTTATTAATAACTTATCATTTGATCATGAATAGTTTAAGAACCATATGATAAATCCTTCTTTATTGATTGATTGTGGTTCTAAGAATTTTATTATAATTTAAAAGTTTATTTAAGAAAAATAGAACTTTTGTGATGAACTAGCTAAATAACTATTATTATTAGATAATTCATATACTAATTCTAATTATCTACGACTTCGATGATTGACTTTAGAACATATTTTTCAATAATTTTCACTTGGACTAAAGCCAATCAGAATGATATCAAATATTCTATCTTCCACTTGAGTTTATAAAATTTCTTAGTTTCGAGGCCTTAACAAATGGATCGGTCAAGTCTTCTTTTTCATCGATCTTTCAAAGATTAACGTCATCCTGATCTAAAATCAAAGATGATAGCGATGCAGAATATGCTGGTCCTTTAGTTCTTTAGCCTGAGCTATGGCTCCAGTTCTATGATAGGACTGAATCATCGATGGAGGGTGCTACTCCTAACCTGCTAATGAACCTCAGCTACTACACAGCTTGCATGGCAGCATCATATATGCCACGATGTACTTTACATCACTAACTAAATAGGCTATAGTATTCTGCTTGGAACCTTTCTAGTAGATTACTTCTATAATTAGGGTATGATCCGACATTCTCTTATTATCATCTCATTCTCACTGAAATTAAAAGATCCACATATTTTAAGTCAGTATTTTCATATTTGAGTCACTAGATCTTAGTATTTTTTAAATACTTAAGAATTGTCTATACAATCTTCTAGTAGTTCTCACTTAGATCAGACTGATTTTTACTCACTCTCATTAGTAAGTATATCATATCTGATTTTGAACATAGAGAAATTAGATGACAGCCAGACTTTTATTCCTTACAATACTGAAATATCATTTTCGATTAAGAAAATTTTATCCATAAATAATAAAGGAACAACACTATAGAACATTTTGCCCACTCATAAATGTAGGGTTTGTCTTTATTTATAACAAAGATATATGTTGAAAATGTATATTCTAAAACTAAGATAATAGCCAAACGGACTTTACAGGTCTTTACCTTTCCATTTGCATTATTCTGATCTTTTTGAAAATCCATTCATATCCAATGGATTTTATCCCTTCAGGTGAATTATCTAATATTCACACACTATTGATTTTCATGGATTTCAATTTGAATTATATGGCTCCAAGCTACATCTCAGAGTCAAACCACTGCATTGCATCCCTATAAGTAATCGAATCCTTGTTGTTCTCATTGAGCTCAATAGGATCGCCATCCCAGACCTAGATACTAAAATATCTATCCAGCTAATGCGGTACTCTATCGGATCTTCTTAAAGGTGATAATTTAATGAACTCTGTTGGTGCAGAATTTGGTTGACGTCGGATTGAGCTGGAGTCAAGGAAGAAGAGGTCACCGTCGATGATCTGTAAAGTAAAATCCCATCCAAAATTGGTGGTGGTGGCTCCGATAGGATCCTCTGACGATCAAGTCAGCTCTTTTGGCCAATAAAAATGGAGTTCTCAGGCAAAAATTCAGCAGAATTTTGAAAAGAAGAAAAGAGCTTAGAAAAAATATATCTGAAGAATTCTTTTTTATAGATGGAGCTTATCGTAACCGTTCGATAGTGGGTCGCTTAGGCCATGTAGAGTTTGTTATGGAGAGAGGTATCCATTGCCATAAAGTGGCCATTCGTTGAGATTTAATAGTCGAAGTTCGGAGGAAGCAAGCATTGGTTGGTGAAGAGTTTTGACATACATCAATTTTAGGAAAGTTCAAACTCTTAAAGAAAACATGGCTAGAGAGGATCATCCAAAAGGAATGCTAGTTGAAATCTGAAAGTAATCTACTGAAAAAATTTGGATGGAGTTCAATTGATGGAGAAGTCCAGGAGGAGTCTAACTGGTGGAGAAGTTCGATCGAAAGAAAAATTCGGAAGGAAATTGGCTCCTAGAGAGATTCGGAAGGAGTTCGACTCCTAGAGAAATCTGACTGAAGGAGAAGTCTGAAAGAAGTTCAGCTTTTGAAAGAATCTGAAAGAAGTTTGACTCCTAGAGTTAACCAACTGAAGGAGAAGTTTGGAAGAAGTTTGGCTCCTGAAGGTATCCGACTAAAGGAGAGATCTGAAAGAAGTTTGGCTCATGGTGGAACTTGATTGAAGGAGAGATCCAAAAGAAATTCGGCTCCTGAAGAAACTTGACTGAAGGAGTTTGGCTCCTGAAGGAGTTCGGTTCTTATAGAAATCCAACTGAAGAAGGAGTCTGGAAGGAGTTCGGCACCTGGAGGTATCCGACTGAAGGAGAGATTCGGAAGGAGTTTGGCTCCTGAAGAAACTTGACTGAAGGAGAGATCTAGAAGGAGTTCAGCTCCTATAGAAATCCGACCGAAGGAGGAGTCCAGAAGAAGTTCGGCTCCTAGAGGAGCTTGACTAAAGAAGAAGTCTAAAAGGAGTTCGGCTCTTATAGAAATTCGACTGAAGAAAAAATTTAAAAGGAGTATGGAAGGAGTTTGGCTCCTGTAAGAATCCGACTAAAGGAAAAATTCGAAAAAAGTTCGGCTCCTGTAGAAATCTGACTGAAGAAAAAATTTGACTGAAGGAGAAATTCGACTGAAGAAAAAATTCGGCTCCTAAAGAAGTTCGACTGAAGGAGAAATCTGGAAGAAGTTCAGCTCCTGGAGGAGCTTAACTGAAGAAGAAGTTTGAAAGAAGTTCGGCTCCTGTAGAAATTCAACTGAAGAAGAGGTCCGAAAGGAGTTTGGCTCCTGAAAGAATTTGACTGAAGGAGAAGTCCGAAAGAAGTTTGGCTCCTATAGAAATTCGACTGAAAAACAAATTTGGAAGGAGTTCAACTCCTGTAGAAATTCGACTGAAGAAAAAATCTGAAAGGAGTTCGGCTCTTGGAGGAGCTCGAATGAATGAAAAATCCAAAAGGAGTTTGGCTGGGGTTCAATCATCAGATGAGTTTGGCTACTGAATGAGTTCGACCGCTTGAGAGGTTCGGTCACTGGAGGAAGAATTTTCAATCGAAGCTCCTCCGAGATTACCAGTTGCATTAGGATAGACTTCAACGGGAGCAAGATTTATCCCCAATAATAGTTTCTCCACTCTCGAGTTCGAAATTCGAAGGAAGAGAGTACAAAAAAGGTGACTGTCGAAGTCCTTTTTCAGACTCTACACCCGTTGAAATTGAAGCTCGGGGGAGACCTTATCTCCAATCGAGGTTGACGTTGAAGTTGAGGCTCAGGGAAGATCTTACCTCCAGCCGAGGTCCAAGGAGATCTTGTCTCCTATTGATGTTATGGTTGAAGCTTGTGGAAGATCTTATCTCCAACTGAGGTTGAAGTTGAAGTTGAAGCTTGGAGAAGATCTTGTCTCCAATCGAGGTTGAAGTTAAAGTTGAAGCTCGGAGGAGATCTTATCTCTAGCCAAGGTTGAAGGAGATCTTATCTCCTGTTGACATAGATGTTGAAGGAGCTCGGAGGAGATCTCATCTTCAGTCGAGGTTCAGGAAGATCTTATCTCCTCTTCTCATCTCATCTAAAATGAACAAGATCTTCGACTTTGCTCACGTTAGGATGAGGTTCTCCTTCTATTCCTAATGGACTATAGGGATACATAAGAGCCATTGTCAGAGCCTCTCCCTCCATCTCATCTAAAATGAATGAGGTCTTCGATTTTGCTCAATGTTAAAATGAGGTTCTCCTCCTATTCCTAACGAACTGTAGGGGCGCATAAGGGTTGTTGTCAGGATCTCTTCCCTCATCTCATCTAAAATGAATGAGACCTTCGACTTTGCTTGCATTAGGATAAGGTTCTCCTCCTATTCCTAATGGACTGTAGGAGCGCATAAGAATCATTGTCAGAGCCTCTCTCCTTATCTCATCTAAAATAAATGAGGCCTTCGACTTTGCTCGTGTTAGGATGAGGTTCTCCTTCTATTCCTAACGGGCTGTAGGGGCACATAAGGACCGTTGTCAGAGCCTCTCCCCTCATCTTGTCTAAAATGAACGAGACCTTCAACTTGCTCATGTTAGGATGAGGTTCTCCTTCTGTTCTTAACATGACCATTATTGGTTGCTTCTTCCTTGTCATCACATAGTTTTTGCACCAAGAAATAATATCATTGAAATGGAGGAGTTTTATTGATGAAAAATTATTGGTAGTATATCCCCAGATTTTCTGAATTTCAAGATCGTAGGAGCATTGTCCCTCCAAGCTTCTTTAGGCGATAGATTTCAGACCAGACGATCTCCTCTACTTCATATGGGCCTTTTCAATTCGGAACAAGCTTTTCTTGACTCTGAGGCTGAGAGATGATGGCTCGTCAAAGCACTAAGTCCTCCACTCTGAATATTTTACCTCTAACTTTGGAGTTATAGTATTGGACCACCCTCCGTCTATAGATCACCATCCGAACCTTGGCATCCTCTTTTTTTTCTACAAGTAGATCGAGGTTGACTCTGAGGTCCTGTGAATTACACTGCTCATTGAAGGCCACGATCCATGCTGATGGAAGCTTAAGCTCGATTGGGATGATTGCCTCCATTCTAAAAGCTAAAGTGAATAGTATTTTTATAGTTCGATACATCCAGAGGATGTGGTAGAGTTCGTCCATCCAGACCCCTCTTGCTTTATCGAGCCTTATCTTGATGCCTTGCAGTAGGATCCGGTTGGTCACTTCAGCTTTCCCATTTGCTTATGGGTGAGCTATTGATGTGAGATGGTGGGAGATGTTTAGGTCTTTGCAAAACTAGGCGAACTTCATCCCATCGAACTGTCATTCATTATCTATTATGAGAGTTCAGTGCAGATCGAACTGATAGATTATTGACTTTCAGACGAAGTCCTGTACCTTGGCCTCGATAATTTTTACTAGTGGATTGACTTCGACCCATTTGGTGAAATAGTCGATCGCGATCAGGAAAAACTTTCATTATCCGGATGCCGTCAGAAAAGGGCCAAGTATGTCCATTCCCTACTGCGTAAATGGCAAAGATGTGCTTAGCGAAGTAAGCTCGAAGGCCGACTGTCTTTGCAGATTTATATTTTTCTGATAGCAGTCATATTTTTTGACATACTCCATAGAATCATGGTACAAGATCGGCTAATAGTATTCTTACCGAAGTAGTTTTTATGATAGAAATCTGGCTCCTACATGACTTCCATAAATTTTCTCGTGCACTTTCCATAATACGAAGTTGGCCTCTGAAAGTCGAAGACATCTTAGCAGTGACAGCGAATACAACCTCTTATACAATTTGCCCTCATACAAAACGTATCGAGAGGCTTGATTTCTGAGTTTCCAAGCTTCTTTCGGATCATGAGAAAGAACTTTCTCTTTGAGGTAGGCAACCAATGGATCAATCTAGCTTGGCTCTAGCTCCTTCTGCATAATGAGCTATGATTCCTCCGAGCTTGGACATTTTAGAGTTTTAAAAAATACTTCTTTGGATAGTTCGGTAGGGACTGAAGTGGCCAACTTAGAAAGAAGATCGGCTCTTGTATTTTCTACCCTCGAAATTTATCGAATGCCAAAACTGCCGAAGGTCAGAGTCAAATTCTTTACTTTCTTAAGGTATTTTATCATACTTTTCTTTCGTGCTTTATAGTTGCCACTAACTTAGCCGACCACTAATTGAGAATCACTGTAGACTTGAAGCTGATCTATTTTTAACTTTCTTGCTATTTTTAACCTGGCGATCAGCGCTTCATATTCGGCCCCATTATTAGTTACAAAAAATTTGAAGTGTAGTGTGTACTCGGCGATGATTCCCTTGAAGCAGACTAAGACTAACCTAGCACCTACTCCGATGCAGTTGGATGAACCATCTTCGTATAGAGCCCAAAAACCTTCAAAAAGATTGGCACTCTCTTCGGAGAGGCTCGATTGTGACAATAGAGCGTCAATCTCATTTTGTTTAAGCTTGGCATCATCTAGAATGGTATATTCTATTATAAAATCTATCAATATTTGAACTTTGATCGATGGTCAGGGTCGATAGTTGATGTCGAACTTCGTGAGCTCGATCGCCCATTTTGTAATTCTTTCGAAAGCATCCATTCGATAAAGAACTACTTTTATTGATTGATTCATGAGGACCATTATGATGTACCCCTGAAAGTAAGATCGGAGTCTTCTAGTAGTGATTAAAAGAGAATAGATCAATTTCTCTAGCTTAGAGTACATGATCTCTGCATCTCTTAGATTCAGCTTATGTAGTAGACCGATCGCTGCATCTTTGCTTTCTCCTTGACCAGGACTGCTGCCAAGGCCATCGGAGAGACTGCTAGGTACAAGAATAACTTTTCTCTTGGTTTGAACTTTGTCAACAGTGGGGGTGAGCCGAGGTAGTTTTTTAGCTTCTCAAATGTCTATTGGCATTCCATCATCCAATAGAAGTTCTTTAGTTTCTTGAAAACTTGGAAGAAGGGCATGCATCGCTTGACCAATCTTGAGATGAAGCGATTTAGGAACGTCACTTTTTCAATCAGGTATTGAAGTTTTTTGATTATTCTTGGAGCAGTCATCTTTCGAATAGCTTGAATTTTCTCTAGATTTGCTTCAATCCCATGCTTTGACACCATAAACCTCAGAAAAATTTTTGAGGTTACACCAAAGACACACTTGATCGAATTCAGCTTCATCTTATATTTCTTGAGTGTACTGAAGGTCTCTTCAAGGTTGGCAAGGTGGTTTATAGAAGTTCAGCTTTTGACGAGCATGTTATCCACATACACCTCTATATTATGATTGATCTGTTCCTTGAAGATCTTGTTGATCAGGCACTGGTACGTTGCCCCTGCATTCTTGAGTCCAAAGGGCATAATCCTATAATAGTAAAGACCACGGTCAGTAATAAAAGCAGTTTTCTCCTCGTCCTTCGATGCCATCCATATCTGGTTATAGTCGAAGAAGGCATCCATGAAGGTGAGCTCATGATCTGAGGTTACATCTATCAGTTGATCAATCCTGGAAAGAGTGTAGCTATCCTTTAGGCAGGCTTTGTTCAACTTTTTAAAGTCTATACACATCCTCCATTTGTTGTTTATCTTTTTGATGAGGATCATGTTTGAGATCCAGGTTAAATAGTTAACTTTTTGGATGAATCCAGCTTTGAGGAGCTTGCCTACTTCTTCTACGATTGCTTTCTACCTCTTCGAGGCATGGTTGTGCATCTTCTCTTTTACCGATCAATACTTAGAATCAATGGCCAGCCGATGTTCTATGACCTCGCATCAATTTCTAGCATATCCATTAGGGCCCAGGCGAAGATGTCTGCATTCTTCTTAAGGAAGGTAACGAGTTGCTCCCGAATCTCGCCCCCCAAGTTGGAGCCGATCTGTACAGTGTGCCTCGCATTTTCATTATTTAAGATCATAGATATGAGGTCCTCCATAGGTTCGTCCCGCTCCTCGATGAGGTTGTCATGGGTATCCAACCCCTCGATAGGACAAAGGTCGGTCAGTAAAGTTATTATGCTCTCAACTGGCATGGTATCGTCAGTGAAGCCCACCAATGAAGAGTTCATAGGTCCTAAGTGGTTATTGAGTAAGAATATTTTTGAGAAAGCATCATAAAATAATACGTCGACCGAGCTTCCATTATCTACCAAAATGCGACGTACATCATAATTGACAATGTTTAAAGAAATTACAACTGCATCATTATGCGGAAACTGGACTCCATGGGCATCTACCTTACTAAAGGTTATGGGTTCTTCAGTCCTCTATCTCTTCACTGATCCCTCAGATCCATCGACCTCTTCTCACCGAAGTTCCTCCGAGATAGTGTTGATGATATCGAGAGGCGGTCAATCTTCTTGTTGATCCTTCCTTCTTGGTGGTTCAGGCTGCGGTAGTGCTCTTGGCCGATCTTTTCATCCTTCAGATCGATGCCACAGAAATCAGCCAAGTCTACCTCGCCTGATGAGCTTGTCAATCTCATCTTGGAGCTGAATACATTCCTCAGTATCATGACCATGATCACGATGATAAAGACAGAACTTGTTAGGATTGCGTTTGTCGAGGTGAGTACGCATCCTTTTCGATCTCGATGGTTGCTTCCTAATTTTCATCAGCACTTTGATTTTTGGAGCATTGAGAGGAATGTAGTTGTGAAATTTTTGGAGTGGAGAACCCCACCGCATCCTTTTATCGGGGCTTTCCTACCTTCGAGTTCGGGGAGGAGTTCGAGCTCGCTTGCACTCAGAGGAAGTTCGAGAACACGGTCGAGCTTCACTCATCTTTTCCTCTTTAGCGGGCCTACCTGACTCTCCAATTCACCACTCTTCAATGGCTTCATTGTCCTTGGCCTTGAAGGCCTCTTCAGCTCGGGCATAACCTTCAGCCCGAGTCAGCATATTGGTAAAATTCTTAGGATACTTTTTTTTCAGGAAGAACAGTAAATCATTCTTCTGAAGACTGTCCTTGAGTGCGGCCATTGCAACTGACTAGTCTAAGTTTCGGACCTCTAATGCAGCAACATTAAATCGGGTGACATAGGCCCGGATGGATTTCTTCTCCTTCTGCTTGATGTTCATCAAAAAATCCAAACTTCGGTGGGAACATCAGCTGCTAACAAAATGAGCTGTAAACTGATAGCTCATCTGATCAAAGAAAAAGATGGTACTCGATTTAAGGGCTGAGTACCAATTTTTGGCTACTTCCTTGAGGGTGGATGGAAAAGCCCAATGCAAAATGGCGTCTGGCATGCCATGAAGCAGCATCATCATTCGAAAGGCCTTCAGATGATCGACCAAATTGATAGTTCCTTCGTAACTCTCAAACTGAGAGAGCTTGAAGTTTGGTGGGATCGGTTCCAATATAATCATCTGAAAAAAGGAAGGGTCGGTGCAAATATCATTACCATGGGTGGAGGAAGCATGATGGAGTTTTTTGATTCGTTGGCTCATTTTTTGGAGCTTTTGATCAAAGAAATCTTCACGATCATTGATCTTCAGGGTTTTTTGGTCGAGCGAGTGTGAAGCCTCCCCTAGGTCGAGTCATGGTCCGAGCAAGAGTCCTCCATCCTCTGCTTCTTCTTTTTAAAGATCAGCGGTCGGATAGCCCAAGTCAACCATTTCAAGATCAGATCACAGGGCTCCAGAGAAGCTTGCTCCGATTGAATCGAGGCTGGGGCTTGCCGGCATATGGCCTGCATCTTCTCTGTAAGATCACGAACCTACTGAACCAATAGGTTGAACTTTTCTACATCCACCATGGATGCAGGTGGAGCCTGAGTTATCGGGGCTAGAGTGGGAGCGAACAGGATTAGATGGGATCTGGCTGTAGAGGTCGTTGATCATCAGATCGAGGCTTTCCTAGGAGGCATTTTTTCTTGAGGAAGAACTCTAGAGAGGAGGAAGATAGATCGCTACCGAGCACTCCTTTTAGAATAAGAAAACCTAAGGAAGAGAGAGGCCCTTCCTCTAGCAACAATTCTGTTGGTGTAGAATCTGGTTGACGTCGGATCGAGCTGGAGTCGAAGAAAAAGAGATCACCATCGGTGACCTACAAAATAAAGTCCCACCCAGAGTCGGTGGTGGTGGCTCCGGTAGGACCCTTCGATGATCAAGTCAGCTCTTTTGGCCAACAGAAATGGAGTGCTCAGGCCAGAATTCAGTAGAGTTTTAGAAAAGATAAGAGAGCTTAAAGAAAACGTATCTGGAGGGTCCCTTTTTATAGACGGAGCTTATCGTAACTATTTGGTAGTGGATCGCTCGGGGCTACGTGGAGTTTATTATGGAGAAAGGTATCTGTTGCCATGAAGTGGTCATTCGTTGAGATTTAATAGTTAAAGTTTGGAGGAAGCAGGCGTTGGTTGGTGAAGAGCTTTAACATACATCAATTTTAGGAGAGTTAGGACTCCTAAAGAGAACACGGCTAGAGGAGATCATTCAAGAGAAATGCTAGTTAAAATCTTAAAGTAATCCACTAGAAGAATCTGAATAGAGTTCGACTGATGGAGAAGTTCAGGAGAAGTCTGATTGGTGGAGAAGTTCGATCAAAGAAGAAGTTCAGAAGGAGTTTAGCTCCTGAAGGAATCCGACCAAAGTAGAAATTCGGAAGAAGTTTGGATCCTGGAGAAGCTTGACTGAAGGAGAAGTAGGGAAGGAGTTTGGCTCATGTAGAAATTTGACTAAAGGAGAAATTTGGAATGAGTTCGACTCCTATAAGAATCTGACTGAAGAAAAAATTCAGAAGAAGTTCGGCTCCTAGAGAAATCTGACTGAAAAAAAATTCAAAAAGAGTTCGGCTCTTGTAGAAATCCGACTGAAGAAGAAATTCGAAAGAAGTTCAACTTCTGAAGGAGTCTGATTGAAGAAAAAATCTGGAAGGAGTTCGACTCCTGAAGGAGCTTGACTGAAGAAGAAGTCCAGAAGGAGTTTGACTCCAGTAGAAATCTGACTGAAGGAGAGGTCCGAAAGAAGTTCAGCTCCTGAAGGAGAAGTTCGGAAGGAGTTTGGCTTCTATAAAAATCTGACTAAAGGAGAAATTCGGAAGGAGTTCGACTCCTGTAGGAATCCGACTGAAGAAAAAATCCAGAAGGAGTTTGGCTTCTGGAGGAGCTCGAATGAAGGAGAAATCTAAAAGGAGTTCGACTGGGATTTGATCGTCGGATGAGTTCGGCTACTGAATGAGTTTGGTCGCTTGAGGGATTCGATCGCTGGAGGAAGAATTCTTGATCGAAGCTCCTTCGAGATTATCAGTTGCATTAGGCTAAGCATCAGGCTGGACTTCGGCGAGAGTGGGATTTATCCCCAATAGGCTCTAAATTTAATCTGATCAAATTTGGTTCTATAGGTTGCTAGATTATGTTGGTTCATTTTTTACCAGTCAAACTTTTTCAAGTTCAACTTGATAGGCATCAGTTCTTCTCTAAAATTTTTTTTTCCAAAAGGCATGTCCTACTGCTGATGAATATCTTATATTCTTCAGCATGGTAGAATTAATAACCTTCAAATATCTATTGGACCAAGATCCAAGTTTATCTGTATGCAAACCTATGATATAGGCCGATCAACCCCAAATCTGAAGGTTAGAGAGTCTAAGTCTATGCCTAATCCATATCTCATATGGAGTCTTTACAATAGATTTACTCAATATATTTTTAGAGTAAAACTAGTAGTCTCAAGAGCACAACCCTGAAATAGATAGATAAGTGAATCATATCGTGGATTGAATCATGTCCAATAAAATTCAATTTTTTCTTTCAAATACACTGTATTCTAAAAAAAAAATCACTAAGAGAGAATCCTATTCTCTCCTAGATATATCACAAACTTATTGGATAAGTATTTGTCTCTTCGATCTGATTGAAGAGTTTCAATACCATTTTTAGTTTATTTTTTCTATTTTATTATTGAATCATTTGAATATTTTAAATGATTCAAGTCAGATGCATCCATGCCTAGATAGGTCGTTTATAATGAAATATTAATATCTTTCTTTAGTACTTAAGTTCATAGATCTATATACATCACTATATATGAGACTTAGAACTTTATCAGCTTCTTCATCTTTTTTATTAAAAGATGACTTTGTCATCTTCCTAAGAAGACAAGACTCACATGCTATCAATGATTCACAATCATTGATGTTAAGATTTTCTTCTCAAGCTAACTCGTTTATCCTATTCTTATCAAGATGATTAAGTCTATAATACTAAATATAGACATCCATGATATAATCTAATTTGGATGTTTATTAAATGTGTACATTACACTTAACAGGATGTATAAATGTTAAATATCATTTTTTTATTATCCATATATTATTATAATATTATTCATAATAATATCATAATAATTTTTTTATGGATAAATAATAATCATCTCTGATCAAAAGGCCAATAGAGATCACATTTATCATAAATGATGGACAATGGTGACAATCACTCAGAATGTCATCTTTTGAAAATAAGCTTGATAATTTCTAAAGCTAGGATTAGAACAGGACTTTCATCCCCAACGTTTAAGTATTTCTCACTATTTTCAAATATTTTACTTACCTGTAGTCTTTGCAATAAATTGCATAAGACCACCGGTATCTAATATTCAGATAGTAGAATTACATACAGAAAAATTTTAAGGTGTTATCATATAACATTCTTGATAAGAAACTCTTGCTTTTTTCTGTTGTTCAGCCTATTATGGTCAAGAAAAGCAAGACAATTCTTCTTTCTATAACTTTGCTTCTAATAGTAAAAGCACTATGCCTGATTTGGATCAATATTGGACTAATTATTTTAACTAGACTCAGAAGTTTCAATACAAATCCATTCGTATTGCTGAACCAAATTCAACTTTTGATACTAATTATCAAAGTTGGGTTTCATAAGTTGTCACTGTCTAACAGTGATTGGAGCAATTAGAATTTAGCCTTATTTTGAGAAAAGAGATCAATGATCTAAGTATATAAATTATTTTAAGTCTAGAGACTTGAACTTTAGTCTTAAGGTTCTTCCACTATTTTATTCGAATTGGTAGTCTCTACCTCCAATTCAAAAAATTATTTTAATTTTCTAGTAGGTATTAGAATCCACATATACTATACACAAGTCCGACTTTGATCGGCCAATCCATATGCATCTACGGGTAGGTTCATTAATCAATTATTTCTCTAAACAACTTGTAGTAATTTAATTTTATCCCAGAAATCTAATCAGTAGGCTTTGGCCTCCACTATAAGGATTCGGTTAGGTCCAACCATTAACATGACCATACTTGATGCATCTAACCAATGAATAATTAAGCCCAACTTTGGTTGGCCAATCTAACCACCATTAGAAAGATACTTTCAAGTTATCATATTGTGAATGATAATTCCATTAGTCAATAAGCACCAAGCCTTTGGACCTCCAATGATTATTGAGTTAATGGACCCATTATCATCTAACTTAATGGGAGGCTATGACTCAGTTATCTCCATAATTTTATCATTTTAAGAATCTAATAATTTTAAAAGATTTAAATTATTTATGATTTAAGGATAGAAAGGATATGGACCAATTTGCTCCTACTGACTTCATCAAGTCAAGTCCTTCCACTAACTTCTCAAATCATCAACAAGAACTAGGATCAATTTCAGTCCGTGGGCACCTAGATCAGTCTCACTGAATAAAATCAATCTCACTAATTTTCTACGTAATATGGCTTAGCACAAATCAATGAGCAACCTATTCAAGATCTGATTAATCATATTGATCAGGTAAGTAAGATCGATGGAAGGATCTACCAAGGCTTGCCTTAGACACCATCAGAAATGGTCAGATAAGTGGACTGCTAATTAAAAACCATCAGTCTAGGAGTGTCAGACTTACCTTAGACATCAATCGATTTATCAGTTTTGATTTGGTCTGCCTAAAGACTTGGGCTCAACCACTGAGTCACGATCAGTATCCATTTATTAGATGTATAGACTTTGATCAACTATAACTATTGAATTGATCTATAGAAATGATCTAATCTTAATTAACTATTAATTATGTTTGATCAATTTCTTAACTTAGTTCATATTTAATCTAACCCTAGGTCTAACCCAATTAAGGACCTGATCAAAGCTAACCCATTATCCTTTAATCCATGTTTTATGAAATTATCTTAGAATCTTTAAATCATAAATTTAGATCCTAAACAATCACTAAATTCTCAATTAAGTTCAAGGCTGAGGGTTGGGGTTCGATATTTCAAAAATATTTTTCAAATTTTGAAAGGTTCTTTACACCCTAGCATCATTTCATTAAATAGATTGACTCATTTTAAAAATGGCCGGCTTATTTGATAAACAAGCATTAGACGTAGATTTGATCATATAAAACTAGCCAATTATGATATTCAGCCAACTTCTCAGTCGGGCTGGCTTGGATTTTATTTGAGCTGGCTCGAGCAGAAGCCAAGCCAGCTCGATTTTGAGATAGTCGGCTTGGACAGAAGGCTGAAAGGCCATCGTTCCCATTGAGTAGGCTCAGATTCCATCCGAGCTGGCTCGAAATGAATTCGAGTCGGCCCAATTTCTGATCGAATCGGCTGAGCATCATCCAAAAATCGTATCATGGCTGGCATGCTGGTCGAGCCAGCTCGATTTCTGAGAGAGTCGGCTCGACCGACAAACAGAATCCTTTTTAAGATCCTATGTAGGTTTAATCTAAAATTATGTACTCTACATAAAAATTATAAAATTATTTAGATCAAATCTAAATACTAATTCATGATAAAATTTAGATTAAATCCTTCAAATACATCATAAAAAATATTAGATCTAATCTAAAAATTTTATGATCAATTTTCTATATTGCAATGTACCACGATAACCTCTTCACTGTAAGAGATAAACCTTACAGCAGGACAATCTACAGTCCATACGATCATTATTTTATTCTTAAAATTTTTTTAATATAAATATGATCATGTTATAAAAGAATCTAGATGCTCTGATATCACTGATAAAAAATATGCAAGGTTTCATGCATGAATTTTAAATTTTTATGAAATATAATGCAGCGAAAGATATAAATTAAACTATTTAATCTATAGAAGCATGTAATCAAATTACTAAATTCTATAACTAGGATCTATAACATGTCATAATGCATTCTTAAATCTAAAAATAAATACTTTGGTATTGATCAAATCAATACCCTAGATCTAGAACAGTTCTAAATCTAAATCCTAGATTGTATCTAGGTGAGAGAAGAGATCAAATCTCTTATCTTCATATAGATCGAGAACTTCATGATTGATTTTTGTTATTATCTTTGAGCTGCACATGCATCCGACCTCTACAGGTAATCCATACGAAGCTTCAACAAAATCGAAAGTTCGTCGAACGAAGATCCACTCGAAGTACTAGCTTCTCATGGATCCCTCCTGATGGTTAATCTAAAATTTATTCTTCAATTCTCCTAGATGCTCTAAGAGATGAAGAATAAAAGAAGGAATAAATAAAAAATCTAATCTTTGGATCCTCTAAAAATTAAAAATTAAATAGTTAAGAAAGATCCTAAGAGAAGATGCATCTTCTCTTTTCAGAACATCAATCATTGATGTCATAAACAGATCTCTATACCTGAATAAGAGAAGACCTTCTCCTCTAGAAAATTTTCATGCTTCTAGATTACTTTCTCTCTGATTTTTCTTATAGAAAAATCTCACAAAAATATAGAGAAGAAGGATTCTCAAGAAAATCCTAAGAGAAGACCTTCTTCTCTTTTTTTTCTTTCATTAGGACATGATCAGATCATGTCCAAAGATGATCATCATGTCCAAACATTTTGGAGCACAGATCTCCATGTCCTCTTTTTTTCTCTTTCTCTCTCAGATTTTTATCATATAAAAATAAGAAAAAAATAACATGAAAGAAAATTATAAGAGAAAAACAATATTCTCTTACCTTTGTCTTCATTAGGACATGAACCTTTCTTGTCCTAATGAAACCTTTTTCTCCAAGGAAGTAGGCACCCATAATCTCCATGCCATGAGCTCTCTTTCTCTTCTTTTACTGTGGAAAATTTGAAGTTTTTTATGCCTTCCTCCTATCTAATAGGAGGTGCCACAAAAAATAAGGGAGACTAGGTCAAATGACCTAGTCAAACATGGAAGCTATGGGGCATCCAACTCTTGGACCCCCCTTCCCCTATTTTTTCTGTGTGGAGACTAGGAAACCACACATAAAAGAGGAAAAAGTGATGACAAAAAGAAAATATGGCATGAAAAAAATTGGCACAAGAAGGGAAGAGGTGTTTTGGTCAAAAGGGACTCTTTCAAAAGGAAACAAACCCAAACCACTTTTCAAAATGGATCAAATCAGATTTGATTCAAAATATCTAGAATAAGGGGTGTGAAAAAATATTCCTTAGGTGTGGAAATCTTAGAAAAAATCTAAAAATAAAATTAGTAGGCGTGGGCTCTTAGGTGGCGCAAGAAATGTGAGAGAATCCCAATCCAACTGGGACTTTTTCTATTTGACTAGATCAAAATAATTTTGAATCTAATTAAAATAGGATTAGTGCAAGCCTAATTATGGATGATTCTAGTCCAACTAAAAATCTAATTAAGTCAAGTTTAAACCATATTTAAATCTGATTTAAATCCTAACTTAATTAGAAATTAGGTGCACTCAAATCTTAGTCGAACTAGAAATTATTTTTTCTTGCAATTGGCTTATCCAAAAAATTAATTAAACTTAATCTAATTAAGTTTAAATCAATTCTAATTGAATCTAATTCAATTAGAATTGATCTTGATCCAATTGCTCAATCAAATGAAGTCAATTAGCAATCCAATAGCTAATTGATCCTCATGCAATACTTGCATTAGGTCAAACATCAATCGCATTGAAGGTTTGACCTTGGAATGATTCTCAATCATCGATTAACCATTTGATTAGATTATAACCTCTTATGTGTATGACTCTATAGATTCGAACCTAAGCTGATAGCACAAAAATCAATTTCTATATCAATCGAAGTAACCATCTAGCAATAGTTCTCAACATCCAGATAGATTGAATGTATGCAAAGCAACATTCTTAGAACTTTGGCCAATGGTTACCGTATAACTCATCCCTATTTTAACTCACACACTAACTTCATAAGTACTTGACTATATCCAAAAATCTTTTGAATCTATATTAGAAATACAGACAGTCCGGTACTAAAGTATAGTGAGTTGCTTGCAAGTCACCATGGTAATCTCATATCGGAGGAACACTTATATCTATTAGTCTTAGCTAGCTACTCTTGATAGTAGAGTGCTACATTGATCACGTTTAGTGCAGATATACTCCTACATCTCACCTAGATGCGATACCAGTGTCTCCATACGACTTGATTATGAGGACAACCAATGATATGACATACAACGATCTACACTCAATAAATTAACATTCTTATTAATAACTTATCATTTGATCGTAAATAGTTTAAGAACCATCCGATAAATCTTTCTTTATCGATTGATTGTGGTTCTAAGAACTTTATCATAATTTAAAAGTTAATTTAAGAAAGATAGAACTTTTATAATGAACTAGCCAAATAACTATTATTATTAGATAATTCATATACTAATTTTAATCATCTATGACTTAGATGATTGGCTTTAGGACACATTTTTCAACATGCCCTTTCTAGCCCCCAGGTTCTCTAAATTATAGTCTATATGGATTTTCTTGCTCGCAAAGATAGATCACAGAAATAGAACTTCAACCAAGCTGACGTTATTCAATATCGAAAAAAACTTGCTACAAAAATAATAAAAGAAGGGCTCGAACAGAGAGTGACTACTATCGTTTACAACGTTGGAGCTCTCTGATAGAAAAAATTATTTGTATCATAATGATAGAAAAAATTCTTTGTATCATTGTAAGAGAGTGAATACTTTGTATCACTGTGAATTTATCATTTTAAGTGAGTTAATTCTTTATATAATACTGAATATAGGATTGTCAAATTATATAGTTATGATAAGATAAAATTACATGCAAAAACATAATTTTTTTAATATTTATGGTAGATCATTTTTGGTTAACACTAAATATAGATAATCAAAGTGCTATTTATTGTCTTGACACACTTAATATCAATATTGCAAAATATGATGTCAAAATTATAATATCCTAAAATAAAAATATCTTCGAATGCAGAATTATGATTTTATGTATCAAAATTATGACATTAAGTATCAAAATTATGACATCTTAGAATAAAAATATTCTCGAACGTAGAATTATGAAATCATGTATCAAAATTATGATACTAAGGATCAAAATTATAATATTAAAAATTAAAATTATGATATTCTAGAATAAAAATATCTCCAAACGTAGAATTATGACATCATGTGTTGAAAGTATCCATATTTTTTTCAAAAATTATGACATCATATAATAGAAAACATCCTTAAATATAGTAATTATAGAAATATAAGATCTATATAAAATTATCTTCATGTTTGATGATATTAAGGATCAAAATTATGATATTAAGAATTAAAATTATGATATTAATGGTCAAAATTATGATATTTAAAAATAAAAATATGCTCAAATATAGAATTATGACATCCTACGGTAAAATTATGATATTAAGAGTCAAAATTATGACATCCTTGAATAGAAACATCATAGAACGTAGAATTATGACATTAAAGGATAATATTATGATATTAAGCATCAAAATTATAACATCCCCAATGTTGAATTAGGACATCTAGTCAAACAAATGTTCTCGAACGCTGGTTGATGACATTATGGTCAAAATTATAACAATATAGATGAAAATTATGACATCCAATTGTAGTTAACATCCCCGAAGAAAGGATTATGAGAATTTAGTTAAAAATTATGATTTTATGTGTTAAATTTATGACATTCCGACACAGAAAAAGTCTTCGAATGCCGACATTATGATATCTTGTGTCAGAAGTATCCATCTTTTTTTCAAAAATTATGGCATCATGGATATCATAATGACTCATGGATGCAACCTCCGTAAGCTTCATCATCCGATGAGTCATCAAAGCATACCTATATCATAATTATAGTTATCACAGGATATCATAATTATAGTTACCTAGATTTTTTGATGCTTTTATTATAGAATTGAACATCGCAATCTAAAATATCGAATTGATATTTCATATCCTTGCACCATCTGTTAAGAAAATACTTTTCAAGAATGCGAAATACTTCATTTTGATGGAGAACTAATAAGACATGCCTGCATAAGTATCCTCTGAACTCAAATGATCGACACCGGCATTTTACTTCTTCCAATTGGCTGGACCAAGTAACATATAGTTTTTTACAATCTCCTTCTCAATTTTATTAACTTCAAATCTCTCAAATGACTTCACAAAATATGTAGCGAAGCTGTCACATTCTTTAGTTAATTTAGCATTTGATGCAGCCATCTTAATTAAGTATCTCATTCTAAAATTTTTTAAATATGCACCTAGTGTACATGGCTATTGCTTGCCTCTCAAATGGTGAGGATGTTTTGAGAAAAATATTTATTTGAAAGGAGATATTATTTTGCTCATTTTCTACTTTGAATCTTTTCTTCAAAGCGTCCTCATACTTCTTGATGAATTCTTTTAGTGTTGTCTTTGAATTAACAAACCCATCAAAGAAGTGGTTCATGCTCTCACTCCTCCTAGAGGAGGATATACCTAAAAAGAAAGTTAGGACTAAAGAATATTAGTGATATAGTGTTAGTGTCATTGGATATTGTTCAAAACTTAGCAAAAAAAAATTTTTTTGATTCCAACATATCTGCAAAGAAGGTATCCTTAAGATAGACTGGAATCCATTTGTCTCGATATTCATAGAGATCATACAACCAATCTATAGCCTTGCATTCTTCATACTTGTTTATGAGGTCTTCATTTTTTCTCAAAAGACTGTGTAGTTATAGTATCATATATAGCCTCTTCGAATTCAACCATAAATTTGAGATGCACTATGCATATATGGCCTATCTTTTCAGAAATCTTCTTCAAAATATGCCAAAGATAAAATTAGTGTCGTGCATTTGAAAAAATCATCTTGACAATAGCCTCAATCATCTTATCCTGATCGGTGATCATGGCATTAGGCACTTGGCCACCATTTTCATCCAGCCATGACTGAAATATCTATTTAAAGGTCTTCGTTGTCTCGTTTGACAATAATGAACAGCCAAGCAAGATGGACTGTCTATGGTAGTTAACTCTAACAAATGGATAGAATGATATTTAAAATGTATTTGTGAGATAAGTAGAGTTAAAGGTCAATACATCTGCAAAGTAAGTGCACGCCATTCTTGACCTTGGATGGATCAAGAACACAAACCTTAACTATGCATTATCATTCAAGTTCAATGTATAATAGAAATTTGCATTCTTAGCTTATATTTGCGCAAAATAGAGAACCATTGACTGTGCATCTTCTTCTTTCAGCTAATTTTGACGTTCCCAATAAATGTAACTATGAGCATCCTTCTTCGTGAATTCCAATTGCCTTCTTTCCTCTTTCCTTCTTGCAATGGCAGAATATATTTGAGTTATAGGTATATTCATGGTATGCATGTTGCTAATCTCTACTTTTTTTGGTGTGCTAATCTTCTTATAGGATCATAAAAAATGGATGATTGATATGGACAACTTATGATTGTGTTCTAGAATAATGTTATCCAATCTTCACTTTTCGATCTTGAAATCAATTCTAGCTTTTATTAATGCCTTACAATCAATTTTGCTAGTGCCCCTGGGATTCATGAAAATATCTGATTTCTTAGATTTTTCTGACCTCCAGCATGCTAGATGTTTGAAGCAACATACATTATTCTTTTTGATCTATTGCACATGGTTGTGCTTCCAAAATCGACTTTTTTTGCATAACCATTATAAGAATTATACACATCTATTACTGAATCGAATTTCATTCTAGCGTGAGGATCTACATTATCCTTATCTACAAATGGTGCACTAGGAGGAGATAAATTCTTAAGAAAACCATCACATAAAGGCTCGTCCATCTGATCATTTATAGAAATATCTATAGAAGATGTACATAAGATTTTTTTAAATCATAAAATACATATAGAAGTCATAAATATAAAGTTCTTTGAAGATATTAACATACCATCTCATAATTTTGACCTACAATATCATAATCTTGACACATGATATTCTAATATTATCCAAATAACCTTCGAAAGATCTTTTACCAACATGATATCCTAATTTTGATCTATGATGTCATAATTTTGACCTTGAATGTCATAAGAAAATCATAACCAACATCGAGAAGATATTTTGTTTGTAATATTAATATATAATATCATTATTTTGATACAGATTATCATAATATTATCACAACTATCTTCAGAAGAACTTTTAGTATCAATATATCATAATTTTGATCTACGATATCATAATTTTGATCTTGAATATCATAAGAAAGTCATAATCAACATCTGAGAGATATTTTATTAATAATATTAATATATAATATTATTATTTTGACACAGACTATCGTAATATTATCAAAACTACCTTCGAAAGATTTTTTAGAAATAGGATGTCATAATTTTAATCTATGATATCATAATTTTGATATAAAATATCATAAAAATATCTTAATCGATATTTGAAAGATATTTTATTAATAATATTAACATATAATATCATCACTTTGAAATAGAATATCATAATATTGTCAAAACTAATTTCAAGAGGCCTTTAACCAATAGGATGTCATAATTTTGATCTATGATGTCATAATTTTAATCTAAGATATCATAAGAAAGTCATAATCAAAAGTTAAAAGATTTTTTATTCATTATATTAATATATAATATCATTATTTTGATATAGGATATCATAATATTATTAAAACTATCTTCAAGAGGTCTTTAATCAATAGGATATCATAATTTTGACCTACGATCTTATAATTTTGATATAGGATATTATAAAAATATCTTAACCAATATTTAAAAGATATTTTATTCATAATATTAAAATATAATATCATTATTTTGATACAAGATATTATAATACTGTCAAAACTATCTTAAGGAAGTCTTTAATCAATAGGATGTCATAATTTTGACCTATAATATTATAATTTTGATCTAAAATATCAAAATCAAGATCTTGATGGTATTTTTATCATAATATTAAAGTATAATATCATAATTTTGAAATATAATATCATAGTTTTATCAAAATAACCTTTGAAAGATCTTTTTTCAATAAAATGTTATAATTCTGACCTACGATATAATAATTTTGATCTATAATATCATAAAATATAATAAAATCATCTTCTGATAAGTATTTTTATCATAATATTAACATATCATATCATAATTTTGATATAAAATATTCTAATATTGTCAAAACTATTTTTGAAAGGTCTTTTACCAACATGATGTCATAATTCAGATCTACGATGTTATAATTTTGATCTATAATATTATTAAATATGATAAAATAATCTTTTAGTAGATATTTTTATCATAATATTAACATATCATATCATAATTTTGATATAGAATATCCTAATATTATTAAAATTATTTTTGAGAAGCCTTTTACCAATATGATGTTATAATTCTGACCTATAATGTCATAATTTTGATCTATAATATCATAAAATAAAATAAAATTATTTTTTGATAGATATTTTTATCATTATATTAGTATATCATATTATAATTTTGACATAGAATGTCATAATATTATCAAAACTATCTTCAGAAGATCTTTTACCAATATGATGTCATAATTTTGATTTATGATGTTATAATTTTAACTTAGGATATCATAAAAATATCAGAATTCAATCTTGTGCCAAAATTATGACATCCTAGTCAAACATGATATCATAACTTTGATATAAAATATCATAATAATATCAAAAACTATATTTGAAAAGTATTTTGGCTACATGATGTCATAATTTTTATCTAAAATATCATAATTTTAAACAACTATCATAACAATGTCTATAACTTTCATCCAAAATAATTTTACATATAGAAAATCATAATTTTAAAGTATAATATTATAATTTTGATCATTAATATCATAATTCTATATTTAGAGATATTTTGATTCTACGATATCATAATTTTAATCCTTAATATAATAATTTTGATTCTTAATGTCATTATTTTGATACTAGATATTATAATTTTGCGTTCGAAGATGTTTTTCTTTTTGAATATCATAATTTTGATTCTTAATATTATAATTTTGACATATGATGTAAAAATTCTATGTTTGGCATTATTTCTATTTCAGAATATCATAATTTTATTTTTTAATATTATAATTTTGACATAGATTGTCATAATTCTATGTTTCATGATGTTTCTATTCTAAAATATCATAATTTTGATCATTAATATCATAATTTTGATACAAAATATTATAATTCTGTATTTAAAAATATTTTTATTTTAAGATGTCATAATTTTATTATTATTATGACATTATAGATCAAAATTATGATATCCTAAAATAAAAATAATCTTGTATCAAAATTATGACATTAAGGATCAAAATTATAATATCATAAAATAGAAACATCAAGAAACGCAGAAACATTTCCAATGTCATAATTTTGGAAGGTATTTTACCAACTAGATATCATAATTTTGACCTATAATCTCATAATGTCATACCATATTTTTGACCTTGTATGTCATTATGACATGTCAAAAACTATTTAGGATAGAAATCATGACATCAGGACTTATTATATAACTTCCGGTAGGATTTTATATGATATTAACTTTTAAAACTAAAAAAAAAAGTTTTATTTAAACATTCCTAACGCATTAATTTTATTTAACTACCAAAGGAGCTGTTGTATTAAAAGAACTGCAAAAAAATTGTAATAAAGAATCTATAAATGATATTTTACTTCCTCATGGATGGGACATGTTGGTTGGATGAGATAATCAAGAAACAACAACCTCGGACGTGCAATGGTTCCCACAGACTAAACCTTGGACATCCAAATACTCAGAAAATAAAAAAAAAAAAAAAAGAAATACAGCATTTGATGCTCAGGAAATGAAAGAAGAGAGAGAAATACAGCCTCCGTAATGTCCAACCAGACTGTAAAATACTAAAAATATTTCATTTTGAAGGAAAAAAGATAATTTCGTCATGTAAAATTTGAAAAATATATTATTATATGCATTAATTTTATTCGGCGATGGAACCCCCCGCCTCCATTTTCTTCGCACCATCAGAAGCCTGGTTGGATGCGAAAAGACAACAATAGCGTCAAGCCATGATTGCTCCAGGTGGACCAATCGAAAGATGCGGTGCGGTCCACGTCTGAATTTTTACACCGCAGGCAGTGTAGAAAGTATTACCCTTTTGGGTAGAGTAGTTCTATAAGGGTTAACCATGGTAACAAAGAAAAGAGAAATGAGGGGATTTGTACAATTCATAAAGTGATATATGGTAAAGTTATGGTATAAAAATACATTATCTTACAGCATCACCATCATGTTCCGAACTCAACATCCAGATCGGATACATGATGACCACACACTCTCTAAAGCAAGCCTTAAAGAATATACAAGGCCTAAATAATAAATAAGTTCACAAGAATATCGAAAGAATTATAAAGTTCCGATCATATTTATCAAATCAATAAATCCATCTTTAATGAATAATGTTCACAAAAATGAAACATTTGTTTGGTATCCGAAATCAACTAACTAATTAACCAAAGACTCCATCACTTGAAACTCCACACCCAATCCGACTGAAACTAAGTATTCTGTAAATCTAAAAAAGAAAGAAAAAAGGATTGTAAGCTTTATAGCCTAGTAAAAATTCTCCACACTCACACCAACATGAGTTTTAAAATATTTTTTAATAAATATGTATAACTAATAAGAAAATAATTAGATTTATACATCATTAATATAATAATTGAATAATATCACCATATACAATTCTATTAAATATATCACATATCACCAATCAACAATTTTAATCAAAATTAATTCAATAAAATTTTTTAACATTTACTGATTAACATAATTATGAATATTATCACTCGGACACTGGACTAGACCCGCTCATGCTTCAGTCCGTGGTAGACCATCTTGTTTCCTCCCATAGTCGACAACCATACTCAGCTTGTGGCTAATATCAAAATACCATGTTTCACACATGATGGCTAGTCTATATATCCATCAATTAAATATGGTTCATCATTTTGATTTGATTTTAGGCACCGAACCTAATCATAACTATACTTCAGCCCGTGGCAGGCCAAAATATATGTCACGTTTCATACATGGTCGACTAGTCCACATGCTCTCCTTATCCATGCTTTATATTTATCATTTCAGTGTTGGACTAATTACAACCATGCTCCAGCCCATGGTCTGCCAAACATATGCTACGCCCCAGCCCAAGGCTAACCCAACACACACCATATTTCTTGCATGACTAAATAGTCCAAAAACCGTCCATGCCCCATTCATATTATTAAAAATCATAATTTGATTTATGGCATTAGATTAGTCACAGTCATACTTCAGCTCATGGCAGACCAAGCCACATCCCAGTCCAAAACTAACCCGGCATATACACCATGTTTCTTGCATAACTGACTAACCTAGATGCCACCCATCCCATCAATTATGTCAAATTATGTTACTCTTATTCAGCAATTATTAAACATCAATTAATCATATTTTAAGCAACCATAATTCAACAATGTATAATATCAATGCTAATAAATATAGAATATGCATCAATCATAAATTAATTTCCATAAATATGTCAATGATTATGTTAAAGAATCTTTATCTGCACTGATGATTGATTTAGATATGTAATCGATGAACTTCTCGATTTATGAACTCGAAAGAGGTGTTTTGCTCGACACCTTGTGCAAATAGTAGCATCTCTACATGATCAGAACCAAACATAAAAATCATAGATAATTAGAGATGGTACAAATTATGGTAAATGAATCTAATGTTGTGGGTTCAAGATCCCTTCCAAAATTAACTAGTCAATCCAAGTATCCCTAGACACCTGGACCTTCCACTGGTCCATAAAATCTCTAGAAAGAGAAAATTTTAGAGAGAGAAAGAATAGAGAGAAACTTCACAGGGAGAAAAAGTAGAGAGAGAAGGAAGAGAGAGAAACTTTCCTTTTTTTTTCTTTTCTTTTCTTTGCTTTTCCTTTCTTTTTCTTTTTCTTGTTTTCTCCCTCCTTTGTCATGGAAAATAGGGGAATACAAGAAGCCGACCCCCTAACTCTCCCCCCATAATTGCGGTCCTCTCATGGTGGTGGCGACCACCCCCAATGCAAGCAGCTCCTCGACAATACAGTCCTTGGCCACCCGAGCACGACCACGCCCGGTGACTGCATGGCTAGTTCGATAGAGAGAAAGAAGAACAAAAATAAGAAAACAGAGGATCTGATTTATCTATCAAATCTGGCAACTCACCAGTGTAAATTAAATTAATAATAGTGGCTGAGGAACTTGAAGAAGATAAAGAAAGAAGTGAGGGTCACTACCTTGACTCCAGTGATGAAAACGATGGCAAATCGGTAGTGGTTTCTCTGAACCTACCCACCTAAAAATCAAAAGAAATCCATTGGTTTTGCTGGCAGAAAATCAGAGATGGGAAGCGGTGCCTAAGAGGAGGATTTAGGGTCTTTTATCGACCGAGTCCAAGGATCTCGATCGAAGTCCGGCGAGCTCTAGGCTTCTTTTCTCAACCGAAGTTAGAGAGGCGAAAGAAGAGTCCAATCAAAAGTCTTCCATCCCTGCCTCACTCGCAAGGTGCATGAGGTTTTCAATTTTTTTTGGGGATATTACATTCTCTCATTCTTAAAATAATTTTATCCTCGAAATTATCCTACTGAGAAGTTAAAAACTTAAGCATATAAATTTCTTATCCTATCATCAAGCTCTTATGTAGCATTTTTCACTCAAAAAAAATTCCAATCCTCTATCATAATATCCTCTAAATTAGAATAAATCTTTTCTATCAAATTTAAATAACTTAAACTACCATACTTCCACTGCACACGCTAATTTAAATCCACCAAATATCTTGGATTTGTAAAATAAAATTTATCAACCTCTCAAATTATAGTCCAAGATATAAATTATCCGTTGAAATCCAAATCCTATAAATTATCTCTGTCACATCATTAATAATCATAATCTTATGCTCAAATATTTCTTAATTCATAATTCCTAATGATCTTAAACCTAAGCTCTGATACCATTCTGTCATATCCCAAATCTAGCATCCGGGTCGAATATGTGATAGCTGCATACTCTCTAGAGCAAGCCCTAAAGAATATGCAATGCCTAAATAATAAACAAATTCATAAAAACACCAAAAGAAGTATAAAGTTTCGATCATACTTATCAAATCAATGAATCCATCTTTAATGAATAATGTTCATAAAATTAAAATATTTGTTTGGTATCAAGAATCAACTAACTAACCAACTAAAGACTCCATCGCTCAAAATTCCATGCCCAAACCAACTGAAACTAAGCATCTTGCAAATCTAAAAAAAAAAAAAGAAGGATTGTAAGCTTTACAGCCTAATAAGAATTTCTCACACTCACACCAGCATGAATTTTAAAACATCTTTTAATAAATATATATATAATTGATAAAAAATAATCAGATTCATATATAATAATTGAATAATATCACCATATACAATTCTATCAAACACATCACATATCACCAATTAATAATTTTAATCAAAATTAATTCAATAAAATTTCTTAATATTTATTGATTAATATAATTAAGAATATTATTACTCTGACACTGGACTGGACCTGCTCATGCTCCAGCCTGTGGTAGGCCACTATATTTCCGCCAATGGCTAGCAATCATATCTCAGCCTGTGGTTGACATCACAATATCATGTTTCATACATGCCGGCTAGTCTAAATATTTATCAATTAAATATGGTTCATCATTTTGATTTGATTTATGATACTGAACCTAGTCATAACCATGCTCTAGCCCATGGCAGGCCAAAACATACACTACGTTTCATACATGGTTGACTAATCCATATGCTTTCCTTTTTTGTACTTTATATTTATCGTTTTAGTGTTGGACTAATTACAACTATGCTCTAACTCGTGGTCGGCCAAACACACACTACATCCCAGCCCAAGGCTGACCCAGCACACACTATGTTTCTTGCATGACCAAACAGTTCAAACACCGTCTATGCCTCATTCGTATTATTAAAAATTATAATCTGATTTTTGGCATTAGATTAGTTACAATCATGCTCCAGCTCGTGGAGGCTAAGCCGCACTCTAATTCAAGACTGATCCGATATATACACCATGTTTCTTGCATGACTGGCTAACATAGATGCCACCTACCTCATCAATTATGTCAAATCATATTATTCTTATTTAGCAATTATTAAACATCAATTATTCATAATTTAAGTAGTAATAATTTAACAATGTATAATATCTATACCGGTAAATATAGAATATACATCAATGATAAATTAATTTTCATAAACATATAAATAATCATGTTGAAGAATCCTTACCTACATTGATAATTGATTTAGACACAATAATCGATGAACTTCTCGATTTACGAATTTGAAAGCAAGGTGTTCCACTCGACATCTTGTGCAAATAGTAGCATCTCTATATGATCACGACCAAATATAAAAATCATAGATAATTAGGAATGGTACAAATTATGATAAATGAACCTAATGCTATGGGTTCAATATTCCTTCAAAAATTAATTAGTCAATCCAAGTATCTCTAGACGTCTAGATCTTCCACTGGTTCATAAAATCTCTATAGAGAGAAAAATCTAGAGAGAGAAATTTCATAGAGAGAAAAAATAGAGAGAGAAGAAAGAGAAACTTTCTTTTTTTTTTCTTTTCTTTTCTTTGCTTTTTCTTTTTTTTCTTATTTTCTCCCTCCTTTGCCAAAGAAAATAGTGGAATATAAGAGACCGACCCCCTAACTCTCCCCCCATAATGGCGATCCTCTCATGGTGGTGGTGACCACCCCCGATGCAGGCAGCTCCTCGACGATACAGTCTTTGTTCACTCGAGCATGACCACACTCGCGACTGCATGGTGGGAAAGAAGAACAAAAATAAGAAAACGAAGGATCTGATTTATCCATCGAATCTGGCAACTCGTCGGTATAAATCAAACTGATAATAATGGCTAAGAAACTGGAAGAAGATAAAGAAAGAAGTGAGGATCACTACCTTGAGTCCGGTGACAAAAATTACAGCAAATCGATAGTAGTTTCTCTGAACCTATCCATCTAAAAATCAAAGGGAATCCTTTGACTTTGCCGGTAGAAAATCGAAGATGGGAAGCGGTGCCTAAGAGGAGGATTTGGAGGTCTTTTATAGACCGAGTCCAAGGGTCTCAATCGGAGTCCGACGAGCTCTAGACTCCTTTTCTCAATCGGAGTTGGGGAGGAGAAGGAAGACTCCAATCAGGAATCTTTCATTCCCGGCTCACGCGCAAGGTGCATGAGGTTTTCAAAAAAAAAAATTTTTTTTGAGTATTACATTTACTAGATATATGTTGGTTGTCTTATATAATAATGTGAAGCACTTTGTACGATATTGTGACCATTGTATTCTCGATGGCCAAATGAAGAAATCAGATTTTGTACACTCAAATTTATTTTTCTATAAAGTTAAAAACTTAAATTCCTTAGTTCAACTTATCCAAGCATGCATGTCTATAAAACAGCTGATTTTGGATACCCAAGCTTGCAACATTAAAGCCATTGGTGAAATTCCATTCCTTTTTCTTCGTTTTCCCAGCAAAATATTTACAGAAAATTTGCTGGATCTTAGGATTTTGACTTATTTGAAAATAAGTAGTTGATATTAGCATGTATATTGTAGCAATGTGAGAGTAGGGACCAAATTGATAGTCATTAATCGTTAGGGTTCTTTGGACCACTACTTCAGAGTCAATTGTGTAATGAACAACGGTTTGATGGACATATTGTACAAATGTGATTGAGACCCAACCCTAAACCTTTGGCGGCCTAACATGGAAATTACTAATGGTCGTAATTATCATTACATTTTAGCTAATATTCTTAAACTTCGAAGCCCAAGAGAATTGAGGCAGGTACATGAGGGTAGGGACCAAATTAATGTCCATTAGGGTGTTTTGGACCACTAACCCCCTAATGTTGGTTGCTAATCCAACAACGATACGATCTATTGTAGATCACTCTGACCGTACCTTCTGGATGAATTTATTCAACATTCTTTTGCACGTTCATTATATCTTCTTTTTTTTTTTTTTTTTTTGGATGTACTCAGATTAAAATGATGTGAGTCCTTTGTGTTATCAAAAAAATAATAATAATATAATCAAAAATGATTTATGTGTATACTTAAATGTATAAATAAGATTTGGGTGGCTAACCTCCATGCTTATTAAAAAAAGAACAATACAATCAAAAAATGTATAATTGGATGTATAAATGTGGTTAAGACCTTAAACCATCATGCTCTCTCTCTCTCTGTCTGTCTCCGTGGGGTTGTGCGTGTGTGTGTGTGCATGACTGTATGAAGGTTCCCAACATCAAAATCCCTTGCTGTGGTAATGGGCAGTTGCGGTGGGACTAAGATGGCAAAATGCAGCCAGTTGCAGACATAAATTAATGAGAGGCAGGAATGGACCACAACTCATCAACATGGATACGTACCAGCTACGTGATCTATAATAATATCATGTCCTACCTTCTTCCATTGTTTAATAAATGACTGCTTCTTCTCAGACTTCCATTTAAGGTTCTCCGAATAGGAAACGGGCTTAATTTGTACCCTCCCACGTGGAAAGGTTCTTTCATGGATTAATTTATGCGAGTTCCCCATGGTTGGTGGAGTGGAGGCCAAGTTCAATCATGGGATGGGTTAGGGTTGGGTTGGTGGGCATAGAATAAATATTACTGCACGGCTTAGGACAGCCTACCCACAAAGTTTGACCCTCACCTCTTTCCTCCTTCCAATTATTTCATCTTATTACTTCTTTCATGGCTTCCCATCCCGCCATTTGTGGCTCCTTTTGGACGCTGATATCTATCTGCTCACAATGTTGGCTACTGCTTACATTTTATTATAATTCATATCTTACTGCAAACTATGTCCAAATCATCATCATTCTACATGTTTTAAAAAAAAATATCATTACAATCTTTTTTTTTAAAGTAAGAATTATTTACATCGATCAGTCTGAAAGAGTGAGACAAAGAAGACTAAAATATGAAATAAGTACATAAAAAATCAAAAGAATCGAGCACTCAGTAACCTTTATTCTAATAGATAGGAATTGATTCGCCCATGCCCAAAATTAGTAGAGTTTAGTTTTATTCTTTTGAAGTGCAAGATATATAATTCATGAAAGATCATCTGATAAAAGATCTAGATGCACTTCCATTAGATGCAAATATAGAAATATAAATATTTTATTTTATTTGAGAATTAAGAAACTTTATTTTTTATTTGGACTCTAAGATTAGTTAGGAAGACTACTCTAATATTTTATTTCTATATGGCCTTTTATTAAAATTTCAGATCTATATAAATCCATTGTTATGCAATTGAGAACATAAATTTTGCATTATAGAGATTTAAGAATGTGTTCCCCTCGCCGTCTACCTAAGCCTTCTCCCTTTTTTCTTCTGTTTCCTCCTTTTCTTCACTCTTCTTCTTCTCTCTCCATCTTCTATCCCATATCAGTTGTTTAATTATAGGTACAACTATTCTTATGAATTACTTGCGTTAAATGCTCTTTTACATGATTATTGATTCTTTTTAGTTAAGCTATAATAATTGATCTTTTCATTGTTTATAGTTTGTTTAATTTCTGCTTCACCACCAATCCTGTTCCTTTTTTATCTTAAGAAGAAATGTTGATGGATTAGAGCAACAATCAGACAAAAGTTTTGAGATAAAGAAAAGAATGTAACATGAGAACTGAGTATTTTGAAAAAATTTATAACTTACACTTCTTAAAAATAAAGGGATAGAAATCTAACAACCAGATAATACTGCATATATGATATGGCTTTGCATACACTTAAGAATCTAGAGGCATCTTGAGGTTAAAAGCAGTAAAGAAAAGATGCATTAATAGCTAAAAAGATTGTTAAAGTTGGTCCAAATAGTTAAATAAGTTATAGCACCCACTCGATTATATTTCACATGAATTATCAACCACATATTTAGCAATTTTCAAGATTTGCTAATTAGCTTATACTATGTTCTTGAATTATATTAGTACCTAATATTATTTGTCTTGATCTTCTTCTTTTTTTCAATTTCTTAGCTCTTCATGATTCTTATGTTCATGTTTTTCACATAAACATTAACTTTTTGTCACCTAATTTAGTTTTTTAATTTCTTTTAAAAATTTTTTGGATTGATATGTTCATTATTTTTTAAGATAGTCCCATATAAGAAAGTGTTGATAGGGAAGTAGCTTTTCAACTCAAACTATTTCTTAAGAGACTCATATATACTAAAGTAGAGCTTGAAAAAACCTATTTAATAAAAATGAGGAATGAAGTTATTCTGAAAATTTTGCATCTTGTATCTGCCAATGAGTTCTTGCCATAGTAAAATATATAGGATGCTTAAATACCTTAGGTAAGACCATTCTAAGAGAATATTATAGTAAAATGGAAAATTAGATCGATTTCCCTTTCAAAGTGAGTTACTATTCTAATTTTTCGTAAATAAATCGGCTTTTTCATGGTTAGTTTTTTTCATGTAATTTGCCAATCTAGTGTTCTAATTAAATCAACTACTTGACAAAAAATTCTTAAGCAACTACAATTCCAGAGCATGTTATTTGATAGGCATTCATGCCATTTATTATAAGCCAAAAATGTACTCGTACCACTTTTAAAGCAACCATGGCACCGCCATCACCACACATGATCTATTAAATTGTACATAAATTAAGGGCACAATTTTTCTAATGTCAAGTGCACATGCTTGTGATCTTGGGAATGTTGGTTGTTTTGTTGTTTATGATGATAGGCTACTACAAAATTCAATTTGAAAAAGTTCTAGATCCCTCCCTCACCTTTCATAACTAGTACTATTATAGGGGTTGCGATAAGTAAGATTCAGGTGAGATTCTCAAATACAAATCCAAATCTAATATGCAGTTTAGGATCCCAAGAAAATCCCAAACCATAAGAAATGCAAACCTACTTCCATGTAATGATTCGAGCTATTGATGTGTGAGAGTATGAGATCTATGTGGACCTTTAGTTGGCCTTCTTTAGACCAATCATCTACCAAAGAGACAATTTAGGTCGCCATATCATGCAACCAGAGTATATGATTTATTGATAGATGGGAGTCCTCCATGATAGTTCTATAGCATCCATGCATGGCATTCATTTCACAGATGAAGGCCATACAATCCAAAGACTGTTGAATTCTTTTTTTTATTTTATTATAATTGTTTATTTTTTTTTAAAAAAAAAAAAAGATAGGCACTCATGCATGTTGCACTTGCAATTTGTGATGGTCAAAATTGTTTCTATCTAGCGATTGCAAATTTGGTCATGTTTTGAATCTAAACTTGTATGAGATAACCAGTTTTGGTTCCTAAATGCACATCCAATAACTTGTATAAATTTGTATGATATATGCGACCCATAATATGTAAAGAAGGCATTTGAGTTGAATCACTTAAAATTTGTATTGGATATAATAAGATTAAGGTTGCCGAGTTTCTCTCCTCCTAGTGCAATTTAATTTGTATCGGATCACTCAGAACTTGGTTCTTTCCTCCTCCAAAGATCACTACTCTTGTGTCAATGAGATCGACCACTGCCCTTGTAGCTCTTGCACAAGCGTCATGTCATTATATCATTTTCTGAATTAACCATGTAACACGTACTCATTTTTGAGGCACTTTAAGTCAAAAGACTATTGCATGCACAACATGGTCCCCTCAAGGGATAATGAAAGGCCATGGATTTGAGTGATGATGAAAACGACTCGATTTACCTTGTTGATGCTTATGTGCATGGATTGATATTTTATATATATATATATTTGGGGGGTAGAACTAGCACGTATTTGATACACAATGCTATATCAATCACGAATGAGTTAATGCATCAAGATTTACGTGAACATTGGATCCTATAGTGTATACCATCATCCATGGTTCCATTGTAGGTGTTTGCAAGAAAAGTTGATTACCATAAAAAATAGGTGGATTAAGCATGAATGGTTTTACATGGCCTTTAATTGCACTAAAATTCATCATACAATGTCACTCTTTCTTATGGCCAGCAACTTGCATGTCTTAGCATGGTAAGTAATGTTCCATCAAGCCAAAAAATATCTAGCTCATATTTAATAAGCATCATATCCCACAGGGTAAGCACAAAGTTATTTTCTATTTAAACATCACGAGCCCATCTGTAGTTTAACTCAAGTCATCACAGATCGCATTAAACCATTCCAAATGTCGAACCATGATCGAAACAACATCAACTCGAGTATGTTGTCAAAAAAGAGTTATCAAAAAAAAAACAACATTGTGGGTGAACAATGCCTGCTTGAAACAAATCCTTACTTTAGCTGGAGTTATCAAGGTCTGCTATAATGCCATTTAAATGTGTCCGATCACCTTAATTACGGAATTCAATTCAAATGCAACATCTCCTCAAATCATGAAGGGTTGTGTCTCACCATGATGCTACTGCTATTACGGCCACTCTCAATACTTGATCAACTTTTCCACTAGGGTTTATGAATGCATCTCCTCAGACCATGAAGGTTTGTGTGTGAACCTGTCTTTCGTTTGGTGACGACGAGATCGAACCTCGTTCGCTCGTATCCGCAAAAAAAAAAAAAAAAAAAAACAAGGCCCTTTTATTTCTTCTTGCTTCTCTTCTTCTTCTTTCCATTCCTTTTCTTTTGAGCTAGGGTGGTAGGGTTGGAAGCCCTTTCTGGCTTGGATGATGACAGGACCGAACCCCATCCTCTTGTACCCACAAAAAAGACTTTATCAAGCTAGAAAAGGGCTGCCATACGTCCCGACTCAACTCAAACTTACATGCACTTAGTTTTATGAGGTCCAAGTCTGGGCTCATGAGGTGTAAATGCTGAAACCCATAACAAAAGTAATTTAGAAACAGTTAGGCCATCCGAGCCCATTGATATCCCTCTTTTCATGCGTTCCTTTATCTCTCATAAGGGCTAAATAGAACCTTAACATCAAGGCCAAATATTAAGATACATGCGATCAGTATCTTTCTGATAGACTTGTAGTTGGGTTAGTCGGAGTTGAGCAAGCATGGGACCCAACCCATGTTTTCTTTCTGGCATTGGGCATGATGAAAAGTTCCTTAATATGTACTTAGATGCCTTTTTTCCAATCCCTAGTCAAATTCCTGAAATCACAACCCAACTACAAAATGAAATTGCTGTCGTACATGTCGCGACTCATTTAGACTTTAATGGTAACAAAAGATTGTGGGATTCTATAACTGATTTATCTATTTAATTTTTTGATTCTCGGAGGCATGTTTATTCACATTCAATTTAATATAATGCATCCATTTTATCAAAAAAAAAAAATTCGTAACAAAAGATTGAAGCCGGTTCCTGCTTGTCAAGACCATGAACTACTTCTCGCATCAAAATGTGCTTGATGTGCTCTTCCCCCTCTTTGTCTTCATTTTCTAATTGGAGAATGTTTGAAAAAAGAGCAACAGCTTCAGGCTTTGAAGTCCGACGCTCCAGCCTTGTGTGGCTCAACTTGTAGTGTTTTGAGTTGTGAAACAGCGTAGAGTTTGGACCTATTGGATTATTCGAGTTAGCCTGAGTCAAGCACGATCGGATCCAAGCTAAAATGTGTTTATGTTACCCTTTACGTGAAGCTAACTTAAAAGCAGTGACTCATTTGTTTATTATTGCCCTTTTACGGCAAGTACGTGGCCCTCCTTTAAGGCATGCATCATTTCTACCCAATGAAAAGAAGGGACGCATCGAATTCAATAGCCAGCCAGTCTACTTCCTTACGAGAAGGTAGAGCGAAATATTTTGTGGAATTTGATCGACTGCTTTTCACCTCATAGCTAATCTTGATCAATCAAGATTAGTAATGAAGAAGAGTCTACCTTTAAACCTCTTGGAGATATAAATATGTGAGAAGGCCGGTAAAAGATGCTTGGGATCAGCCAGTCGTTGCACTTTGCTGGCATATTGGGTTCGAGAGGAACTCACAATTTTGCTTTTTTTTAAACAAGAAAATCTTAGTTAACAAACTTCTTCGCAAAGTGCTGCATACATTTCAGGTTTGGTGAGACTTGTATTCTGATAAAAAATAACAAGTGCACGTCACCGTTCGGTCAGGAGCTCTCTTTCCTCCTTGTTTCAATGGCAGCCCGCAATCCTTTTCTTCTTTTCCATTATATATATATATATACACTTTGTAAATCGACTTTAAATCTTGCTTCCACCATCGCTCCTCGAAAAAAAATTAACAGCTTGCTTTATGTTCGGATTCAATGCAAGAAGAAAAGTACGCAATTTATTTATGCTTAAAGAAAAATAAAAATTGATTTGATTAACACGCAGTGGGAACTAAAAAAAAAAAAAGAATGGAAAGTGTGGATTGCAGCTACTAATATCATTTATAAGAACTGGTTCATGTTCAAATGTATGTATGTACGCATGCATGCACGTACGTCCAAATGTACATATGTATATTTTTTATGTATGTATGTATGTATGTACTCACATATGCATGTATGTATGCACGGACGTATGTATGTAGGTGTTTGGTCTCCTGTCTTCTGTCTTGGTTTCGGCTACCATCCTGGCCCATATATTACGCTCTGCCCGATAAGGCAATATGACAAAATTGGGCCGCAATCTTCTTCAAAGTATAGCTAGCACTCATAGTATGATACGTGCTTAATTATATTACGAGCTCCCGGAATGAAATCAATTCGAGAGCCACCAGAAGAAGAAGCGAGATGTAACACTTATTCTATGGTCACATCATTATAACTAGTAGCCAAACGATCGGTCATTTGTATTTAATATGGTATGTGGTAATAGACTGATTTCTAACCTGAAAATGAGGTGCAAAGTGGCCGATGATTTATTGCCACAGAAAGAATTTTACAACGCTTTTTGTTGGTTTATAGCTTCTAGAGAGGTGACCACCCTCCTCACTCTCATTTTTCACATGCTCAAACACAAATTCGATGGAATCAAAATGATCCTTTTGGCTCAAAGCTCATACTCTAGATATCTATTAGCTTGCACAAACTCTCTTCTTGCTCTTGCTTCCTACTGAGAGAATAGACCTGCAGAGCCAAGATCATCATCCAAGTCAGGAAAGATAAGACACCGCAAAAATAATCATCACCACATGTTCCATGGTTGCAATTCAATTTTTTCCTGCAAAATTGACAAGGATG
The DNA here is from genome assembly GCA_006176705.1 of Cocos nucifera. Lineage (NCBI taxonomy): Eukaryota > Viridiplantae > Streptophyta > Magnoliopsida > Arecales > Arecaceae > Cocos > Cocos nucifera. The sequence goes on along the minus strand of QRFJ01000036.1, from coordinate 2,504,499 downwards.
TGGAGAGAAAGCAGTGGAGAGGTTGTCAACACTATTGATTTTTGAAAATGAAATCTCCATAGCTTTTGGAATTAGAATCATGAGTTTTAAATTTTGCATTCATACTTTCAGCATCATTGATGGTTTTTTCTCCTCTCCATCGAAATTCTAGTAATGTAATGGTGTATTGCATCCTCTTTTTATTTGTGTTGAGGCTACAACCAATGATGGGGAGCAAGTTAAGATCCCTTGTACTTTCCATCTTAGACAACTGCAGGTATGAATGGTTTTGGCATATAATAAACTAGAGCTACAGGTTGCCAAAAGTTGACGTTCTCGCAACAGCCACCGAAAAAAAAAAAAAAAGGTGATGTTCATATTCGGCTAGTGTTGCTGAATGGAATTAGAAGCTATTTTTTATAGGATTGATTCAAATGTTCAGGTCTTACACAACCCCTTTCTAGTCTATCCCCTTCTCCAAACTCACTAAGTATTATATAATTTTCTTGATAATTTAACACTTGGTTCTTTCTTGGACTAGGCTTTAGCATATATATGGTTCTTTGGCTATTAATACTTTATTTTTAATCCTACATACACTTATATGAGATTTGTACGCACTTACGCTTATATTGCATGCATTTGTAATAGTTCTTGTATACAATTGTATTATTCTTCCATATAATTATACATTTTTAATTGTGTACAGCCACTGGGGACTGGGAGGTAAGGAAACTTTGATACTTGGGCTAAGTGTTAAAATCTTAGTTAGCAGGAACTAAAAGTTCTAGTCGGTCAATGGAGCTACAGACTATTAAACACACATTCCCCTCCCTTCCACCAGATCTTAGGTGCCTCCATGGTGTTTTCCATTGTTTGTCCCTAAGGAGGGAGATCCATGGTGTTTTCAGCTCAAAGCTTCTGTTTGAATGAAGGAGGATATCTTGATTGAAAGATTCCTACCATCAATGGCCTGGTGACCATGGATTGTTGGCTCCATTGAGAGGGAAGGAGTGCACGAAGGAAGGATCATCTTTGGCAGGGAGCAAGTGTATACCAATTTGTCCAGACTTCAACATAATCCAAATCTGTGGTTTTCTTTTATATGACTCCATAGCTATGCAAAATTTGGGCAGTGTATACCAATTTCCGTAAGGCAGTTTGTTACATGGGACCTCAACTAGTTAGGAGTTACATATTTTATCCATCAAATTTTCCATGTCATCCTAATAAGCAGCCACAATAGCTCTCCGAGGGGTGCTATGCTGCAAAGGCCTTGCTTACATATAAATTTACATATATCAATTTGAAGGTTATATATTTTAGCCATTTTGATTTGAAGTTTTAGGATATTATTGCCCTCTCGATCGATCATGCCATTACCATGATTTCACCCAGACATTCCTTCCATCGTAGTTCTCATCATTTATGTGATATAATTCCGATGCAAATATCATCTCATTTCAATAATGGTAGACTGTCTTTGTTTTCTAGAGAGATTTCTTAGGTCACGAAAGATCATAAGGTGAGGTTTAGGATGTCATGTTGCTACCCCGATTTTTTTCTAAGAAAAAAAAAAGTTCTAAAGCATCCATCACATATGTTCCATACTTTCTCCCTGCCGACCAGCCCACAGCTTCCATGGTTTTTGCCCATTTTTTCTTGCCAAGGTCTTGCCTCGTGCAATGCAAAGGCCGCATTGCGTCAGCTATGACTTTAAACTTTAAAGAAAAGTAGATGCGAAGTAGAGTAGGTTTGATTTCAGTTATTCAACCAAGATTCAACATTGCGAAAGTGCGATCAACAGCATGGAATTTCAAATGGCCAGTCCTACTTGAAATCCTTGGTCGGTGGCTTCTTTACTCTTTCACCTATTCTTTTTGGCACTTGAGGTCAAAAAATCCGAGGATGATCAAGACACCGGTGGCGCCGACAATTTCGGACTTGAGATTTTAGTCGGATTAGTTGAGGTAAATGAACTGAGATGTTCTTTTATTCGCTCCATGTTAGTTTCAAATCAATCAATTGCTACTGTCGCTGCGGAGATTACTCTTTTTTTTACTTTTTCTAAAGAAAGGAGAATAGCATCAATTGATGTCATATTTTTGTAGCCTCCCCCTGGACCGATATCCCGATTGAAATTAAAATCGAAATGAATTAGAGTGAAAATGAAATGCCATATCTCTCAACAAATTTTATTCATAATTAAAATTAAAATATAAAATTTAAATAAAAATAAAAATTAAATTTAAAAAAATTAAAATAATTTTATTTTTTTAAAATTATAATAAAAATAGAATCCCTTCAACCAAATAGGTAGAGTGGACACCAATAAGGCTACCATGTAATATAGCCACTAATGTAATCTGGAATCGACATCGATAGGGTTCTAGATCACGTCTCTCCTTATGGAAGAAAGTACTTTTAGATCGCAGGATGTATCCATAGATACGAGCTAGTTTTTGATCTAGACTTGACATCAACCGAGGGTACAACACCGATAGTGGAAGTGTGCTTTTAGATTACACGATCTGTTTGACTTCTCGTTGATCTAAAAAAAACACAAAGAAAGTGTAAGATTTCGTGGGACCCATAGGCAACCTTACCTCTCACCGTACTTTTTAGCCTCTTTGACGGGATACAAATCTAATGCGTAATTTCTAAGTCCGAGAAATATTTGGTTTTGCTTTGTTTAAATCAAAAATATCATTATGCCGGATTGAGACTTTGATTATGGCTAGCTCTAGACTTCATCATCTCTATTATTGAATTAATACCCATCTGCAAAGAAAGGTTAAATTGGATTTAGTTATTGGCCAAGATTCAAGTATTTCTGAGCTTGGTTAATGTAATGATATATTCGGATCCTTCGAAACTTATTCATGTCTAAATTTTATGATAATATAAAATGAAGCTTTAAGTTGAGGGATGGCTTGTAAAAAAAAGATAAAAAATAAAAATAAAAAAGATATTACTATGATACTTTTTATAATATTTTATTATAAAAAATATTTAAAATATTATACATGATTTTTTATATATTTTATTATTTTTTAAAAATAATATTTTTTTTTCTTTCTATTCGTGGCTTCCTGGCATCCACCTACACCCCCATCATTGCACCACCCACGGCTCCTCCGTGCCTAGCTTCTTTGCTCTCTTGGTTTCCTGCATTTATAGCTTCTCTACCCCCTCCCCCACCCTAATAGCCTACGGATCTACGTCTTCTTCATCTTTGGTGGCCCATAAAAAAATTTATTAAAATAAAAATTTTATATAATAATAATATAAAATAATTTTAATTTTAAAATATTTATTATACCAGTCATATATATATTAATATTTTAATCGATTGAAATTTGAGTGGTTCATATTTAATTCAATAATTAAAAATAAATAAATAATAAAAAAATTAAAATATTTTTTTGGAGCATCCTAGCAAAATTTAAATAAAAATTATAACTTTGATGCATGGAGGGTGGCGGACCATTATCTAATTAATGGAGGATGTATCAAAAGTTTTGGTCCATTAGGCATTCCATAGCATTGCCTACATGGTGACAAATTCTGTTAAAGGAAAACCTATGCAAACAAAGTTTATATCTGAAAGATCAACAGGCTCCCTTTTTTTTTTCCTCAAATAATAAACTTATTCCATCTTGTCTGAATAGATCTCACAGAATCTTTTATTTATAACCATCCCGTGGGTGCCTAGCTGCCCTTTCATCATCTTCTTCGTCGTGTAAGGTCAACTGCGAAATAATGGCTTCATTTAGAAGCTTCTATTTGTTTATGGAAAAAAAGAACGGCTATCTACTTCGTTTATCTTTAATTTGATCTATGTTTCACGTACAATCCAAGCATATTGGCATATAATTTTATATTTTTCAAAATTTAGAAAGTTAATAAATTAATAAATTTATCATCACCATGGCAATTTAAAATGTGCAAGTTAGAAAATACATAAATTTCTAATGACCACAAATTTGAGAAAAATTCTTTAGAGGTACGACACCAACGATCTGAAAATGCTTCGTATGTGCAAAATTAAATATCAATGTCATGTTCCAAACATGGCACACCAGCTAAACTTATGATATGGTTGAAATATGTAAGACCTTAAAATCTATATGATAACTTATAATATTGAAGACAATACGAACACTTATAAACCAATAAAGCAGATTTCGTTGGAACAGAGCTTCGAGAATTCATGATATGATTTAAAAAAATTAAGTAAAATTAATAAAATTATATTATAAAAAAATTATAAATAACTAATAGAATAATAAAAAATAAAAATAATCAAATTCAAAAGAATGTTGGATACCATCCTAAGATGTATTTTCATTCCTCGTATATAAAATATCCAAAAAAAATCATTCCAAAATACGATTGGTATCCTCTGCCTGGGAGCACAACCATGGAGAGAATTGATGAAGACTCTTTCAACATCTATAAAAAGAAGAAGAAATATTACAGTAGAAAAGAGAAAGCTTAGAAAGAAGAAGAAGAAGAAGAAAAGGCTCCTGGATGGTTTAGGTCCTAAAATTTTTTTTTATAGCCGTCAATGTGACCGTTTGAACTTTTATTAATCCATTAAGGCATTAAATAAGAAGTCCAATAGTTAGAAAATAAAAATAAGATTAAATGCATATGACCTTTGAGGCTTTTACTGATCCATTAAGGTTTGTAATTATGAGTCCAAATGTCAGAAATTAAAATCATGGTAATGAAGAGATTAAAATATTTAAATGGTAAAATTAAAAAATAAAGTTAAAATACTTGGGGAGATATTTTATAAAAATTTTGAGTTTTTCTTTTTTGAATCCCTAAAACAATCCCCCACAAAATTCAAAATTTTTCTAAAAAAGTCATATATATATATATATATATATATATATATATATATTAGAGTGCTTATACTATACAATGAGTAAGATGACTTAACCTTACTTAGTATAAATAGTTTCTATTTTGAAGAAAATTAAAGTAAACCAGATACTAAACTACGTTCCTTTGATCCAGACTTCAACTACCACATACATAGTATAGAATTCTCCATCACGAATCTATATATTAATGGCTCTATATATGTATCTTGATTTATCATGAGAGTTACTAGAGATAGCCCAAATTTCACATCCATGGTTATGTACGGATCATATAAATGAGCCCCTCAAAAAATATGTGGTGTCACATCTCAAGGAATACATCTTTAATGTTATTTAGAAATAAACTCTTTCTAACCACTATATGAGAGCACTAATCACCATAGAAATGGGATGTAGTCGACAACTCCTATATCAAATGAACTACATGTGCTCTCCAACCAACCAATTAGCTTATTGTTATCATATTAAACCTCCTTCAAGTAGGATTGGAAGTGGGCCAATTCGGATCGGGTTTTACCTCCACCCGAGCCTGGACCGATTTTTTTTGGGCTTCAAGCCGGGCTTAGGCCAAAAATTTTCTAAAAATCTCATGCCCGAACCTAATTGGGCCAGCCCTTCTCGTCGATGAGGAAGGAGGCCCGGACAGTGGTGGCCTGGACCTCCCCTTCTCGCAGCAAGGTGCAAAACGGGGGGGGGGGTAGTTGGCCGCAGTGGAGTGACGGACAGAGCCATGGAGGGGTGCCAAAGAAGTTGCGGAGGGCCATGAGGAAGCGACGGTCGAGAGCCGCGAAGGAGCGATGGGTGGGGACCGTGGGGGTGTGACAGGTCACGAGCGTGGGCCGCGGGAGTGTGACACGAATGTGGGAGCAAGGGCCGAGGGAGGGCTAGAGGAGGGCAAAGGGTGGGGGGATTCATGCTGGGGCCGGGGGAGGGCAAAGGATGGTGGGGATTCATGCCGAGCTGGGGGGGTGAAGGGGTGGTGGTTTCACAAGGTGCCAGGGAGGGTGGAGGGAGGTTTGCAAATTGCAAGGATCGGGGCCGGGGGGGTTTCGCACCAGGGCCGGAGGAGGGTGAAGGGGGATTCATGCCAAGGCTGGGGGAGGGCGAGAGGGGGGGTTTCACGGGGGGCCAGGAGAGGATGAAGGGGGGTTCACGAGGGCCGGGACTGAAGGGGGGTTTCATAGAGGAGGATTTTAATCAGGCTTAGTTTCGGATCCAAGTCGGGGCCGAGACCGAGCCAAAGGTAGGCCCAAACCTAGTCCAAAAGTAAAATGGGCCCTATTTTTGGTCCGAGCCCGATCTGAATGGTTTCAGGCTAAGTCCAAAGCTCGAAACCCGATCTGAAGTTGGCCAAGCTCGATGAATCTCGGGCTGGCTCGAGTCCACTTTTAGCTCTATCTTTAAGGAATCTCCTATCATAGAGATTAGATTCTTACTATTGGAAGGTTCATTATGCATAAAGCTTCATCTTTCTCAATAACTCTAGGACCTTAATTCTATTTAAGTTTTTTGTAAGGCAATCAGATGAAAAAGGGTCTCCTTCCCTAATTTTTGAATCTATCTGTAGCAGTATTAGGACAATATTGGCTGAAAAAAATAAAACATATAAAAATATCGATAATGCATGATATGCTTTGAAAGTTTTGTTTTTACGGTGAGGAGCTCAAATTCTTAGGAACTATGTAGATGCCTTACAATCAACTCTAAAAGACGAGATTACAGTTAATATTGTGGACATTTTAGTGGTCAAATCTTCATAGCATCCACCACAATACTTAACAATATACTTGGGTAGCTGTTTAAAACTTAATAAAATGTTTTTGTTTTTTTGTTTTTTTCTTTTTGTTCCTCAAGTTATCTATCGCCAAACTTTTCCTTGAAAAAAAAAAAAAAAAAAAGGTCTTCGGTCTTCCTTCAATGCATCTATAATAATTACAAAAAATAAAAAATATATTTAAGATTTAAAAAAAATTGACAATCGGTGCGATAAACATGCATACCATATTTCTTGCATAAAAGTATCTCCATCCTGGTAAACAAAATATGGGTGTTATTATTAGCCTCTATCAGAATCTATCCACCAGGATATCGGATATGATGGCTATTTATGATTGGAAACTTAAAAGAACAAATTTTAAAAACATAAAAAACATATAGCATCAGCATGCAATATATGAAACATTTATTCTATTTGAGCCCATAACACAGCATGTTTAATCCACAGAAAAACATACAGATAGAAAAACAAAGTTGATCTAATTCAAAGTAATCAGCATCTTTAATGGCATTGCTTTATATCTCAAAAATCTTAATCAACAAATTCACTTCAGCTGAATGAGACAAGCTACATGAATCTAGCTATATTTGGTCAAAATTTGAAAATAAATACAACTGCCATTTCAATTATTATCATTGTTCTCCAAATATTTTCCTACTTTTTTCAGCATATCTTCATTTCGTTTATGATTTAGTCGTGACCCTTCTCAATGTAGTTTCAGGTTATCCTATTCTATATATAATGACAACATCAAGAAGGATCTATAAGAATTTCATCACTTGCTTCTTTTGAGGCAGATATATCTTGATTTTCAAATGAAGGCTACCATCAAAAACCCAAATTCTAAACAACTAGACACCCAACTTTACAATCAAAAATTTTATTGGTTTTCTTAAATTACATCTGAATTTTTAAGTATACTTCCAACAATCTAAGGCATATTTTCGTTCGTTAGGTATAATTTTGTTTATAAATCATTCTATTTATCAACCTTTTTCAAAATCTTGTTTTAAGATGTCCATTTCTCTGCGTTAGCTCTATTCTTTATTTGTCTTTACCAATGTGAAATTTTTTCTGTTCTTATCTATTTATATATGATATAATTTTTTTATAATGTCCTGATTTATATGATACATATGTTTGTGAACATTCGTTCTTTTATTTAGAGCTTATGTTTTGATGCTACTATCATTTTTTATCATATTTGAATCATTATCATTTTTTGGCCATGCATGTCCAAATTTTTTTATGCATATTTTTGTGCTTCTCATTAGGTTCCTAATGGATGTTTGGTTGTTTGAAGAAGGGGGCTGAAAAATAGAAATTATATGTTTACATTGAGGGAAAGAATCAAAGACAAATACTTCAATCTATCTTTTCAGGAATTAATTACTTTTTATCGTTAAAGAACTTATCCAGCCATAAAAAATTTTGCAAGTGTATAATAAAAATAATCTCATAAGATCATAGGATTGTAGTCGATCCTTCAAAACCCATGCATGCTTACTCATTTGCCCGAACTTTTCCACTGATTTAGTAGTAGTCGGTCAATTACCTATAGGCCTAATTATTACTTGGACCAGATCCAATGAACCAAACTAAATCCCATGTGGATAATATGCGACATTACCTCTTATATTTCACCAATTCTCAATTGCATATTACCCACCATGTATATGCTCCAAGATTTGTGATGGTCCACTTTGATCTGGTTCATGCAATAATTTCTCCACCGATAGGGTCGTGAATGCCGCATATGGCACCATCTTTGGAGAGACAAATTTAATAAATATATTTTATAATTATAAGTTATCCATTCTTCTTTTTTTAACAATAATATTTTTTATATTTTTTTATTATTATAGATTATTTATGTCAGAGCTTTGAAAGAAGAAAGGAAGGCTTTTGAATAACTTACTGAATTAGATCCAAGAGAAACTTTCTATAGCCAACCAATATGACTGTTTGTGACCATTTAAACTTTTATTAAGCTATTAAGATCTTTAATAAGGAGTCCAACAATCAAAAAATAAAAATAAAATTAAATATATACGACCATTAGGACTTTTACTAATCCATTATTAAGACCTATAATTAGGAGTCTAATAGTTAGAAATTAAAATCATGATAATGAAGAGATTAAAATATTTAAATAGTAAAATTAAAAAATAAAATTAAAATATTTGGGGGGAGTTTTTAGAAAAATTTTGAATTTTTCTTTTTAGAAATCCTTCAATAAATTTCTTACCCCACCCCACCCCCTCCACAATAATAATAATAAAGTAAATAACAGTTGTAAGATGAAAATAATCCAATACTCCGATATAAAATGAAATTTATCAACCACAAACTTAAGCCATAAACTACAACACCAAACACATATGACAACATCTAACAAAAAATATAGGATTTTCAGTTGAGTCACTAAGATTCTAGAAATCTCAAAGATAGCTAATGTAATCTAAAATCTTTGCTAGAACTAAAATCTAAGAACCATTTTCAATTGAATAACTAAGATTCTAGAAATCTCAAAGACAGCTAACGGAATCTAAAATCTTTGCTGGAACTAAGATCTAAGAACCACTCTTTCTCACAACCAACCATGGTCATGCAATCTCCTTTTGAAATTATTAGAGAATGGTTATGATCTCAGACAGCTCAATAAGTATCCCCCAACCTTGACATGAAATCATAAATGAATTGCAAGTATAAATGCATCTACCATACACACATAGAGAAATACAAAATTAATTGATCATAAAGTTGCTTGGTGTACATTAATATATATAAATAGATCAATGGGAGGCAACTTCATCCAATTGTAAAATAACAAAACTCTACAATTGCAAAACACAGATCTAAAACAATGAAGGCTCCAAATTCTTCACTAGGAGAATAGAAAAATATTTATGGTTGGACTAAACAATGGTCATGCATGCACTGTTAATTGGGTATCAACAATGTCATGCTTCCACTTTGTGGTCATTGATAGTATCATGCTTACTCCCTATGACTGGGTATCAATTAGTAGTGTTGTGCTTGCATCCTGTGACTGGTATTAGGTGTCTGGCCTATGCACTGTAACCATGTATTGATAAAATATGGTTAGTCTATGTCTCAATATCAATCCATATGCATAATTGCACCCATATCTTGAACCCAAATCCTGAGCATGATCTTGATTCTTGTATAAACAATTTCATAAATTAATGAGAAAATAATATTCAACTTCAACTGTCCCTCTCATTCATAGATATGATGCTAACCCATAATCATAGAAATATCATCTAAAGTAAGCATTTTCTTCCCCATCTAGACAAAACCACATTTTAGTTCTATATACAACAAAATTGAATTCATGATTCAACAAAATGAAATCAGTTTCTTAGTTATTAAGGGTTCTAATTTCACTGCATCAATTCTAAACCAATTATTCATGAAAATACTTTCATTCAAGAAAAAATAATTCTCAACTATATTCTCTTACAAGTATAACACAAGGTTTCACACTAAAAAAAAAAATCAGCATTTGAGATGGATACTTTCCTCTAATATATTAGAGTTATCTGGTTAAGAGTGTGCAAACCAATTGAATATCACCTAAATATAATAAATCAAAATTAAATTAATATTTCATAAAATTTTAAAATATAATTACTTCTTGAGAGGAAGGACTGATACCTCCATCCTAGAACCCATAAAGGATAATTAGAACAATTTAGCCTATCTAACCCAATTAAATATTTTTACGAATTATCACATCCTTAACTTGAATCTTGACTCTCAAGACCAACTCTAGTCCAATTATTTTCTCTAATTTACTCTAAATACACGCTATTGACATAACCTATCATGATGATAAAGCTAGGGTATACCTCGATTAGAAGCCCTATCGTTGGTGCCTAATAGATGCTCTTATAAAAGCCAATCCACCATTAGCATTAGGACAAGACTATGAGGAATATATATATATATATATATAGATGGAGAGAGAGAGAGAGGGGGGGGAGGGGAAAAAGATAGTTACCAAATGCTGACTTTCATGTTACTAAATTGCTTCTAAGTCCACTTATTGATGACATTAACAATAATTATTCAAGCAAATGAAGTTGAAATAAGAATTAATATCTTATACGAAATGTTTAAAAATATCTAACCAATCGAGTTAGATGATTATGTAATTTAATTTGCAACTTCTTCAAAATCAAAAGATAGCTTGATGGAACCTGCCAACTTAGCCATATCCATGAAGCAAAGGAACTCATTGGTGCAACTAAGTCCTGCCAACTAACACTTATTTAACATATTGGTAGGACAGCCTCTCATCTATTAAATTGGGACGTGGCAACCTCTGGAACATCCAATGCTCATACATTAACATGAGTTGACGCTCTTTGCATTTAATTTTAGAATTAAAAGATACGGAAAACAGCAAACTAAATATTTATATGACGAAGAGCAAGTATTCACTGCCGTGCCAATGAAGGACAAAAGGAAAATAAAATTAAAAAAATAAATGATCTCTTCCCTTGCAGCCATCCGATCATCATCGGACGGTTAGCAATTGGAGGGTAGAGTCCGAATGGATGTTTCGTGGAGCGTAGCCAACTAAGTTGTGGCCAGCTATTGGACACGTGGCTGGTATCTGCACGCGGTTTGACAATCGCCGTCTTATATTAGCTGTTTTTTTTTTTTGGGTAGAAATTATATTAGCTGTTTTTGACCCCGGTGACGTGATTAACTTTTGACTAACTTCAAGCACAGAGATTTCAAGTCAACACGGATGTCCGTCCAAAGAGAGATGAAATGACACATCTATCCTTCTCTTTCGTAACAGAAAACTATCTGGCTTAGGATTTCGCTACCGGTACGTTAAATATTTTAAAAATTAAAATTATTTTATATTATAATTAAATTAATTTATTTAAATAAATTATAAGTCATCAAAGATGAGAAAAATATAAATGATATGTGACGATGGTGATGCAGAGAAGCTACGAGTTACGAAAGGAAGAGAAGTGGTGGTGCGGAGAAGTCGTGGGCTCCAAAGAAGGGGGTGACGACGGTAGAGGAGCCGTGGGAGGCGGGGAAAGGAGAACACAAGAGAAATCACAGATGAAGAAAGATGGAAGAGCTATAGATAGGGGTTGGAGGGGCGTGGAGGAGCCATGGGTGGTGTCAAGGGTGAAAGAGTGGATGCAAAGAAATCATGAGCATAAATAATAATAATAATATATTTTTTAAAAAATAATAAAATATATAAAAAATAGTTATATATAATATTTTAAATATTTTTATAATAAAATATTATAGAACAACACCATAACTATATCTATATGGCAAAATCTAAGATTCCTTGCAAGCCTCTATAATTAGAGCCATCTAGTCTTATCTCGATTACTTTAGAATAACTAAGATTCATTACAAGTTTATTAACAAAAACCTTTGGACAGATTTATAAATATTATTTGAATTCTTGTTATGTAGACTTGCTACTAAACCACGTGTCATCTATCTAAAATTAAATCCATTAAAAATGATAGTTACATGGCTATTGGTGCAGAATCTAGTTGATACCAGATTGAGTTGGAGTCGAGGAAGATGAGGTCGCCATTGATGACCTACAGAATAAAGTCCCATTTGAAGTCAGTAGTGGTAGCTCTGGCAGGATCCTTCGATGATCAAATTAGCTCTTTTGACCAATAAAAATAGAGTGCTCAGGCAAGAATTTAGTAGAATTTCGAGAACAAGAAGAGAGCTCGGCGAAAACGTATTTGGAGGATCTCTTTTTATAGACATAGCTTATCGTAACCATTCGGTAGTGGACCGCTCGGAGCCACGTGAAGTTTGTTACGAAGAGAGATGTCCATTGTTGTGATATGACCGTTTGATAGTGGGCCTCTCAGGGCCACGTAGAGTTTATTACGGAGAGTGATGTCCGTTGCCATGAAGTGGCTCTTCGTTAAGATTTAATAGTCGAAGTTTGGAGAAAACAGGCGTTGGTTGGTGAAGAGCTTTGACATACATCAATTTCAGGAGAGTTTAAGAGTTCGGACTCTTAAAGAAAACACGACTAGAGGGGATCATCCGAGAGGAATGCTATTTGAAATCTGAAAGTAATCCACTAAAGGAATCTGGATGGAGTTCGACTAATGGAGAAATTCAGAAAGAGTTCGATTGGTGGAGAAGTTCGATCGAAGGAGAAATTCAAAAGAAATTCGGCTCCTGAAGGGATTCGAAAGAAGTTTGGCTTCTAGAGAAATCTAGAAGGAGTTCGCTCCTAGAGTTAACAGGCTGAAGGAGAATTCTAGGAGTTCGGCTCCTAAAGAGATCCGGAAGGAGTTTGGCTCTTGGAGGAACTTGACTGAAGGAGAGATCCAGAAGGAGTTTGGCTCCTATAGAAATCTGACTAAAGGAGGAGTTCGGAAGAAGTTTGGTTTCTGAAGGAACTTGACTGAAGAAAAGATCTGAAAGAAGTTCGGCTCCTGAAGGTATTCGACTGAAGGAGAGATCCGGAAGGAGTTCGACTCTTGGAGGAATTCGACTGAAAGAGAAATCTGAAAGGAGTTCGGCTCCTGGAGGAAGCCGATTGAAGGAGAAGTCCGTATGAGTTCGGCTTTTGAATGAACTTAACTGAAGAAAAAGTTCAGAAGAAATTCGGCTGGAGTTCGGTCGTTGGAGGAGTTCGACTACTGAATAAGTTCGACCGCTAGAGGAGATCGACTAGGGTTCGATCGCTAGAGGAGAATTCTTGATTGAAGCTCTTTCGTGATTATCGGTTGCATTAGGCTAAGCATCAGACTGGACTTCAATGGGAGTATGATTTATCTTCAATAATGACAATAACCCTATCTAAAGTACAATTCTTTTTTTTTTTTTTTTTTAAGCAGTTCTTGGGAGAAAAAATGGAAGTTAATCTCAATATGTCATTTGTTTTCGAGAGATGGGTTTATCCAATTTTTTGGAGATGCGCTATCCAAAAATCAAGCATAGAAATCTACTTACTGAGTAGAGGAGTGGGATGTCGGAGCAAGCCAAATTCCCATGTGCACAATCTAGAATTTTTGTACAATAGTTGTAAAATTAAGAAAAATATAAGGCTGCACCAGGATAGGAGATAATCTACTAAGAAAGTTCTATGTTATTTTGTATTACGTAAATGAGCGGTGGAGCTTGTTTTTGCTTAAGAACATGGATGTTTTAAGCTTTGAACTCGTGCATAAATAGCTCCAAAAGACTAAGGCCTAGGGTAAGCCATGATAAAATGATCACTCATCAAATCCGATGATCTCAAGTGTATATTGTGCACCTCTGTTATTTTTGTTGATATAACCAAATGATACTTGACCATGTTTTAATAATTAATGTGACAAGTTATTAAAAACACATCTCTTGGCTTTATTGCGATTAACTGATGATCCAATATGTAACATTATCAGATATATATTAGGCTCTCAAAACTTAACATATGGTTGATAATATGGTATGACTTTGTTTGTTGTCAAAGTGAACTATGGTTTGTACCAATGATCACATCCCTTTGCTTAGTAATTAGATGTTTTGGCTCAACTTGTAGGTGGTGTATTTCCAAGTATTTGGATTTGGATAATATAATATAGATGTTTTTTTTTTTTATCATCAAAGCTATAACAAGATTCAAAAATTAACATTTTTTGAATAAAAATAATACTGCATATACATTGAAGGGATAGAAATATCATATAATTTTTATTTACATAGTTCGGGTTTCCTAGATTGGTCACTTGTACATTACTAATTAATTAGTAATATCATGGTAAAACCATCTTAACAAGATAGTTGCTATTGTGAACCAAATAAACTGAAACATCAAGACAATTTTCCCAAGTTTTCAATTAATTTAGTTGTAAGTGAAAAAGAGAGTTGATGCTTGCAAGTCATTCCCATATAGCTAGTTAGTCCTAAGTGGAAATGAGAAATCTTCACAAATCATTACCTAATAGAGGCACTTTAAAATGCTAGTCAGTATCAGCTAACTACCCTCCCATACAAATGTGGTAGAATTTGGTCTAATTAACCGATTCAAAAATTAATGCCAACTTTTATCCATTAATAATGCTATTCAGAGTCCCAACACTTCACACCTGCCCTCAACTATTTCATCCATGATGATTATGTCTTAGAATCTGTCAATGAACAAACATTTAGCTTGATTTTGGGGGAGAAGTTAAAAAGATTCAAGCAACATGTATTCGACCATAATCTTTTTATCAACTTAGTTTGAAAACTCGATTGAAAAATGATGCTATTACGGTAAAACATCAATGGACATAATAAATCATTATGATTAGCATTCAGATTTTCATCCTTATCTTTTGACTTTGATATCACTTTTCAAATGAACTACTTTTTGCCTCCCTTGTTTTTAGTACTTAGTTCGACGTATGAAGGCTAGGCCTCAATCATCATCCTAGTCTTATACCTATGTCTACGCTTTACCACACCAATTCACTCGATATACATGAATACTAACGAACCTCGTTTTACGAACTTAAAACCTTTAGTTGTCATGGAAGTGACTCGAAACTACAATATACTTATCAAAGGAGCAATCTCACCAACTAGGATTCATCTTGATAACCATAAAATCCTAAAGTTGATACATATATTGGGGCAAAAAGCAAACCTCTGGTTCTCCATAAAGAAGGCCATATGGAAATCTTTTAATATACAATACACCACCAACTTTTAACCATTAAGAATTAATGGAACTTTATACTGCTATAGCAATGCCTTAGGTGACATAATCCTCTTATCAATTCATCGCTCTTATCAGTTAAGATGATTACGATCGTATTTGTTTTGCATTGTTCATTATATTATCTTTTAAGCTCAGCTTGCTGCTAACAAGTCTTGATGCCTATCCTTGAAACTTAGATTTCAGATCAGATTTTACGGATATAACACGAGTTATCCTAATTGTGTAGCTCATTGCCTACGGATCTCTTTTTACTAAAAATAATTAGAAAAAGCACCAAATCTATCTCTTGAAAAGTTTTATCAATGTATGGGTTCATGAATCTTAATGGTAGTTTTCCAAATAAGGATAATTCTAACAAGTTGCAATGCGCGCACTACATGTGGAACAGCAGCACTAGAATTGTCCTACAATCATGTAGTTATAGTTACTTTGGGCTTGAGTACCAAAGCTAAATCCTACACCTTTTCTTCCCTCCCCAATTTGAATGCGA
This sequence comes from Cocos nucifera, assembly GCA_006176705.1. Lineage (NCBI taxonomy): Eukaryota > Viridiplantae > Streptophyta > Magnoliopsida > Arecales > Arecaceae > Cocos > Cocos nucifera. Next base: position 2,488,618 of record QRFJ01000036.1, on the reverse strand, counting down.
CACAGCTACTCCAGTTGGTCCACCAATCACAGCCCTACACTTTTTTATGGCGGTGATCACGTGATACCAAAGCCTTTTTACCCCTCCGGGGAGTGAGATGTCATTCTAAAAACTATAGGGGTATAAGCGTCCATTTAACGACCAAAACGACCCCCCGCTGCCGCGAAACCTCGCAAATTTTACCCATTTTTTTTATCGCGCCGGAACAACGTGGACCGGTACGCGGAGTTGGGGGCCCAAAATTCCCATTTTACCCCTAGTCTTCTCTTATGCGAGAGCTCCTCCTCTCCTCTCTTCCCACCAAAATATTATAAAGAACCAAGCCAACAGAGAAAGGAGGCAGAAGACCCACCCCTTTTCTTGATCCACAAAGGTGAGATTCTGGGAACAAAAAGATTTAGCTAATGGCAGCTCCTATGGAGATTTTGACCACTTCTTTGATCCAAAAATCTCCTCTCCTTCCTTCTTCGTCTTCTCGAATGCTTCGAGGGGAGCAGAGCAAGCTCTGCTTCTCCCCTGCTTTGTTTCCATCGAGACAAAGGAGTCTTTGGGGGGTGAGGAGAGTTGTGAGAACACCAACAGCAGCAGTGGCTACGGAAAGAGTGGTGAAGGTGGCGACGGAGAAGCCGGTGAGTCTTAAGGTCAGGGCAGCAGTGACGGTAAGGAAGAAGAAGAAGGAGGATTTCAAAGAGAAGATTGCAAGCCAGCTCGATGCCTTCTCCGATAAAATCGGTAGAAACGTCGTTTTGGAGCTTGTCAGCACCGAGATCGATCCACGTAAGCGCATGTCCCTTCTAATTTCTCGAGATTTATTTCAACTTTTTGCTGTTTTTGGTTTGATCTACCTGTTTGCCAACCACAAACACCTAGAACTATATATTTCTAAACAATATAATTTCATTCCATGATTTTTCTTTTAAACTATTTTATTAGATTCTATTGTTATTTTCTCTAGTATTTTGTTTGAGTTGTTAATTTTGCCTCTGATTTCGAATTTCTTCTTCGATACCGAAGGGACGCAGAGGCCGAAGACAAGCAAGCAGGCAATCCTGAGGGACTGGTTTGAGAAGAAGAATGCGAAGAAAGAGAGGGTGGTGTACATAGCTGAGTTCATGGTGGACTCCAGCTTCGGCACGCCAGGAGCCATCACGGTGCTCAACCGGCACCAGAGAGAGTTCTTCTTGGAGAGCATCACCGTTGAGGGCTTCGCTTGCGGCGCCGTCCACTTCTCCTGCTACTCCTGGGTCCAACCCACCAGAATTCACCCCAACAAGAGGGTCTTCTTCACCAACAAGGTCTCTCATCCCTCCCTTGAATACAATTCTAAGAACGATTATAACAATAATTAACACTAATAATGATGATAATTAAAATATTATTATTGTAGAGAAGATTTCTCCATGTGCAAAACCTTGATGATTAACAATAACAACTAACAGTTATGATAATGCTATACTTCAATTATTGCTATATTAGAGCCACTAGAACTTGTACGCCGTACTAGTTGCCTTAATTAATGAGCCTTTTGGTCTTAATGGTTCGGTTGGAACAGCCTTATTTGCCTTCAGAGACCCCCCCCGGCCTGAAGGAACTCAGGGAAAGGGAGTTGAAGGAGCTAAGGGGCGATGGCACCGGGGAGAGGAAGCTCACTGATAGAATTTATGACTATGCTACTTATAATGACTTGGGCAACCCCGACAAGGGGATTGAGTATGCCCGGCCGGTCCTCGGAGGAGAGAAAATACCATATCCAAGGAGATGCAGAACAGGGAGGCCTCCAACCAATACAGGTATTGGCACATTTCTATCAGACTGGTATGGTGATAATAAAATCTTAAGACAAACGCATGGTTGGCAACAAAGATGTTCTATAGATTTATATAGGTGAGGTTGCATGCGCCAGTTAGTTTCCTTTTTGAAGTTGAACCTAAGCCAAATTTTGTTCTATACCAGATGGCAAAATTTGAGGCCAGGTTTGGAATAAAAATTGGTAGATGGAGCAAAGACATTCTTCAGTATCAGATGTCAAAATGAATGAATTTTTGTCCCTTCAAGAATATGGGAGGGAGTGTTGCTATTTGCATTCAAACACTGAACCTCTCTCTAGCACAAGTATTAAGAACCAGCAAATTCTTAAGTCCTATTGGTATCAAAGTATGGTAATTTGCTTTCAGAGATAAGATGATTAATAGCCAGATGAATTGACAGCTATATTTATCAAAGTTACCCATGTTGAAACAATATATTGTCACAACATTTCTCACCTCCTTTCAATCCCTTGCGTCGGCCAGAGCTGGAGGTTGGTCAGAGTTCTGTGTTCACAATTGCTTCCATGGAAGCGATATTTTTCTTTCTTGGGTATAAAGTGTTTGACTAGTGAAACCATGCAATCCTCTAGAGTGTTTGACTTGGCCACTTTGGAATAAGTACAGGAGGAGGATAGGAGGAATGAGTCTTGATTGTTGTCTGATCGATCAAGTCTAATCCTTCTTTAATCCTGACCAACCCCAACTGACCAAATTAACCACAAAAATGACCCCAAACATGTATACACTTCCAGGAAGACCAATCCCTTTCAGAAGATAGAGAATTCTGCAAACAAAAGCTTCTTAATACCTTGAATTAACAAGAATCTTTTGACATTCCTACTGACTAATGATTTGTGTTGCAGATATGCATGCCGAGAGCCGAGCGGAGGATCCATTGCCAATATATGTGCCTCGTGATGAAGCATTCGAGGAGGTGAAGGAAGAGATGTTATCGGCAGGTGCACTGAAAGCGTTGCTCCACAACCTTGTGCCATCTCTTGTTGCATCCTTCTCCCCGGAGAGCCATGACTTCAAGGCCTTCCACGACATCGACAACCTCTTCAAAGAAGGCCTTCGCCTGAAGCAGACCTTACAAGACCAACTTTTCCATAAGATTCCATTTGTGAGCAAGATTGAAGAGTCGAGCGAAGGCCTACTCCGATATGATACCCCTGACATCATAAAAAGTAAGCTGATAAGCATCTTCTCTTCATAAAAGTATCTAACAAAACTGAATTGAGATAGTTTGAGTCAAAGTATATGGATGGAAGAAATCCATTGCTTTCAATTAAATGCACATTCCCTGTGCCATCTAACTTTGACATCATTTATGACAAACCTTGAGCTAAAAGCTAAAAGCGTGGAACCACATCCTGCAACCCCTTAATTATTGGAAGTCATAGACAACAAGCATCTTGGTTGTGGGTGATTGCAACGGCTCCCAACTGATCACCATGCCTAACGTGGCACTTTTATGCACATAGATCTTGGCCTCCTGTCGATGGATTCGGCTCGGTGTTCACAGCTAGTACAAGTCACAGTGAGTTCCATTGCCCATGCTACCTAAAAATAGTCCAGAGACCAACACCTAAGACAACTTTTAATTAAACAGTGATGAGCCAATCAAGTAGCATCCATGCAAGAATTCAGCATATACCGGCATGTTCATTTAAACAAAGAGAAGGCATGTGCTTGCTTCGAGTACATGTTTTTCAAATTCTATATCCAAGAAGCTAAAAATTGGATCAAGATGTTATTGCTAAAAATTCTAACTCCATATATCTTTCTGCTGTATATCTTTTGACCATTGGTTTTCCCTGATGCCTTCTTGCAGAGGACAAGTTTGCATGGCTGCGCGACGATGAGTTCGCTCGACAAGCACTCGCTGGCATTAACCCTGTCAATATAGAGCGGCTTCAGGTAATTAAAGCATTTCTAAGGATAAGATCTTCCTTTCAGTCAAAATTGGCTAAGTCATCTTCCGGTTCTTGGAACAAAGAACTTCCTTTGCAATGAGAAATTTGTAAATATTAAGGGTCTAGTTTTTGTTCCATTCAGGTATTCCCCCTTGTGAGCAAGCTCGATCCCGCCATCCACGGTCCGCCTGAATCTGCCATCAAAGAAGAACACATCAATGGCCATCTCAATGGCATGACAGTCCAACAGGTAATTCTTTTGAGAAAGAAACAAACTGATAAACTCTTGTTGGAATCCAGAGTCACATTCATATTAAGATGGGATGCTTTTTTTATTGCTTCGAGCCTACAAGGCTACTTTGTCAGAACCAATGCTATCAGATTGTCCATAATTTGCTCCATCTTTTTTTTCAAAACTCTCATACAACAGGCATTGGAGGGGAACAAGCTCTTCATCTTGGATTACCATGATGTTTACCTACCATTTGTTGACCGGATCAATGCACAAGATGGAAGGAAGGCCTATGGCACAAGAACTCTCTTTTTTCTCACTCCACTTGGGACTCTAAAGCCAATAGCCATTGAGCTCTGTCTCCCACCAGCAACGCCTGGTTGTTCAAGGGCCAAACGTGTCCTCACACCACCCACTGATGCCACTAGCAATTGGCTCTGGCAACTTGCCAAGGCCCACGTCTGCTCCAATGATGCTGGTGTCCACCAACTTGTCAACCATTGGTAAGTTCCATTGACTCATATATTAAGTTAATAATGAAAGTTGGTATGGGCACAGGCTAATGAAGTTTACTAGATTGCACCTACTTCAAATTTGCAATTCAAGTGACAACATGGTGACATTTTGGTTGGAAATTGGCTTTAGGTTGAGGACCCATGCATGTGTGGAGCCCTTCATAATAGCCGCACATCGACAGTTAAGTGCCATGCATCCAATCTTCAAGCTGCTCAAGCCCCACATGCGGTACACCCTTGAGATCAATGCCCTCGCTCGCCAGATCCTCATCAATGGCGATGGAGTCATCGAGTCCGGCTTCACCCCTGGATCATGTTGCATGGAGATTAGTGCCTCTTTCTATCGGGATCATTGGCGTTTCGACCAAGAGGGCCTCCCAGCCGATCTCATCAGAAGGCAAGTATCACTCGATTATCTTCGACTTAACTTTATTACACACAGCCAGCACCAAAATGTTACAGACACAAGGTTTAAAACATTCAAGAACTATTAAATCAAAAAATTAAAAACCGTAAACTAGAACCAAGTTTTGTAACAAAATCTAGAAACTTATAAAAATCACTAAGTAATATAATGTTTTCCATTACTAAGGCAAAAATATTCCACTAACAAATCAAGCATGACCAGTCAATTTAATGACTAGATTAAACATGCCTCATCTTTGTAATTATTCAACAAGAATCCTAAAAATATACATCCAAGTATAATTCAAGATCTAAATCACTTCAAATGATCACCCAATTTGACAATATTAATATATATTTGATGTTATTTCGTGTCACAACAGAGGCATGGCCATAGAGGACCCTAGCCAACCCCATGGGCTAAAGCTTGTGATGGAGGACTACCCCTACGCCAACGACGGCCTCCTCCTCTGGTCGGCCATCCAAACGTGGGTCCGGACCTACGTTGAGGCCTGCTACCCCACCCCCCAGGTGGTCCAAGCCGACTCCGAGCTCCAAGCCTGGTACGCCGAAGCCGTCCGCCTAGGCCACGCGGACAGGAGCGACGCCGACTGGTGGCCACGGCTCGGCTCCCCAGCCGACCTCTCCTCCATCCTCACCACCCTCCTCTGGCTTGCGTCGGCTCAGCACGCCGCGCTCAACTTCGGCCAGTACCCGCTCGGCGGCTACGTTCCGAACCGCCCTCCGCTGATGCGCCGGCTAGTCCCCGCCGAGGGCGATCCGGAGTACCAGAGCTTCCTCGCAGACCCCCACCGATTCTTCCTCTCGGCGCTGCCGAGTTTGACGCAGGCCACCACGTTCATGACCGTCATCGACACGCTCTCCACGCACTCGGCGGACGAGGAGTACCTCGGGGAGCGCCGGGATTCGTACACGTGGACTGAGGACGCCGCGATGGTGGATGCGTGGCACGCCTTCGCCGCGGAGGTAAGGCGCGCCGACCAGGAGATCGCGCGACGGAACGCCGATCCGGCGAGGAGGAATCGCTGCGGCGCCGGGGTTTTGCCGTATGAATTGATGGCGCCGAGTTCGCCCCCCGGGATCACGTGCAGGGGGGTGCCCAACAGCGTCACCATTTGAGAGGCCTCTCTTTTTTTAATTGGCTTTCTTTCTTTAATTGATAAATGGCTGTGATTTTTTATTAAAATAAAGAGAAAGCGGGAGAGTTTTGGGGGCCATTTATGTATGGTATAGTGTAAATAAATATATGATAAGGTTGGATAGCCTTGATAGCAATATAACTGGGGGCAGGCAGGCATTGTTTGCCATGTCTTATTCTTGAGGAGAAGAATAAATTTATCCGTGATTAATTATGAAATGCATTTTCTATGCATAATTGATTTTTGTTTTGAGTTTTCTTTATGATGGTTGGTTAGGAGATCAATTGAGCCAGAAAACTACATGTGTTGGAAGGGGAGCAATTAAGTCTAAGAATGAGTTTATTTACAAAATTTAACCACACTCCTTTTAGTTACCTTTCGGCTGGATTTTTAACGGAGATAGAGGACCTTTCATTTATCTCCAAATGAATAAATGAATGAATTGAAAATAAAATAAAGATTTTTTTTCTCTCTGCTATGGTGCTCCAAAATAAATTAATTTTGTTAGGAGTGGAGGCTACATGAATACAGTGTGAAAGGGGCCAAAGAACCACCGTATAGGAATCATTGCATTGTTCCTTTCCCTTCAGTGTTTCTGAGTTTATTCTTGTTAGGACTTAGCCAAGACTCTACGTTAGACTATTCATCATTTGATGGTACCACATATTTATGAGGAAGAAAGCCAAGTCATTGATTGTTAGCTAGTTGTGGTGTCTTCTGGTTAACTTTTAAGGATGCTAGTGTGTAGCCCACGCTTTACGGCAAAATTTATTTTAAATTAAAATAAAAATTTAAAATATTTTATTAATATATTTTTTATATATAATATAATATATAATATTTTTATTAGTTATTTAATTTATATTCATACTAATCTTCATCTATCATAATTTTTTTATTAAAAAAATATAAATATTAAAAAAATTTGTTAGAATATTACTGAATTAAGTTTCATAATAAAATATGAATCAATGATTGAAAAAATAATCCATAATTTTAAATATTTAATATTAAATATTAAAATTAATTAAAAATATATATTTTATAATTTTATATTTATTTTTTAATAATATATATATGCATGTATTATAATTTTATATGATTGAAACTATCAATTTTATTTATATTGATCTTTGTATTTTTTTTAGACCATATATAATAAATTTATATATAAAATTTTAAAATTAATCTTAAAATATTAAAAAATAATTTTTTTTGATGAATTAGTGCTATCCCATTAATACAATCGATTTTTTTTAATTTTTTAATATTTTTTTAATTATATATAAAAATCTATATATTTTATACATTTAGACATAAATTCTTAAATCAATCTAAAAAATTTTAAAAAGAATAATTATAAAATATAAAACTATTTTAAAAATTAAATTATTTATTTAACTTGAATTAAATGATAAATTAATATGAAAGCATTCTCAGATGGTTCACCTTTCATCATCAAAATAAATATGAATTTCATGATCTATATATTTATTTATAATTAAAAAATTCATGCATAAAAAGATCCCAAAACCTAAATTTTTCCAACCAAATATTATTAAAAATATAAAAAACTAAAAAAGTTTTAAATAAGATATCAAGTATAATAAATATGAAATCTTTCTAATCTTATCAAATATAATGTACTAATTAAATATATCATATACTAATATTCATATTTTATTGGTATCCTGTAAATAAGTATATGAAAAAATAAATAATGTGTACTCACATGTATAACTCATTCAAGATTTTAGATCAGATTTTATATTATATATTTTAAATGACAAAAGATTCTTATGATTTGTTAGAATAAATTTGATTCTAAGATATATTCAAATAGTAACGAAGAAAGATACCATTTAATTCCTCTAAATGTATCCATCGTTTTAATTTCAATATTCATATACAATAATTAAAAAAAAGCAGTATTACTCTTGATAATTAAAAAGCATCAACAATATGTAAATAAAAGGTAAGCATTAGTTAAAAGCAAAATACCAAAAAAAGAGAAGGCTGTCTTACTGTAACTAACTTCACGAAATCGGTATAAAACATTAAAAGGCGCTCAGCACCTCCATCCTCTAAACTTACTGTAAATCCTAAAAAAAATATATATCAACATAAGTTGGTGAACAAAAGACATGGTGGATTTATGAATGACTCCTAAAACTTTTTGCTATTAGATAATAAAAATAATAATAAAAAAATATTTATCTTTCTTCATGAGCACTCCTACATAAATAGCTGTTGCCTTCTCATAGAAAACTTTTTTATAGTAACTAACCTTCCATAACCAAAATAGAACATTGGCACTTATTCAAAGTGATACTTTCTTTTTATTCTACAATAACTAAAAATTTAAAATTGATGAGTCTAAATCAATCCAAAGAAAAAAAATAGAGCATTCAATCTGAACGAAATACTTCTATAGTAGTTATTTTTTCTTAAAAATATATCAATATAAAAAATTTAAAAAAAATTTCTAATAAAATAATTTATCGATAGCATAAATGTTATTTTTATTATTAGACTCTAAGATAGTAGGATCTATAATTATTAAATAAAATATATATTAATATTTTTTTATTATTTAATTACTTTCAAGCTATCTAATTATTGACGCAGAAATCCATCTTGAGGTCGGATCACTGGAGATGCACGACGACGGTGAGTTGACGGCGATGGGATGGAGACGGCCATACCTGCAAGAGAAGTCTCCGATTGGAGTTGGCTCCAGTGAGGACCCTTCGACGCTCAAGTCTTCGGTCGGAGATCCTCCAACGCTTAAGTCATCTTTCTATTCAACAAACAAAAAAAGATGAGCATTCGGAAGAGAAGAGTTGCATACCTTAGGGTTCCTCTTTTTTGTCCTTTTATAGAAGGGTCCGGAGTTTGTTAGGATGGATTGTGGATTATTAGTCGTGAAAGAGCAGTAAATTATCAGAGATATTTCGTTCGTCCACTAGAATATTCTCAGAAACCATGTTGGTATTGTCTCTTCATGGTATGTAGGAAAAAAGTTGACAACCTAGAAGAGTTCGTCCTGGAGGAGTTCATTCTGGGGGAGTTTACTCTAGAGAAGTTCATCCTAGAGGGTTCATCCTAAAATAGAACCTTGATCACAATCTTTCGAAGATCTTCAATCAGCCTACATTGTGTGATCCAAGTTTTTATCTCTTGATGACCTCAAGCTCGGCCTGAAACAAGATCTCGGCCACGGTATTTCAAAGACCTTCAATTCAGCCTTTCAAAAATTTTGGCTTTCATCTTTTGATAACTTCAAGCTCGATCTAGGAAGGAACCTTGGCCTCAGCCTTCAATGTCCTTCAATTCAGCCTTCCGAAGATCTTAGCTTCCATCTTTTGATCACTTTAAGTTGAGCTTGAGATGGGACCTTAGCTACAACCTCCTGAAGTCCTTCAACCAACCTGTATTGTGACCCTGGCTTCCCTCCTTAGATGATATCAAGTTTGGCCTGACTTAGAATCTTGGCCATGGCCTTCTGAAGGCTTTCAATTAGCCTACATCATGACTTTAGCTTTTATCTCTCGATGAACTCAAGTTTGGTCTGAAATAGGACCTCAGCCTCAGCCTTCTGAAAACATTCAATCAGTCTATGTTCTCATATCTTCAATAGGTATAAAAACCCTCCAACAATAGCCCCCCTACTTTTGAGTCCAAGCCTTGGTTCAGACGAAGAAAGTATAGTAAATCGGACTTGTCGAAGATATGTCATTTTTTGTCATTTAGACTTAGAATCTTCTAGCTTCTTATTGAAATTGTTTGAAAGTCTTCAATTCTATCCTCAGCTTATTAAGTTTAGATTTCTGCTGGTCTCTGCTTTCTAAGGTCGGATTTCTATACATGTTGATCTTTTGAGCCCGAATTTTTGCAGATCTTGGCCTTTTAAGGTCAGATTTTTGCATATGTTGACCTTTTGAGCCCAGATTTCTGTAGATCTTCGTCTTTTAAGGTCAGATTTCTGCACATATTGACATTCTGAGCTTAAATTTCTATAGAACTTTGCCTTTTAAGGTTGAATTTTTGCACATGTTGATATTCTGAACTTAGATTTCTGTAGATCTTCACTTTTTAAAGTTGGATTTCTGCACATGTTGATATTCTAAGCTTGGATTTCTGCACATGTTGATATTCTGAGCTTAAATTTTTTGCAGATCTTCACCTCATGTTTAGAAATTGGAGGTTTTCACCCTTGCTAGGACGTGATTATCCTTCTATCTTAAATAATCGAAGAATTTCTTCCTATGTCAGGATGAGGTCCTTCTCTTATCCTTGGCACAATCGTAGGGGAATACCTGGGCTATTGAAGGAGCCTCTTTCCACCTCCCATCTTGAATTAATGAGGATCTTTATTTTGCTCATATTAGGATGAGGTTCTCCTCCTATTTCTAACGTGGCTGCAAGAACACATTAGGGCCATTGGCAGGGCATTTTTTCTCATCTCGTCTTAAATTAACGAAGCCTTCTACTTTGCTTGCATTAGGATGAGATTATTCTTCTATTCCTAACATGGCTATAGGAGCACATTAGGATCGTTGGCAGAATCTTTTCTCTCATCTCGTCTTAAATTAACGAGGCCTTCTACTTTGCTCATGTTAGGATGAGGTTCTCCTCCTATTCCTAATAGGTTGTAGGAGCATATTAGGACTGTTGGTAGGGCCTCTTCCCTCATCTCATCTTAATTTAACGAGGTTTTTGACTTTGCTCTCGTTAGGATGAGGTTCTTCTTCTGCTCCTAACAGGCTGTATGAGCATATTAGGGTCGTTGATAGGGTCTCTCTCCTCATCTCGTCTTAATTTAATGAGGTCTTTGACTTTGCTCACATTATGGTGAGGTTCTTCTCCTATCCCTAACGAGCTATAGAGGCACATTAGGACCGTTGGTAGGACATCTTTTCTCATCTCGTCTTAATCTAACGAAGTCTTCGACTTTGCTTACGTTAGGACGAGGTTCTTCTTCTGTTTCTAACGGACTGTAGGAGCACATTAGGGCCATTGGTAGGGCCTCTTTTCTCATCTCGTCTTAATTTAATGAGGCTTTCGACCTTGCTTACGTTAGGATAAGGTTATCCTCCTATTTCAAACGGGCCGCAGGGGTACATCAGGATCGTTAGCAGGGCCTCTCCCCTCATCTCATCTTAATTTAATGGGGTTTTCTTTGATCAATGTTCTTGTTAAGTCTGCTTCCTTGGTCTTGATTTTTTCTTGGCTTGAATTTGAGCTTGGTAGTTCGACCTTGATCGTAATTTTAACTCTGACTCGACTGTGATCTTAACTTCAGCTTGGTTATGATTTTAGCTTCAGCTTATCCTTTATTCTGACCTTGGCTTGATCTTGGATCTGACTTCAGCTCGGCTTAGGCTTTTACCTCGGATTTTTTTTTTTTTTTTTGATGAGCTTGGCTTACTAAGGCTGAATTTCTATTAGCCTTAGTCTTTTGAGCTTGAACCTATGCAGATCTCGAACTTATATGATCTTTGCCTCGGATTTATCTTGCTTGCACTTTGGATGGATCTTGAACTTGATCTCGGATTGGTCTGGATTCTAACTCTAGCTTTAGCTTTAGTTTCTTGAACTTAGTCTTGATTGACTTTATGTGTGGTCCTCAATTTTGGTATCCTATAGCCCTAAGAGAAAGTAAAGATAATAGACAAAAGCTTAAAAGTATCTTACCATGAGTTCTTCGTTTAGAAGACCTTAGACTCCATTTGATCCCCTCTTGTTATTTGATTTGAGCTTTTATTTTGGGGTCAGTTCAGATCGGACTTTGTCTTCTTCTCCTCTTTCTTCTCTCTTTTTTTTTATATTTATTTTGGTTTTAGTGGGTGAAATTCATAAAATTGTGTATCGAAGTTGTGGCATTTTATGAGTTATTTTGGAGTTGCTCCCAGTCAGCTTTGGCTATTTGATGTTCAAAAAAGATTGAATAAATGCATAGCACTTTGGCCGCATTGGAAGTGTACGGACCTCGGCTATGTTGGAAGTACATAGACCTAATGTGGACCTCGGTGCCACACGTATAAGGACTTCGAGGGCCACCCAATGGCGGGTTCAGCCGCACTAGAGGTGCACAGACTTTGATGTCATTGTCGTAAATTCGTCCACATCTAGGCACCTGGGGGAAGGGTCAGTCGGCTGCTCTCTTCTTTCCTTCTCCTCTCGTTCTTTTCTTCTTCTTTTTCTTTTTATCTTTTTATTTTTTAAAAACTAGGCTTTGGTGGATAAAATTCACAGCCGTGTATAGAGATTATGGCTTTTTGCTGGTGGCTTCGGGCTTCGACATGTTGTGGACCTCGATCACATTAAGAGTATACGAATCTCAATAAAGAAGTGGAGTCGGTTGTTGTGAGCCTGCAGCTCGGTCGCAGAGGTAGGCGGAGGTGTAAATTTGGATGCATGATCAATCGCACTTGGGCACATGGGGAAGAAGGTTGGAGCAGTCGCTTTAACCAGTTTCGACCACCACTCGAAGCTGCAAGAAAGGAGATCGACGCATGGGGAGGAGATTAGTCGGAGAGGTACTATGGATTGCAAGAGAGGAGAGTTTAGCTAGAGTCACCACAAATCATGCCTAAGAGCACAAAAAAAATTGACCGAAGGAATCGTGATGTGGGGGGTGGAAGGAGATGAGATGCGTGGAGAGAAGCTTGGCTGCGGGAGCTTTTGCCCTTTTTTTTTACTAGGCTTTGACGAATAAGATTCACAGCTGTGTACGGACATTATGGCCTTTTGCTTGTGGCTTTGGGCTTCGACGTGATGGGGACCTCGACCACGTTGGAAGCTTGCAGTTATCAATGATGGAGAGGAATAGGTCGGCGGCATCACATGCAGGAGAGGAGCTTGATCTCGAGGAGGACCTCAGCTGTGGAGGTGGGCAAAGGTGCAAGTTTGGATGCACGATTAGTCGTGCTTGGATGCATGGGGGGAAGAAAGTTGGCACCATAACTTTGACCAATTCTGGCCACTGCTCAAAGTCGCGAGGAAGGAGATTGATGCACGGGAAGGAGATCGGAGGGAGAGGCACCGCAAGTTGCGAGAGAGGGAAGTTTAGCTAGAGTCACCGTGGATTGTGCCTAAGAGCATAAGGAAGTTCGGTCGGAGGAGTCGCAATGTGCACGGGAGGAAGATCAGAGGAGTTTGAATGCGGACTTGGTGGAGGCCAGTCGGAGGTCGCACGGGCACAGCTAGAAGTTTGGAGGAGCCCAAGTTCTACCTGAGAGCGTAGGGGAGGAGCTCGGCCGAAAATGCATGGGTGCATGGAAGAGGAACTTGAATGCCAGGGGCATGCGGGTGAGAGGAGACGGTCGGCCAGAGATCGATGGGTGCATTGGGATTTCACCTGGGATCATAGGGGAAATCGGTCGGAGGAGCTTGAATGCATGAAGGTTAGCTGGGGTCGCAAGAGGGAAGGTCGCCAACCCTACTCCTCTTTCCATTTTCTTTTATTTTTGTTGTTGTCGTTTGTTTTCTCTCTTTTTTTTTTTTAATCAATTCCCTTCGCTATGGCCCCAATACTTTTTCAATGTTACACAGAGTATAAACTAGAATCCAATCAATAGAAAATCATTGATGTAATGCATGCACTAGTCTAACTTAGAAGCCAAAATCAAATATATGTTCTATAGGTCACCACATTATCAATCGTTGATGATGAATTTTTTCCTCAACTATGTGGGTGGTGTCTATGCTGATCTCTCTTAGAGGATGAGTGTGAGCTATGATATTCACTGTGACTTTATGGTGAACAATGAGCAGAAATAATTTTTCGATCTCAAATAAAGATGCGATAGGTATGACAACAGGTTCACGCCAAAGTAACCGCTAACATGGGAAAGCCTTTCTTCACTCTCCTCTAATTTTTATGATATCCCTCCATTTTTTTTCATCTCTCCCAGGACCTTAGTCCCTCTATTTCATTTTGGATTTCAGAGGTAGCTTTTATTTTGCCCAGTATACTAGAGTGCAAATAAATGTCCTCCTTTTAGTGCTTGATTTCATCTAAAACTCAAGAGAATAGATGAAAAATCAAAAATATAATATGACTAGAAAATTATCATTATTATATTTCTTATCTGGATCTTATGGCATTTTTGCTGGTTCAGATCATCCCTATCACTGTCTCCTTGCTTGAGCTTCTCTCTCTAATTGAAATTTTTTTCTTATTTGAAGCCCCTCGGTTCGAGCCTGGGTAGGATCTATTAGAGATGGATGCTAAATTCCATCATTATTAGAGCGACGCAATGGAGCATCTCTTGTTGGATGCTCATTTCTTCCCATAAATGGACTCAAAGGCCCTCCTTCTAGCGCCACCATCTTTTGTTGATGTAGAAATCCATCTCGAGGTTGGATCGTTGGAGATGCATGATGGTAGTGAGTCGACGGTGACGGAACGAAGATAGTCGTACCTATAAGAGAAGTCTCCGATCGGAGTTGGCTCCGATGGGGATCCACCGATGCTTAAGTCAGTTTTTCGTTCAATAAAGAAAAGAAGAAGAGCGTTCGGAAGAGAAGAGTTGCGTACCGTAAGATCCCTCTTTTTTGCCCTTTTATAGAAGGGTCCAGAGTTTGTTAGGATGGATTGTGGGTTGTTAGTCATGAGAGAGCAGTGAGTTATCAGAGATATTTCATTCGTCTATTAGAATATTCTCAGAAACCATGTCAGGTATTGTTCCTTCATGGCATGTAAGAAAAAAGTTGACAACCTAGAAGAGTTCGTCCTTGAGGAGTTCATTCTGGGGGAGTTTACTCTAAGAGAGTTCATCCTGGAGGGTTCATCCTAAAATAGAACCTTGATCATAGTCTTCCGAAGACCTTCAATTAGCCTACATTATGTGATCCAGATTTTCATCTCTTGATGACCTCAAGCTCGACCATAAATAAGACCTCGACCATGATCTTTCAAAGACCTTCAATTCAGCCTTTCGAAAATCTTGGCTTTCATCTTTTAATAACTTCAAGCTCGACCTGGGATGGAACCTCGGCTTCAGCCTTCAATGTTCTTTAATTCAGCCTTTCGAAGATCTTAGCTTCCATCTTTTGATCACTTTAAGTTGGGCTTGAGATGGGACCTCGACCACAACTTTCTGAAGTCCTTCAACCAGCCTGTATTGTGACCCTGGCTTCCCTCCTTGGATGATATCAAGTTTGGCCTGACTTAAGATCTTGGCCATGGCCTTCTGAAGATTTTCAATCAGCCTACATCGTAATTTTAGCTTCTATCTCTCGATGAACTCAAGTTTGATCTGAGATAGGACCTCGGCCTTAGCCGTCTAAAGACCTTCAATTAGCCTATATTCTCATATCTTCGGCAGGCATAAAAACCCTCCAACACTAATCATGCAATCAAATCAATATTAAGATAATAAAAAATCTTTTAACTATCAAATAATAATAAATAATTTATAAAAAAAAATATATTTTAATAAATTTTATAGAGAGAGAGAGAGAAAAGTTACCTCATCTGCTCCAAGCCTTCCATCCGATTGAGATAGATCTAATTTTTTCTATTCGCCTGCTTCAAGCCTCCCACCTGATTGACACTCCCATGAAAAGAAAAGTATAACAAAAATTAAGAAAAAATAAAAAATTAATAAAAATAATAAAATGATGAAAATTTTAAAAGACCAAATCTTTTTCTATATAGGCTATTCAATTTTTTTCTCTTTTTGAACGATGAAGACCCACGAGAGGTAGTGGTGAGGAAAGTAGGAGAAAATATGTTTAGAAAAGTCTCATCAGTTTTGTAGTATAAAAACATCATCTGAGAGGATTTTGAAAGGATTGCTGCTGAGCTTGCAGCAGCCCTCTACTTTCATTAATGAATTATTTAATTAATAAATAAAAAATTTTAAATGGATTAAAAATATTTTGCTAAAAATATTTAAAAAAAATTAAGACTAATTTTTTTCTCATCAAGTTTATAGGAGGTTGCTGCTTGCAATATCACAGCCTTCTAGTCCCAGAGAAAACCATCATTTAAAAAAAATTTACGATCTTATTTGATCTTTAGAAAATATTAATGCAGCAAGATAGTGAATAAAAAATAAAGAAAAAAAGATTAAATTTAGTTCACCATTTTGATAGATTTTAGATCAATAAAAAAAAATCAGCACTCACCTTTTTTTGATTCCTTGCCTACCGAATGCTCATAATACCACCATTCTTAATTTTTTATATAATTCAAAGAATTGACTGAACACCAAACAAACAATAATCAAAAAAAGTTTTAAAAAAATATTTAAAAAAGATACTATCAAAATTACTTTTCTTTCAGGGGATGGAAGGGCACAGTTCTACCGCTCACCCTCTTGCTTTCCCATGGTGCCTCCGCCACCATCCCCCCAACCAAAGAAGATAGAAATTTGAAGGAAAAGATAAAAGAATGAAAAACGATATATTTCATCATTAATATTTTGTAAACTTTCGAAGGCTATTAAATGCAGATATTTGACTTTCAAATCGATAGAGAACTATATCTTGTTTATAGATAATTTATTATGTTTGATCTGATCCGATGGATCAATTATTATTTTTTAAAAAATAATAAAATATTATTTAAAAAAATAAATTACTATATTATTATTTTTAAAATTAAAAAATAATATATTATTTTTTAAAAAATAATGATAAATTAATATTTTTTAAAAAATATTATTTTTTTAATAATATTTTATTTTAAAAAATATTATTTAAAAAATATTATTTTCTCTCTTATCCTTCTCCTACTTTTATTTTTAAAATATTATTTTTTTAACTTTTAAAATATTTTAAATTATTTTTTATAATATTTTTATTTTTTAAAATATCTTTAAAAAAATATTAATTTTATCCCTTATCCCTCTCCTACTTTTATTTTTAAAATATTATTTTTTAATTTTTAAAATATTTTAAATTATTATTAATTTTTTTTCTTTTTTTCTTTCCTCTTTTTTTTTCTTTTTTTCCCCTCCTTTCCTTCCCTTCCTCCCACTGCCTACCTCACCCCCACCCCCGCCCCCACCGCGTGAGGCCCTGATCGTGGCAATCCGCACTGCCCCCATCGTGATGGCGCCCCATCGTCGTTCGCACTGCATCCATCGTCCATGCCACACCCGCCTCCGTATGACCATCAAACCTCCTCCCCTCCCCTACGCTCTCTTTCCTCGGCTCTAGCACCACCAACCCCCCTCCCTTCCCTCCCCTCCTCCGGTGGCACCAACCCCCTCATCACTTCTCCCCGGCCACCGATGCCTCCCCCAACCCGCGTGACCGCCTCCCGCGCCCTCCACGGCCCCGCCCCTCGCAGGGAGGAGGCGGCATTCTTTTTATTCTCTTTTTTTCTCCTTCCCTTCTTTTCCTCCCACCACCGCCCCCATCATCCCCGCCCCTGCTCCCACTGCGAGGCCCAGGTCGCGGCCATTCACGCCACCCCCACCACGGTGCTGCCTCACTATCGTCCGCGCCGTATCCTACTCCATGCGACCACCAAAATCCTTTCCCTCCCTTCCTCCCGCCACCTCCCTCCCACCTCCTGTCCCGCCGTGTCAAGCCCAGGTTGTAGCCATCTATATCGCTCCAAGTGGACGGTGTCCGTGAGGGCTCGAAGTCAAAAAAAAAAAGCTATCATAGAAAAAAGATAATGGAAGGGAAGGAAAATACCTGAGGAAGATTGGAGGAGAAAGGCCGACGCCGGTCACGATGGAGAGAAAGATGATGGTGGAGAGTGGCGGGAGGTAGAAGCGAGGAGAGCGGGGAGTAGGTAGACATCGTGAAGGATTAAGAAGCTTCAAGAGGATTCGGGAGAGGTCTGAAGCCAAAAGGTAAAAAAAATCGAAGAAAAGCTTGACACGTGGTGCGTTAGGAGATCATCTGCCTGCGCTTTAATGTATAGGTATATATGTTAATAGATAAACTAGTTTAAAATTCATTTAATGTGCTAGCTCAAAGCCCGGGCCGCCCGTCCGACCCGTCCAAGCTCGGCCCCCTTAAATAGGCTTGGTCTTTGATTTTTAGTCCAACGGGCCGAGCTGGACTTTAAAATTGAGTCCAAATTTTTAAACGGGCTAGACTTGAATTTATATGGATTTGGCCCGGATATATATTTAAGGCCAAAGGGCCAAACCCATATAACTTAAATCCATATGTTTTTGAGATCCACGGGCTCAAAATTTTAGATTGTAAGAAACAAAGATGAAGAGTGTTGGGGATAAATCCCGCTCCTGCCAAAGTCCAGTTCGATGCTTAGCCTAATGCAACCAGTAGCCATGGAAGAGCTTCAGCGGACGGGTCTTAGCCGAACTCCTTCAATCAGCTGAACTCCTCAGCGGTCGAGCTCCTTCGAACTTTCAGCAGTCGAGCCTTAGCCGAACTCCTTCATCCGACCGAACTCCTCTTGAATTGATACATATCGAAGTCCATCAATCAATGTCTGCTTTCTCAGAGCCACGGCTATTAAATCTGGATGAACGATCACCATCAGTCTGCCACAGGCGATGCTATAGACGGTGCCCTCCTGCATGACTGACTCCATCAGACCTCGAGTAGCCCACCACTATTGGACGATATGGCTGTCATTATCGGCCTGACAATACCATCCTCTCCGCACCAAACCCCGTGCATGAGCGACCCACCACCAGGCGATATGGTCATCACCATCAATCAAGCTCCATCTATAAAAGGGACCCTCTAGATATATTTTCTCTAAGCTCTAAGCTCTTCTCTCCTTCTCTAAACTCTGCTGAACTCATTCCAGAGCACTCCATTTCTATTGGTCAAAAGAGATGACTTGATTGTTGGAGGGTCCTGTCGGAGCCACCCCCACTGACTCCGATAGAACTTTATTTTGTAGGTCACCGACAACGACCTCGTCCTCCTCCACTCCAGCTGGATTCGATGATAATTAGATTTTGTACCAATAGATTTGGCGCTAAAAGGAGGGCCGCCTCTATTCTTGAGGTATTCTTGAGGCCCCTTGTTCTTAAAGGAGTGCTCGATGATGATTTCTCTCTTTCCTCTCTGGACATCTCTCTTCCTTCTCTCTAGAGTTCTTTTTCGAAGAAAGAATGCCTCCCAGGAAAAGTTCGACTCGATGATCGGCGACCTCCGTGCCAGGTCTATCTACTCTCACTTCAGCCCTGGCAATCCAGGCTCCACCTGAAGCCATGGTAGATGCAGAGTAGTTCAACCAACTGGTCCAGCAGGTTCGTGGCTTTGCTAAGATGATGTAGGCCATACGGCAGCCTCCGACAATAATTTTGCCAGCAAACCCGCCATCAGGATGTCAGAAATTGGCCTTAAGAAAGAGAATTTGGCGTAGCATACCAATCGCCCTTAGGAAGAAAAAATAGAGAGCAGAAGTTCTTCCCTAGAAGGTTTCATAGAAGGCGAAATAAAGTTCGGCCGCGCTCACAACCTCCCCAGCACAAGCAAGGCCCGAACTCCCTGAGCTCGTCATCAAGAAAGTCCCAACGAAAGGGTGTGAAGAAGTCCTTCCCCCAGAAGCTAGAACCACTATTGAGGGAGGAATAGCAAGAAAATCGACCGCCTCTCGGCATCATAGATGCTATCTCTGGGGCTTGGTACTTCGATGGACTGTCATCTTCCAGCATCAAAGCCAAGAGAAGCTCGCTCCAAATTGAAAAGACCAACATGAGATAGAGAAGGTCATCAGGCCCGAGACTTACTGCCCGAGGAAACTCGGAGGAATAATGCCCCCACACCCCTGAAGCATTGAAAATCCAAGGATGTGCTGCCAGTAACTTTCCTTCGGTAAAGTTCTTCCATTTCAATAATATTATTTTTGGATGCAAAAACTACATGATGATAGAAAAGAAGTAGTCAATAGTGGCCGTATTAGGAATAGGAGTAGAACCTTGTCCTAACACGAGAAGGTCAAAGATCTTCAACCTCACCTGCAGGAGATAAGATCTCCTCCGAGGGTTCGGACCAACCTTGGCTGCAGGAGATAAGATCTCCCCCGAGCATCCACATCAACCTCGGCTATAGGAGATAAGATCTCTTCCGAAGGTCCGGGCCGACCTTGACTGCAGGAGATAAGATCTCCTTCGAGCATCCGCATCAACCTCGGCTGCAGGAGATAAGATCTCCCCCGAGCGATCAATCGAACCTCAACTACAGGAGATAAGATCTCTTTCGAGCATCCGTATCAACCTTGGTCGTAGGAGATAAGATCTCCCCTGAGGCAACCTCGACCGCAGGAGATAAGATTTTCCTCGAGGGTCCGGGCTGACCTCGGCTATAGGAGATAAGATCTCTTTTGAGCACCTGCAACAACCTCGACTGCAGAAAATAAGATCTCTCCTGAGGATCCAGGCCGATCTCGACTATAGGAGATAAGATCTCCTCCGAGTGTCCACATCAACCTCGACTACAGGAGATAAGATCTCCTCCAAGCGCCCGCAACAACCTCGACCACAACAGATAAAATCTCCCCTAAGGGTCCGGGCAGACCTCGGCTGCAGGAGATAAGATCTCCCCCAAGCGTCTGGGTTGACCTCGGCTACAGAAGATAAGATCTTTTTCGAGCGCCCGCAGCAATCTCGACCGCAAGAGATAAGATCTCCCCGAGGATCCATAACGACCTCGACCGCAGGAGATAATATCTCCTCCGAGGGTTCAGGCCAACCTCGGCTACAAGAGATAAGATCTCCCCCGAGCATCCATATCAACCTCGACCGTAGGAGATAAGATCTTTTTCGAGGCAACCTCGACCGTAGGAGACAAGATCTCCCCCGAGGCAACCTCGGCTGCAAGAGATGAGATCTCTCCCGAGGGTCCGAGCCGACCTCGACTGTAGAAGATAAGATCTCTTCTGAGAAAACCTCGACTGCAGGAGATAAAATCTCTTCCGAGGCAACCTCGGCCGTAGGAGATAAGATCTCCCCCGAGCGATCGGACCAACCTCGGCTAGGAGATAAGATCTCTTTCGAGCGTCCGTATCAACCTCAGCCGTAGGAGATAAGATCTCTCCCAAGGCCATCTCGACTGTAGGAGATAAGATCTCCTCCGAGGGTCCGGGCCAATCTCAGCTGCAGGAGATAAGATCTTCCCCAAGCATCCGCAAATAACCTCGATCGTAGGAGATAAGATCTCCTCCGAGGGTCCGGGCCAACCTCGACTGTAGGAGATAAGATCTCTCCTGAGCGCCCGCATCAACCTCGACCGTAGGAGATAAGATCTCCTTCGAGGGTCCGGGCCGACCTCGATTACAGGAGATAAGATCTCCCCCGAGCGTCCACATCAACCTCGACTGTAGGAGATGAGATCTCCCCCAAGGGTTCGGGCCAATGATCTCCTTCGAGCATCCGCATCAATCTCGACTATAAGAGATAAGATCTTCTCCAAGCGCCCGCATCAACCTCAGCTGTAGGAGATAAGATCTCCCCCGAGCATCCCAAATAATCTCGATCGTAGGAGATAAGATCTCTCCCGAGGGTCTGGGCCGACCTCGACTACAGGAGATAAGATCTCCTCCGAGCGTCTGCATCAACCTCAGCTACAGGAGATAAGATCTTCCCGAGTTCCTACAACAACCTCGATCGTAGAAGATAAGATTTCTCCCGAGAGTCTGGACTGACCTCGATTGTAGGAGATAAAATCTCTTCCGAGCGTCCGCATCAACCTCGGCTGTAGGAGATAAGATATCTCCCGAGCGTTTGAGCCAACTTTGGCTATAGGAGATAAGATCTCCCTCGAGCGCTCGCAGCAACCTCGATCGTAGGAGATAAGATCTCCTCTGAGGATCCACAGCGACCTCGACCGCAGGAGATAAGATCTCCCCTGAGGGTTCGAGCTAATCTCGACTGCAAAAAGATAAGATCTCTTCTGAGCGCCCGTATCAACCTCGACCATAGGAGATAAGATCTCCCCTGAGGCAACCTCGGTCGTAGAAGATAAGATCTCCCCCAAGGCAACCTTGGCTATAGGAGATGAGATCTCTCCCGAGGGTCCGGGCCGACCTCGACTGCAAGAGATAAGATCTCCTGCAAGGTAACCTCGACTGCAGGAGATAGATCTCCACTGAGGCAACCTCAGCCGTAGGAGATAAGATCTCCTCCGAGCGACCGAACCAACCTCGGCTATAGGAGATAAGATCTCCTCTGAGCACCCGTATTAACCTCGACCGTAGGAGATAAGATCTCTTTCGAGGTAACCTCAGCTGTAGGAGATAAGATCTCCCCCGAGGGTCCGGACTGATCTCAGCTATAGGAGATAAAATCTCCCCCCAGCGCCCACGATAATCTCGACCGTAGGAGATAAGATCTTCCCTGAGGGTCTGGGCCGACCTTGACTACAGGAGATAAGATCTTCTCCGAGCACTCGCATCAACCTCGGCTGTAGGAGATAAGATCTCCTTCGAGTGTTCGGACCGACCTCGGCTATAGAAGATAAGATCACCTCCGAGCTCCCACAGCAACCTCGGCCACAGAAGATAAGATCTCCCCCGAGGGTCCGTAGCGACCTCGGCCATAGGAGATAAGATCTCTCCCGAGGGTCCGGGCCAACCTCAGCTGCAGGAGATAAGATCTTCCTAGAGCGTCTGTATCAACCTCGATTGTAGGAGATAAGATCTCCTCCGAGGCAATCTCGATCGTAGGAGATAAGATCTCCCCCAAGGCAATCTCGGCGACAGAAGATGAGATCTCCTTCGAGGGTTTGGACCGATCTCGACTGCAGCAGATAAGATCTCTCCCGAAGCAACCTCGACTGCAGAAGATAAGATCTTCCTCGAGGCAACCTCGGCCGTAGAAGATAAAATCTTTCTCGAGCGATCGAGCCAACCTCGACTGCAGGGAGATAAGATCTCTGCCGAGCATCCGTATCAACCTCGACCGTAGGAGATGAGATCTCCCCCGAAGCAACCTCGATCGTAGGAGATAAGATCTCCTCCGAGACAAACCTCGACTACAGGAGATAAGATCTTCCTCGAGGGTCCGGGCCAACCTCAGCTGCAGGAGATAAGATCTCCTCCGAGCGCCTGCAACAACCTCGACCGTAGGAGATAAGATCTCCTCTGAAGGTCTGGGCCAATCTTGGGCTGCAGGAGATAAGATCTTCCCTGAGCATCTGCATCAACCTCGACCGTAGGAGATAAGATCTCCTCCGAGGGTCCGGGCCGACCTCGGCTGCAAGAGATAAGATCTCCTCCGAGTGTCCGCATCAACCTCGACTATAGGAGATGAGATTTCTTTCGAGGGTTCGGACCCACCTCGACTGTAGGAGATAAGATCTCTCCTGAGAGTTCGCATCAACCTCGACTATAGGAGATAAGATCTCCCCCAAGCACCCGCAATAACCTCGACCGTAGGAGATAAGATCTCCCCCGAGGGTTCGGGCCGACCTCAACTACAAGAGATAAGATCTCTCCCGAGCGCCCACATCAACCTTGACTGCAAGAGATAAGATCTTTTCCGAGCGCCCACAATAACCTCGGCCGTAGGAGATAAGATCTCTCCCGAGGGTCCGAACCGACCTCGACTGTAGGAGATAAGATCTCTCCCGAGCGCCCGCAACAATCTCGACCGTAGGAGATAAGATCTCTTCCGAGGGTCCGGACCGACCTCGACTGTAGGAGATAAGATCTCCCCCGAGCGTTCGCATCAAGCTCGACTGTAGGAGATAAGATCTTCCCCAAGCGTCCGGACCGCAGAAGATAAGATCTTCTCGAGCGTCCGCAACAACCTTGGTCGCAGGAGATAAGATCTCTCCCGAGCGTCCGCAGCAACCTCGATCGTAGAAGATAAGATCTCCTCCGAGGGTCCGCAGCGACCTCGACCATAGGAGATAAAATCTCCTCCGAGGATCTGGGCCAACCTCGGCTGTAGGAGATAAGATCTCCTCCGAGCGTCCGTATCAATCTCGACCGTAGGAGATAAGATCTTTTTCGAGGCAACCTCGACCGTAGGAGATAAGATCTCCCCTAAGGCAACCTCGACTATAGGAGATGAGATCTCTCCCGAGGGTTCGGACCGACCTCAACTGTAGGAGATAAGATCTCCTCCGAGGCAACCTCGACCGTAGAGAGATAAGATCTTCCTTGAAGCGATCGGGCCAACCTCGGCTGTAGGAAATAAGATCTTCCCCGAGCGTCCGTATCAACCTCAGTCGTAGGAGATAAGATCTCCTCTGAGGCAATCTCGACTATAGAAGATAAGATCTCCCTCAAGGGTCCGGGCCGACCTCGACTGTAGGAGATAAGATCTCCTCTGAGCATCTGCAATAATCTCGATCGTAGGAGATAAGATCTCCTCCGAGGGTTCGACTGACCTTAGCTGTAGGAGATAAGATCTCCTCCGAGTGCCCGCATCAACCTCGACTATAGGAGATAAGATCTCTCTCGAGTGCCCACAACAACCTCGACCATCGAAGATAAGATCTCCCCTGAGGGTTCGGGCCGATCTCGGCTGCAAGAGATAAGATCTCCTCCGAGCATTCCGCATCAACTTCGACTGTGGGAGATAAGATCTCTCTCGAGCGTCCGGGCCGACCTTGACTGCAGGAGATAAGATCTTCCTCGAGCGCTCGTAGCAACCTCGACCGTAGGAGATAAGATCTCCCCCGAGGGTTCGGGGCTAACCTCGACTGCAGGAGATAAGATCTCCTCCAAGCGCCCGTATCAACCTCGGCCATAGGAGATAAGATCTCCTTCGAGGCAACCTCGGCCATAGGAGATAAGATCTCCCCTGAGGCAACCTCGACTGCAGGAGATGGGATCTTCTACGAGGGTTTGGGCTATAGGAGATAAGATCTCCCTCGAGCGCCCGTATCATCCTCGATCGTAGGAGATAAGATCTCCTCCAAGGCAACCTCGACTGCAGAAGATAAGATCTCCTCCGAGGGTCCAGGCCGATCTCGGCTGTAGGAGATAAGATCTCCCCTGAGTGTCCGTAACAACCTCGATCGTAGGAGATAAGATCTCCCCCGAGGGTCCGGACCAACCTCGGTTGTAGGAGATAAGATCTCTCCCAAGCGTCCGCATCAACTCGATCGCAGAAGATAAGATCTCTCCCGAGGGTCCGAGCCAACCTCGACTGCCGGAGATAAGATCTCATCCAAGCACCCACATCAACCTCGGCTGTAGGAGATAAGATCTCCCCCGAGCATCCGAACCGACCTCGGCTATAGGAGATAAGATCTCCCCCGAGTGCCCGCAGCAACCTCGACCGCAGGAGATAAGATCTCCCCCTAGGGTCCAGGTCGACCTCAATCAGAAATAAGATCTCTCTCGAGCGACCGAGACAAGCTCGACCAGAGATAAGATCGGAGACAACCTCAGCTAGAGATAAGATCTCTCTCGAGCAACTGTGTCAATCTTGGCTAGAGATAAGATCTCTTTCAAGCGACCGAGACAACCTCAGTCAGAGATAAGATCGAAGACAATCTTGCTCAGAGATCAGATCTTTTTCGAGCGACCACGTCAACCTCGGCTAGAGATCAGATCTCTCTCGAGCGTCCGTATTAACCTCAGCTGCAGAAGATGAGATTTCTCTCGAGTCGACCTCGGCTGCAGGAGAGGAGATCTCCCCCGAGTCAGCCTCAGCTGCTGGAGACAATATCGCCCTCGAGGAGCTCAACCTCCGACTTCGATCGCAGGAGACGAGATCTACTTCAACCTCGACTGAAGATGAGATCTCCTTCGGACTTTAACTTCAACATCAACTTTGGCTGAAGATGAGATCTCTCCCAAGCTTCAACCTGAACCAGCACGGAGCCCAGAAGAGGATTTCGGCAGTTGCCTTTTTTACACTCCATTCCTTCGAGTTTTGAACTCGAGAGTGAGGGAGACTATTGTTGGGGATAAATTCCGCTCCTGTCGAAGTCCAGTTCGATGCTCGACCTAATTCAACCGGTAGCCACGGAAGAGCTTCAGCGGATGGATCTTAGCCAAATTTCTTCAGTCGATCGAACTCCTCAGCGGTCGAGCTCTTTCGAACTTTCAATGGCCGGGCCTTAGTCGAACTCCTCTAGAATTGATACATAGCGAAGTCCACCAATCAATGCCTACTTTCTCAAAGTCACGGCTATTAAATCTAGACGATCGATCACCATCAGTCTGCCACAGACGACGCTACAGACGGTGCTCCCTCCGTGACTGACTCCGTCAGACCTCGAGCAGTCCACCACTATCGGACGGTATGGCTGTCACTATCGACCTGATGATACCATCATCTCCACACCAAATCTCGCGCACAAGCAGCCCGCCACCAGGCGGTATGGCTGTCACCATCAATCAAGCTCCGTCTATAAAAGAGACCCTCTAGATATGTTTCTTCTAAGCTCTAAGCTCTCATCTCCTTCTCTAAACTCTGCCGAACTCATTCCAGAGCACTCCATTTCTGTTGGTCAGAAGAGCTGACTTGATCGTCGGAGGATCCTGTCGGAGCCACCCTCACCGGCTCCGGATGGAACTTTATTTTGCAGATCACCGACGGTAATCTCGTCCTTCTCCACTCCAGCTAGATCCGACGACAATCAGATTCTGCACCAACAAAGAGAAATATATAGTTTATTTTGATAGTATGATTGTTCTATACTCTAAATATATTGATGATGTATTATGAAGTATTTATAAGAATATTGTTTAGTGCTTATTTTTTTTTCATTTAGTTCAATAAGTTTGATTATTTCAATGTTGAAACTTAGTGCAACTTAGCACTTGGTACTTTGATTATAATTTTACTTTTAATCCTTGCATTTGGTACTTTATTTGATTATTTTCTCTTATTTAGCTTGATTATTTTTATTATATTTTATTTATAAATTTTCTTCTAAATCCAATGTAATGCGGTAGGAGATATGATAATCTAAATAACAAAACAAAGAGAAAAATATAGGGCCAATATTGATGTTGACCTAAATTTTCTGTTATTCTAATTTTCAACAAATAAAATTAAAAAAAAAAAAGCCGGCTCGAAAGTCCAAGCCCGCTATATAGTGGGCTCAGGCCTTAAAAGGAGGCCCGGAGGCTGGGCCGGCTGGGCTTAAGCTTGAAAAATTTTAATTTTTTTAGAGTTGAGCCTGGCCCGAATCCGGCCCAACCCGTCCGATAGGCAGGCCTAGTGCTATTGCATCAAAGACAATGGTCTAATAAGTAATAATCTTTTTAAGTCTTGGTACTTTGCTCCCACTCCAAAAGAAATTCCTGGAGGCAACTTTAAGTTGCTTCATGACACAATAAACCTCTGCTGGTATTAAGCAGCATCCCCATCACCATTACTCAGCCTCCCGTTTCTTAACATTACAATCCTTATAACCCATGGCAGTTGCCACCTTTGTGCATAAAATAAGCGGTAGGTGAATGTTCCACTTCACTACACCTGAAACAGGTTTCTTTTTGGCCCCTCTACTTCTCATCTACTTAGTTTGATATTGAACCAGTATTTATCATCCATGAAATTTAAACCGAGAGACCGAACATTTGAGCAGTCCTCGATCTTTCATCGTGGCTAATGTCCAAAGACTAAAATTAGTCATATCATTATATATGATAGTCTTCTGAAAAACCTGTAATTTTGTTGCCATTTGCCAACATATAATCATTAAAGCTAAATGAAGATGGATGGTTCAATAAGATTTTCTGCATTCAAAGTAATACTGCAATTATTCTTGATCTAACAACTGTCAGAAGATTAGAGGTGGCAATTGGATCAGATTAGATCGAATATGGATCGAATCATAAAATCATCAATTCAAATTCGATCTATTTATTAAATAGGTCAAAAATTCATATCTAAATCCGACCTATTTATTAAACAAGTAATGCGACCCGGTCCATTTAACCCATTTATTAAATAGGGGGTTGAACAGACTAAATAAATTTTTAATGGGTTAAACAGGTTAAACAGGTCTTAAATGGGTTAAGTAGATTAAATGGATTATCTGACTCAATCCAATCTAAATATTAAATAGATCAAATAGGTCGGATATCTGAAACATAAATTCGATTCAAATATTAAACGGATTAAATGGATCGATCTATTTATGATCCAAATCTATTTAATCTGAACCCAAACCTATCTATGACGGGTTGAACGTGAGTCGGATTGGTGGGTCGGATCATATTTTGCCAACCTTATAGAAGATTATTGAAAGAGAAATGTTTTCATAAAACCAAAACTAGCTAGATATTCTCACAAAATATACAAATACCACCTCATTATTATCTATTCTGAAAATATCATAATTGACACACTGTTGGTTATCCAGACTTGCACTTGGAGAATGACCCTATCATAGGAATGAAAACTTTTGCTTCTCATGTTACCTTTGTCAGGACATTGGTTGCAGCTTGCATTGTCTTTGGCAACTCCTACTATTCTAGCTGCACCAACAAATACCAACATTTCTCTGACAATCCTTCGCTCCATCTGCACACAATAATGGATCAGTTTTGCAATCCTGTCCAAGTAAAATTATATATTATTCGCACATTGTTTGAAGGTGGTCGTCTCAGGGAGTAGCATGGGCACACAATCCTTATAGATCTGCTTTTGGATCAAACCTTTGAAACCACTGGCTAGATTTTGGGAGGAAAATAGTTTATAAGAAGAGAATATTGAATCTGAAAATAATTCCAGTTCTGAAATAAGTACTGAATTCAGATTGATGGACGCATCGCAATTTCTCAAATGAACAAAAGTAAGACATGCTATTTAAACAAGACATGGTGGCCGTATCAATTTCTTATCATGAAATAAATTTGGGGTAGCTCCCTGTTGCCTCCCTTCCCCTTCAAAAAAAAAAACAAGACGTGGTGGCCCTTTTTTATTGAACAAGACTCCTTCCACGTTATTAGGCACAAGCGACAAACACCACAGTTAACCCCATTAAACCCTTATTTCTAGAACTAAGCAACTACATTGTATCCTCTTCTCATCTTCTTCCTTTTTTGCAATTCTAGTCTAATCAAAGTATTTTCGGTATTACTTGATCGTGCGGACATTAATATTTTTTTATCACATAATAATCAGAATTTACTTCCAAAGAAATCGCTGTCTTATTTACATGAGTTCGACTGGTTTGCTACTAGGCACCGCCTACAGCTGGACTAGTCAATGGAAGCATGAAAATGTGATTATTTACACCAACAAGCTTCATGGGAACCCACTACTGTCCCTATACATTAAAATTCGACTTAAAAGGTTGTCTAATATTACAGTTGGGAGTCAACCTATAAATATTGCTAAAGGCTTGTTGGTAATGGCTAGCTTAACTATATCACCAGCGTAGACATCCTAAGCTATTTAACAGCAATAAACTCCATGGCAATCACACTGAGGCGAGAGAAGAGAGAGAGCGAGCGAGCGTGCGAGAGAGAGAGAGAATGTAACACAAGTCATATGCATAATGTGTCGCAGGGTCTGGAGTCCAAATAAAAAAGAATCTAACACAACAGGTGCAGTGGCCCTATTCATGTAGAGAATAATAATGAGGTTTTCCCTTTTCTTTTTTACCATAATTTAATCAGACTGGAATTCTGAAGTGGAAAAAAAAAAAAAAAAAGGAAAAAAGATTATATTCCGTGCAATGTGAATGAATGAACTTTTTTTTTTTTTTTGACCATTCATTAGCATCTATTAATTATCAATAGAAGATAAGTTCTCTTTTTCGTCATTAAATGTGCGACAAAGAACTTTCTAAAATCTTAATGAATTGAAAAAAGCTTGTAAATAATTCATGGAGAAGCTTAATCGTGACCAAAATTTGGAAAAAAAATGGATGTTTATAATGGTTTCAGGCACCCTCTACTATGTTATCTATTCTACCATATATTGAAGCTCCCAGGTTCCAAGCATATCCATGAGGTTCCCCTGTGTTTACATACACATGATAGCAGGGAAAGATGGTGGCTGTTGGAATGCATTATATAGTAATTGAATAAAATTTTATTTCTCTCAATAAATTTCCACTTCTTCAATATTTAAATTTTGTGCATCAAATTTCCTTCCAAAAAAAGATTGTACCATCAGAAAAAATATTTGGGTGGGAATAATCGAAACATCTATTGCGGAAAGGTGGAAAATAAAATGAGATAAAACAATAACAATAACAATAGTAATTGAAAAATGGCTTCCAGATATTAGCATATTCTAATGGTAAGTTATAGACACGATAAAGGGGAATTCAAATGGCGCTGTAGGTAAAAAAAAGAACAAATATGCTATATCCAAGTGCAACAAGAGCAGAAACTCTACCTTTTGTACCTACACTTTGCACATAAGTTAGTATTCATTAATTTTGAGTTCTACACGAATAAATTTTCATTCAAAAAAACACCAGGGAAGAAGATATGCAAACAACCAACGGAACTGAAGGCAATCAGGAAGATTCATCAGCTGCAATATTAGTCATTTTACTACTGCATTGTTAGTTGAGAAACAATAAGGAAGGATGCTGGCCATAAATGCATGCACTCACTGAGAGAGAGAGAGAGAGAGAGAGAGAGAGAGAGATTATTTTCCTTTTTACTCGTCTGTTGACAAAGAATGTGGTAGATACTGCTTGCTAGATTATCTTCACACCATTCCACTAGGAAGAGAAAATTACCAATAAGAATGTATTGAAGCATGAGAAATGAAATGTGAAGATTACAGCAATCAGCGAGTAACTTAGGTTCGCCAGACTGATGGTAGAGAAGATGATGAAGCGCAAACCTTGGAACTTATGTTTGGAAAAGATAAGAAAGCAATCATCTTAAATATATATGAACATGGGATGCACATAAGAGAGCAAACAATAGTATGGTTGTGATGGAACTTCTGGATGATTATGATACATGCATGAATCATAGTATGTTCGTAGTTAATCATTTGATCAAATACCTTTTATATTTATATAACGTGTTACTTGATTCAGTTCTATCCTCAACCTATTCTCCAGCTTTAGAGAAATAATTAGTTGGGTGAAGTGCTGGAACATCAAAAGAGAATGAGAATATGATGGGAAATGCTTTCCACTGCAATGATGTACCGACAAGCCAAGGCCTTTCAATTATAACTGCAAAGATACTGTGTTTTTGAAAAAAAAAATTGATATTACGGCATCTAATTTTACTAAAAAAAATATATTATTTAATAATAAAAATTTTACAATGGATCTATTTTTAATTAATTATTAATTAGCAATGGATTTACAATGAAATGCTCAATTTCGTTGCTAATTTTGAAAAAATAAATTTACAATGGAGTAAAACTGAAAAGTTTGCAACGAAATAACAACAAATCTGAAAACAGTTTCTAAATTTTGCAAGAGGTCCCCGCATATTATTGGCAATGAAATTGCAATGGATTAGCAATCAAAATATTATAAGAAATATGCGATTTTACAACGAAAATTTAGCAACAGACATAATCTGTTTCTAATCCTTTGTTAATTGGCAATGAATTTACAACAAAATATTTAATTTCATTGCTAATATTGAAAAAAAAAACTTACAACAGACTTAAAATGGATTATATACGAAAATTTTGTAATAGAATAAAAATGGACCTAAAAATAGTGGCTAAATGTTGCAGAAGGTTCTTGCTAATTAAAAACTAAAAAAATATAGCTTTCTATTAGCATGATGTTTCCTCTCTCTTTTTCTCCCTCCTCTCTCTCTAAAAATATAACTAATTTAGGCTCCATTGTTGAAGAGAGATATGATCAATTAATAGTATTAGATTTCATAAATGTTTGCTTTTGTTAGTAGTTGCTTATCTAGAATTTATATGTTATTACGAATTTTCTTCATAGTTTTATTGATAACATGTTTGTTGTTTGACTTAATCTTTTATATTAGTTTTTTTTTTTTATTTTTAATAAAGTTTGAGTAAGAATGTTGAAAAAAATAAAAAATAGATAAATTATTTAATTTTTATAAAAAAATAAAAATAATAAAAATACTAATATAACTCTAGAATCTTCTAAGATTTTCAAATGGTCAGGACAAAGGGCAAAAAGATTTTCCCAATCCGTAGGTACTTTGTTATTTGAGAAATGATTTACTTATTTTACATTTAGCCCCTGAAAATCTCGCACCACTAGATCGGCATATAGCGAAGCAGACCTCTGACTTTGCCCATGGAGGTGGGGAAATTCAAAACCCCCTCCTATTTTTTCGGAATTCCGCTCATTTTCTTTCTCCCTTCTTCCAAAACCCCACCCCTCTCCTCGCCCATTTTCCCACCAAAATCCTAAGCTCGAGATCTCATTCTCTCTCCCTCTCTTCCTCGCTCACTCGATCACTCTCTATCACCTTCTTCGATGGCCCCCGCCTGTGATCTCCCCTATGATGGCAATGGCGTCTGCATGGTCTGCAAGGTGACGTCGATGAAGGCGGAGGTGTTGCTCTACCAAACTTGTGCCACCCTACGGCATGCCCCTTACCTCGCCCTCCCTCTCCTCGCCCATTTCCCATATAAATCCTAAGCCTGAGATCTCGTTCTCTCTCCCTCTCTTCCTCACTCGCTCGATCACTCTCTATCGCCTTCTCCGATGGCCCCGGCCTGTGATCTCCCCTATGACGGCGATGGCATCTGCATGGAATGCGAGGCAATGTCGATGGAGGTGAAGGTGTTGCTCTGTCGGACCTGCATCACCCCATGGCACGCCCTCTGCCTCACCCAACAGCCGGAGATCCTCGCCTTGGTCGCTGATTAGGAGTGCCCCGACTGCTCTCTATCGGCCGCTACGTCGATCCTTGCCCTTGTCGCCGCCCTGTCCAGCACCTCCGATGATCTGATCACCTCCATCTAGGCCATCGAGGCCGATACATTGCTGATCGAGAAGGAGAAGGCGAGGCGGCAACAGGCGCTGGTGAGTAGCGGACCTCATCAACAAATATGATCAATACCATTTAGGAGGTAGATTGTTGGCATATAAAGTGGTTCGATAGGGTTATTACTGGCCAACCATTCAAAAAGATATTGCGGACCTTATCAACAAATATGATCAATACTAGAGGTATGCAAACATTCTACATCAGCCCGCTACCGCGCGAGCTTATATTAATCATAGCTCTTTGGCCTTTTGCCATCTGGGGAATGGATAGTCTAGGATCTTTTCCTATGGCGACAGGATAAAAAAAATTTTTGGTAGTGGCCATTGATTACTTCATCAAATAGATGAAAGCTAAAATATACTGGCACAAATCACAGAAAAGAAAATGCAAGAATTCGTCTGGAAGTTAATTATTTATCGTTTTAGCCTACCTTGAGTTATTATCACTGATAATGAAAAATAGTTCGACAATCCAAAATTCAAGAAATTCTGTTCCAAACTACACATTGACCATGGACTCACTTTAGTTGGACACCCATAGTCAAATGAAAAAGCCGAGATCACAAATAGAACAATTCTTCAAGGATTAAAAGCTAGGCTCACTAAAGCTAAAGGTCTCCAGGCAAACAAGCTATATAATGCTCTCTAGGCCTATAAAACCACTCCCAAGCGACCAACTAGAGAAACATTGCTTACTTTTAGGGCAGAAGCTGTGATACTCATAGAAATCGATCTTCCAACATCAAGGATAGAAAATTTTAATAAAAAAAGTAACTCAGATTGGTTGAGAACTGACTTAGACTTACTAGAAGAAACCAGAGAGAGGGCTTAAATTATTATAGCAACCTACAAACAAAAGGTGGCTAGATACTATAACGCTCAAGTAAAGCCAAAAATCTTCTATAAAGATGATTTAGTTCTTCATCGAGCTAAAATCTCAAAACCCTTGAAGCAAGAAAAACTTGCCTCAAACTAGGAAGGGCCTTGTCGAATCACTGAAGTGGTGCACCCGTAGCATATAGGATCGAAAACTTAGATGGCTCAAACATTCCAAGAACATAAAATATTGAGAATCTCAAAATGTACCATCAATAAGTCTTGAATAAAAGCTCCAAAATTTTATCTTAATGAAGGCAGATTCCTATCCTAAGATATTAAGCCATCTCTCAGCCACGTCGGTAGAAAATCGAGTAAATTTAAAAACTTGTTCAAACAAGACTACATTATCCAGCCAAAAGAGAAAAAAGTTTAAATTCAAAAATCTATCCAAATGAGGCTATAATGTCCAACCAAACAAGGATAAGATAAAAATAGGTTTATCCAAAAGAGACTATACTGTCTAGCCAAATAAGGACAAATCAAATCGTGAGACACCCGATCTCCAGATTAGATCTTGTAACTCAAATGTGAGACTTCTGATCTCTGAATTTGACCTCACAACTCAAATTATGAGATATCCAATCTCCAGATTGGACCTCATAATTCAAAACATAAGACATTCGATCTTCGGATTGAATCTTATAATTCAAATCATGAGACATCCGACCTCTAGATTGGACCTTACAACTCAAAATATGAGACACCCAATCTCTGGATAGTACCTCACAACTCAAATCGTGGAATACCTGATCTTTCGATTGGATTTCTGAAGTTTACTATAACTTTCTTAAATTTTAGATTCACACTTGAAGACATTCGAGTTAGAGCTAAAATTATTAGCTGCTCGACTGCCACAAATACTCTCCAAAACTCTTTGAAATAAGGAAGGATATTCCTAAACTTCTATCATGTCCGAATTAAAAGTTGGATTTCTAATTAATCATTTAATTTCATACATATTCTTATTGAATCAATCTACATCATGACCCGACGAGGTCAATCAATGTCAATCTGACTAAGGTTAGTTGTTATTTGTCATGCATGAATTAGAAGATCTTTGAAATGAAAAGCCATTCTAGCCCACATCGGGCAATACCAAGTTGAAAATATCCGACATTACAGATAAGAACAAAGGTAGTCATAAATGAAAAGAAGCCTTCATTACTTTGAAAAGTTTGTACAAAGCCCAAATAGGACCAATACAAAAGCAGGCTAACAAAGCAAAAAGAAAATAAAAGAAAGAGAAGAAAAGATTACAAAAAAATCAGGCATCTACTTGAGGAACTTGTGTAAGGGCAGCCGTCTGGTCACCACTTGAGGACTCTATCGATATGATCTTGATGGTCGGAGTCTCGACGGGAGCAAGGGAGAGACGTTGAAGGACCATCTTGAGGACAAGCTGAGGTGCAATTGTAGAAGGGCCCACATTCGACGTTGGCTGGACGATAATCTCTAACATCAGCAGGAGGGCAATCTCTTGGGTAACATCGCTTGAATCTAAATCAGAAAAGAGTTTTCTTATCAAACTCTTGCAGTTATTGAACTCACAATCGAAGGCCTCCTTCGAAGCCTCCGTGACCTCCTCTTAAAAGGCCTTAGAGGACTTGTAATCCTCCACAACCTTAGCAGCAGTAGCCTTTAACCTCTCTACATTCCTCTGACAGATGAGGATGGTCTTATCCCAAGCTGTCATTGTGTTGTCCCAAGAGGATACGATCTTCTCCAACTCCTTCACCTTGGTCTCTAGTTCGAAAATCTTGGAGACCTCTTGTTGCAGCTCCAGTAGCCTCCTCTTCTTCTTATTGGCCTTCCTTTGGTGATCCATCAAGATCTTATTCCTGTTTCTTATTGTGGCCAATTTTTTCTAAAGTTGCTTCAACTCCTTAGCAATCTTAACCTCTTTTATAGCTTTCTTCTCTGTCGCCTTCTTGTAGTCCTTCACAAACTATAATGCCTCATCCATAGCCTT
This sequence comes from Cocos nucifera, assembly GCA_006176705.1. Lineage (NCBI taxonomy): Eukaryota > Viridiplantae > Streptophyta > Magnoliopsida > Arecales > Arecaceae > Cocos > Cocos nucifera. Next base: position 2,452,953 of record QRFJ01000036.1, on the reverse strand, counting down.
TTTATTATTAAAAAACCATGCCATGTGCTCAGAACATTTCTACTATGGCAGCAGTTAAACCACTATTGTAGCCCAAAAAATCGCTGCTATAGACTAACCATAGTCCAAAAAACTACCGCTATAGGCTATGGGAGTGGTTATATAACCGCTGCCACTGCGGTCATCATCGTAGGTCTATAGCAATGATTGTTGCAGCAATTATGAAAACCAATGCCATAGACTGTCTATTACAGTGATTTTTGAATCGCTGCCATATATTGACCTATGACAGCAGTTATGTAATTACTGCCATATCTTTACCTATGGCAGCGGTTACGTAACTACTGCTATAATATTTATGATAGCGATTACGTAACTGCTGCTATAGCATCTATGGCAGCGGTTATTGAACCACTGCCAGAGATTTTATGGCAGCAGTTGATACATATCTACGACAGCGGTTGGCACGTCTACAACAGCGGTTATAAAATTACTACCGTATCTTTTAAATAATTAAAAAAATATAAAATTTTTAATTTTTTATATATCTTATCTGATAAATGCAGAGATATATAATATAAAAAAATATTATAAATATAAAAATATTTCTAAAATATCAAAATTTTATTATCAAATAAAATTTATTATAATTTTTTTAAAAAAAATACATCAAAAGTCTTCTAAATCTACATCATCATTGTCACTGAGAGATGGAGCATGAGCTGGAGTCGAAGTTGGAGTTGGAGTCAGAGTCGGAGTTGGAGCTGGAGCTGGAGCCGGAGCCAAAGCTGGAATATGGGTCAACATATCCTCAAAGTTCATGAAGGTACCTTCAAATTATGCACTGAGTGTCAATACCATGTCTCTCACAATACCCTCCAGATGAGATGCGTGCTCCTTAATCTAATCTGCCCGCATCACAACATGATCTACCCATGCCAATGCCTCCTCAAGCTCCTCCCAATTGATGACATCGAAAGCCTGTGAAGAGATGCTGACCTCAGACCAGTAGCTAGTCGGCGTATGTCCAGATCTGTATCGGATCCTCTCAGAGTGCTCATGCCCCAAGACCTGAGACAGATGGTCATGGGGGCTAGAGGTATCCGGGCCCTCGCTCACAAGCGCATCGAACTAATCCTGTAATTATAAATTCAAATAAAATTTTATAAGAAATGGTCAAGAAGGTCGGACCCCCTTCCTCCCTCCCTCTCTCTCTCTCTCTCGATCTTCCTCACCAACGATGACAGCGAGGCCAAACCCCTCCCTCCTTCTCTCCCTCTCCCTTTCTTAGTTTTGGATTTCAAAATTGGGTCCGAATACTCGAGATCCATTAGAGTCTGGATCTAGTACTTCAAGTACAGACCCATCAGGTATTCGAATTTGGGTCCAGTACCAGTAATTAAAATCAGATCCAGATCTAAATATCCAGATTCTGATCCAAACTCGATCCATTGACATGTCTAGTCCAGTGATTAATAAATAATATTATGAAATTAAAATAAAAATTATAACTATGACTATGAGAGGGGGTCGCATCAAAAGTTCCGAGGGTCACCGATGATGGGCTAGAGGAAGACGACAGCACTAGAGGTAACCTATGAAATAAGAGCAAGATAGTGAGATAGAGAAGAGAGAGAAAGAGGGTGGGGGATGGGAGAGGGAGAGAGGGGGGCTCGGAGGGGCGCCGTGATGGGGAGGCTAGGAAAGGGGGAGGGTAGGGGCGGGCGGTCGGGGATGGGGAGGGCAGAGGTAGGCGGCGATTGGGAAGGATAGGGGCGACGATGGGGGATGGGAGGGTAGGGGATAGGGGGCGGCGGTCGAGGATGGGGAGGGCAGGGGTGGGGGGGGGGCCAGGGATGGGGAGGGTGGGGATGGACGCCTGAGGCCAGGGATGGGAAGGGCAGGAGGTGGACAGCCAGGGATTGGGAGGACAACACGGGGGGTGGGACGACCGTGGGGTTGGACGGGCGGCACCGACGGGGGGAAAACTTGGGTGGAATCTCACCGACAACGGAGAGGAGGGGAGAGAGAGTGCATGAAAGGAAAGAAAATTTAAAAATTTTTAATTTAACATACGACAGTGATTTTCGAACTGCTGCTGTAGATCTATGGCAGCAATTACTGAAAACTGCTGCTATAAGTCTATGGTAGCGATTTTCAGTAACCATTATCGTAGGTTAGAAATGATTTTTCTTTTATTTTTTTAAATATTATATAACTTTAAAATTTAATATTCATCTTCATTATTTTTTATCTAAATAATTATTATTTAAATGTTATCACAAAAGATCGCCTCGATCCGATAGCCCTAGCTTCATCAATTAGAAAAATTTAATTTCAATGATCACGAACGACGATGCAATGATCTGATAGATGGAGACTTTTGATTGATCTAAAAATCTGTAATAATAATCTTGGTGATATTTTTAGTATACTATCAAAATTTTACTTCAATCGGATATCGTTATCATGGTCAATTTAGTATGGAATAATTTCGATCGTTAAATTAGAAACAAACGATCAAAGGGCTAAACGACGTCCGATTATGAGATAATTTTTTAGTTAAATAATTTTTTTTATAATTTTAATTATTTTATATGATGATAATAGTATAATTCAAATCATTTTCGTATGAACTATTCACATTAAGCAGATATTATAAAAGCACGAGCATAACAATCAATGGAGTTTAAGAATGGTTATCAGACGACGTATAGTTTTAGATCATTCTTAATCTCACGAGTTAAATTTTATAATCACCACCATAAAAAAATGATTAAATTAGTAGCTAAGATTATTTATAAAAAAATTATCTCATAATCGGACATCGTCTAGTCCTTTAATAACTCGTTTATCATTTAACAGTCGAAATTAACCTATACTAAATTGACCAAAATAACGATATTTGATTGAAGTGAAACTTTGATAGTATGCTACAAACATAATCAAGATCATCATTGTAGGTTTTTGAATCCATTGAAGGTCTCCATCTATCAGATCATCGCATTATCATTTATGGTGGTCGAAATTAAATTTTTTTAATCGATGAAGCTAGGGCCATCAGATCAAGATGATCTTTTGTGATGATACTCTAATGATAATTATTTAGATAATGAATGATGAAGATGAATATTAAATTTTAAAATTATATAATATTTAAAAAAAAATATGATAGTGGTTAAAAAGAACCGCTACTATAGGTCGACCTATAGCAGTGATTGTCGTTAACCACTGCAATAGGTCGGACCTATTGCAGCAGTTACGAAGAATCGCTGTCATAGGTCGACCTATAATAGTGGTTCTTTTTAATCACTGTCGTAGAGTCTATTACAGTAATTTCAAAAATCTCTATCATAGTATGTGCTGCAGTAGACTCTTTTTGTAGTAGTGAAAAAAAAATCTAAAGTACATGGTAGATAGAAAGTAAAAAGAGCCAAGGTCAGATCATTAAAACTCAACATAAAAAAAAAAGAATAAAAAAAGAAGAGAGAGAGATGTACATTCAAAATGTTGTTGAAGCCATAGTTGATGAGCTCCTCTAGCTTAAGGTCCTTTCTTCAGGAGTTCAAGTTCCGTTGTAGCATCATGATGCACATCAGGTCTCTGTCGAGCCTCGGTATATCGAGCAGGGAAACTTGAGTGAGGTTAAACCTTTCAGTGGAGGTCGATGGCAAATTGACCTCGGAATTTCTCGATCCTTCAGAGGGTTGAGATTGGTGGACAAATGCCAAAGTCGATGCAAATGGACTAGACCTCGACGGTACAGTAGATGGTCTTGATCTTGAATGAGTCATTGTTCCTTAGGAGGCGGACGAACTGCCTCGGCAAATTACCGATGTCCCGAAACATCAACGATGATGTAGAAGTGGGGACCGCATTGATTACTAGTAGCTTTGAGATAGAAACTGGGGTAGATCAAGAAGATGCCGATGTGGAAATGGTAGCTTTCTTCTTCTTTCCTCTCTTTTCAGGAGGAAGGCTAGTGGGTTTCTGCTTCTTCTTTTTCTACTCCGCCAACATTTTGGGATCGAACCTTATAAGTGCTATAATGAAGGAAACACACTGATCAGAAAAATGCACATATACATAAAAATATGAAAGAAACCTAGCAATTGACTCACCTTAGAAAAAGATTTGGCTGATGTCGAAGTCGAATAATGACTGGTTCGTCACTAACTGGCTAAGTTTAGGCACTTTCATATCTAGTAACTCTTTAAAGATCTCTTTATCTCTAGATAAAACTTAGTTGTTAAAGTTCCATTTGAGCCATGGTTTACCCCAGCTATAACTAAAGCCCCAAGGGATGTCAGAAGAAACAAAGAAAAAATAACTTTTCCAGTCATGAATGGAGGAGGGGGAGAGATGGACCAAACATACAATGAGGTCGGGGCGAAAAATACTACTAATCTTTCTCTGTTGGATATTTCTTCATGACAAACAATGCTTTGAAGAGAAAAATCCTAACCTCTATGGTAGCAAAGTTATAACAGATGATGAAAACTAAGATAATCCTAATGGTATTGGAGGTGACTTAGGTCAGATGTAACTTATAGAAATTCAAAACATTATATATGAAAGGATATAGGAAAAAACATAATCCAGACCGAAGTGCTTCATCATAAAAAAAAATACAGCCTTTGGAATGCCATGTAACTCGGTCATCCAGACTAGGGGCTATCAATTTGAAGTTCTCAGGGATAAGATACTTATCCCTAAGCTTCTTTAGGTTGGAATTGGCCAAGACTGAGGGTTCAGTATCTGGACCAAAATAGTCTAGAAATTTCTTATCGAAGACTCTAAACCATCTTCATCGGAGGTACTTGCTCTAGCGGTCGTCCGAGATGGATCGTCCATCTCAAGCTTGAGTTGGGGCTAGGTAGACTAAATTTTTCGATCACTTAGAACCATTTTCCCCCTCCTTTTATCACCACCATGGGAGGTGCTCTCTTAGAAAGACACTCTTAAGAAGAAAATAAACAAAAAGGAGGAAGGACTGGATAGAGAAAGCAACGGAAGAAAATCCTAAGTGAAAGATGCCCTAAACTTGAAAGTAGGAAAAAGAGATCTACCAAAGGGAAAAGAGACATTTTCTTTTGGCTTCGGTGGTTCTCCTTAGCTCTGGTGACGACCAGAACACCCTTTTCCTCCAATTGCCTGGATGCTGAGAAGCTTTCATAACATCTTTCATAGAACCTCTGCACTGAAAAGAGTAGTAAAATAATTCTCAAACAGTCACTACCCTATTTATAGAAGATGGCAACGGTTTAAATCAATCCATTAATGTTGGATTCAAACCACTTATCAGCAATCCAGGATAGCTACAGAGAGACCATTTCAATGCAACCCATTCTAATTAAGCCACATAAGTACAATCCGCATAATGGCTCAAGTGGTTAATAAAAAAGTGACACGTGCCTCACATTGCCTGGATTACAACAGAGCGGACAATAATGATTTTCTGCCTCTCCATGCTTTCTTAATTGCTAGGTACGGTGGCTATGGCGAAATCCCTTCAAACGAGGCAACATGTCGTTTTAAATCATTAAAAATTAATTCTGTCTATGGCCGTATGGCACAGTTATCGATGGAAGAAATTAAGAGATATCTTTTGAGAACGACTTTCCAAACCCATTACAGAAAATTCCATGTCGAGTCTGGAAGGTGGGGGGCAAGTGTTCATACAGTCAATTATCATTAACCATGTGGTAGTGTCAGAAAGATTATTGATTTGATGATATATTGATAATACAGTAACTGATGGTCATTGAGCTCCAGATCAGTAAAATATCGATCTAGAACTCTGACTGATCCATATCATGACTTAGTACAACTAATAGTCACTACTCTATTGACTATCCAGATTGGTAATATACCATACAGGCAAGCTAGATCGACAAATTACCATCCTCGTGACTATGACGACCTAAAAACTTGCTATTATGAAACGAGGTCGATCTTCAACCATCCTGCGGAGGTGGAGATTGATAATTCACCGTCAGATCAGTGGCTCACCATCATAGCTATCTTCATCCTTCAATGTCTGAAAGCATCTTTATGCCGAGATTAGGTTATCACTAACCTCACCAGCGATCAATCACCGTCGGCATTGCCTTAAGGCGAGATCGGTTAAAGGCCGAGCTGCCAACATGAAAATCAACTCAACATCAAAAAAAATTCAGAATTCTCCAACCTTTATATAGCTATCATCTAGCTAAGCTATAGTTATCTTCCAGCTATACTATAGCTAGTCTCCACATAGACTAATGGCGCACAACTACCATCAAGTTGGCAAGTTCGTTGCAACAAATTAACAGCTTAACAGACTCCAAATAGTTTAGACAGCCAAAACGAGTCTTTCTTTATAAATAGGGAGATAGGGTACCCTCCCGAAAGTAAGCACAAGATTGATACTCTACCGAAATTTGCTCTCGACTTTCCTACTCAAAGAAGATCGATCCTTTTTTTTACTCAAACCATCTTCTCTTATCTTCTAGTCTTCTATTTTCACTATCTATTCTCAAGACCTCAACTAACTTAGGCATCAAAGGATCCTAAACTGGAGGATATTCCATTGGTTCTTGTGACTTTCTTGCAGGCTGCTCTATGATGCACATTGATCCAACTTCAAATTAGCTCTTCAACGCATGTCCTCCCCAATGATCTGAAGTCTTGCTGCAACAGTATGCAAATTTTTCTTATCATTCCTATCATAATGCAAAATTTGCTATTAAAAGTACCATCTCCACTTTTCACTTTATTTTCTTTATGAGTTTGTGAAAAATAAAGTACTATATTCTCATTCTACTATGATTAAACTCATAATAAATGTCTTCACACTTTACATCGTGTTGCTCATTGACTTTTCTAATAAGCATGCCCATCTCGAGTTGTCATTTAGACAGGCAAAAAAAAGGTTAACCAGCTAGAACCAAAATTTATTTTATTAAATTATATAAATAATGAAAAATCCTTAATAATATGGATGATATGATGCACAACTATTCATGCTTGCTATGCACATGCTAGACACTACTTGTTATGCATAACCTCTCTCAATCAATCCTATCATTTTCTATTTTCATTTGCCAACTCATCCACAATCATATTTCTTTGATACTTAATCCCTCTGTGGTTTATTTTAACAAACATATGAAAAGCTTTAGGATGCATTTAATTACACTTTTTGATTTTTAATTTTTTTTAAAATATTTTTTTTGATTTTTGTTATCAAGCAAAAATAAAAAAAATAAAAAATATGTTTGGTAAATAAGTTGCAATATAGAAAAAAAGTATGAAAAATAAAAAAAATTATTTTATATATAAAATAATTATTTTTATTTTTATTTTTATTTTTTTTATTTTTATCAAATATTATTTTTTTAATTTTTATATTTTAAAAATAAAAATATATATATGTTGGTGCAGAATTTGGTTGATGTCGGATCAAGCTGGAGTCGAGAAAAACGAGGTCACCATCGGTGACCTGCAAAATAAAGTCCTCTCCAGAGTCGGTGTTGGTGGCTTCGGTAGGACCCTCCGACGGTCAAGTTAGCTCTGATCAATAAAAATGAAATGCTCAATGTAGAGTTCGACAGAGTTTTGGAAAGAAGAAGAAAGCTTAGAGAAAACGTATCTAGAGGATCTTTTTTTATAGGCGGAGCTTGTTGTAACTGTCTTGATTAATGACTGTTGTAACCGTCCTGATAAATATCGATTGTGATTGACTTGATAAATATCGATCGTATTATCTTGATAAATGATAATCATAATTATCATGATAATTATAACCGTTTAGTAGTGGGATCACCTATGACTGAATGAGGAGTTCGAAAAGAGTTCGACTCCCATAGAAGTTCGACTGCTGGAGAAGTTCGGAAGGAGTTCAGCTTCCGTAGAAGTCCGACTGCTGGAGAAGTTCGAAAGGAGTTCGACTTTTGTAGAAGCTCGGTTGCTAGAGAAGTCCGAAAGAAGTTTGGCTTTCGTAGAAGCTTGGCTGCCGGAGGAGTCCGAAAGAAGTTCGACTTCCATAGAAGTTCGACTGCTGAAGGAGTTCGGAAGGAGTTCGACTTCCGTAGAAGCTCGACTGGAGGAATCTGAAAGGAGTTCGATTTTCATAGAAGCTTAGTTGTTGGAGGAGTTTGGAAGGAGTTCGGCTTTCATAAAAGCTCGATCAATTGAGAAGGTTCGACTGGGGCTCGACCACTGAAAAGTTTGGCTAGGTTTGTCCACTGAGTAGTTCGGCCACTGAATAAATCTGACTGCTAGGAAGAGAATTTTTTATTACCAACTGCATTAGGCTAAGCTTCAGACTCGACTTCGGTGGAAGCAAAATTTATCCCCAACAATAGTCCTCCCACTTCCGAATTTGAGACTCAAAGGAAAGGAGTACAAAAAGGCAACTATCAAAGTCCTCTTCAAGGCTCTGCACCTTATCTCCAATCGAGGTTGAAAGTGTAGTTGAAGCTCGACGGAGATCTTATCTCCTGTTATTGTCGAGCACAATGGAGCTATCTTCGGAGCCTTCATCCCATCTAAAATGATCGAGGCTTTCGATTTTGCTCACGTTAGGATGAGGTTCTCCTCCTGTTTCTAACGGATATCTCCTACAGTCGAGGTTAATGCGAGCGCTCGGGGAAGATCTTGTCTCCTACAGTTGAGGTTGGCCTGGACCCTCGGAGCAGATCTTATCTCCTATAGTCGAGATTATTGTGGATGCTTGGGAAAGATCTTTTCTCCTACAGCCGAGGTTGGCCCGAACCCTCAGGGGAGATCTTATCTCCTACAGCCAAGGTTGTTGTAGACTTTGAGGCTCGATCTTTGACTTTGCTCATGTTAGGATGAGGTTCTCCTCCTATTCCTAACGGGTTGTGGGGGCCTTCAACTTTGTTCATGTTAGGATGAGGTTCTCCTCCTATTCCTAATGGACTGTGGGGGCATATAAGGACCGTTGTCAGTGAAGGAGAATCCTGATATCCCAGGGTCAGGTTCGTTCAGATCTGATTGGATCGAGAGGCATATTTTAAAAATTTTCTCTTAGATCCTAATCAGATCTGACATTTTCTAGACCTAATTTTACGATCTAATAAATAAAAAAATTAAATTAAATTAAATCTAAATTAATTTTATCTTGATTCTGGATAATCTAATTATCCGTTGATGATCTGCTGATTGCTTGAGGTTTTAGATCTAGCCATGCAAGCGTCTGACCTCTACCGGTATCCACTCGGGCTGGATCTAGAGATCTTCTTCTTCTTTTTTTCTTCAAAAATCAGATCTGAATCTGATTTGGAGGATCTTCAAAACTTCTTCTGAAGATCACCCATCGTCTCTGCAGCAGTGCTGCCTTCATCCTTTTTCGTCAACCTTTTCTTGCCTGACTCACACTAATCTGAAGCCCAACTACCTTAGGCGTGGAGAGGAGAGAGAGGATCAGAAAGGTGGTGTGGAGGAGGGAGAGGAGCAGCCTTGGAGCATGGGCTAGGAGAGAAGTCTATAAAAAGTGGGTGCAGACAGATCTTTATATAGACCCTGCTGCACCATGCAGTGCCACATCATCTCGACCAATCACGTTGCTTCGTTCAATCAAATCTAAATCTGATTGATGTGATGATATCACCTGATCCAATCAGATGAGAGACCCATAATTCATCCTAAGGTGGTGCCTAAGACTGATCAAAGTTCATAGGTGAGGGTCACCTAGTTTGAATCCAAGAAGCAACCTGGAGTCCCATCCGTATGGAACTCCAGACGTCCCTATCCATGGGCGCACGCCATCCTAGGCATGCGCTCCTTCCTTTCCAATTTCTAGAGAGGGGACAAGCCCCTATCTACTCTCCAATAAATGTATGATACATGGGTAGATGTCCAAGGGTCAAAGGTCAATGTTTGACCAAAGTCAAAAGACAAGAATTAGCAGATGATGAAAAATGGTAGGTGTTGTCTTAAATTTATCTCATAAATTAAGACAATCCTTTTCTAATCTGGATAAGTTTCAGTCAGACCAGGTAAAAGTATCTAAGTGAGCACAAACTCATTTGGCTCAGTCGAGACAACTTTTAATGATAGAAAAAAGAGAATGTTAGGTTCAATCGTGTACTAGCACGATTTTCTTGAACCTAATTGAATCTAATTCAAATCAATTGAACTGGATTAGTCTAATTGATGATATCTAGATCCAATGTGTGATCTAGTTAGATTTAGTTCTGTATAATAATGGAATATATCGTGATCTCCATCATCGATATCATCGAAACTTCTTTCGATGGATCAGAACTCTTCTGATTCTGACAACTAGAATGATCGATCATTTAAATCATTCTAATTACTCCCAAAATCCATCAGTGACACCTAGCAGTATATGGTGGCAATCCATCAAAATTGAAGATGAACCTTTTGATGTAGCTACTTGTATGATAAAGTTCTTCAATCTTAAGCCTCGATCAGATTAGGGTTAAAGTGAACTCGTCAAATCTTAATTTCTATCATATGATTTAATCATTCGATTCAAGTCCGATATAAAAATCTTAATAGAATTTTTTTCTATTATTTCACTCTCTGCCATGGCCATGGGCTTATGGACTTGATTCTCATGATCATCATAGGGCTGCTCCTCATCCACCGAGGTAGATAGATTCCATCTTGGTGTAATCCAATTTCTATAATGAACATGCTATAGCCAACATACACCTTAGGATTTCGAATGGCTAGGAGACCGAGTCATGGTATAGTCAAACTATAACACCCTCAAGGTGAACTACCGATGCACCTCAGATCAAAAAATCAGACATACCACTACAGCTTCGAGTCAGTCATCGATGAGAAGGTAGACTTTCTTATGACTACTCGAGGTGGTCATGCTCAGTGCCCTCGTTCTCTAACGAGTACCTATACTCTCGCTCTGATGTCTCTATACCATAGACTCAAGACTCATCTACTATAAAGAAGCGATTGTACACTAACCTTTCCGGATCAATCACCATCCTCATGATGATCCTACGGTCAGGAGCATTTTATGAGTTAATAATGAAAATTCTTGTCTTAAATTTTCAACTCTTGAAAATAAGAATTATCATTACCATTAACTCAAAGGATGTATCACAGATACTAAATACACATATGTGATAAAAAATAACCCATTTTATTATTTATAGTCAAAATTATAATTTTGCTCCTAGAAGTGTATTACAAGTGTCAGCCAATTCTGGCTTCTAGGGCACACATATCTAACAAACTTCCCACTTGATCCTAAAGCCAATTGGCTACAAATCTAAGTTCCATCTTCTCAAGGTGGGCTTCGATCTTCTGCTGGCCCAATGGCTTTGTAAGCGGATCCACCGCATTGTCTGCGGAGTCGACTCTCTTGACCTCGATGTAACCCTTCTCGAGATAATCATGGATGAGGTGGTATCGCCGCTCGATGTGCTTGGATTTTTGGTGAGACCTCGGCTCCTTAGCAAGGGCTATGATGCCATTATTATCGCATTACAGAGGAATGGCATCTGATGGCATCACTTCGATCTCTGCGGCAAACTTCTTGTACCAGAATGCCTTCTTTGCAGCTTCTGACACAGCGATATATTCTGCTTCCATGGTGGAATCTGCTATCACTGTCTGTTTGAAACTTTTCCAACTGATAGCTCCACCATTGCACAAAAATAGACTTCCCAGATGTCGACTTTCGATCATCTACATCGGACATAAAGTTCGAGTCTGTATATCCCTGGACTTGGAGTTCTCCATTACCAAAGACCAATAACATATCCTTAGTTCTTCTCAAGTACTTAAGGATACATTTCATAGAAGTCCAGTGTTCTTCATCCTGGATTCGACTGATATCTGCTTGTGACACTCACGGCATGGGCTATATCAGGTCGTGTACATAACATGGCATACATGAGGCTTCCCTATTGCTGAAGCATAAGGGATCTTGCTCATGCATTCTATTTTCTCAGGTGTGCTAGGGCACATCTTCTTGGAAAGATGAATGCCATGCCTGAAGGATACTAAACCCCTCTTAGAGTTTTCCATACTAAACCTCTTTAGTACTTCCTCTATGTACATCTTCTGTGAAAGTCCTAGCATCCTATTCGGTCTATCTCTATAGACCTTAATTTTTAGAATAAAGGATGCTTCTCCTAGGTCTTTCATGGAGAATTCTTTAGATAACCATATTTTAACTGTGGTCAACATGAAAATATCATTTCCAATAAGGAGGATGTCATCCACGTACAATACGAGGAAGACAACAGCGCTCCCACTGATATTTTTGAAGATACATGGCTCCTCCTCATTTTTGATGAAACCAAATATTTTGATCACATCATTAAAACGAGTATTCCAGCTCCGAGATGCTTGCTTAAGTCCATATATGGACCTTTGCAGCTTGCATACCTTGTGATCATCATCACTGGATGTGAAACCTAGTGGCTGTTCCATATAGATATCTTCCTCAAGATATCCATTTAAGAATGTCGTTTTCATGTCCATTTGTCATATTTCATAATCGAAATAGGCTGCAATAGCAAGCAATGTGCGGATGGATTTTAGCATAGCTACTGGCGAAAAGGTATCCTGATAGTCAATGCCTTCGTGTTGACTATAACCTTTTGCCACTAATCTAGCCTTGAATGTCTCCACATTCCATCTGCACCAATCTTTCTCTTGATAGATCCATTTACACCCAATAGATACTATACCTTCTGGAGGATCTACCAAGGTTCCAGACTTGGTTTGAGTGCATCGAGTCAATTTCTGACTTCATTGCCTCTAACCATTTCTCGGAGTCGATATCTGATATCGCCTCATTATAGATTTTGGGATCATCACCATGAACCCCATTACCTATGAGGAATATTTTCTCTACTATCCTCTGAAATAGTACCTAAGTACCTCTCAGGGGATGGAAAATCCTTTTCGATCTATGAGGTGGAGGAGGTAGTGTATTGATTGGCTTAACCTGATTTGGTTCCATTTGGTCCTTAGCTCGTTGCTCTTGTGAGACTTTCTCATCGAGCTTAATCTGCTTTCCAATGCCGCCATCTTGAATAAACTATTTTTCAAGAAAGATGGCATGTCGACTCACAATCACATTGTGATCTTCTGGAATGTAGAAATAATATCCTAATGACTCTTTAGGATATCCTATGAATCGAGCTCTAAAGGACTTAAAGTCTAACTTGTCCGCTTGTTATCTTTTGACATGAGTCCGGACAACCCCAAATTCTGAGATGACTCAGACTTGATTTCTTACCATGCCATATCTCATACGGTATGGTAGGAATGGTTTTGGAAGGAACCCTATTCAGTAAGTATATTGCAGTTAACAAATAGTATCCCCAAAAAAAAAAATCAGAAAGGTTTGTATAGCTCATTTTAGATCGGACCATATCTAATAGGGTCTGGTTCTGAAATCTCGTTGAGTTGAGGTATTCCTGATGGAGTCCATTAAGAGACTATGCCATTTTTCTTGAGATAGTCCAAAAATTCTCGACTAAGGTATTCACCTCCTCGATCTGATCGAAGAACCTTAATGAATTTTCTAGTTTGCTTTTTTACTTCATGTCTGAACTTCTTGAATTTTTCTAAGACTTCAGACTTATGTTTCATAAGATATACATATCCATACCTAGATAAATCATCGATAAAGATTATGAAGTAGACTAAGTTGCCTCTAGTCAGCACATCAAATGGGCCGCACACATCTGTATGTACTAGGGCAAGAAGATCCGTGGCCCTTTCTCCATGTCCTACAAAAGGGAGCTTAGTCATTTTGCCATGAAGATAAGATTCATAAATTGGATATGACTCAGAAGTCAATGGACTCAATAGCTCAATTTTCTCCAATTTGTTAACCCTATCTTCTGCTATATGACCTAATCTTAGGTGCCATAGATACCTATCATTAGGACTATCCCTAGGATGTTTTGATTTTATGGCATTCACATTTTGCTCGAAATTAAAAATAGATACATCAACATGTAACTGATAAAGATCGTTAATAAGGAAACCACTTGCAATTTTATTTCTTTCATAAAGAATGTTACAATGGTCCTTAAGAAAACTAATTACATAGCCTTCTAATGCAAGGCAAGAAATAGAAATCAAATTTCTGCTTGCTGTAGGCACATAATAACAGTCTTTTAATACTAAGTCTAAACTAGATGGTAGTCGAAGAGGGTATGTTCCACGGCCACGGCAGCAACTCTTGCTCCATTTTTGATGCATAGGATCATCTCACCATCCCTCAGCCTCCTGCTATCCTCAAGATCCTGCATAGAAGTGCACAAGTGAGCACTAGAACCAGAGTCAAGCACCCAACTGGATGCAGAAGAAATCGTAAGGTTAGACTCAATAACGAGCATACCTCCAGAAGGACCTGCCTCCTTCTTCTTTAGGGTGGCCAGGTAAGTAGGACAGTTCCACTTCTAGTGGCCGTCATTGTTGCAATGAAAATACTTTTTTTATCAGCGGCCTTCTTCTTCAGCTCTATCTTTTTTCTTTTTCCCTTCCATCCTTCTGCTTTTTCATAGACTTCTTCTTCTTTCCAAAAGACTTTCTCTTGGAAGAAGTCCATTCCATAGCAAGTACTGAGCCTTTAGAACCTTTCATGGAAAGCTCAGCGGTAACCAGCATGTTCATAAGTTCGGCCAAGAAATTTTGAAGTTTATGCATATGGTAGTTCATGATGAACTGCCCATATGCATCAGTCAAGGATTGCAGAATTATATCATTCTACAGATCCAAGTCTAACCTCACTCCGAGCTTCTCAAGCTCTTTCCAAGTCCTTGATCATCATCAGACAATGATCTTGGACTGACTGCCCATCACGCATCTTAGCCTTGAACAGTCGTTTAGTGACTTGATACTTGGCTGCACGACTCTGTTCACCAAACATCTCCTATAGGTGAGCCAATATTTGGCGAGCAGTTCTGATATCTTCATGTTGGCGCTGAAGCTCATCAGACATCGAGCCCAACATGTAGTATCTGGCCTTATTATCTTCGTCAGTCCACTTATCCAGAGATGCTCTCTGTTCAGCGGATGGATGAGCTGGTAAGGTGGGAGGGTCCTGGTCCAATACATGAGTTAACTTCTCAAAACCCAAAATGATTTTGAAGTTTCAGAGCCAATCCTTGTAATTTAGTCCGGTCAGTCTATGGGTGTCCAGGATTCGTGCTAGTGGGTTGGATGCAGATATTTTTCTATAGAGAGTCAAAGTTTCTAGTTAGATATTGTAATTAAGACTTAACCAATTTATTTAGAGAATTTTATTTTTAAATAAATTAGCTTCCACTATTTTTTCGAATCTCTACACTTTCTCTGTAGAGATGCAAAAATCTCATGATTACTGATTTCTAGTGGGTGGTGCAGTCCCACCGACTGACTCATCACCTCACCTAACAGTTATTGGTGATGGGTTAGCCAATGAGTGAACAACTCTTGTTCAATGATTCTCTAATCATGATGCACCCAAACTTGATCTCTAATTCATGAATCTCACCGTGTCCAAAATATTGATCCACTTCCTTAGTTAAGTCAGACCCACCATTTGCACATAGATTGGATTTTTAATTGAGTCTCTCACTGTATCCAAAATATTGAGCCCAATTCATCCTCCAGCCTATAGCATCCAATGCCTAATAGACATGGTTGCATCTTTCCTGGTGCAACTGAGCCACTATAACCAGCCGAGAACAATCAACCCGAAGAAGGGCCCGCACATCTACAATGGTGGAAGATCTTAGACTTAATCTTTTCTTAGGAAGATTTGATTTAGGTCTCATTAAACTAGACTTGACATAGTCATAACCATTATGACTAACCTAGTGGCATGGGTTAGCTCGGATTATTGACCACCTCAGATCAGAACTGAGTCAACAAACATGGCCAGGTAAGTGAGACCGGTGGAAGGGATATGCCATTAACTCGATAAGAATGCATTCGAGTCGAGTAGCTTCTAATTAAAAATCAATCGATCGTATCTGCCAAACTTACCTTAGACACCAAATTATTGAGCCAGAACCAATCGGATTAGCCTACAATCCAGACTCTAACCACTGAGCCTAATTAGGTCTTAGCTTGATCGATCACTCACGTGACTCGATCTTGATCCAGACTTAATCCTATTAGGCTGGTCAATTTAAGCATTGTTGATCCCATCTAACCAACTCTTGATTCGGTTTGATCAACCGCTAGACCTAATTGAGCTACCCAAGTCCGAACCCAATTTTATGAATATGTCTTAGATCTGAAAATTCTTAATTTTAGATCTAATATGTTTTATATTCTTAATTTTTAATTAAGTTTAGGGTTTAAAAATAAAACATACAAATAAGATCTTAGGATTTCAGGATCTAAGATTTTGTAGAAAGTAAGTTTTTAATTTTTGATTCAGGACGAATGCGCAACACTCCTACACATCATAAGAACACCCCATCGAATGAGAGAAAAGAGGTCTTTAAGCCCTACTTTATTCTTATGACTGGATGGCCAAGGGGAACGTCTTAATCAGAAATATAACTAATCTACAAAAACTAATTAGATATAAGCATATATCACATATAAGAGAATTGATCTAATTAAAACATGTTTTGCATTCATCTCATGTATCATGCATGCATGTTTTTCAGATCTAAATTATCTCATAATCATCTAAAAAATTAAATTTAAATTTGATCTTATCAAATAAAATTTAATCTAGACCCTATTGTAGAACTATTCTACAACTAGTCTAAACATGCAACTATCATATCTCATATGAATAAATTAAATTAAATTTATTTTCTATTTTTAGATCTGATTATAACATTTATAAGATCAAAAAATAGTAAATAAATAGATCTAAAAATTATATTTAATTAAATAAAAATTATGATTATACTAGACTATACATAGAATAATTCTATTTCTAGTCTAGTTATGTATCTCATACATATTAGATCTAAATTAATTAATTTTAATTTTTTAATTTTAGATCTAATCATATCTCATGTGATATCTGAAATCATAAATTTATCAGATTAAATTAGATCTAAATAAATTTTATAAGAACCTGGCTCTGATACCAGTTGAAGGAAAATCCTGATTTCTCGGGATCAGGTTCGTTCAGATCTGATTGGATCGAGAGGCGTATTTCAAAAATTTTCTCTTAGATCCTAATCATATCTAACATTTTTTAGATTTAATTTTATGATCTGATAAATAAAAAAATTAAATTAAATTAAATTTAAATTAATTTTATCTTGATTCTGGGTAATCTAATTAATTATTGATGATCTATTGATTGCCTGAGGTTCTAGATCTAGCCATGTAAGCGCCTGACCTCTATCGGTATCCACTCGGATTGGATCTAGAGATCTTCTTCTTCTCTTTCTTTTTTCCAAAAATTAGATCTGGATCTGATTTGGAGGATCTTCAAAATTTCTTTTGAAGATCACTTGTCGTCTCTACAGCAGTGCTGCCTTCTTCCTTTTTCGTCAGCCTTTTCTTGCCTGACTCGCACTAATCTAAAGTCCAACTACCTTGGGCATGGAGAGGAGAGAGAGGATCAGAAAGGTGGCATGAAGGAGGGAGAGGAGTAGCCTTGGAGCATGGACTAGGAGAGAAGTCTATAAAAAGTGGGCGTAGACAGATCTTTATATAGACCCTACTGCACCATGCAGTGCCACATCATCCCGGCCAATCACGTTGCTTCGTTCAATCAGATCTAAATCTAATTGATGGGATGACATCATCTGATCCAATCAGATGAGAGGCCCACAAATTCATCCTAAGGTGGCGCCTAAGACTGGTCAAAGTCCATAGGTGAGGGTCACCTAGTTTGAATCTAAGAAGCAACCTGGAGTCCCATCCGTATGGGACTCCAGACATTCCTATCCATAGGTGCACGCCATCCTAGGCATGCGCCCCTTCCTTTTCAATTTTCAGAGAGAGGACAACCTCCTATTTGCTCTCCAATAAGTGCATGACACATGGGCAGATGTCCAAGGATCAAAGATCAATATTTGATCAAAGTCAAAAGACAAGAATTAGCAGGTGATGAAAAATGGCAGGTGTTGTCTTAAATTTATCTCATAAATTAAGACAACCCTTTTCTGATTTAGACAAGCTTTAGTCAGATTAGGTAAAAGTACCTAAGTGAGCACAAACTCATTTGGCTCAGTCGAGATAACTTTTAATGATAGAAAAAGGAAAATGTTAGGTTCAATCGTGTGCTAGCACGATTTTCTTGAACCTAATTGAATCTAATTCAAATCAATTGAACTGGGTTAGTCCAATTGATGATAGCTAGATCCAAATCCTTATTTGTGTGATTTCAGTTAGGTTCAGTTCTATATGATAATGGGATATGTCGTGATCTCCATCATCGACATCATCGAAACTTCTTTTGATGGATCAGAACTCTTCTAATTCTGACAACTAGAATGATCGATCATCTAAATCATTCTAATTACTCCCAAAATCCACCAATGATACCTAGCAGTATATGGTGGCAATCTATCAAAATTGAAGATGAACCTCTTGGTGCACCTACTTATTTGATAAAGTTCTTCTATCTTGAGCCCTGATCAGATTAGGGTTAAGGTGAACTCGTCAAACCCTAATTTCTATCATATGTTTAATCATTCGATTCAAGTTCAATGTAAAAATCTTAATAAAAACTCTTTCTATTATTTCACTCTCTACCATGGCCATGGGCTTATGGACTTGATTCTCATGATCATCATAGGGCTGCTCCTCATCCATCAAGGTAGATCGATTCCATCTTGGTGCAATCCAATTCCTATAATGAACATGCTATAGCCAACATACACCTCAGAATTTCGAATGGCTAGGAGACTGAGTCATGGTGTAGTCAAACTATAACACCCTTAAGGTGAACTGCCGATGCACCTCAGGTCAAAGAACCAGATACACTACTGCAGCTTCGAGTCAGTCATCGACGAGAAGGTAGACTTCCTTATGACTAGTCGAGGTGGTCATGCTCAGTGCCCTCATTCTCTAACGAGTATCTATACTCTCGCTCTGATGTCTCTACATCGTAGACTTAAGACTCATCTACTATAAAGAAGTGATTGTACACTAATCTTCAGATCAATCACCATCCTCATGATGATCCTACGGCCAGGAGCATTTTATGAGTTAATAATGAAAATTCTTATCTTAAATTTTCAACTCTTGCAAATAAGAATTATCATTACCATTAACTCAAAGAATGTATCACAAACACTAAATACATATATGTGATAGAAAATAATCTATTTTATTATTTATAGTCAAAATTATAATTTTGTCCCTAGAAGTGTATTACAAGTGTCAACCAATTCTGACTTTTAAGGCACACATATCTAATAGTCAGAGCCTCTTCTCCCATCTCATCTAAAATGAATGAGGTCTTCGACTTTACTCACGTTAGGACGAGATTCTTCTCCTGTTCCTAACAGACTGTAGGGGCACATAAGGATCGTTGTCAGGGCCTCTCTCCCCATCTCGTCTAAAATGAACGAGGCCTTCGACTTTGCTCACATTAGGACAAGATTCTCCTCCTGTTCCTAACAGGACGTGGGAGCATATAAGGGCCGTTGTCAGGGCCTCTTCCTCCATCTCGTTCTAAATGAACGAGACCTTCGACTTTGCTCACGTTAGGACGAGATTCTCCTTCTGTTTCTAATGGACTGTGGGGGTACATAAGGGCCATTATCAAAGCCTCTCCCCTCATCTCATCCTAAATGAACGAGGTCTTCGACTTTGCTCACGTTAGAACGAGATTCTCCTCCTGTTCCTAACGGGCTGTAGGGGCACATGAGGGTCATTGTCAGGGCCCCTCCCTCCATCTTGTCCTAAATGAATGAGGCCTTCGAAGCTCGGGAGAGATCTTATCTCTGACCGAGGTTGGCTCGGTCGCTCGGGAGAGATCTTATCTCTGATCGAGATTAGCACGATCACTTGGAAGAGATCTTATCTCTAGTCGAGATTGACATGATCGCTCAAGAGAGATCCTATCTCTGGCTGAGATTGGCCCGGTCGCTTAGAAGAAATCTTATCTCTAGTCGAGGTTGGCACGGTCATTCGAAAGAGATCTTATCTCTAGCCGAGATTGGTGCGGTTGCTCGAGAGAGATCTTATCTCTAACCGAGGTTGAAGCTCGGACGCTCGGAAGAGATCGTATCTCTAGCCGAGGTTAACGCGGTCGCTCGGAAGAGATCTTATCTCTAGCTGAGGTTGAAGAACTTTGATCGACTCATGTTAGGACGAGGTTCTCCTTCTGTTCCTAACACGGTCACTATTGACTACTTCTTTCCTATCATCTCATAGTTTTTGCATATTTTTTTGTATAGTTTTTACATAGTTTTTTTTCTGTCATCACATAATTTGGAGCGAGCTCCTCTTGGTTTTGATGCTGAAGATGACGGATCGCCAAAGTACCAAGCTTCTCCTAGATGTGGCATCGATGATACGGGAGGCGATCGATCTTTTTGTTGTTCCTCCATCATTTGTGGTTCTGGCTATGGCAGCATCCTCAGTCGATCTTCTCCTACTTCAGACTGACGTCCAAGGAACCGACCCAGCTGGCCTCTCCTGACGAGCTTCTCGATTTCGTCTCGGAGTTGAACATATTCTTCAGTATCGTGGCTGTGGTCGCGATGATAGAGATAGTACTTGCTTCGATCGTGCTTGTTTGGGGGAGATCATAATTCTTCTAGTCTTGGCAGCTGATTCCTAATTTTCTTCAAAACTTGAGCCTTAGAAGCACTGAGGGAGGCATAGTTGTAGAACCTTTTGGGAGGAGAACTTCTTCGTGCCCTTTTATCGGGGCTTCCTTGATGACGAGTTCGAGGAGTTCAGGCTCGCTTGTATCCAAGGAGAGTCCGTGAGCGCGGTCGAACTTCATTCGATCCTCCATCGATGGTGGGTTTATTAGACTCGTCCGCCCACCGCTCTCCTACGACTTCTTCGTCCTTCAATTTGAAGGCTTCTTCCGTACGGACATATCTCTCGACCCGGGCTAGCAGATCGACAAAGTCCCTGGAGTACTTTTTTTTCAGAAAAAATAGCAAATCATTCTTCTGAAGGCCGTCCTTGAGTGCGGCCATTGCAATAGATTGGTCTAGGTTCCGGACCTCCAATGCCGCGATGTTAAATCGGGTGACATAAGCCCGGATGAATTTCTTCTGCTTCTGCTTGACATTCATCAAAAAATCTGAATCTCGATGTGGACGTTTGCTGCTGACGAAGTAAGCCACGAACTGATGGCTCATCCGATCAAAAGAGAAGATCGTACCCGATTTCAATGCTGAGTATCAATTTTTTGCTACCCCCTCAAGGTAGATAGAAAAGCTCGACATAATATGGCATCTGGTGCACCGTGAAGCAGCATCATGGTTCAGAAGGTCTTCAGATGATCAACCAATTCAGAAGTTCCATCGTAACTTTTAAGTTGAGGGAGCTTGAAGTTCGATGGAACGAGCTCTTGCATAATTTGGGGAGAGAAAGGAGAATCGGTGCAGACGTCGTCATGGTGAGCTGGAGCGACGTGGTCGGGCTCCTCAATCCATCGGTCCATCTTGCATAGTTTATGATTAAGGACGTCATCTCGATCGCAGACCTTGGAGGGCTTCCGACTACAGATGGAGAAGATCTCCTTCAGAGGAGAACTATGTTCCGAACTTGGATCCTTTACTCTCTGTTTTTTCTTCCTAATGGCGACGGGCATGCTAGCCTAAATGCTCTTCCTTGGAATCGATTCTTAACATCCTGATGGTGGATTTCTTGGTGAAGTCATCATGAAAATTATCGCATGGCCTGTACTATCTTGGTGAGGCCTTGAACCCGCTGCATCAATAGGTTAAACTGCTCCGGATCCACTATGGCTGCAGGTGGAGCTTGAGTTATCAGAGCTGAAGTGGGAATTGATGTATCTGGATAGGATCTGACTGCAGAAGTCATTGATCGTCGGATCGAAGCTTTCTTGGGAGGCATTTTTTTCTATAAAGAACTCTAGATCGCTGCTGAGCACTCCTTTAAGATCAAGAGAACCTAAAGAACAGAGACCCCTTCCTCTAGCGCCAATTCTATTAGTGCAGAATTTGGTTGACGCCGGATCAAGCTAAAGTCGAGAAAAATGAGGTCGCCATCGATGACCTGCAAAATAAAATCCTCTCCGGAGTCGGTGTTGGTGGCTCCGGTAGGACCCTCCGACGGTCAAGTTATCTCTGGCCAACAAAAATGGAGTACTCAGTATGAAGTTCGGCAGAGTTTCGAAAAGGAGAAGAAGCTTAGAGAAAATATATCTGGAGGATCCCTTTTTATAGGCGGAGCTTGTTGTAACTATCTTGATTAATGACTATCGTAACCGTCATGATAAATGCCGATCGTGATTGACTTGATAAATGCCGATCGTGTTGTCTTAATAAATGACAATCATAATTATCGTGATAATTGTAACCATTCAGTAGTAGGATCGTCTGTGACTGGATGAAAAGTTCGGAAGGAGTTTGGCTCTCTTAGAAGACTGACTGCTGGAGGAGTCTGGAAGGAGTTCGGCTTTCATAGAAGTCCGACTGTTGGAGTTTGGAAGGAGTTTGACTTCCTTAGAAGCTCGGTTGCTGGAGGAGTCCGAAAGGAGTTCGACTTTCATAGAAGTCAGGCTGCTGGAGGAGTTCAGAAGGAGTTCGGCTTCCGTAAAAGCTCGATTGTTGGAGAAGTCCGAAAGGGGTTCGGCTTTCGTAGAAGCTCGGTTGCTGGAGGAGTCTGGAAGGAGTTCGACTTTCGTAGAAGTTCGGCTGCTGGAGGAATCCGAAAGGAGTTTGGCTTCCACAGAAGCTCGACTGCTGAAAAAGTTCGGAAGGAGTTCAGCTTCCGTAGAAGCTCGGTCGGTTGAAGAGGTTCGACTGGAGCTCGGCCACTGAGAAGTTCGGTTAGGTTTGTCCGCTGAGTAGTTCGGCCACTGAATAAATTCGGCTGCTAGGGAGAGAATTTTCGATTACCAGCTGCATTAGGCTAAGCTTCAGACTCGACTTCAATGAAAGCAGAATTTATCCCTAATAATATATTTTTTTTAATGACTAATCAAATGCATCCTTAATAAGCTAAAATATAAATAAGAGAATAACTTAATCAATTAAGTCCATATTCTCAATACCGAGGTCGCACTACAACCTATAGTCTTGGACTTGACTTGTTGACTTATTGGTTGGGCAAGGAGCTCGAGTTAGATTTCTATAGCATTTTGAAACCAAGTTCAAACCTGCCAAGAAAATTAGAATATGGTTGACGCAAAACTACTCTATTTGGATCACAAAACACGTTAGGGCATGGGACTCTTTTTCCACCAATCCGACTCTATTCACATTTTAATTAATTCAATCGATCAAAAAGTAACTGAAAGAAATCTTTTTGATCTCCTTTCCCATCAAATTTGATTTATAATCTAATTAAATGAATCCAAAAGGCAACAAAATTAATATAGTTTTATAACACTTAATTTACAGCGTTTTATAATGGGCATCAAAAAGTAAAAGCTAAAATCATACTGCCAATTAATCTATCGTATGGAACCACCACCATATCGTTAGCGAGCTTTTTTTTTTCTAAAATCATTTTCTTATTTTGAATTAAAAAGCGACAGCTGCAGTAACCCAATTCTTAATAGAATTAGATTTTTTATTACAATTTTGAATGGGATTCGATTTCCAATCCTTCCTAGTTCGGCCCTGTTGGCTTTGTCGATTCCCAGTTCCGTTTCACGTTCAGTGACCGTGCCTTGTTATATGTATAGTCGGTGCCTCCGAAGCCGCGGTCTGCTTGTTCCTCCATCCTCCGGCCACCACATCAAAGAAACCCCAACCCTAACTCTAATTCCCTCTGCTCCCATGGCGTCCTCCTCCTCTTCTTCCACCGGGAGCGACCGCGATGAGGCCTTCGACGAGGACATGGAGGCTCTGAGGAGGGCGTGCATGCTGACTGGCGCCAAGCCGGTCGCCATCGACGACTCCGACTCCGATTCCGGCGGGGAGAGCAGCAGCACCGATGACATCGATCTCCTCCACCGCCTCCAGGAGCGATTCTACATTCCCTCCTCGGATGCCGATTCCCTGCCCTTCATCAAACCCCTCTGCTCTCGCCCGCCACCCGATTCTGATGAGGAGGATGATTTTGAAACCCTACGGGCCATCCAGAAGAGGTTCACCCGGTATGAGAGCGGTAAGCATTGGAATGTCCGTTTTCTTGGCTGTTTTGTTAAAGCATGAATTACTGCCACCAAAATGACTTCCAGCAACTAGCACCTAGGTGGTTTGCCTTACCCCTTAGGCAACGTGGTAGTACTAGCATCAAAGCTTCAAACTATTCATCTAGGATGACATCTGGGAACTTGACACAGTGGTCGCTGTTGTGCAAGCCTTTTTGACTCGAACTAGGCATTGGAAATCTTTCTTTTTTTTTCCCCTTCCCAAACATACAAGTTATAACAGCCATGGTCATGCAGACAGAGTTCTGTGTGTCTACGGTACTTTAATTCAGGAAGTGTTGAATTTGCTACATTTTTTTGTTTTTTATTTAAGCAAATAGATATTTGATTAAAGTTGCATGTTTAATCAAGCATCTCTAAACCAAGGTTAGTTTGGAGTTTGAAAGATTTTCAGAGGAGATTTGAGCAACAAGGACAAATGAAAAAAAAAAAGGAAGCTGGATGTGTTGTGATGACCATTAGGAGAAGAAGAGAGCATCTTCGTTGAATTTTGTGCTGTTTTGTTTAGAAGCGTGCCACATTTATAAGCCTCTTGGCACCATGTTATAGGAATTCAAATATAGGTGGGTTTCTTTTTTGTAAAAGATAGAAGGAAAGTCTAGTCACTAAAGCCTAGAGGGGATCTTTATGGATGTTGTATATAGCAGAAGTTCTGCACTTCTAATTCTAATCTCAATATTTGCGCCATAAAATTTGGATCTATATTGAATCTCATACATGTAGAAATCTCAATCACTTAAATGATCCTAAGGTTTGTAAGTCTCACTTAAATTGAGACTGTATGACCTTGATTCTGCCAAATCAGGATTTTGTATTATTGCCGTGACATTCTGTATCTTTTATTTTCTTCTTTCTATCCTTCACTTTATCCTATTTTTGTTTCTTTTTTTTTTTTTTAAATTATGAAAACATATTTGCCACATTGTACAGACATATGGACTCTTTGCCCTATTTTGTATTCTTTCTTCATTATAAGAAACTTATCTTCTATTTTATTTGGACAGATTGGCTCTTTAGAATAACGGCCTCTATTTTTAACAGTCAATATTTCTCAGCTCCAACCAGTTATGTCATTCATATCATTGTTTGGTTATAAATTTCATGTGTTTTACACTTGTAGGGATTTTTGATATGGGTTTCCTTATATGTATGGTCGTCAACTCCTTGGAAAGTTTTATTTATCATTAAGTTATTTCTTGCAGATGCTGTTGGAAGGAATTCTCAGAACTCCATACAAGATACTGAGATGGTTGTTGGTGGTATGACATCGGAGCAAGAAAATCATAATACATTGCCCAAGAATGGGAAAAGCATGGAACTGAGTGAAGAGCTTCTTGCTTCTGGTTTCACTGAACATGCTGAGGATGGAGCATGCAATCTAAATATTGGGGGTTTCATGAAATCTCGATTCCCAAAGTCTGCGAAGTTCTTTGTTGATGCCCTCAAGAAGAACAGGTCATGCCAGAAGTTTATTAGGAGGAAGCTGATAGAAATTGAAGCAAAGATTGAAGCAAATAAGGAGCTGAAGGAACGCCTTAAATGTCTTATGGACTTTCAGGTTGCCTGCAAAAGGAAAGCAGGGCGTATATTAAGTCAGAAAAAGGATCCTCGTGTCAGGCTAATTTCAATGCGAAAACCAAGGACCATTAAAGATTCCAAGGTTAACATCCTCACCTTTATGCTCTTGACTTTGACTTCTTTGTTGTTATGCCGAAGAATTGCCTTGTGTCAAATTGTGCTTTTTTGAAGATAATACAAGTGTTTTTTCATGCAGCAAAATAAAAATGTTTATTGTTCCTTTTTTCACTCGCATATGCGCATGCATACATCAATATGTCTTGAGATGTACTTAAGGTGTATCTAATTTTGTCTATGTAAACAAATGTATCATATATATACATATTGCATATTTGTCTATGAAATGCATGAATTTGCATCACTAAATTTACATACATGTGTCCCTTGTGTGTCCATTTGCATACGCATGCACGTTTATGGGCATGTGTGCAAACATATACACATGCAAATAGCAAATGATATATGTGCGTACACACAAATAGAGAATGCTCCTAATATTTAATGTATTATAGTTGGAATTTAGTTCACATTGGTGGTTTATGAATTTTTATTTGTTTGCTTGCCTGCCCGCCCGCCTGTCTGTTTGTCTTATTATGTTTTTTTTGATATTTTGTTTGGTGTACTAGTCTCATCAGAAGTGAAGTGATATAATCATTACATAGAGGCTCTATTTGTTTATCAAGAAGATGAAACTAAGCTAACTTTGTGAAACTAATTAAAGAAGAAATAAAAATGAGAAGTTTGTCATGCTTGATTTTGCTAAATATTTTTAGAGTGGTTAAGGTTTGGTAACTTTGTGAAATAACATGAGAAGTTTGTCATTTTGGATTTTGCTAAGTATTTTCAGGGTGGTTAAGATATGTTTGATCTATTTTAGTGTACTTGACTTTTGCTATTTTCTTTAAGGATAACACCAACTTGGGAAAAAAATCCGTCTTTAGTGAAATTTTGACATTTTTGCTGTTGTCTTTGAGGATAACCACAATTTGGAAAAGAAAATTTTGTGGCCTCTTAGAGAAAAATTGACATGCTATTTTCTTATTTTTCTTGCTTTGAATTTCCTTTCATTGACAAACAATGGGAAAAAATGATTCTAGTATGTCTTCTTTTCTCGTTCTATATTAACAACCAAAAAAGCTTAAGAGTGCATTGTGGAAAAAGGAAGCCTTTGTATGTAGTATTCTATGCTATTACAAAATATAGGGGCAGTCTTATCCATTTTTTGTTGACATTGTAACCTAATTTAATCTATATTCCTACATGTACACATAGATATGTAATTGTGTATTTTATATGCATGGGATTGCGAACTTTTTACTGATAATAACTTTAAATGGATTTATGTACTGGTTTAACCTATACATAAAATTCTAGAATACTAAAATATGGTCTACTGACTTTGTTGGGGGTTAGATTGAATAGAATAGGCTGATGGGAAATCAATTTAGAAGTTTGTGGAAAGGACTCAAGAAACCTTGTATCTAGACTCATAAGAGGCTGTGAGTAAAACATTTAATCGACATCGATGGGTGGCCTTATATATTTATAAAGTAAAAAGAAAAGTTGAGAAAAATCTTTGCCCGTGTCGGTGATTACAAAAAGAAGAATGTATGTAATAATGGTGGAGCATGCAACATATACGGGTCTACAATGCATTGCCACTCAAAATCAAGATATTGGGTTGGAGTTGTGAATCGATTCATAATTCAAGCACAACCAATAGATATTCGAACCCCTTTACTTGCAAGAATGCGTCTTGGATCTAGCAATTATATCATGATCAGAGTCCCACTTATGGTGACCGGTCATATTGGGAGATGCATTAGGTATTAATTTGGGTTAACAATTGGGAAACTATGGACTCAACTAATATTGAGAACTTCATATACTGTTGGAGTATTATAGATGATACTGTTGAACATGTACGGGCTTCTTCTAATGAAAAATGAAATTCGTTGAGTATTTGGTTTGTCCCATATTTATCCTGCTTTTCAATGTCCTATAGACTTATGTGTAACCACTAAGACTCGGGATATAATCCATCACATGAATATTTCACCAAAAAGTTCAATTTTAGTTCAAAATGATCAATATGTAGAATCAGAACAAGTGATTGCTGTGCTGGAATGTCCACTTTCATTTTAAGGAGAAGGTATGAAAGTGAAAACATATTTATTTTAAAGCAAAGGGAGAAATGAATTGGAGTACCAATGTCCACCATGCATTTAAATATACACATGGTAATGTTCACCCATTACCAAAAACAAGTCATTATGGATATTAGCAGGAGGATTTGTAGATCCATATAGCATCTTTTTTCGCTCCACAAAGATCAAGGTCAAATGAAATTTCATCCTTTCCTTTCTTGTAAAAATGTAGGAAAATATTTGACTATTCAAGACCTGATCGAACCATATTCAGTGAAATAAAAGGGTATGAAATTGCTACTTAAATAAGGACATTTTCCCAAGTATTCTCTTAAGCTTGAAAGCAAATTCACCGGTAGTCGTTAACTGGCCGGAAAAGGCCTGGAATGGCCATAGGAAGAGCACATTTGGCAGTGGGGTTAATGAGACAGGGATAATTGGTCTTGAGAGATGTTTTCTCTTCTTTGGGGAAATATTTTGGAAAAGATGTTGACAGAATCCAGAGCTGATGCCTTTTAGAGTGGAGTGTTGAATCTAAAGGCATCTATCTAATTTTATGGGACCTAGTATGTGAGCCTAAGTTGGAAGGGGTCTAGCCCTCAGATGCTTGATGCCAATTAACCTAGCATTTTGGGGACAATTGGGTGAAGGTCCCTGTGTGAAGAGAGGACTGTGTAGAATCTTGTCATGTTTTACCTACAAAAAATGAATATAGTCATTCACAAAGTAGAGCAAATTGTATATACTAACACGGTAAGACCTATGATGTTAGAGCTGTACACATCATCATCATGATCCAAGTCTTTCCCATCATGGGTCTGTTATAGAGTGCAACTTGAAGTTGAGAAGGCTTTTTGATAGAGCAGATTAACTGACTATGAGCTTGTCCTCGACCCTCTGGGAAACAAATTTATTCAATAGCAGGGGCTTGTCATGAAACCTATTTGGGCAATTGGCAAGTAGAGAGATATCCCTTATTGCTCACAGTTTAAGCTCATGCAATTAAGGAGCAGCCCTCCAAAGTTCCTCTAAATCTTGAGAGGGTCAAGATGAACATGGAAGATGATAACTTTTGATATAGATAGCTATGTTCATCTGTAAGGTGCAAACAACCTACGTTCCAAATGAAATGCAATTCCATTATGACATTATATTTGTCTGTGATAAAAGCACTTGACTTATAGGTCTTGCAAAAACCATCAGAAAGAAAAAAATATTATATTAAAAATTTTCAGTACCTATTATTTGAAAATTATATGGCCATCATTTTAACTGGTAAAAAGAGCTTTGGCCATTCATTATTTGAGGCATTGTTATGAAGTATAAACTAAGTACATTTTGGATTGTATGCTATTGTATATGATTTTTGATGCATTTTCCCTTACATTATTGGAAACTTCCTTACTTTTCAAGAATGTATCTTCTAATGGGAATATGATTAGATTGTCATGTCATGGCCACCTATGTTTGGCACCAACACTTTGTGATTTTAATCAAATTAAATGGTATTACATGGGTACATAAGGTCACCAGATTAAGTCATTAACATAATTTTGGTAAAACTGTTTATTATTTTTCATAGAGCAGTGTCATTGCAAAGATTCAATCTGTTTCACCTGCTGGATTTTTTAACAACTTAAACTGGTTTTAGGTCATGTCAACATGAAAGACAGATGCAGAGATTCTTCAAAGCTTGTTACCATCCAAAGACTGTCTCCTTCGAGCCTTTTACATGTTCTTCATGGGTTCAATATAAGTCATTTGGGCATAGATCATAGATATCCAAAACCAATTTCTTTTATGTACGGGGCCTAGAGAAAACCACCATATCTTAAGATTTCATATGCATGGACTTCATGCATTTACAACAAGTGCTAAATGTTCTGTGCAACTGTATGAGCTTTGTTTTTGATCAAATTGTTAATCATATATTTTTAATCAACCAAGTGTACTTGATTACCTTGACTTACCCATCATCATGGAGCATGTCGGTTCCAAGATTCAGTTCATGCTTCCAGTTGATATTTTCTTTAAAACCTCTTTTGCCAGGATATTACATTACTTCCGCCTGGACTGATATTGAGTTTACTTGCATAACTAGGCTCAAAAGACATCGGTCAATTCTAGTGCTATCAAGGTGTGTGCCGTCTATCTTTATACAAAGCAAACATCCAGCATGGCTGCTGGATTTTTATGTGAGCGCATGAGTTTCACTTAGAGATGGGTGAGGCTGTGCATCTCACTTCACTTTTAAGTGAACTTTTTTAAAATGAAACTGAACTCTTTAATATATGAATAACAGATGAAACGGGTAATAACTAAAATGGGGAGTATATTTATCAGATCTTCCATAAATAATCATGATATGTGGAATCACAGCTATCATTAAAGATTCCTTTGTGTTGAATAAATCGTGTTCATCACCATTCTGCAGCGCTAGTAATAGGGACTTGGCCTGTTCAGGCTTTAGAGCTTGCTTGATTCTTAGGCACCTTGCTAATAGGCCAGGGCTGAAATTACATTCCTTAAGGCTAACATACCCTGGCTGTAATCATATATTTTTCATGCTATGTCATCCTCCCATTACCTTACTATATCTTGTTGATGTTTGTATTCCAAGAGCTATTATTATTTTGTTCTGTTGTTTGGTTTCCGTATCTTGCTAAAAGGTTTCGTTTCTGTTTAAAGTAGATGTTCCATTTTATTTGAGAGTAAGGGATACTGTCTGTTCTGTTATATTGTAGTGCTTTCTGAAGCGTAAAATTTATGCTGCTGCAGCACTCTTCTTGCTTTATAGAATCGATGTTTAATGAAATGAAAGATAAGAATTGGAAAAAAAGATGAAAGAAAAGGTAAAGTTGTTCTCCTGATGAAAATTCACATACATTGCTTCAGAAACTGGTTCTTTGGATTAAGATATCATATATTTGATGCTTATGTGCCAGTGATTGTCAATGGACAAATGAAATGTATTATTAAAACCCAAATAGTAGAATTAATTTACTAGTAGGTTTGTTTTGTTTTTAGTGAAGGATCTTAAGCTCGTTGAGGTTGGCCAATGTCACATACCAAGCTTAATATGATCTGTTTTATCAGCTTTTGCTACATCTGAAATGGGGTTAAGCGTGTGAAAGAAATGGTATAATAACTATTTATATCTGAAATCCATATTTGTGTCAATATTAACTGATTTTACTGCAGAAAATTGTTTCCACAAACAATTTAGAATTGAGAGTGAACAAGCAGATATATGTTGACTATATATATTATTTACTAAGCAAAATGATTGCCTCAACCCGAGTACTTTCAACAATTTACGTGTTTTTGTTTCTGAATTCATTTTTTGAAGAAATCCTTTTAGTGTCCTTTCTGTTAATAACTTTATCATAAATAAATATCATCATAAATGCAATCAATTAACCCTGCCTCTTGAATATTAGTTTAACCTCCATCAATTTTCGATGCCAATTGAGCATTTCAGGAGTCTTCTTTAATTCTTTCACAAAACAGCCATTTAGATTTTCTCAGGTCTTCTCTTCTGACTGTTTTCTACTATTCCTGGTCCTTAAACAGCCAAATGGTTGTTCATTGTATTTACTCAATATAAATTGGGAAATGAATTTTTCTACATTATCATTTTCAGTCTCTATAAGGGGCCAGTGCTTGGTGCAATGGTAAGGGCTTGGGCCGGCAAGTGCAGTGGCACAGGTTTGAGTCCTGAGGCAGCTACTTTGTTAAAAAAAATTGTCAAAATTTAGGTTTGCCCCCAGTTCACCCCCTTCTAGGAACCTGGATCGCCATGAGCATAACTGATCATGGCCTTTTTTTTATTATTCTTTTTCAATCTCTCGAGGGTCCAAATAGGTTGATTTGATTGGGGGCCGAGCGTGGTTTGAGCTCTGCATTCATTTGGTTTTACTAGAAAATGGACTTTTAAGTTTCAGTTTCAATTACTAAACTGTTATGTACTGAGCAGGACAAGACGTATCAACTGGGTTGCTTCACCGTATTATGAACTGAAAGGTTTCACCATACCAAGCTGCTATGTACCTAATCATATTTCAAATTTTGTTCAAGCTAATTTATATAGCATTTGCTTGATTTGGATTCTTGGTTAATCTAATCTATTAGCAGCCCTAAAGATCAAGTATCTTTAAGATCATTTGCTTTGCTTTCATCCTGTTCCTACTTCCTACTCTTGGTTGGTGTTGCTTGTTTCATTTTCTTTTCCTTGTTGTTGTTGTTGAGTGTGATGGTTGTTGATTGATATTTCTTGATTTGTGTCTACAAATCAAGTTGATTGATATCCCTATATCCCTTGATTTGTGTCTACAAATCAGCGATTTTAATTTATATATTTTCATATCTACGTAGGAGATATTTGTAATTGATTCGTTTTTTTATTATAATTGATTCGTTTCCTATCGTAACCATGTAACCTCATGTATAAATACAAGATGCTTAGGATACTTCTCCTTAAGTAATTATGATTATCAACAATCTAAATTTGGTATCAGAGCCTTTGTCAAAATCCGATGGACCCCTTGTCCTCTGTGAAAAAGCTTCTAGTCAGCTAGATCTCCTTACCGTATATCTTTCTGACAAGCCCCGGCAACACTATCTCTGTCTCCTCCTTATGTTTTTGCCCCTATTTTAGTTTTTGCCGTTCTGCCCTTGTTTTTGGTCATCATCTCGTTGTCAGGTCTATTTAGTAAAATCATTCTCTCATGGCTTCCACATCAGACTCAAAGAAGGGCCTTGTTTCCTTCGCTTTCTCTGGCATTCCCACCATAACGTCAGAGAAACTCAATGGTAAAATTTTTTTGGATTGGTATGCTGCTGTTGATGTATGGTTTTTAAGTCAAGGACTCTTCGAGCATCTAACCAAGAGGGCAGAAGGTATCGATGCTGATGAGAGGGACCAATGGAAGAAGGCTGATTATTAGTTGGCATCCTTGTTATGGCAGTCCATTGATCCAAAGCTGTTAGTGCACTTCCATTCATATAAAACATGCTATGACATATGGAAGAAAGCTCGGAGTATCTATTTCAACGATATATTACCTGGTAACACTCAAAATGATAGATCATTA
Organism: Cocos nucifera; assembly: GCA_006176705.1. Taxonomy (NCBI): domain Eukaryota; kingdom Viridiplantae; phylum Streptophyta; class Magnoliopsida; order Arecales; family Arecaceae; genus Cocos; species Cocos nucifera. The sequence continues at coordinate 2,419,909 of QRFJ01000036.1, read as the reverse complement.
CGTATCTTCATATCTAAACAAAGCTCAATCCACCATTGAAGAAATCAAGTTGGTATTGACCGGTGATAACCTTCAGAAGATGATGGACAAGCTTGACAACATGTATATGGTGTTTGTTCTCCATGGTCTTCATAAAGATTTTGACTCTGTTCAGAATCAAGTTCTGACGAATCCTAATATTTCTACGATGGAGGATCTCATTGATCATTTGCTGCGAGTTCCTTCTTTGGAGGCAGCATTTGGAGTTGGTTTTCAAACATTCTTAGAATCTTCAGCCTTTCTCTAACACGGCTGACCGTGGAGGTCGAGGCCGTGGTGGTGGTGGTGGTAGAGATGGCCATGGAATGTTCCTTTTGTAATCGCTTGGGCCATACTCGAGATCGGTGCTATTCTTTGTATGTTTTTTCAGAAAAATCAGCTAATGTGGCACAATCTCAGGCACTGGGTATTGGGAGTGACAACTAGAATGTTTTATTAGATAGTGAATACAAGAAGTATTTTCAGTTTAAAGCAGTCCAACAAGCTTCATCTTCAACTACTATTGCCCATACTGATAATTCTATGGTTTGCCTCTCTCATTCTTCATCCGGTGGATCCTGAATTTTGAATTCTGATACTTCTAATCACATAGTTGGTAATCCTTTCCTTTTTTCAAAATTATTATCTCCTAAGACACTACATTACATCACCCTTGCCGATGGCTTGTTGATTGATATCCCTTGATTTGTGTAACCTGCAAATAAGATTCGTCTCCTCTTGAGCAATAAACCCAGGTGGTTACTCCATATAAACTTCCTCCTTCAAGTCACCATGTAGAAAGGCATTTTTGATGTCTAGCTGATATAGAGGCCAAGGATTCATGGCAGCCACTGATAAGAAGAGCCAGACAGATGCCATTTTAGCAACATGAGAGAATGTGTCTCCATAATCAAGACCAAAAATCTGAGCATAGCCCTTAGCCACAAGACGTGCTTTTAAATAATCCACTTGTCTATCAGGGCCCATTTTAATAGTAAAAATCCATCGACAACCAACTATAGATTTTTGAGGAGGGGAAGGAACAAGAGTCCATGTATTATTGGAATTGAAGGCTGCCATCTCATCAATCATCGCACGACGTCATCTTGGATGGGAAAGTGCTTCCTGGATAGTTTTAGGCATAAAAATAGAAGACAAGGCAGAAATAAAAGCATAATGGAATGAAGATAAATGATGATAGCTTTAGAAATTATAAATAGGATAAGGATTACGAGTAGAGCATATATCTTTACGGAGAGCTATAGGCCAGTCAGTGGAATTCTCAAGTAGGCTTGGGATAGGTGGAGACGTTGGAGCAGGAAATGAATCACTTGAATCTTGAGTGAGTGCAGTCTCTAAAATCTCAGGTTGTGGTTGATGCTGATAAGTGATAAGTGGGTGTGGTGAGGAACGTATTGGCTAAGCAGGCAAAGCAGGAGGTTTGGGCACATATGAAGCTGGAGAAACAGAGACTGGCAGACCAAGGTAGGGAATCGGTAAGAGTTGAGAGATGGATTCAGGCTCCATCGATGAGCTGAAATAAGGTGTGTCCTCAAAGAAGGTGACATCTATAGACATGTAAAATCGATGTGTGGAAGGAAAATAACACTGATATTCCTTCTAAACCTGAGAGTAACAAAGGAAAATGCATTTAATAGTACGGGTAGATAGTTTATCAAGACCTAGAGAAAGATCATGCACAAAATAGGTAGAACCAAAAACATGAGGGGGAACAATATAGAGAGGGTCCTTAGGAAACAAAAGAGAATGAGGTACTTGGTTATTTAAAATAGACGATGGTATTCGATTTATCAAGTAACCAGTGGTGAGGACAGCATCATTTCAAAACTTTAAGGATGCATTAGCATGTAACAAAAGAGTACGAGCTGTCTCAATGATATGACGATGTTTTCTTTCTGATATGCCATTTTGCTATGGAGTATGTGGATAGGTGGACTGATGAATCATGCCATGAGATGCCATGAAAGAATTGAAGGGAGCAGAAAAATACTCTTTTGCATTATCACTAAGCAAAATGCGAATAGAGTGTCCAAACTGAGTTTGAATTTCATTACAGAAGTTTTGAAAAATAGTGAATAATTCTGAACGATCTTTTATTAAGGATATCCAAGTACATCTTGAAAAGTCATCAATGAAAGTAACAAAGTACCTATATCCTAAGATAGAACTAACACGACTAGGACCTCAAACATCAAAATGAACAATGTCAAAAGGAGATTCTGCTCGATTATTTATCTTGCTTGGAAAGGATGCCCGAACATGTTTTTCAAGCTGACACAACTCACTCTCTAAAGATTGCAAATGATAGAGATGAGGGAACATCTTTCTCATCTTATTATAATATTGATTGGTTTCACATTTAATATGTTTTCTGATCGAAAAATTTGGCCACATTAGAATTGCCAGACATATGCTTCTCTTTTTGCTTTGCAAATCTCAATCAACAAATTTTCCTGTTTTCATCATCAAATCAACCAGCACTTTCATGGATCATTTTATGCCTAAACTATCTGATTTAACATAAAACATGAAGTGCCACAAACCTTGGTTATAAGTCCAATATTCCGGAACTCCCTAGGTTTGTGTACATGTTCTCTTCAAGATTCATGATTATTCCAAGGATGGAAATTCTTATTTCAAGTGGATGTGGGTTCATGACCAGGATATGTGGATTAGATATGGGGACATGGACTTTCGTCAAAGTGGATGGACTGTTAATGTAGATCTTCATGTACTGATGTACAAAATTAGAAATCAAGCTATTTAATGGAATATAGAGATCTTTAATACTATTTAGCCAATTAAAGATGTGAGGGGATCTTTTACATCAATCACTAATATGAGAATGTGATGGCTCTTGGAAAGGATCCTTTGTATTTGCTTTTAAGTGTTGGCTATTGAGAAAATGATGAACACAAAAAACAATAGTTTATTGCTTTATGGAATAAAGTATGATATCACATTGCTCTTCTACATCATTGCTTGTTATTGTGCAAGCAGTTATATGAAAAGCCTTTTAGCATGAAGGAAATGATCATTATAGTTAATGGAATTAAGAGAGAAACAGTTTAGATGTTTTTGAGTGCTTTATCTGCTGATGAGCAAAGACATCTGAACTGCTTATTAGTACAAGTCCAATAGTTCATTTTTGTGTGTTCATACGTGTATCTGGTTTTGAGAATTGGCTCATTCCTTCAGGAAGATGACCTGCTTGATCACTTGTACAGTTATGTGGTCCTTTTGTAAAATAAGAAACCCTGGATATCTGGAAAGAACGAACAATAGTCTCTAGGCAATTCATGCAAGCATTACAATTACTGCTGATTGGTGCATTGGCATTCTGACTTGGCTCACCACCGTCAGCAACTGATAATTATATTTGGAAACTTAGGATGAACTAAGGTTTTGGGTACTGGTGACCGTGCCGATCGTCGGACCGGCACGTCATTTTTTTTTTTATTTTTTTAGGAAGAAGTATTTATTTATTTTTTTTTGAGAAAGGAGTATTCAAATTATTATTTAGTAATATTAATTAATGTTTGTATCACTCGAAAATAACGTTAATCGTATGTGATATGAATCTAAGTGTGACATAATGTTATTTAGTATCCTAAATAATCAATACATATATCAAATATCATTGGATCCCAAAATGCTTAAATTAATTAAAAAATCTGAAAATATTAAATACGTACCGATCATCAGAATCTGGTCGATCGTCAATATTCATAAATAGCAGGATGATTTATATATTTAGGAGGAACATCAGTCCACCCCTTTAGCCTCATAGCATTATATTTCTCTGCATTGATTCCATAAGGTAGGCATGCTGGATCATAACTTACCCTCGAAGTGTCACTAAGGTCCGATTTTGAGCGGTATCCTCGAACTGATAGCATGGTTGTGAAGGGGTCTATCTAAATATATTGGCAGGAAAATTCGATTCGTAAGATGCTCCAGGCTGCATAGGATAGTAGCCACTAGAAGATGTTTTTGATGCACCATATCCGTATATATATATCCGTAAGGATCATAAGATGGTTGTGGCTGCGGATAGGAGGATCCGGAATATGAAGATAAACCTGATACGTCTATGGATTTTACTCCACGTGCGAGGTCATTTGCAGATGCATCATGTACTGAACGACCTCGTGGAATCCGTCGTTTGTATGAAATCGTATCATCACGGGCTCTACCAATGCGTACACCATGGTCCCTATCCTGTATGGCGTGCGTAAACTGAGACTTACTAGTGAATCGAAGACTACAAACTGCCTGCATCTTCTGTCCTCCGGTCTCTCCATGATCATCAAATCCATGACTGGCTGAAGAACTACCATCACTGTTCCATCTGGTATCTGAATCAGTGAACCGAATGCTCGGGTTCTACTGGAGCCTTCACTTGCCTTTCCTTTTTTTTTTTTCGTGTCTCGCTTTGGTTGCCTAGGTTGTGAGGTTGGATGCTGAGGCGTATCGGTTGGAAGTCTAGATAGAATGTTGCTGCTTGCCCACTGAAAGATGTCCACCCGCCTCGCTAGTAACAAAACTGGCTGATCGTGGAGGCGATCTTGGTTCGTCAAGCTATGGATCCTGCTGCTGACTCATAATCCATTCGGTTTTCGGATTTTCATCTTTATCTTCGGCAACAAAATCACTACAAGTCGGATCCGAGTATTTCAGCTGAACTTTCTTCCGAATGAATTTGAGCCTTAACCTCATATTGTAGTTTACATATACAAGATCGTTGAGGCATTTTTGTTTTAGATGATTTCTCTGTTTGTTATGGATAAAGGCAACGGTCGACTAGTTGCGCTCACATCCATTCGATGAAATCGTCTAGGAGAAGATCTTGATGGCAAGATCCCTCAGATGTGCAGATCCACCAAAATGCACCCATTATTCAGCTACAAAATCATTGAAAATCAGCAAAATCAAAAATAATTTTAAATATAAAAATAAACTTATTAATATATACCTGGATTCATTTTTGATTTGCTTTTGACCGTTACATTACTTTCAAATGATTCTGTGCCCTTCCTAAATATTTTTGTCTGTAAAAAAATCATGTGTTATAATGTTTTACTTATTGAAGACATCGCTAAGTTAATATCATTAAACTTAAGTTATTCAAGACACATAACCGCGATGTCTGCATTGGGCTTCATCTTGTCTACGACATTGGGTGGACAAAAGCTATTCGTCCATGCCAATCCCAGGTATGGAGTACTAAAACCTCGAATTTAGATAGTAAGTTGCACATAAATTATCATAATTGATTAAGTTTATTTATATAAATTTTAAAAAAGTTGTTGATTTGCTGCTTACCTGCTAAGTGCAACTTCCTACCCATCTGATAACCCCATTGATGGTTGATGATCTTGATGTACTCATATGTATGTTTTGGATCTGCCATCTTAAATTGTTCCTTTGTCCTTTCCATCATATGATATAGAAAGCCCATCTGAGGGTATTTCTCGCCATCCACAATCCGAAGCACTTCATAAAGAGGCGTGATAGCCGCCACTATCCTCTCAGTCTGCTGCCAGAATAACTGTCTCATCACTAGGCTCTCCATAGTGCTCCCCTCAATGCTTGCTCTAGCATATCTGCTCTCCTGCCATTCACTAATGATAAACATCTGATGCAGTTGTACTTTCTTATCAAGCAGGCTATATGATTTATGCTATATAATTGGTAGCAAACCGTGTGACACCTGGTCTCGATATATCGCCTCTAACATATTGCCGCATCAATGATAGGACCCATGTATGGTTATAAATAAATTTGGTGATGCTTTGTACTGACTCTACTGTCTTCTGCACCCTACAAATCTTTTCAATATCCATCAACATTAGATCAATACAATGTGTAGCACACGAGATCCAAAAAATATATGGTCGTTGCTCCATCAACAACTCTCCTGCAGCCTTATAATGTGGTCCATTATTTGTGACAACCTGCACGACATTTCGCTTTCCTACTTGTCAATCATCTTCTCTATCAATCTAAGGATGTAGCTAGCATTGTGCACCTCAACTGAAGCATCAATAAACTTGTGGAAAAATGTTCTTTCATCGTAATATGTTAAGAAGTTGACGATGCTTCGTCTAGTAGGACCAGTTCAACTATCACACATCATAATCAATCCATACATAAGCTATTTGTTCTGAAATGATGTAATCCACTTCTCTAAATTCTTTTTATTGCTGTCAAAAAGCTCACCATGGATATCTCTTGGTCCTGAAGGATCAACACTTGGACCGGCAGCTTGTATAGATGAAATGGCAGAGAGATAATATGGATTGTCTGTAGCATTTGTTGGGATGTGACTAAAGTAAAACCAAGATTCAATAGCTCGCCACAGATCACTCTTCTTATCTTTCTTCAACATAGTATCAATCCTCTGTTGCTTAAAATCTCTACTAAAAAATGCATGTCGATCCAAATCATGAATAGTGGCTTCTGTTGGAATTTCTCTAGAGGACTTCTTTCTACTACTAAATGATCCCAACATGCATGCAAGATGGCTGGTACCTCTACTGGCAGGCTCTCTAACTGAGGATGTCCTCCTAAATCGTGACTCAGACTCTGTTATAGTGCTCCCTAAGCCTGACCTGCTCTCATAAACTGACGGCTCAAATGAAGCTTTATGCCTGGCCAGCTCCTCTAGTCGTCACTGATCATCTAAACTTGCTCAAATGGCAGCATTGATCTGTGCCTACTCATCATCTGAAAGAGATCCTTCCTCTGACTTTCTAAAGTGATAAGAAGATTGCTCTGTTGCTCGATGGTCCACCTTTGCCTTCTTCCTCAAATTTCTTTCGTTCGCTGCTTTAAAATCAGCTAAGTACTTTTTCATTAATTGACGGACTTTCTATAGATATTTACAGCACAGCTACATCCGGATAGCTGCGAGCCAAATGTTGCTTCAATCGTGTAACCCTCATCCTCTGAATTTTATCTTACACTATTTACATTTCCAATGATGCCGATCTAAGAGCATCTTCTCATGCTTCCAACCAATGTCACGCTTTGGATTCTTCTTCTTTCGCGATGGAACCATTCCTAAAAATTGATAAGTACATTATTTTAATAATTACATAAAAATAATAGATTTCATTTACCTAATTTTTTTATATTTTTTGATTATTTAATTATTTATTATTATTTTAAAAATATATATATATAAAATAAAAAAATAGAAAAAAATTGATCTTAGATCCATGTAGAATCCTATCATTGATATTATATATAAATTTTTTATTCCGTGAACATGCATAAAATGTTATTTTTTTTTGAAATTTAAGCCTAGAATACTATGAGCAATATACGTCAAAACGTTGATAAATTGGCACCAAATTTATGTCGAAAGTAGTTTATAAGTCCCTCATTAATAATTTAATTTTATAATTTTTTTAAAATTTATTTTTTAATAATTTTTTATTATAAAAATATATTTTTAATTTTAAAAATTATATATTTAATGAAAATTAATGATTTTAGTGTTATTATGTAGATTATCCACAGATCTACAACATATATTAAAATTATACAAAAAATCTAAATTTTGACATAGTTTTCCTTTGTTTTTTCATTTTTCACGAATTAAAAAAAAAGAAAAGAGGAAGAGAAGAAAGGGAGCTAGGATGGAAAACATACCTCTAATCCACCTTGTTTTTTTGTTTTCTTGCCATTCTTGGAGTGGGAGAGCGAGGGATTCAAAGGGAGAAACAAGAAATATAGAGAGAAAGCCCCTCCCTCCCTTATTAAAAGCACCGAACTGGGCGATTTGGTCCAAAACATGGCCGAACCGACCGGTTAAGGGCTGAACCGACCTGTTCAGGTCCGAACCAAACGCTTCCCTTTTTTTTTTTTGTTCTAGGTTCTAAAATCCATAGCTGAACCAGGCTGGTTAGGCGCCGGTTCGGCTTGGCATACCCCGAACCGGGCAGCTCAGGTCGGTTCCAAAAACGTTGGGATAAATTGATCTTTCTTGATCTAAATATTTATTTTTTTTCTTTTTCGACTATAACTTCTGCGTTTCTGTGTCCAATCTCAAGCGTCTTCTTTTAATTTCTCTTTTTTTTTAATTAACAATTAGGGAGAAAGGAACACAAGTAAGGCCTTATGAGTCATGTTAGATTCTGTGAATCTTCAACCTTTAATATGTCATTTGGTGTAATTAATTCTAACTATTTGTCATTGTAGGCCTTGTAAATAATGTTAGATTATGTGAAGCTGTAACATTTAATATGTCATTTGGTGTAATTTATTCTGTTCTCATTGTAGGCCTTGTGAGTCATCTAAGATTCTATGACGCTTGTGACCTTTAATATGTCATTTGGCATAATTTATTCTAGCTGTTTGTCATTGTTCATTAATCATACTCATCTGTTGTTCTCTTTGTTTTGAAGCTGCAACTTTTGATAATTAATTACTGCTTGCAATGCACAACATTGGAGGCCTGATGACCTTGTTCTGATGTTGATTAGTAGACTACTAGACTTTATTTCGCACAAGGCTTTAAACTGATTGTAAGCAAAAAGGCAAAATAAGCTCTGAGATTTAAATCAGCGAGATCTTGAACTGCTATGAACTGATAGAAAGCATGCAGGGGGAAATGGAAAGCCTGGTTTTGATTACATTACAACTGATTGAGGATATCTATAAAATTTACATTTTCTGTTTTAATATGCAGTCATTTTTATGATTGCTAAAACTTTATATAAATATTTTCATCGATATCTTGGCTGGGATTCAGGATATCTATGAAATTCATGGTTTCTGTTCTAATGCGCAGTCATTTGATGAATGCTAAAACTTATATATAAATATTGACATCTAAGTTTCTTTAATTGGTTAAAGCAATGCATTGTTTTCAGAAATTATGAATAGTTGGAGCGTCATTATCAGAGGCAGTAGACTGATATATGCAAAGAATGTTTGGAGGTTTACCTTTGAGGTTAATAATGGATGCTTCTGGCTGAAGTACCAAAACTGACAAGATTATACAGTATGATGAAAGATTACATAGGATCACAAATTTTTTGATACTGTCATGTAGGGAGTTCTATGTATGGTTCAATACAAAATCCTATCGGTGCTTTGCCATTTTGATGCTTTGATCAAAGAAATTTGAAGCAGTTCTGCAGTGAGAATACTAATCATTGCTTTTACATCTGTTGCCATGTTTAACAAGGGCATGAAATTTGTTCCTTTCGGTGATGGAAACTATAGCCACATGCAATATTTCTTGTTGGGAAGGAAACCACTCACATCTGCAACTAATAAGAAAGTGTATCATTTGCAAGCATGGACCAAGATATACTGCTAGAATGAGGGAGGCAAAGGTGATCTGTCTGCTGATTGGAGGATAAGCACGTTGGAAAGTGGGCTATCATTTTGTCTTTTAGAGGTTTTGGTTGTTATTGTGATCTGTGCCATTACATGCTTCCTTTAAGTCTGAAGAAAGCTTGGGAATATAGTGTAGCATCTGTTCGGTGGGAAGTGTAGTAGAAAGAACTATAAGTTTTCATAATCACTCTAGGTAAATAATATTGGGAATTGTTTTTGTCAATTCAAATCCACTAGTTCAAATCATTAATTTAACCTGTAACAATTAGTTGTGTGCAATAAAGTGCCTTGCTACCAGATAGAGTGGCAACAATTTTTCTGTAACTATCTTCAAAACTTACGATATAGGCACCAAAGGTTAATGTGCTAACCATGCAATCACAAATAAACTGGGGAAGGAAATATAATTGATGCCCATCCTCTCTCCCCCCTCTATTGAACTCTGATTAATGCAGGATTATCTCCATGGGTGCCTGTATTCTGCCCATGGCTGATCTGTAGCCACTGAAATGCACAAATCTCTCTCTCTCTCTCTCTCTCTCTCTCTCTCTCTCTCTCTCTCTCTCTCTCTGTGGGACATGGCTAGTTCTACTCCACCTACACTTCTTTTTTTTTTTTTTTAATCTCTCAAAGAATTTACCAGTTAGATCAGAAGAAATCCAGATTCCCACTTTGCCCACACTCAAATGAGTTTATAAATTGCTTTGTTAAACTCCATAAAAGAATTTTGTTTTTAAAGATTCCCCCTTTGCCCTTACTCGTGGTGGTAGTTGAGTTATATGGTGTTTGAAATTCGTGATACTAAATTACCTTGTTTTGCAACATGCACAGAAAGTAAATTGGGCAACAATGCCTTATTCGCTTACTTCAGTCACCAATTACAGATCATAGATCAAAATTTCTGGGGTTTAGGGCCTAGTTCGTCATCGTAAAATTATGAAAGCTTTCGTAATCAATCCAACCTTGTTATGGTTAATTAATGAATAAAATTCTTGTATAACCTACATTAATCAATATGTTGATAAGGGAGAAACATAGTAATATGATTTCTTGTTAAAGTTCAAACAGAAGGGTAGGATTGTATTAAGAATCCAGGGGCAACAAAGGGATGCATAATTATCATCTGCAAATTGGTGCCTCACTTTTACCCTATGAGAGATCAAAAATTTACGGGGGAAGTATCTGGCAGTAGAACTGACCTCCTTGACAAGAAAAGTAAAGAAAAAAAAAGGGAAAAAAAAAATTAAAGCACACACAGAAAGGAAAAAGGTCTGTACCTTCTGTTAGGTTTCATATTCTTTATTTTATTTGGACATCTTTTCTCATGACCTTTTGAGGATATTGATATTATTTTGGATCTTGTTCCCTTGTATAATTTTTCATAACTCTTGTAAGATGAGGCTCCAGATTTGTTGATGAATCTTGAGGTAAGGACTGAGTGCTCTACTTACGAATGCCCAACTGTATGAGATGACTGGAAAACCTTATTTATTGACATGTTCATCCTTGTAGATGAATTGGATTCTTTTGGTACTCATGCATTATTCTAGCACATAATAGATGCCCTGGTCATTGGTTCTTTTCAGATTTTCTGAATAACTCCAAAAACTTGCAACAAATGTGGTGCTTGTGTGTGTATATATATATTATATACAATATTCTCTACTGTTATATTTGTCAATTATCCTTGCATGCTTCTGGAATTGCTGCAATAATCTCATATGCTGTTGCATATATCTTGGTTGTAGCCACATGAGCAATGAACATCTCAGATAGATGGTTACATATCCTCACATGTCCATCTGCAGAATTTGTCATGACACCATTCTAAAGGCTCGCTGTGTTGGTTTTTGAGTTCTTTCATTTTTTTTTTAAAATGAAATTCTTAAGGTTTAAGTATTGCCTCATTTAGAACTTGATGAAATACATTTGCATCAACTGACAAAGAATTTTGTTTGTAGCAGGCCAATTATAAAAAAGTTTCTGCCTTATGTCTTGGCCCAGCTGAGAACTCCCATGTTTCCAAATATAAGATGGTACTTAAGACTTTCCCAGTCTCACTGAGAAAACAAACATGGTCAAACATGGAAAAGGAGAAACTTGCAAAGGGTATAAAGCAACAATATCAAGAGATGCTTATTTTGAATTCGATGACTTTTGAGAGGTATATTAGAATGCTTAGGTTTATATTTCTTTTATTACTGATCACATGACCTGAAAGCTGGCGGAAGGCCTGTCAGTCAAATTAGTCTATTGTTGGAGTGAGCTGTGAAAAGTTTCAATTTGGATTGGCTAATAAGTTTATGTTGCTCGACATTTTTAACTACATATATGTTTTTTTTTTTAAATTTTGCAGTGATATAGATTCAAATTTAATGTCTGCACTATCAAGCAGTGTTCTTGATATCACACCAGAAAAAATAAGGTCTTTCATACCATTAGTCAATTGGGATCGGTTGGCTTCTATGTATCTCACAGGTCGTTCTGGTGCAGAGTGTGAAGCAAGGTATGAATTGGGACATAACTAAATAGCTGTTGACTTTTTATAATAGTTTATTTAAATTATTTTTTGCATCATCTCTACATTCTTCTTTCTAGACATGAAATATATTATTTTTTACATATGTTACCTGGACACTTGTATCTAGCTCAAAAAATGTATTGGCATGTTGGATACACATCAAACACTAAGATATTAGTCAAATTCCGCATTTGCAACTTTTAAAGATGGTGGACAATTGGACTCTTCTCCAAAATTGAGTTTGATCCACCATAATTAATTAGATGTGGGCTGTTGTTTCTTTTTGGGTTGCTTAAGAGCATGGTCTACTGTACCGTCCTTACCTAGTATTTGGTATAGCATACCGGATGGGAATTGGTACAAAACTCAAGTTTAGGATGGTACAGATCCTGTAATGCCCTGTATTGAGGCCTATTGGGGTGCGTATCGATCCGTATTGAGGTGTACTGACTCATACTGAGCTGTACCGAGAAAAGTGAGAAAAATGATTAGAGGGTTGTTTTGGTACATGATGCATACTACGCTGACCATACTATATTGAATAAGTGAGGTACCAGTATGGTACCAAAAATAGTACCGAGATTGCAGATCTTGGTTAAGAGTGTATTAAAAATGTTTGTAAAATGTCATATTTCTTATACCCTTGAACTAATGGAATTTGGATGAGAAACATGTATACTGAAAGACCTTTAACTAAAATGTCTTTTTCTATTTTTCTTTCATTTGATATTTAATTAGATAAATATATGGTTTAGTTAGAATATGATATTTTTCCTTCCATGTCCCACTATTTCCTATTTTACCTGTTGTCGAGTTAGACACTTGGATATGTGTTTAAAACTAGTTCCTGTCTATGTCAATGCAACATTTTTTTTTTAATGTAGTTTTTTTTCCTTTTAAATAACCTATAATCTTAAGCATTGTTAACCATGTTTTTGGAATATATATTTTTTTTATCAATTTTAATTGTATGCACTTGGTTTCAATGGTTCATATCTTGAAAAAAAATTAGTCTAGTTTTACTCCTATTTCATATAATCTGAAGATTGCAGTTCATCTGGACTCTTGGATAAATTATCCATCGATAAATCTCAGATACAGCTTGTCATGCCCCAGTCAGAAGTCACGAGTTAGGGATGTGGTAATGATCACATACTCATAGGGCGATTCCCTCACAAGCATGCAAGGCTTCCATCATGTTATCATAACAATGCAGTAGAATAAAATCAAAGCAACTAAAAATTAGGGGTGGCAACTGGGTTAGGTCGGATCGGAAATGGGTCGGGTCGGTGCGGGTCGGGTCAGAAATCCATCAATCCAAACCCGATCTGTTTGTTAAATAAGTCAAAAATTCAAATATGAACCTAACCTTTTTATTAAACAGGTAATCCAACCTGACCTACTTAACCCGTTTATTAAACAGGTTAAGTGGGTTAAACGGGTTAAATAGGTTAAATAGGTCGGGTTAAATGGGTCAGAAATAGGTTAATCAGGTTTTAAACAGGTTAAACAAATCTTAAATGGGTTAAACATGTTATTTGACTCAACCCAACCTAAATATTAAATGGGTTATGTTGGGGATAAATCCCGCTCCCGCCGAAGTCTAGTTCGACGCTCAGCTTAATGCAACCAGTAGCCGCAGGAGAGCTTCAGCAGACGGGCTTCAGTCGAACCCCCGGCATCCGAGCTTCTTCCAATCCGTTCAGCCGGCCGAACTGCTTAGCGGCCGAGCTCCTCGAACTCCTAGCGTCCGAGCTTCTATGAATCCGTTCAGACGGCCAAACTGCTTAGCGGCCGAGCTCCTTGGACTCCGAGCGGCCGAGCTTTAACGGAATCCCCCGGCGCCCGAACTTCTCAGCAGTCGCCCCCTCGGCCGAACTCCCCAAGCAGCCCTCCCTTCAGCCGGCCGAGCTCCTCCGAACTTCTCTACAGTCGAGCTCCTTCGAACTTCTCTACAGATGAACTCCTCTCGAGCTTCCCTTCAGTCGAACTCTCCTACAAGTCCGAACTCCTTTGGACGAAGGAGACTGGACGGTATGGCCGCCACTACTGACGACGCCACTCTCTCCGTAATCAGCCCCATGCGGCCCACGATTTGCCAGTATGGCTGTCACCATCCGTCTGATGGCACCTTCCTCTCCGTACCGAACTCTATGCGGCCCACGACTCGCCAGTATGGCTGTCACCATCCATCTGACAACGCCCTCCTCTCCATGTCGAACTCCATGCAACGGTATGGCCGTCCCCATCAACTAAGCTCCACCTACAAAGGACCCTCTAGATACACGAACTAAGATCTCTCTGATCTCTAAGCTCTCCTCTTCTTCTCTAAGCTCCGGAACTCATTCTCGAGCACTCCATTCTTGTTGGCCAGAGCTGACTTGAGCGTCGGAGGGTCCTACCGAAGCCACCCCCCACCGGCTCCGGACGGGACTTTGTTTTGCAAGTCCCCGGTGGCGACCTTATCGGCCTCAACTCCAGCGGACTCCGGCGACGACCATTTTCTGCTCCAACAGATTGGCCAGAGCTGACTTGAGCGTCGGAGGATCCTGCCGGAGCCACCCCCCACCGGCTCTGGACGGGACTCTGTTTTGCAGGTCCCCGGCGGCGACCTTAGCGGCCTCAACTCCAGCGACCTCCGGCGACGACCAGTTTCTGCACCAACAGATTGGCGCTAGGAGGGGCTGAACCTTCGAGGTTTCCTTGTTCTTAAAGGAGTGCTCGGCGACTCTTCTCTTCCCTCTTCGGAGATCTCTCTTTTCTCATCCGAAGAGAAAATGCCTCCAGGAGAGCTTCGACTCGGCGATCGGCGTCCAGCGCGCCAGGTACATCTGCTCCCGTTGCAGCCCAGGCTCCATCCGAAGCCATCGCAGATGTAGAGCAGTTCAACCTGTTGGTCGGGTTCGCGGCCCCGCCGAGATGATGCAGACCGTGCGACAACCTCTGGCGAAGACTTTGTCAGCGAACCTGCCATGAGGACGCGAGGAATCAGCCTTTTGGAAGAGCATTTGGGCATACCGATCGCCCTTAGGAAGGAAAAATGAAGAGCAGAAGTTCTCCCGCAGAAGGTTTCACTAGGAGGTTGGAATGAAGTTCGGCGCAAGTGAGGCCGAACTCCGCCTCGAAGCTCGTCAGCGGAATGAAGTTCGGCGTAAGCGAGGCCGAACTTCACCTCGAAGCTCGTCAAGCGGAATGAAGTTCGACGCAAGTGAGGTCGAACTTTCGCTCGAGTACGCCACCAAGGAAGCCCCCTACAAAGATTTCATACAAGGTGAGACGAAGTTCGGCCGAGCTCACAACCGCCCCAGGGCAAGCGAGGACTCGGACTCTCGAGTATGACTCTAAGGAAGCCCCGACAAAGTGGCACCGCAGATTTCCGAATGAAATGAAGTTCGGCCGTGCTCGCAGACCCCTCCGAAAACAGGCGGGCCCGAACTCCTCGAACTCGCCACCGAGGAAGCCCCAACAGAGGGGCGCGAACAAGCCCTCCTCTCGAAAGGTTCCACGGCTGCGCCCCCTCAACGCTCCTCGAACTCAAATTCTGATCAGCTGCCAACATCGGAAGGACAACGGCCTCCCCAAGCGTGCGCGATCGAAGCGAGTAATGCCCCTACCATCGCCACTGAGGAATACACTCAGCTCCAAGACGAGATTGAAGAGCTCGTAAAAAAGGGGTGGCTAGGTAAATTTCTCCGGCACTAGCCTGAAGCAGGAAAAGATCGGCCAAGGACGCTGCCATTGCCAGAGACCGCAAGGAGGTCGGCCACCTTACGGCGTCATCCATATTGCCCCTGGGAGGAGCTTGGTGCATCAGCGATTCGTCATCTCCTAGCAACAAGAGCTTGCACCAAATTGAGAAGGCCAGCATGAGGAGGTCGTCCACCCCGGGACTTATCGCCGAAGAAACGCAGAGGAACAACGCTACCACGACCTTGAAATACAGAATTTGGGGATGCGCTACTAGTAACTTCCTTTCAATAAAATTTCTTTCCAAATAATATTGTTTCTGCATGCAAAAACTATGCGATGACAGGGAACAAGCAGTCAATAATTGCCGCGTTAGGACAACCTCGACTAGAGATAAGATCTCTCCCGAGCGAAGGCCTCGTTCACAAAGGACGAGATGGGGGGAGAGGCCTTGACAGCGGCCCTTATACGCCCCCACAGTCCGTTAGGAACAGGAGGAGAACCTCGTCCTAACGTGAGCATCAACCTCGGCTAGAGATAAGATCTCTCCCGAGCGACCGTTGACAACCTCGGCTAGAGATAAGATCTCTCCCGAGCGACCGTGGACAACCTCGGTTAGGAACAGGAGGAGAACCTCGTCCTAACACGAGCATCAACCTCGGCTAGAGATAAGATCTTTTCCGAGCGACCGAGTCAACCTCGATTAGGAACAGGAGGAAGACCTCGTCCTAACACGAGCATCAACCTCGGCTAGAGATAAGATCTCTTCCGAGTGACCGTTGACAACCTCGGCTAGAGATAAGATCTCTCCCGAGCGACCGAGTCAACCTCGGCTAGAGATAAGATCTCTTTCGAGCGACCGTTGACAACCTCGGCTAGAGATAAGATCTCTCTCGAGCGATCGAGACAACCTCGGTTAGGAACAGGAGGAAGACCTCGTCCTAACACGAGCATCAACCTCGGGCTAGAGATAAGATCTCTCCCGAGCGACCGCTGACAACCTCGGCTAGAGATAAGATCTCTCCGAGCGACCGTGGGCCCCGTTAGGAACAGGAGGAGAACCTCGTCTAACGCCGAGCATTAACCTCGGCTAGAGATAAGATCTCTTCCCGAGCAATCGAGTCAACCTCGGCTAGAGATAAGATCTCTCCTGAGCGACCGCGAAAGCAACCTCGATTAGGAACCAGTAGATGAAGACCTCGTCCTAACACCGAGCAACCACCTCGGCTAGAGATAAGATCTCTCCCAAGCAACCGTTGACAACCTCGGCTAGAGATAAGATCTCTCCCGAGCGACCGAGTCAACCTCGGCTAGAGATAAGATCTCTTCCGAGCGATCGTGGGCCCGTTAGGAACAGGAGGAGAACCTCGTCCTAACGTGAGCATCAACCTCGGCTAGAGATAAGATCTCTCCCGAGTGATCGAGTCAACCTCGGCTAGAGATAAGATCTCTCCCGAGTGACCGTGAACAACCTCGGTTAGGAACAGGAGGGGAACCTCGTCCTAACGCGAGCATCAACCTTGGCAAGAGATAAGATTTCTTCCAATCAGTTCGGCCAGAGATAAGATCTCTCCCGAAAAGCAACCTCGGCCAGAGATGAGATCTCTCCCGAGCAACCACGTCGGCCAGAGATGAAGATCTCTCCCGAAAAGCAACCTCGGTCAGAGATGAGATCTCTCCCGAGCAACCACCTCGGCTAGAGATAAGATCTCTCCGAGCAGTTCGGCCAGAGATAAGATCTTTCCCGAAAAGCAATCTCGGCTAGAGATGAGATCTCTCCCGAGCAAGCACTTCGGCCAGAGATAAGATCTCTCCCAAGCAACCGTGATAACCTCGGCTGGAGAGGGCGACCGTGACAACCTCGGCTGGAGAGTTTCAGTTTCGACCTCGGCTGGAGAAAGCAACCGTGTCAACCTCGGCTGGAGAGTTTCAGCTTCGGCCTCGACTGGAGAAAGCTATCGTGTCAACCTCGGCTGTAGGAGACAATGTCGCCCCTGAGGAGCGCAACTTCCGGCTTCGATCGCAGTGGACGAAGCCCCCCTCAACCTCGGCTGGAGATGAGATCTCCTCCGAGCTTCGACCTAGGCCAGCTCAGAGCTCAGAGGAAGACTTCGGCGGTCGTCTTTCTTGCACTCCCTTCCTTTGATTTTCGAACTCGGGAGTGGGGGGGCTAGTGTTGGGGATAAATCCCGCTCCCGCCGAAGTCTAGCTCGACGCTCAGCCTAATGCAACCAGTAGCCGCAGGAGAGCTTCAGCAGACGGGCTTCAGCCGAACCTCCGGCGTCCGAGCTTCTTCCAACCCGTTCAGTCGGCCGAACTGCTTAGCGGCCGAGCTCCTCGAACTCCTAGCATCCGAGCTTCTACGAACCCGTTCAGACGGACAAACTGCTTAGCGGCCGAGCTCCTTGGACTTCGAGCGGCCGAGCTTTAACGGAATCCCCCGGCGCGCGAACTCCTCAGCGGTCGCCCCCTCGGCCGAACTCCCCAAGCGGCCCTCCCTTCAGCCGGCCGAGCTCCTCCGAACTTCTCTACAGCCGAGCTCCTCCGAACTTCTCTACAGTCGAACTCCTCCCGAGCTTTCCTTCAGCCGAACTCTCCTACAAGTCCGAACTTCTCTGGACGAAGGAGATTGGACGGTATGGCCGCCACTACTGACGACGCCACTCTCTCCGTAATCAGCCCCATGTAGCCCACGACCTGCCAGTATGGCTGTCACCATCCGTCTGATGGCACCTTCCTCTCCGTACTGAACTCCATGTGGCCCACGACTCGCCAGTATGGCTGTCACCATCCACCTGACAACGCCCTCCTCTCCATGCCGAACTCCATGCGATGGTATGGCCGTCCCCATCAACTAAGCTTCACCTACAAAGGATCCTCTAGATACGCGAACTAAGATCTCTAAGCTCTCCTCTTCTTCTCTAAGCTCCGGAACTCATTCCCGAGCACTCCATTCCTGTTGGCCAGAGCTGACTTGAGCGTCGGAGGGTCCTACCGGAGCCACTCCTCACCGGCTCCGGATGGGATTTTGTTTTGCAGGTCTTCGGCGGCGACCTTATCGGCCTCAACTCCAGCGGACTCCGGCGACGACCAGTTTCTGCTCCAACAGATTGGCCAGAGCTGACTTGAGCGTCGGAGGGTCCTGCCGGAGCCACCCCCCGCCGGCTCCGAACGGGACTCTATTTTGCAGGTCCCCGACGGCGACCTCAGCGGCCTCGACTCCAGCGACCTCCGGCGACGACCAGTTTGTGCACCAATAGGTTAAACAGGTCAGATATCTAAAACCCAAATCTGACCCAAATATTAAATGGGTTAAATGGGTCAACCTATTTATGATCCAAATCCGTTTAGCCTAAATCCAAACCTGTTTATGATGGGTCGAACATGGGTCGGATTGGTGGGTCAGGTTATATTTTGCCAGCCCTACTAAAAATCCATATTACAACATCTGATAATTAATATATCTAAGCTAATAAGAAATATTCAAAATTTTTATGCACAAGAGTCTTACACCAACTATTCTTCAAATGGTAATTAAAATATGAAACTTATAACATGTTTCCAATATTAAACTAAGAAAGCAATGCTAATTTTAAGCTACGTTGGTCAGATTAGCTTTTGCTTCTAATCACATGCTCACAG
Source organism: Cocos nucifera (assembly GCA_006176705.1). Lineage (NCBI taxonomy): Eukaryota > Viridiplantae > Streptophyta > Magnoliopsida > Arecales > Arecaceae > Cocos > Cocos nucifera. The sequence goes on along the minus strand of QRFJ01000036.1, from coordinate 2,400,666 downwards.
CAGTACCCTGTCTTTGACTAATTATTTGAATTTTTAATGAAAGAAGAAACCAAATAATGAGCTCAATTGTCCAATAAGTAATTAATACCTTAACTAGATGATTCATATGATAAATTTTATAAATATTTTTACCATTAGTAAGCATATAAATAAAATCATTACATGTAATGAATAAATTCAAAATATCTAATATTGCTCATATATTCATATTCATATTCACAAGTTCAATTTGAAAATATCATGATCAACTTAATAGTCTTTAGCTATGACTATATTATCCTTGTGGCAAGGCCTATGGTACTGTATTTAACCCCTATGGAGTAGGTCCATGATGCTGCACTTGACCGCTACAAAGTAGGCCCATAGTAACATACCTAACTCCTATAGATAGGGCCATAGCACTGCATTTGACCCTTGCAGAGTAGGTCTACATTACTTCACTTAACCTATTCGAAGTAGGTCATTACTTCACTTAACCTATTCGAAGTAGGTCTATAGTACCACACTTTAGCCCCTATAGAGTAGGTCGATCGTAATCAAGTCCTGAAACAATTAAAGTGCCAACATTGAACTCCCATTAGCGGGTTCATAATATAGTCAAGCTAAGAGTCCACATCCAAAACATATTTAAGTTCTTTATAGAATAATTCATGTCATATTACAATCAAAATATACATATTCTATATAAACTCTATAAATGATATGCATAATATACCATAGTAAAAATATTACCTCCAAAGTGCAAATTTATTTTTTGTTGAAAACACATTTTCATCAATTTATTTGATATTAAAATTTATATTAATTAAATAAAATAATCTAGGAAAGGTGGATCATTACTTATCTTGTGAGTTTACAAATAAATCCCAATAAATTCTGAAATTTTCTCTCCAAAAATCTCAATTTACGGATTATAGTATAATATCCCCTTGTTGGACTTTTTCTTGTTCCAAATAATTGTATCCCTATACAAAATCAAGTCCAACAATTAGAAAATGGTATGGGTAATTGTAGAAAAACAAGAGGAAGAGTTGAAGGGAGGGAACACAGGCAACTTGAGTTGGTGATCAAATTGCTGAATAAGGGTCAGACCATGTTCATGATAAACAAGGGTTGATGATGATAGAGTTCAATGGTCCACGATAAGGGTCATGATGGGGCTAAGGGTGCAAACGAGTCGAGTTGCTCACGAGCTACTCGAGTCCAAGCTCGACTCGACTTGATTATCATCGAGCTCGAGTAGTTCGAATAGCTTTTCAAGTCGAGCTCGAATAGCAAGATACTCGGCTTGAAAGCTCATGAGCCTACTCAAGTTTATATATATTTTTAATAATATTATTTTTATTTATAATATATATTATTAGTAGACTAAGGTTTGATTTTAAGCTCGAACTTGAGCTCGAGTACGACTCAATTGATATTTGAGTCGATCTTGAGTTTTATCTATTTTTCATCAATCTAAGCTCGAGCTTGAGATATTAAGGCTTGATTAATCTCGGGCTGAGTTTCAAGCCCGAGTATTTTGAGTTGAGTCGAGTCGAGCTCAAGCTTTCAGCTACTTGCTCGGCTCGATTGTACTCCTAGAAGGGGCCAATGCATTACACGGCTGCTTGGACGATTTAGGACCCCTTTACTATGGTTGACCAACATCATAAGAGAGGAAGATAGAGAACTGGAGGGACCTACTTTGGGGTCCACTAATCGCGCACGTGCGCGCGTGCGAGAGAGAGAGAGAGAGAGAGAGAGAGAGAGAGAGAGAGAAGAGGGGGGGTATGTGAACAAGCAACCATGGTACTGAATGCTAGCAAAGGATTGTTGATAGGCGGTGGTGGCGCTACTGAATGCGATCAAAGGATTGTTGATAGGGGGTGGCATTGGCAGACGATGATGATGAATGTTCGACAAAAGGTCGGAAAAAAGAAAAGAAAATAGGGTATCGTGTTCCAAATTGGGCTTGATGTCAAATTGAGCCTTAGCCCGCTTGCTAGTGGTCGGGGCTTCATTGCTGGCCACAGGTTGTCGAGGAGAGAAGCCTGGAACAAGGAAGAATCTGGCGGATGGATGGAACAGGGTATGACTTGCTTGGTTTGAGTTCCGACAATTCTTTGCTGGAATCCAGTTGGTAGGAACAATACATACAAGGGGATAGGCCGGGGAAGAAAATGGATTGGATCGGTGCTTTATACCTTGTTCGGAATGAGGATTGACTGCGGCTAGTGATGGTGCAGATAGTGACAAAAATCTGAGAAAAGATAAACAAGGAAGAGGTGGAAGCTTTCTAGTCAATGGAGGCTAAGGTTTCCTAGCCCTCCTTATTTACCAAGGAGAAGGTGAAGTCCTCTGATTGACACAATAGAGCCCTTGTCTGTTTTTTTTGAGAGCAGGCCTTTGTGCATTGCTCTCGCACCATGCTGGGCCACTGCTAGGCTGGCTGGTCAGTGGACTAGACCAGGCCTCACACAGCTAGAGGTCAATATAGGGAGAGAGGTAGCAATGGAAGATAAGGAGCAACATAATCAGGGAGCTCCCAAAAATCGTGTCATCTCAGAAAAATAGATATCTCAAATCCTTTCTAAAAGTTGATTCTCTTTATCTATTTTTTTTTAGGATTGTATGCAAGGTTTTAAATCACTTGGGACCGAGTCGTCCCGATTATCCATGGAATGGGACTCCAAGTTGTCCCGCCCCATCTTGATGGCAGTCTCGGTTATGCATTCTAGTAGATCCGTCTCTCTTCTTTCCTTTCATTCATTCATTCTTTCTTTGTTCTTCTTTCTTTCCTTCCTTTTCTCGCTTTTTCTTCTACTTTCATTTCTTTTCTTTCCTTTTTCTATCTGGTATCACTTTATTTCTTTTGCATGTCTCCCTCTTTTTTCTCTTTCCTTTCTTCCTTCTATCCTTTTTGTTCTATCTTCCTTTCTTTCTTTTCTTTTTCCTCTTTTTTTCCTTTCACTTTTTTCTTATCTTTTTGTCCTTCCTTTCTTTCCTTTTTCTTCTCTCTCCCCGTATGGATGGGTTTCGGAGTCCCGACCCTGATCCCATTTTCTCATAGAATGGGATGGGACTTCTAGCCTCCTGTCCCACTGGGACTTAAAACCTTGATTGTATGACCTATGGCTTCCCTGATTGGAAAATACTCTCTCCAACTGCTAACCTCTTCCTGCAGTCCACTGTTTATGGAATATTGATTGTCTGTATGGGCGTCCATATAGACCCAAAATATTTTACGGTGGGGGCTTTTTGGATTTCTTCCCTTGTTTTGCCTGTGTGGTGCTCCTAGCATTCTTATAATTGGTTTCCAAGGTTTGCAATGATATATATATATATATATCTGTAAAAATCGCTACTGATTTGCTCTCTCCCTTTCTTCCATACTCTTTCCTCTAATCCCCCCGTCACTTACTCTAATTTGTCTTATTTAATATTGTGGTTTCTTTCTAGAACCTTTATTATTGATATTATTGGTTAAGCATTACATCCAATATGGTTTGATTTTGATTAAAGCACTCCCACTTGAATCACGAAACTGGACCATATAACATCCATCAGCATGGCAAGGTAATGACAATTTAAACCAGTGGTTTTGTCCAGAATTATGATTTTAACTTACCATTCAAACCTATGTTATGATTGACACAAACATGGATGCCATGTAGAGACATCACTATCAGTGTCTATCCTGAATCCTATCCAAATAATCTAGAAAAGACAGATGCATATTTAGATGCATGGATATGCTATGAATATTCTGTGCGTCATATCCAGAGATTAGTGCTCTAATGAGATGTGGTGAGGCCAGATCATCAAGTGAAATCCACTTTTTAAAGTGATTTTCATGTTTAATAAATTCATAGTATTGCAGAAAATTTTATTTGTCTTTTTTCAGGGCATTGTTGTTTGCTCTTCATGCTGCAATACCATGAACAGTGACAAACACCAATAACTTTCCCTTTTTTTGGGGTTTCTTTTAGGAGTCCAAGTTGGGCCTGTGAGGTTGGTGATATAATTTAGCCTTTCATCCTATATTTTTTGGATTTTAGTTGGAGTCAAATGAATGGAATAATTACAGCACTCTTGCTCATTTGCTTAGGAAATTCACTTCCCAATTTTACTCTTCCCAGCTTACATGTAGAAGTTATAAGTTTAAAAATGGTTGATATGGCTGGATGAAAGATCAATGCAAGTGATTTGTTTTTTAGAATAGGCAAGGTGGGCTTTTAGTCCTCTACCTCTTTAGCCCCTCTCTCTCTCTCTCTCTCTCTAGCTCTTATTCACTTATTGTCTATCTATTTTTGACTGAACCTGCAATTTCTTTTCTTTATTTCTATTGTAATAATTATAAAATATTGCCATGCGATTTTGTTTTTCATTGATCTTGCTTTCATTTTTATCTGAAAATTCATCTTATTTGATCCTTTTTGAATTGCCTTGGTGCTTGGAAATTGATTTCATGTTTGGGTGTTAGGTTTTTGTCTTTCTTGTATCTGAAATTGACTAATCACTTTCACAAATCTGTACACTGTGACTTGAATCTCAATTCAGGTCAATATTGAACCAATCCTCTAAATCCTAAAACCCTTAAGTGTCTTTCCCAGAATCTTTTGTCATCTACATGTTAGGACCTTCAATTCATGGTCACACACTAAAATATGCCATCCCTTGATAGTGCTGCATCAAGATGCATATGCATATTTCTTTTATCATAGATATGCATGCATGAGTGGTCTGTGACTAAAAATGCAAGTTATTTGAACTCGGATTTGCACCAGGGATGAAACTATTATGCAAAAGCAGAAGTAGAGCATTACTAGTAACACTAGATTGTTTTAATGCAGCATGTGTTGTTTATAATATTGAAATATGCTTCTTTTGAATATCATATCTCAATGAATTGATGATACTTCTTTGGGCAAAGACTTCTTTCTAGCAGAAAATTTAGACGAATCATCATGGTTTGGAATATCACAATATGGGGGCATTCCGGTCATGTACTAGCATGGGTCATATTGTGGTAGGCCCTGTATTAACTCACAGTTTGTCAATATGCCTAGGTGTGACCCAATACATATTTGCTACACCTTGCATAGGGTGAACTGTACCACTGTATGATCAGTTATTCGATCCTTGCCGCTTATTGACATGTGTACAAGGGATTATGTTCTTGTTTTGCTACATGACGATTATTTGTTGACAAGCATATCCACCAAACTATGAACTCATTCTATTTAAGGGTAGTCTTAGTTAATTAATTTTCATAATCTAGAATAATCTCTCACCAAGATTTTGTTTAAATTGATTGGATGCCCAGTTATCAAAGGGCTTGTTTGCTGGAATATCAAGGTTTTGTATATAATGGATTTAAAAGAAGTGAAAGATACCAGCCACTGGTTGGATATCTAAAAAGAGGAAGCATACTGATAGGTATGAAATATATCTAGGATAGATTTAGAGGTGGATTAGTAGTGACCATGATATGCTATTTTACCTATTTGAATTGTATTTTTGTTTGCCTTTCAGTTTGTGGCATCTCAAATGAAGCATATAAAGGGGAAATATTCATGTTGAGTTGATTCTGGCAGTGACATGCATGTCTTCTGTGATACCCTGTGCATAATAGAGTATTGACCTGTGCCAGCCTCCATCGATCTATGCCTGTTTAGCATAAATCCACACGGCTTGGTACCTCCTGGTAATGAGCCATTTTTTTTTAAAAATATATAGATACATACATGCATATGTATGTATATGTATATATGTTTATATATACATTGTGTTTTGTCAAGGTATATCATGTCTGTATGGAATGACATGACATGACATGACATGGCAATTGCTGTTCTGGCCTGTGGCCTGCAGACCCATCAGCATTGACACTTGAATTCTTGTTAGTTATGTAAATACAGTTACCTTTAGTTTATATAATTCTAGACCATTCTGTTATCACGCTTGTCAAGTATTAGTTTCAGTTGCAAGCCCATGCTAGCTGGCATGTACTGTTTAGAGCCAATAACAACACCAGGAACTAGGTCTGTACTTGTTGGGCCACTCCGTATTGTGCAGTGCTGTCCCATGTGAACGAGTGCTGGTTGGATGAGGGTTAATGTAATTTCATGTTCCAAGCATAAGTTGTCTCAAATCCTGCCGCAAACCACCCCCACCCCTTTCCATGCACCCTCTTTTTCGAAGATGGCACATGTCATCCTGTCCCAGTCATGGGCTTGCATGCCTCATGGTTGACTAAAATCCTTGATCTAATTATCAATTGTTTTTACAGGTGTCCTTGTTATGATCACTTTTGTTCTCCCAATCATTTTGGATTATCCTGCAGATTGTGGTACAAGTTCTGAAGTGTTGGCTGATTTGTCTTTGTAGGTGAACCTTTATTGTATCTTAATGGAAAAGTGAAATGTATCCATCATCCTGATACATGTGGAATCCAAGAAAGTAGGTAGTTTTGCTCTGGAAAATGACCAACTAAACAGCTTTGTGCCCCCTTTTGTTAAGAGTAATCTAGTATTGCATAAACCAGCAAGCTCTTCATCACCCAATTAGCTGTTTATATTGGTCCTGTGAATCAAAATGGTTGCAATTTTTTACATGAAGCAGAGAAGAGTTGCTTAAAATTTTGATTTCTATTAATCATTGTCTGTATTATAAATATTTGCATCTAGTGTTCTTTTAGTCTGAAACTAAAAATTGTTCTGATGCCTAGCTATATCTTTTTCTACCTTAAATAAAAATTTTCTTTCTTAATTTTCTCACCTTTCTCAAAGCTGTTAATCAATTTAGGTATTTTCTTCTTTTCCATCCATTTGCCATTCAGGTGGTTGAACTGTGAAGATCCAATGATTAATCACAACCCATGGACCATATTGGAGGATAAGAAGCTTTTATTTATTGTCCAGGAAAGAGGGGTTTATAATTGGATTGATATTTCAATTGCATTGGGATCAAGAACTCCCTTTCAGTGCCTGGCACGTTACCAACGGAGTCTTAATCCTCATATTCTGAACAAGGATTGGACAGAAGATGAAGATGCTAAACTTCGTGCAGCTGTAGAAAGTTTTGGTGATAATAACTGGCAGCTTGTGGCTTCTAATCTGGAAGGCCGTACAGGTCCTCAATGTTCTAATAGGCAAGTGGCTGTCTCATATGCTATTTCATTTATGATTTTTCTTCAAAACAATTTTCTTTTCATATTCTTATCATCTGCTACATGCATCACACAATGCCATTCACCTTGTTGATGTTTATTATACATGAAGCATTATGTTTTTCATTCAATAGATTGATACAACTGTTTTCTTGAAGCTCATCTCATATCATATGTATGCCTTACTCTGGTTCATTCATATACTAGAAAACACCATTTCTCCATCAAAGTCATCTGCAATCATTTTCAATAAGATTCTTGATGCAAGATTCTCATGGAATCATCTAATTTTGAGTCCATTGTTGAACTACTTAGACTGAATATTTTTTTGGTTTTCTTGATGTCGTGTTTCTGATGTGTTCATGGGCATTACCAAAATGAATTCTATGATCCCATTAAGTGCAGGTGGAGAAAATCCCTGAACCCTGATAGGAGAAAGGTGGGGAGGTGGTCTGTGGATGAGGACAAGCGTCTGAAAGTAGCAGTCATGCTTTTTGCGGCCAAAAATTGGAATAAGATAGCTCAGTTTGCCCCTGGTCGGACACAGGTTCAATGCAGAGAAAGGTAATTTAGAGGTGCCTTGGGACACTATTTATTCTAATGTTATTTATGATCATGAAGTGCTCTTTTCTGGTGACAGGTGGCTAAATTGTCTAGATCCATCTTTGAATCTGAAAGCATGGACTGAAGAAGAAGATGCCAAGCTATTGGCAGCAATAGCTGAACATGGATATTGTTGGTCCAAGGTTGCAACTTGTGTGCCTCCGCGTACTGATAGCCAGTGTAGGAGGTAAAGAATCATGAAATACCACCATTTTTAACCTTTGTAGAACAGCTAGAAGCCTCAGTCATGTTCCTTATTTTAACAGTTGTGCTATGTGATTCTCTGAGACATGTTGGTTCCAGACTGCACACTAATAAATCGAGTTTTGGGAGTGCAGGAGATGGAAGGTTTTACTTCCTCATGAAGTACCGTTACTCCAAGCTGCTAGGAAGATGAAGAGAACCGTTCTTATATCCAATTTTGTGGATCGGGAGAGTGAACCCCGACAATTGGTCCCAATGACTTCACGCCACTTGTAAATTTTTCGGAGGCTGAAAACAATGATAGTACGACACCTGGAAGGAAAAGATCAAGGTATTACATTAGTTTTCCTTGCTTACTCCTAAATGTTTGTTTTCTAGGATTAAGTTCTGGATTTTGATGCTTTTTGCATTTCTCTTTTCCAATATTACAGTGATAATCAACCCAAGAAGTCTAGGGTTAAGTCCAGGAGATCTTTTAAAGAGAATTCTACAGCAGATGGTGTGATAAATTCTTCTACCAATGCAGTTCCTACTGACTCAGCTCTTGTTTGTGGCATGAATTCTGATACTGCTGGTGGTGGGAGTAGCAAGAGGTCAAGGAAGAAAAAGTCAAGGTATCTTGAATCAAGTTTTTTCACTTCTTGCTGCTCACTAGAGTTTTGTCTTGAACTTCTTTTTCCTGATTGCCTGGTGTTTTATTTTGCTGATTTTGCAGTGATGATCAACCTAAGAAGTTGAGGGCTAGATTGAGAAGATCTGTTAAAGAAAATGTAGCAGCAGATGGGATGGTAAATTCTTCTGCTGACAAGGTTCCTTCTGGCGAATCTCTTGTACATATTGTAAGTACTACTACTGCTGAAAGTGGGAGAATTAAGAGGACGAGGAGGAAGACGCCGAGGTTGATGGATTCACAAACTTTTCTGGTTGTTTTCCTGCTTTCTTTGTATTTCAATTTCCTTAATGTTACTTTCTGTATGGTGTTTTATTCTGCCTACAGTGACAATCAACCCAATAATTCAATGGTTAAATCTAGAGGATATTGTAAAGAAAATATAATGGCAGATGGCATGGTTAATTCTTCTACTGAAAGTGCTCCTGCTTACTTATCTCTTGTACCTAGTGCAAGTTCTAATACCGCTGAAAATGGGAGCATTGAAGGAACTGGCAAAAGAACATCAAGGTATGATGATTTAACACACTTCACTTTCTGCACTCTGCTGAAATATCGCGTCTTTAAGATTTTTTTTTTTTTTTTTGGATTTTTATTTCACTTCCAATGCTCTAGCGATAACCTGATCAGTCAATAGTTAAATCAAGAAGGTTCATTAAACTAAATATAGAGACAAATGCTATCGTAAATTCTACTGGTGATAGAGTTCTTGTTGGTAGGGCTGGCAATGGGTTGGGTATGGATCGGATCGGCCCATACCCATACCCGTCTTGCAAGTAAAAACCCTATATCCATACCTACCCTGTGCCCGTCTCGGGTATATAAGAGGGATTGATCGGATCGGATATATATGAACAATATAAAATCATCATAATTTTGAATGAGGGATATGCATTAAGGTTATCTCGGGTTGCGGCATATCATTACTGTACCCGACTCAAACCTGCTTCGGATATTTTTTTTAGAATCCTTACCCACCCCGAGTTCCAATTGGGTCAAGTAAAATCCACCCCATTCGAGCCGGGTCGGATCGGATAAAATTGCATCTTGAATCAAGTTTTTTCACTTCTTGCTGCTCACTAGAGTTTTGTCTTGAACTTCTTTTTCTTGATTGCCTGGTGTTTTATTATGCTGATTTTTCAGTGATGATCGACCTAAGAAGCTGAGGGCTAGATCGAGAAGATCTGTTAAAGAAAATGTAGCAGCAGATGGGATGGTAAATTCTTCTGCTGACAAGGTTCCTTCTGGCGAATCTCTTGTACATATTGTAAGTACTACTACTGCTGAAAGTGGGAGAATTAAGAGGACAAGGAAGAAGACGCCGAGGTTGATGGACTCACAAACTTTTCTAGTTGTTTTCCTGCTTTCTTTGTATTTCAATTTCCTTAATGTTACTTTCTGTATGGTGTTTTATTCTGCTTACAGTGACAATCAACCCAATAATTCAATGGTTAAATCTAGAGGATATTGTAAAGAAAATATAATGGCAGATGGCATGGTTAATTCTTCTACTGAAAGTGCTCCTGCTTGCTTATCTCTTGTACCTAGTGCAAGTTCTAATACCTCTGAAAATGGGAGCATTGAAGGAACTGGCAAAAGAACACCAAGGTATGATGATTTAACACACTTCACTTTCTGCACTCTGCTGAAATATCGCGTCTTTAAGATTTTCTTTTTTTTGTTTTCCTGGATTTTTATTTCGCTTCCAATGCTCCGGTGATAATCAACCTAATCAGTCAATAGTTAAATCAAGAAGGTTTATTAAACTAAATATTGAGACAAATGCTATTGTAAATTCTACTGGCGATGGAGTTCCTGCTGGCTTATCTGTTGTGCCTAATGTAAATTTTAGTACTGCTGAGTGTGGGGCCAATAAAAGTACAGCTCAGAGAACATTGAGTTATTACGGGCTAAGAGATTTTTCTTTTTGCTGTGCAGTGTGCACTATAATATGATATCCCAACACATTATCCTTTTTCCGGTGTTTATTTGCAATGATACAGTTGATCAAGAAAATACATCTAAAGCTAAGTCCAGAAGGTCTCATGAAGAAAATAAAACAACAGTTGACATGGTGATAAATACTTATTCTGAAACCATTTTTGGTGATGCATCTTTTGTACCTGTTATAAATTCTAATAATGCTAAAAGTGGGAACATTAAAAGGACAAGGAAGAAAACCTTAAGGTGAGGCATTACAGTTTCATGCCAAAATATATTGCCCTCAAAATTCACTGATTTATTTTGCTGGGCAACCTTGACCTTTGATGCACAGAGGACCAGAAGCTAAGTCTTTGACTAATTTCACTTAATCCATTCTTTTCTTGTTTTTAATGACATAAATGGAAGCACTTACATGCAAGCTGCTTAACTTTTCCTTTTCTATGTTCATGTGGTAGTGATGGTCCACTGTTACTGCCATCCAAGAAGTCTAATGCCAGAAAGAGACGTCCAACAGAAAATAAAGTAACAGAGTGTGGGGAATTGTCCTGATGCTGAAAATATTAGCAACAGTTCACTTGTTTCAAGGTTAGGGTCTCCAGCTGTTGGTATTAGGCATGCCAAGAGGGTAAGATACCAGACATTAAGGTAATTTTTCTTAGCTTTACAGGTGTTTCTTGCTTAGCTTTATAGTGTTTGTTAATAAACTTTCTAACTTAATATATGTCTTGCAACTCTCACATCCTCGAACACAGGAACTGGGGCTAGCAATGAAACGGTGAACTCCAGGTAAGTTAACTTCAAATTCTTGCTTGACCGTCTGAAAACTGCACTGTGTGCATGCATTTGGATTTTGAAACAATCAGTTTCATTGCAGGTTCGACAACTGTTGTCTCGGTGCCAACATCATGTATTTAATTGATCCACTGTTTTAACCCAAAAAAAAAAAAATGATCCACCGTTAATGAGAATTGTCACTGCCCTTTTTCTGTTGCATGCAGTGTAGAAACTCGCAAGTCTTTTGTCTTCACAAAGAGGGCCTAGGTAGAGCATTTCTTTATTGTCTATTGATGTAATGCATTGTTCTTTTGATCATTGTGCTCATGCTAGAGAGTAAGTTGTTTCATGCTTATAATTACTTAGCCAGGTTCGTGTTCCTCTCACATAATGTTTGTCTGCTTTTAAATTGATATTTCCTTGTTACTGTATGCAGCCGATGGTTTTGGATGGTGCAGCCGAGGGTTTTGGAGGGCTCCTGATGATGCACTTTCTCAAGGCAATTCAGCGGCTGTCAGCTTGATAGTGGATATTTGATGGCGATTAGAGGTGCACAAGGAGCTTAGATAGATGGGAGAACCAGAGTGTCAATGCAAAGGAATGCACTGTTGAGGTTTGCAGTTTGTTTAGTTAACTGCTGAGAAAAGGTGAAAGCAAAAAGGAATTTCTGAGAGAGATTTTGATCTTCCTTGATATTGCTATGCTAACGTGACTTTTGTGTCTGGTTGCTTTACGAAGGAAAATGCAAGAAAAGAAAAAGGAAAATGATTGACACAAATTTTCACTGTTTTTTTTATCTTTTTTCTATCCTTTCGTTTTTCCCCTGCTTGTTTGACAGGTCTTTTGTGGCACATCTCTTTTTCAACAATTTCACTAACTAGTAAAATTTGCACATAAAAGTTCACCATTTATTTGAAAATTCTTTGATCTGAAACAGTAAATGCATGAAAAATCATCGAAGCAAAATTTGTTTGGTATGTTAACAAAAAAGGTAAAAAAGTTTGATGTGATCTGAAATATATTTTACTATTTCTTGGCTCTGTAAAAGTAAATAGATTATGAAACCTCTGTAGTGACATACAAACAAATCATCAACTATTACCAATATGAATATCCATGGTTTAACTTGTAAATTTTGATACTGGTTTAGAAAAGTAAAGATGAGAGTGAACCTATAAGTTAAATAAGTTAAAAAACATATAAAGAGCTTGCTTAAATGTAAAAAGTATCCATTAAATTAAACCTTTATGTCAAGTGCCCCTTTGATTTGAAGATTGAAATATAATGTGTTACACATGATACTGCTATATTTGGTCATTGTGCACTTTTCTCCTTAACCTACTCTGGGGGATGAGAAACATTCATCATGCCCTTCTTTTTTATTGACAGACTTTTTTTTTTCCTTTTTTTTGTGTGTTGTGGTGTGGGCGGTGGGTTGGGTGTGGCGTGGAGGTGGTGCATGTTGACTCTAGTTGGCGTTGGCCGAAGAAACAACAATATGTGCACCCCTCCATCTTTTTTTCTTAATTTGAGTTATAACTTTTTCAGCCCATCAAAGATGATGGGTCAGATTAGCATTTGACAAAAATCCTAAAAATCTATGGGTAATACTTTCTACATCACCTGTGGTATAAAAATTTAAATGTGGAGTGCACTGCATCTTTTAATTGGATGCATCTTTTAATTGGTCGATCTGGAGCCTTTATGGTTTGATACAGTGGCTGTCTTTTTGCGTTCAATCGAGCTGATGATGCAAAGAAAATGGAGGCAGAGGGAGGGGAAAGATTCCATCGTCAAATAAAATTAATGTTTGTAATAATATATTTTTCAAATTTTACATGATAAAATTATTTTTTTTTAAAATAAAATATTTTTAGTATTTTGCAGTCTGGTTAGATATTACAGAGGCTGTATCTCTCTCTTTTCTTCCATTTTCTAAGCGTCGAATGTTGTATTTCTCTTTCTTCTTTCATTTTCTGAGCGTTTGGGTGTCTAAGGTGTCTAAGGTTTAGGCTATTCATCATAGAATGCAAAATTATAATATTTTGTATCAAAATTATGATATCTTAGAATAGAAGCAAAGCCAAACGCAGAATATTTACATTCTGTGTCAAAATTATGACATTAAAGATCAAAATTATGACATCCAGTAAGAAAAACATCATCATTGAATGTAGAATTATGATATTTTGTGTTAAAATTATGATATTAGAGATCAAAATTATGATATTAAGGATTAAAATTATGACATCGTGAAATCAAAATATCTTTGAATGCAGAATTATGACATAAATGATCAAAATTATGACATTGTATGTAAAAATTATGATTTTCTGTATGCAAAATTCTTTCATATGAAAGTTATAGACATTATTATGATAGCTGTTCAAAATTATAATATTTTAGGTAAAAATTATGACATCATGTAGCCAAAATATATTTTGAATATAATTTTTGATATTATTATGACATTTTATATCAAAGTTATGACATCGTTTTTGACTAGGATATTATAATTTTGGTACAGGATTAGTTTTTGATGTTTTTATGACATTCTAAATCAAAATTATGATATAATAGATTAAAATTATGACATCGTAGAATTATGAAATTATGTTGGTAAAAGATCTTTCGAAGATAGTTTTAATAATATTTTGACATTCTGTATTAAAATTATGATATGATATGTTAATATAATGACAAAAATACCTACTAGGACACGATTTTATCGTATTTTATGATATTATAAATTAAAATTATGATATTGTAGCTCAAAATTATGACATCATATTGGTAAAAGTCTTTCCGAAGATAGTTTTAACAATATTAGGATATTCTGTGTCAAAATTATGACATGATATATTTATATTATGAAAAAAATATCAATCAGAAGATTATTTTGTTGTATTTAATGACATTATAGATCAAAATTATGACATCGTAGGTCAAGATTATGATATCATGTTGGTAAAAGGCCTTTTGAAGATAGTTTTGATAATATTAGAACATTCTGTATCAAGATTATGACATGATATGTTAATATTATGACAAAATTATCTATCGAAAGATGATTTTATCATATTTTATGATATTATAGATCAAAATTATGATATCGTAGGTCAAAATTATGATATTCTATTGGTAAAAAATCTTCTGAAGCTTGTTTTGACAAAACTATGACATTATATTTCAAAATTATAATATTATACTTTAATATTATGACAAAAATACCATCAAGGTGTCGGTTTTGACGTTTTTATGATATTTTAGATCAAAATTATGATATCTAATTGGTTAAAGGCTTTCTGAAAATAGTTTTGATAGTATTATGACATTCTATATTAAAATAATGATATTATATGTTAGTATTATAAACAAAATATCTTTTAGATATCGGTTAAGATATTTTTATGACATCCTAGGTCAAAATTATGATATCGTAGGTCAAAATTATGACATCATATTGGTTAAAGGACTCCTGAAGATAGTTTTGATAATATTATGATATCATGTGTGAAAATAATGATATTATATGTTATTATTACGAATAAAAAGTCTCCTAGATTTTGGTTATGACTTTCTTATGACGTCTTAGATCAAAATTATGATATCCTATTGGTTAAAAGCCTCATGAAGTTAGTTTTAACAATATTATGATATTCTATTTAAAAAAATGGCATTATATGTTAATATTATGAACAAAATTATCTTCCAAAAGTCGATTAAGACGTTTTTATGACATCGCTAGTCAAAATTATGATATTTATTTCTGAAATTAATTTTGAAGATAGTTTTGACAATATTATGACAGTCTGTGTCAAAATAATGATATTATATATTAATATTATGAACAAAATATTTCTCAAATATCGGTTATGACTATTTTATGACATTCAAGATCAAAATTATAATATCGTAGGTCAAAATTATGACAACCTGACGCTGAAAGTCCTTCCAAAGGTAGTTGTGACAATATTATACAGCCTGTGTCAAAATAATGACATTATATGTTAATATTATGAAAAAAAAACATCTTTTCTATGCCGGTTATGACTTTCTTGTGACATCCGAGGTCAAAATTATGACATCATGTTGGTAAAAGACCTTCCTAAGATTGTTTGGACAATATTAGAACATCATGTGTTAAGATTATGACATCGTAGATCAAAATTATGAAATAGTATGTTAATATCTTCAAAGAACTTTGTATTTATGATTTTCATATGTATTTTATGACTTTAATAAACCTTATGTACATCTTCTATAGATATTTCTGTAAATGATCAGATGGACGAGCCTTTATGTGATGGTTTTCTTGAGAATCCATCTCCTTCTAGTACACCATTTGCAGATAAAGATAATGTGGATCCTCATGCTGAAATAAAATTTGATTCAGTAACAAATGTGTATAATTTCTACAATAATTATGCAAAAAGAGTCGATTTTGGAATCACAATCATGTGCAGTAGATCCAATAAGAATAATGTATGTTGCTTCAAACATCTATCATACTGGAGATTAGAAAAATCTAATAAATCAGATATTTTCATGAATCCCAAAGACACCGGCAAAATTGATTGTAAGACATCAATAAAAGTCAGAATTGATTTTAAGATTGAAAAGTGGAGATTAGATAATATTATTCTAGAACACAATCATAAGTTGTCCATATCAACCGTCTATTTTCTATGGTTCCATAGGAAGATCAACACATTAGAAAAAATAGAGATTAGTAATATGCATGTCATGAATGTACCTACAACTCAAATATATTCTGTCATCACCAGAAGAAAATGGGGAAGAAGGCAATTAGAATTCACGGAGAAGGATACTTATAATTACATTTGCTAGGAACATCAAAGTCAGTTGAAAGAAGGAGATGTGCAGTCAATGGTTCTCTATTTCACGCAAATGCAAGCTAAGAATACAAATTCCTACTATACATTGGACTTGAATGATAATGCACAGTTAAGATCTGTGTTCTGGATCCATCCAAGGTCAAGAATGACGTGCACTTACTTTACGGATGTATTGATCTTTGACTCCACTTATCTCACAAACATATTTAAAATGCCATTCTATCCATTTGTTGGAGTTAACCATCATGGATAGTCTACTTTGCTTGACTGTGCATTATTGTCAGACGAGATAATGGAGGCCTTTAAATGGGTATTTCAGTCATGCCTGGATGAAAATAGTGGCGAAGCACCTAATGCCATAATCACTAATCAGGATAAGGCAATCGAGGCTGCTGTCAAGGCGATTTTTCCAAATGCACGATATCGATTTTGTCTTTAGCATATTTTGAAGAAGATCCTAAAAAAGATAGGCCATATATGTACAGTGCATTCTAAATTTATGGTTGAATTTGATGAGGTTGTATATGACATATAACTACACAGTCTTTTGAAAAAAAAATGGAGACAACTAATGGATAAATATAAAGAATGCAAGGCTATAGATTGGTTGTATAATCTCTATGAATGCCAAGACAAATAGATTTCTATCTATCTTAAGGATACCTTCTTTGTAGGTATGTTGGAATCAAAGGTAGTTTTTTTTTTTGGTAAGTTTTGAATGATATCCGGTGACACTAACACTATATCACTAATATTCTTGGGTCCTAACTTTCTTTCTAGGTATATCTTCCTCTGGAAGGACTGAGAGCATGAATCACTTTTTTGATGGGTTTGTTAATTCGAAGACAATACCAAAGAAATTCATCGAGAGGTATGAGGACGTTTTGGAGAAAAGATTCGAAGTAGAAAATGATTAAGATAATATCTTCCTGCAAACAAATGCTTTCCTCAAAACATTCTCACCATTTGAGAGGCAAGCAGCAGCCATGTACATTAGGCGCATATTCAAAAAATTTCAAAATGAGGTATTTGAGATGGCTACATCAAATGCTAAATTAACTGAAGAATGTGACAGCTTCGCTACATATTCTGTGAAGTCATTTGAGAGATTTGAAGTTAACGAAATTGAGAAGGAGATTGTAAAAAACTATTATATTACTTGGTTCAGCCAATTGGAAGAAGTGAAATGCTAGTGCCGATCATTTGATTTCAGAGGGTACTTGTGCAGGCACGCCTTATTGGTTCTCTATCAAAGTAAAGTATTTTGCATTCTTGAAAAGTATTTTTTCAATAGATGGTGCAAGGACATGAAATATCGATTTGATATTTCAGATTGCGATGTTTAATTCTATGATAAAAGCACTAGAAAATCTAGGTAACTGTAATTAGAAGATATCCTATGATAACTATAATTATGATATCATATGATAACTATAATTATGATATATGTATGCTTTGATGAATCATCGGATGATGAAGCTTGCAGAGGTTGCATTGATATTTGAAGATGCTTTTAACCTACTGATGGTTGATCTGACTCCATTATTCAGAAGAACGGTAGATGCTAATTGTTCAGCATAGCATCGTCCAGAACTCGCTATCCAGGATTCGGTTAATATTGCTACAAAGGGGTGGTCAAGAGAGAGAAGAATACAAAGTGGAGTCAAAAAGAACTCGAAGAAATCAAAAAAGTCGAAGGAAGCTGAGAACAAAACAGTAGAATATTCATCTATCGAAGACATTGGTAAAAGGCCTGCTAAAAGACAGAGGACAACTCGATAAGAAGTTGTGGAGGTAGTACAATAAACAACCTCTACCAATCATCCGTCATCCACTCCATTTTTGGAAGAGTTTGATGCTTTTATATCCAGCTAACTAACACAGGAGACTGAGACAAATTTATGAAGTTGTAGGTCAAAATTATAACACATGATGAGTTTGATGCTTACATGTATATATCATAATTATAATGCAATACTGATACAAGATGTCATATTTCTGCAGGTAAAGCATTCAAGATAGTTTTTTGTACTGTGATATCATAATTGTAATCTTCGATGTCAAAATTTTGACATAGGATGTCATAATTCTACATTCGAAAATATTTCTGTGCACCATTGTCATAAATTTGATCCTTAATGGAGTTAAATTTGATACAAGATATCAAAATTCCGAGTTTGGAAAAGTTTCTTTAGAAAATGTCATAATTTCTATGCATGGGTGTTCTAATTTTGATCCTTAATGTCATAATTTTTATACAGGATGCCATATTTATGAGTTGTCCTAACTATGTGCTCCAAATTTTGACCTTTTTTTATGTCATTTTTCAATGGGTATTATCGTTTTTTATAGTCTCGATATTTTGATGTTGTGGGAAGTGTCATAATTTTGACATAGGATATCATCAAAGATAGTTTCTGCACCATGGTGTCATAATTTTGACAAAGGATGCCATAATTCTTCATTCTGGGACGTTTTCTGTAATCCTTAATGTCATAATTTTAACACATGATGAGTTTGATGCTTACATGTGCAGCCAAATAATGACAACAGAGAAAATAATTTTGGTGGTATAATATTTGCGTGGATCCTCAAGTGCACCGCATCGTTCTCATGCCTTGTATAAATAAAAGTTAGGGCTATCAGTTGTGGGCAAAAGGGGATCTCATTAGCCTTCGCTTCAGATGAAGATGCCATCGCTACGATACTGCTGCTCGATGGAGGATTTATCCCCACACCCTCTGGATCGATGTCGAAAGCTCGAGAGGGATCTTTTGTCCGACATTCATCTTAGATTGGGAGATATTGAAAATCGCCGTCCCTCCATGCACCCTCGGCCTATACGTGGAGTGTAGTAGCAAGGAGAGAAGTGCTGACACGATCGATAGTAACTGCAACCTCCTCGACCCTAGAAAAAGAGCATCCATCTTAATTTTATTATTTACTTCGTTTGTCCTAATTTATAAAATGGGTTATTATATTTCATCAAACTATGAAATATATTATAAATAATAAAATATTTTTTTAATTTTTGGAAGAGATTGCTTGCACATATCGTACTTGTTTGATAATTTCTGCTTCAAAAAATTTATTTACGATTAAAGATAATTTTTATATAGGATCTTATATTTTTGTAACTATTGTGTTCAAGAATATTTTCTATTCTGTGATGCCATAATTTTTTTAAAAAAAAGAATATTTTTGACACAGGATATCATAATATCGACATTCGAAGACTTTTCCTGTACTGGGATGTTTTAAATTTAACATACCAAATCATTATTTTTAACTAAGTTCTCATAATCCTTTCTTCGAGAATGTTAACTATGACTGGATGTCATAATTTTAACATATGTTATTATATTTTTGATCAGGATGTCATCAACCAGCATTCAAGAACATTTGTTTGACATGATGTCCTAACTCTGCATTTGCTGATATCATAATTTTGATAATTAATATCATAATTTTAATTCTTAATGTCATAATTTTGACTATTAATGTCATAATTTTGATACAAGATATCATAATTTTGGGTTTGGGCATGTTTCTATTCTTGGATGTCATAATTTTGATATTTAATGTGATAATTCTGTTAACGATGTCATAATTCTGCATTCGGAGGTATTTCTATCTCAGGATCTCATAATTTTGATCATTAATGTCATAAATTTGATACGAAATGTTATAATTCTACATTCGGAGATGTTTCTATTTTAAGATATCATAATTTTGACATTATTATGACATTGGATGTTAAATTTATGACATTATAGACTAAAATATCTCCGAACATAGAATTATGATATTTTTTATAGAATTATGACATTAATGGTCAAAATTATAATATCCTAAAATAAAAATACCTCAAATATAGAATTATGATATTCTTTATCAGAATTATGATATTAAGGATAAAAAATTATAATATTAAGGATCAAAATTTACACCGACCCTAGACCATGCATAAATAAAAGTTAGGACTACTAGCTATGGGCAAAAGGGGATCTCATTGGCCTTTGTTTTACGTGAGATGCTATCGCCACGATACTGCTGCTCGATGGAGGGTTTATCCCCCCACCCTCCGGATCGATGTCGGAAGCTTGAGAGTGATGTTTTGTTCGACATTTGCCTTGGATTGAGAGGTATTGAAAATTGCCGTACATCCACGCAGTCTCGGCCAATGCATGGAGCGTAGGAGCAAGGAGAGAAGGAGAGTGCCGACACGATCGGAAGTGATTGCAAGCTCCTTGATCCTAGAAAAAGAGCATCAATCTCGATTTTTTTATTTACTTCATTTCCTAATTTATAAAATGAATTATTATATTTCATCAAACTATGAAATATATTGTAAATATATTATAAATAACAAAATATCTTCTTAATTTTTGGAAAAGAGTGCTTGCACATATTGTACTTTGATGATTTCTGCTTTGAAAAATTTATTTACAATTGAAGATAATTTTTATATAGGATCTTATATTTATATAACTACTGCGTTCAAGGACGATTTCTATTCCATGATGCCATAATTTTTAGAAAAAAAATGAATACTTTGGACACAGGATATCATAACCAGCATTCGAGAATATTTGTTTGACATGATGTCCTAACTCTATATTTGTTGATGTCATAATTTTGATGATTAATATCATAATTTTGATTCTTAATGTCATAATTTTGATCATTAATATCATAATTTTGATATAAAATATCATAATTCTGCGTTTGGATATATTTCTGTTCACGAATGTCATAATTTTGATCCTTAATATCATAATTCTGTCAACAATATTATAATTCTGCATTCGAAATATTTCTGTTCTAGGATATCATAATTTTGATCATTAATGTCATAATTTTGATATAAGATGTCATAATTCTGCGTTCAGAAATATTTCTATTCTAAGATATTATAATTTTGATATTATTATGACATTGGACGTCAAATTTATGACGTTATACACTAAAACATCTCGAAACGCAGAATTATGACATCTTTCGGGAATGTTTTTATTCTGAAATGTCATAATTTTGATCCTTAATGTCATAAATTTAATCCTTAATGTTATAATTTTGTCACATAAAATCATAATTCTGCTTTTGGATATATTTTTATTCTGAAATATCATAATTTTGATCCTTAATGTCATAATTTTGACATCATGTTTTGAAATATTGGCATTAAGTGTGTCAAGATAATAAATAGCACTCTGATTACCTATATTCAGTGTTAACCAAAAATGATCTACCATAAAATGTTAAAGAAATTATATTTTTGCATGGAATTTCATCTTATCATAACTATACAATTTGACAATCCTATATTAAGTGTCATACAAAGAATTGACTCACTTAAAATGATAAATTTACTGTGATACAAAGTATTCACTCTCTTACAATAATACAATGAATTTTTCTATCACTTGATACAAAAATTTTTTTCTATCAGAGGTTTTTAACTTTATCAACGATAGCAGTCATTCTCTATTCAAGCCCTTCTTTTATTATTTTTTCAGCAAGTTTCCTCCGATATTGAACGACATCAGCATGGTTGAAGTCCCATTTCTATGATCCATCCTTATGAGCAAGAAAGTCCATATACTTCAAGTAGTATAGACCACAATCTAGAGAACTCAGGGGCTGAGAAGGGCAGTCTTCATCTTGTTCCACATTTCATTCACCCACTTCTACATTATCATAATATATGTGGAACATGGCTCCTAATATCTTATGCTACTTCCTAGCACTAGCCTTATATTTGACATTGTGCTTGATGGAGTTTAGATGAATAATTTTTTTCGCATCCATATCCATAACCACCAAGTACCAGTGGATATTTTTTGTGTTGATGATGCTGAAAAGAAGCATAAATTTTTTCTTATCATCATCACTAACTCCATTGAAGATGAAATCTCCCACCATGCTAGCTAGCTTATGATGTGTTGCTGTCGATTGAATACACATGTCGACTGTCATTACAAAAGCAATGATGCACTTATGATATAAATCTGGTCGTTCCCTTCATTTTTTGTGAAGAAAGTTCTGACCAGCATCAATTATCTATTCATGCAAATCATTATTTTATGATGTAAAAAAAAGATAAAAAATACACATGATATCTAGAACAAAGAATGAGAACAAAAAATAAATAAGAGTTAAATTCTTACATCGTTAATTATCATCCATGCAAAAAGAAGATCATGAAGATTGGACTTAGTGATGCTGCCTTCTTCAGCATTGTTGAAGACAATCTCACTGTAATAGAAAATATTAGGATATCATAAATCTACAATATGTACTATGTTATACAGGATGTCGCGGATGTCATAAATCACTTATGAGTTAATTCTTTCAGACAAGAACATCTCAATAATGGTATCATCCTCCTCAGACAATGATTCTTTGCCTTGATAGTCGTATGAATGCTTAATAAATTCTTGTGTTAAAAGATCAGGTTAAAAAATATAATGCAGTATGAAGATCTCATGATATTGATGAAAAATACATGTATGTCTACCTCATTTTGAATTCGTTATACACTTGATATATTTGACAGGTCCAGAAATGGTATTTTTTTGGATTTCGATTTTGTCTTAGCATTTTTTGTTGGCGTGTAGATCTCATAATTTGGATTTTCTATCAGATGGGAGACCTTGCGCACTCTATGTTCTTTATTTACCCTCCTCTCGAGTGAATATATCAGCATCTTTGGCTTATCCTTCCTCTTATTTTTCTCCTCCTTTGCCTCTACCTTCTTTTCTTCTTTTCTTTTTCTTTCTTCCTCCTCCTCCTTCTCCATTACCTTCTTCTCCTCCATTTTTCTTTCTTCATGCTCCCTCTTCTTCTTATCCTCCTCTTTCTTCTTCTCCTCTTGCACCCTTTTCTCCTCCATTTTTTTCTTCCTCCATCTTCTTCTCATCTTTCTTCTTCTTCTCCTCTTCCATCTTTTTCTCATCCTCTTCCTCCCTTTTTCTTTCTTCCTGCTCCTTCTTCATCTCCTCTTCCTTTCTTTTTCTTTGTTCCTGCTCTCTTTTCTTCTCCTCCTTTCTTTTTCTTTCTTATTACTCCCTCTTCTTCTTCTCCTCCTCCTCATTTTTTTTCTCCTCCTTCTTATAATTCTCCTTCCTTTTTTCCTCATCCTCCTTCTCCTCCTCCTCATTCCTTCTTCTCTCTTCCTCCACATTCTTCTTCTTCTCCCCCGCTTCCTTCTTCTTCCTCTTTACGAAACTTTTTCTTTCCTCTTCTTCCTTATGTTTCTCTTGGTCATCATATTCTTTGTCATTTTTCTCCTTTTTTCACTTTTTTTCTTCATCCTCCCATTTTTTATCCTTGATCTCTTTTCTGATCAAGGAATTCAATAGTTTATCATGAATGAGGATCTTTTTCTAAGCTCTTCAATTTCAATCCTTAGTTGTGCATACATGGCACAGCCAACCAGAATTGGCTCCTCTAATGTTGCTTCATCAGTACTATGAGTGCTCTTTTTTCTATCTTCAACACAACTGAGAAGCCAGTGCTCCTGCGGGGCAGGTCGAAGAGCATCTTCGACCTAATAATATAAAAAAAGTGTAAATCAAAAAATCTCATAAATTTAAAGAATGTAATCCGAATGTGTTTTAGCTGAAATATCATAATTTCACATAAAATATCATAATAAAGTCTCTAAAATTTTTTTTGACAATATCATGTCATAATTTTATCATTTTGTTCTAAGATGTCATAATAATATCAAAACACATATTCTAGAGGTAATTTTACTACTAAATATCATAATTTTTACATGAAATATCATAATTTTGACATATAATATCATAATAATGTCTGAAACTTTCTTCCAAAAGAATTTTGCATAATGAAAGTCATAATTTTAACGTTAAGTGTCATAACTTTGATAGAGAATATCATAATTTTTACCAAGTTATAACTTTCAAAGATGTTTTGCCAATACGATATCATAATTTTATCAAAAATATCATCATTTTGATATAAAATATTATAATAATATTAAAAAATATATTTTGATTGTAATTCACTACTAGATATCATAAATTTAATCCTTAATATCATAATTTTAACATAGGATATCATAATAATGTATAAAATCATAATTTTTTGATATAAAATATCATAATTTTGATACAGAATATCATATATTTTATAACGAATGACTTTCATTGGTGTTTCACCAACACGATGTCGTAATTTAACCTCAAAAGTGAATTATTTTGACATAGAATGACCCTTAATATCAAAAAACATATTCAGAAAGTATTATATGATAGCCTAAAAAATATATGACATCCTATGACATTCTATGATAGCTTATTATTGTCAGTTTATCTCATGGGGTTGGATGTTGTCAAAATCCATACAATGGCTTCCTTTTCTGCTAACACGCCACTTCAATAACCTTAGAAATTTTGAAGGATCAGATGAGGCTCGAATATTTGTATGCTTCAAAAATCATACCTGCATATGAGCATTTTCACAAAATAGACTATAAATTTTTTTTTTAAAATATAAAAGACTGTATTTTGAATATAAAATAATTTAAGTTTACCACGAGGGTTGCCGAATAGCCAAGAAGAGTAAGCTGCCTCCTCTTATCAACCCTCTTTGCTTTGTAAGGCTCTCCTGACCTCAGGTAGTCAGCAATCTCTGAAAGGATCTCAACCATCAGGTTTTTGATGAAAATGGCTCATGCAAAAGATCCAAATTGAGACAAGTCATCTAAAAATGGGATCATATTTCTTGGACATGTTTGGTTTGACTTTGGAGTCAAGAAAAGTGCAAAAATATATGCTATCCAAAGTCTGACGGTATCCTCAATATCCTCATTTTTTTTGATGATTTTAGCTAACTAATCAAAGACTCAAACCCTTTAAATTGTAGCTGCAAACACTTACCAAATCTGTCGAACAGCCTTCCCTTCTTTGATTTTTTGGCTACTGAGATTTTCACACCGTGACATGGAAGATCGATGATTAGTGCCACTTCTTTCATACTAAATGTTATTACTTTTTCTGCAATAATGAATTGATCTCTTTCAATGTGATATTTTATGATGTCAGAGAGAAGTACCCCATCTACCACAAATGGCTCCATGTCAACAAAGACACCGAATGGAGTCTTTCGGATGAGTTGAATGTGCTCAGGAGAAAAGTTGATATTTCGAACATTTTGAGCATAAACTCCAGGTTTATAGGAGTTCTTAAAAATTGGAGTCCTTCTTTCAACGGACCGAAAAGATTTAAGATGACACGATAAGAAAAATCGGATTATCAATAATAGAAATCCAAAGTAATAAACAGTATATCATAATCTTGACTAAAGAATATCTTACGAAGGTGCTTTGCCTAATAGATATCATAAGTTCAACAAAATTATCATATTTTGATATAGAATCTCATAATAATATTAAAATTATGATATTCTATCACAAACAAATATAAAAGCAGAATTATAACATTCTGTGCCAGAATTATGATATTTAACGTCAAAATTATGATGTTAAGGATCAAAATTATGTTCTAGTAGAAAGTCATAATTTTGATATAGAATGTTATAATTTTGAAACAGCATATCATAATTTTTGTTAAAAAATATCTTATGAAGGTGTTTTGCCTACATGATATCGTAAGTTCATAAAAAATATTATAATTTTATCATAAAATATCATAATAATATCAAAATTATGACGTTCTTGCATGAAAAAATGTACGAAAATAGAATTATGACATTTAACATCAAAATTTTGATGTTAAGAATCAAAATTATAATATCCAAAAGAATTTTGTATGTAGAAAGTCATAATTTTGATCTAGAATGCCATAATTTTAAAATAGGATGTTATAATTTTTGTTAAAGAATGTCTTACGGAGGTATTTTGGCTACAGGATAACATAAGTTTAACAAAAATATCATTATTTTATTATAAAATATCATAATAATATCAAAATTATGACGCTCTTACATGAAAAAATGTATAAAATAGAATTATGATATTTAACATCAAAATTATAATGTTAAGGGTCAAAATTATGACATTCAATATAGAATGCATCAATGAATATAGAATTATGACATTCCGTGTCAAAATTATAATATCCTATATCAAAAATATGATATTAAGAGTCAAAATTTTGATATCCTGAAGAAGAAATCTCATCGAACGCAGAATTATGATATTTTGTGTCAAAATTATGATATTAAAGATCTAAATTATGGCATACTGGCACAGAAACATCTCCGAATGCAGAATTATGATAGTTTGAGTCAAAATTTTGATATAGAATATGATAATAATATCAAAAATCATATTCTACTAAAAATTTATCTATTGGATGTCATAATTTTTACATAAAATGACATAATTTTGACATAGGATGTCAGAATAATGTCTAAAACTTTCTTCCTAAAGAATTTTACATAAAACTTTCTTTCGAAAAAATTTTGCATAAAAAAAGTCATTATTTTAACCTAGAATATCATAATTTTGAAATAGGATGTCATAATTTTTTTTAAAGAATGTCTTACGAAGTTGTTTTTCCTACAGGATGTCATAAGTTTATCAAAAATACCATCCTTTTATTATAGAATGTCATAATAATATCAAAATTATGATATCCTGATACTGAAAATTTTTTGAAAGTAGAATTATGATATTTAACATCAAAATTATGACATTAAGGATCAAAATTATGACATCCAACATAGAATACGTCAATGAACTTAGAATTATAACATCTTATGTCAAAATTATGATATTAAGAATCAAAATTATGATATAGTTGGTTAAAATGATAGCATCTTATTGGTAAAATATCTTTCAAAGATACTTGTGACATTATTATAAAATCATAGGTCAAAATTATGACATTGTAGTTTAGTATTATGACAACTTTTACGTAAAATACATCACAAGTGTAATTTTTAAATTTTTTATGATATCTTGATTCAAATCTATGATATTCTGTATTAATATTATGCCATATTATTGGTAAAACACAATCCGAAGATAGTTTTGATGATATTGTGACATCCTAGGTCAAAATTATAACATTAAGGGTTAGTATTATGATATTTTGTAGGTTAAATACATTCTAAGTAAAATTTTTATCATTTTTATGATATCCTGGATCAAATTTATGAGATTATATGTTAATATTATTACATATTTTAAGAAAAATATCTTTCGAAGATAGTTTCCATCTACTTCTGAAGGTAATGATTTTGATACATGATGTCATAAACTTTGTTTGGCATGACATGTAAACCTATAGGATGTCATAATTTTCACCTACGAGATAGATATTTATAAAATCTGAATACAAACTACTCTGGAATGAATCGAGAAAGTAAAAAATCTTTAATGGATACCTTGAATCTTTAAAGAAGTGCTTTAAACCTGAACAAGAGTTTACCTTCTTCTCTTTCCTCTATTTCATACCTCCCGAAGGTTATTGATTCATCCTCTATCTTGTAAATAATCATTGCTGTACTTTCTTTGATCAAGTCCTCTTCTTCGTTGCCTTCTCCTTGACACTTTCTAAACTCGAACCTTTTAGGAGCCATAACTGAAAATTCTCCCTTACCTAATAGAATCTTCCGTATTATGTCGAAACGCTTATCGTAGAGATGGTCCATTCGATATGCTACGCTTCTCCGAAAAAAGAAACGAGAAAAATACTGATCATCGGAGTGGAGGAAAAATAAAAAGGCTTTTTCACAGAGAAGATGGTGAAATTTTTTGTGTTGATTTTTACCTCTTTTCTTTGGTTTGCAATGGAGGCAAAATCTTTTTTTCATATTTTTGAAAAGACCAGAATTAATTATCATCGTCTGTGGGAACAGCCAAACATCGCGTCAAGCCACGAGGGCTCCAGGTGGACCAATCGAAAGGCATGGTGTGCTCCATGTCTGAATTTTTATACTGCAGGCGGTGTAGAAAGTATTACCTGAAAACCCATATTAGATGTTGCTAAAGTGAGGTCCAAAAGGGTAAACTCTGTAGATGGTAGAATGCATGGTGGGATGCACTAAAGCTTTTTGGCCCTTTTGGTGAAGCCTTGGAGAAGGTAGAAAGCACTTTTTAGACTTTAAG
Organism: Cocos nucifera; assembly: GCA_006176705.1. Lineage (NCBI taxonomy): Eukaryota > Viridiplantae > Streptophyta > Magnoliopsida > Arecales > Arecaceae > Cocos > Cocos nucifera. The sequence goes on along the minus strand of QRFJ01000036.1, from coordinate 2,372,353 downwards.
AACAATTTTGGATGATATAACGATATTTGATAAAAAATAATATTATATATAATAATAATAATAATATACTATGGAGGAGTATTGTAGTGTTGCCAACTCAGCTTTTTCAATGATTTTTGTTATACCATGTGGAAAGTATATTTATTATTAACAATACTCTCTGATCTCTCTCTAAAACCCATCGAGAGGCCACCATGGCTCGATCGCGATGGAAGTACAAGAACTCTGCCCAAGGTCTGCGTTGGGCTCCCTAAGAAGAAGCTCGGCATGTTCAAGCCTACCATCGACATCGCTTCGGCTCTCGCCACTATCAGGGAAAAGAGGAAGTGGGACATCAAGGGCACCGTCATCCATAACTACTACTCTTTCGACATCGTCGTGAACCCTAATGTCCTCAACGTTTGTGCCCATATAGCTCACATCGTCTAGAGCTCGTCTCTTCAGGTCCCTGACCATGAGGCATCGCCTATCACCGAGTTCGATACCATTGATAGCTATAGCAATCTTGAATCCGACAGTCTGTTTCTGTTTCAGTACCAAAGTATCAAGAAGGATGATCATAGTCTGCATATTTTTAATTTAAAAAAAAAGTATCATTGGTTTATTTCTTTAGGTAGGAATTATGGTTATCTGGTTTAAAATTTTGAACTTATTTCATATTTGGTTTATGATTTATCAATTTAATATAGAAGATATTTCATAAATCTATATAGAAGATTAGAACACAAAAGATAGATGCGTACCTATATCTGTCCTTGATTTACTAAGAACAATAGCATCAGATGAACACCGAGAGCCAGATCTTTCTCTATCAGCTTTCTTTCAACATGTTGCTATTCGATGGGCCTGAGAACTAATCTCATTGTATTTATAAGAAATAGAGAGAGGACCTAGTCATATAAAATAAAATCCTAATAAGCTCATCCATCATTGGTTCATATTGGGCTAAAGCCTACATTGTGCCGTTCCAAATACACCAACTCAATATAAGGTGCACCTAGCCCAAAATAAAAGGATCACAAATAATATTAAGCTTATATGCATGTCTATTAATCCAGATCACATAATCAATCTAATTTTAATAAAATAAAATAATTAATTAATGATAGCTCATAATTAGAAAAAATTCTTACATTCTTTCACTTGGGCAACATTAATTATGATTTTAGAATTTTAAAAATATTTTTTTAAAAAATGACTCTCGGACTTAATAATAGAAAATAGTACGTGGCCATGATTTTGAAAAACATATAATCCATAGACAACACCTCAGAATTGACTCATATTTCATATAATGGTATATAAACAAAAGATATATATAAGTACTAAAATAAATATGTACACATAAATAAAAGAATAAATGTATTATTAATTTATCATATCAACAATATATATCAAAAATGCATGAGATGAAAAAATATCTATAATAATAAAGCATTAATAAAATATAAATACAAAGTCATTCCCACTAACCAAGTACATCAAAAGAACTCAGTATGCCCATATTTTCAACATGTCTTGTAAAACATAAGGAACTCAAACATTTAGTCAGGAGATCAGCTAACATTGATTCCATATCCATATACTCAATAGTTATATCTTCTTTCTTTACAAGATCTCTTACTGTTACATACTGCAGCTCTAAATATTTAGATCCATTGAAAGATTTATTGTTCTTTGTGAAGAATACAGTAGTACTATTATCACAATAGATTGTCAGTAGTCTAGAGATAGAATCAACAATCTGAAGTCTTGTAATAAAATTTTTCAGCAAAATAACTTGAGTAGCAGCTCCATAATAGGCAATAAATTCAGCTTGCATAGTAGAAAAAGCTGTCATAATCTGTTTAACACTCTTTCAGGATACTACATCTTCAGCTAACATCAAAAATATATCTTGAGGTTGATTTCAAATAATCAGAATATCCAGCAAAATCTGAATCTGAATATCTCAATAGTCGTAGATTATCAGTTCTTCCATACACAAGCATATAATTCTTAGTTTTCTGCAAGTACCTCATTCTCTTTTTGCTGCAATTCAATGTTGAAGATCTAGATTTGATAGATACCTACCAAAAACTTCTACTAAGAAGGCAATGTCAAGTCTGATGCAAATCTGAGCATACATTAGACTTTCTATAGCAGTGGCATAAGGGATATTCTTCATGTGATTTTTCTCAAGCTCATTTTTGGGGTACTGATCTTTACTAAATTTGTCATCTTTAGCAATAGGCGTATCACATGATTTATAGTTCTACATATTAAATCTTTCAAGAATCCTGTTAATGTATGCCTTCTATGGCAAACTCAACAAATGATATGATCTATCCCTGTGAATTTCAATATCTAGGACAAAAGCTATCTCTCCAAGATCTTTTATATCAAAAGTCTTAGATAATATTTGTTTAATTTCATTGAGCAAATCATAATTATTATTGGCAAGCAAGATATCATTAATATATAAAATAAGAAAGATAAACTTGTCTCCACTAATTTTGAGATAGATGCACTGATTAATCTTATTTTCTTCAAAGCTAAGAGAGATAACTATCTTATCAAATTTTAAGTACCATTGTCGAGATGCTTGTTTCAAGCTATAGATGGACTTCTCAATTTACAAACTAAATATTCTCTCCCATTTTGCTAAAAATCCTCAGGCTGTTTCATGTATACTTTCTCACTGAGATTACTATTCAGAAAAATAGTTTTAACGTCCATCTGATGAAGCTTCAAGTCATAATGAGCTACTAAAGACATGAAAATTATAAATTTTTTTTGAGGATACTGGAGAGAAAGTTTCAGTGTAATCAATTTCTTCTCTTTGAGTAAACTCTTTAGCCACCAATCTAACCTTGAAATGCTCAATCCTTCCTTAGAATCTTTTTTAGTTTTGTATATCCACTTGTATCTAATAGGTTTACAATTTTCAATAGGCTCAACAAGCTTCCATACTTTATTATTAGTCATAGACTGCATCTCTTCCTTCATAGCATTTATCAATAAATCAAACTGAAGACAAGTTATAGCATCATGATATGTTACTAGATCAACCACATGTCCAATGTTATAATCACTTTTTTCAAGGTAGACAAAAATTATCATGAATGATAGGCCTCCTCTGTCGGACAGATCTTCTTAATATCACCTCATCAACAGGCTGAATAGATTGAGGATTCATAATAGAAGTGAGAGGATTAGGAACCTGAACATCCATTCTATCAATGGGTGCGGAAACTATATTCTCATATGATGCAGTCATAGGAATGGAGATAGTTTCAATCTAATTATTATCAACATTAATAGCTCAGAAAAATTTAATATCAGCCACATCAAGTTCTAGAAATTTAGTAGTCTGTGACTCTATAATTTTGTTACCTCTTTCAAGACCATAGAACCTATATCCTTTAGCATGTTCTGGATATTCAATGAAATAACGATGAATGATTCTGGGATCAGTCTTATTCTCTATAGGATTATATATTCTTACTTCTACATGACAACCCCAAATCCAAAAATGGTTTAGACTAGGTTTTCTATCAGTCCAAATTTTGAAAGGTGTTTTGAACATAGATTTATTAGAAACCCTACTAAGAATATACAAGATAGTTTTAATAGCCTCACTACATAGATATTCTGGCAAGTTTGACCTACTTATAAGACTCCTTATCATATCTTTAAGGATGCGATTATGCCTTTCAGCCATACCATTCTGCTCAGAACTACTAGGCATAGTATATTGGGCAATAATTTCATAATCTTATAGATATTTGATAAATGGATCCATATACTATCTTGCTACATCATGTTTGCCATAATACTCACCTTCATAATTAGATCTCACGATTTTGATGATCTTTTCCAATTATTTTTCTACTTCTATTTTAAAGATTTTAAATTTTTCAAGAGTATTAGATTTTTCTTTAATCAAATAAATATAACCATATCAAAAAAAATCATCAATAAATATGATAAAATATTTATTATCATAGATTGTAGAAGAATAAGATCCACTAATGTCAGTGTGAATTACTTCTAAAAGGCCTGAACTACAAGTTGCCTCTTTTTTTTTAGTCTTAGTCAATTTATCCCTAATACAGTCAATGCAAATTTTCATATCCCTAAAATCTAAGATAGGTAAGATATCATCCTTAATCAGACTATCAATTCTTTTCTTAGATATGTATCATAAATGCTTATGCCACAATATAGAAGATCTTTCTTTGATTCTAGAATATTTTGCAATGACATTCTCAACATTCAAAAAAGCATAAGGATTGTCATAAGATAAACATAATTTATATAATCATCACTCAAAATGCCATAACTAATAATTTGAGAATTAAATGTCAAATTAATTTTTTATCATGAAAATCAAAACCAAAACTAATCTTATCTAAAGAAAAAATAAATTAAATTTCTTCTAAAAGAAGGCACATAAAAAATATTTTCTAAAAAAATTTCAAAGCCAAACTCTAAAGATAACTTGATAAGTCCTATGTATTCTACTTCAACTTCAAGATCATTTCCTACTTTTAGCTTGGTCTCTTTTAGGCTTGATTTTCTCTTGTTTCTGAATCCCTGCAAGAAAATGACAATATAAGTTATGGCACCGCTATCTATCCATCAGGAATTAATAGGGATATCAATTATATTTGACTCATAACAAACAAGAGCTAGGTGCTTATCTTCTTATTTTTGTTTCTTTTCTAATCAAAACTTAAACTTATAGCATTGACTTCTTATGTGATCTTTCTTTTTATAGTAAAAATATTTGACAACTTTTTCAATTGCAGCTTTAGGACCTCTTATAGAATGATTTTAATCATGATTATTACCATGTCCTTTAGCATCCTAAGACTATTTAGAAGCAGTTGGTTTATTCTTTTTCTTTTTCATAAAATCTTTGTCAGAATGGGGTTTGGGTTGGAAGGAAAGAAGGGCACTCTCATTCTTCTCTTTCTTTAGTTTCTCTTCCTCAGCAACACATTTAGTGATCAACTTATTAATACTCCAGATTTTATTTAGAGTATTATAGGCAATTTTGATTTGGAAGAATTCAGCAGGTAAAGAATTTAAAGCATAAGGCACTAGAAAAGAGTCGGACAGTTCAATTTTCAGACCCTTAAGTTTGTTTGGAGATGAATCATTTTTAGAATATATTCCATGACATCCTCAATATTATCATATCTCATAATCGTCAATTCTTTCATCAGGCATCCAAACTCAGTATTTTCAGATACAAGATATTTCCGTCCTATTGCATCAAATAGTTTCTTAGCATTATTGATCTTTGGTGGACTACTCAGAAGATGCTCAAAAATTGATCTCTTAATAGCAATTACGCTAAGTCTGTTAGACTTTTTTTCATTTAGCAAATAATCTTTTTGTTCTAATGTACTCTAGTCATTAAGATCATCATGTTTATTTTCATGCAATACCAGATCAATATCAGCAATCCCAAAAGTAAATTTCATATCTTGTTTCTACCTCTTATAATTTGATCTAGTCAAGACTTCAATTATGATATTGTTATTGTTAACACCAAATGAGATAGTACAAACAAACATAGAAATGTAAAATATTAGATAATGGGCATATACATAAAAAATATAGTCATATAATGACAAACTATAAACAAGAGCCCAAATACTATATCACATATTCTTCTTTAGATAGAACATGTAATATGCATAAGAGCTCTTTATACGAAGCCACAAGAAGAAATACTCTGACATTCAGAAGCCTATGCTCTTTGGATAGCAGGCCCCGAAAGTCAGAATACCCTCGCGATATAATGGTCCACATAATTTCTAGTTAAAACACACAATAACCCTCTTTGGGTAGGTAATTATATGTTATAACTAGAAAATATCCCTCTCATGATGAAAAGTTTCATGAACTAATATAAATAAATCACTTTGCTGATAAATATTCACGCTAATCCATAAAATTATTCATATATGAAATTAAATGCTCAAAATGATTAAGTTCAGTATGGGATACTTAACAACATGCAGCCCATTGATCATAATACAACATAATATTGCATTCCAAAGCTATAGTAACATATTTATACAGTTTTAAAGATATATTATGCCAAAAATAATATCAAATATAAATTTTTTGAAGAGTATTATCAGAAATAAATTTTTTAGGAAGCAAACTTTTTTTTTTTTGAAGAACTATTATAAAACAATAACTATAATAGGGGCTTAAGTGCAAAATAGAGATTTCATATAATAAATTATAATAAAAAGCTAAAACATGATTTATTGTACCAAAATCAAATTTTTATAATTATAGAGATTAAACTGTAATTTTTTGTTAGACTAAAATCTGATTTTTATATTTGTAGGGACTAAAATGCAAAACTATAACATAACTCAAACCCCAAACTGGGTTTGGATTTTGGGTCAAAACCCAAAACCCATTTGGATCACCTCCTCATGGTGGGTTTTTCATTTTTTTTTGGGCAGCGGAGAGGAGGGCTCACCGGCGCCTCTTCTCCGCCTCAAAATCGGCCCACGGCCGCCGTCCAAAACCCGTCCATTTGATCAGTAGCCTGCCATGGTTCGCCGCCCACCACCAATGGCCAGGGAGGCCGACAGCTATGAAAACCCTAAGCGGCAAAAGGGTTAAAGGGGGCATGCCATGATCGGTGCTCCCCCAACATCTTTTCCATCCAGCGATCGGTGGGAGGCCGACCACTATCATCTCACTGGCCATGCTGGTCAGTTGCCAGCACCGATCCACCGGCCATGGGAATGGAGGAGCACACGGCATGGGAGGAGTCGGCGGCCTCCTCCTTCCCTTCTTCTTTTGTTTTTTTTTGGTCGAAGCCTGGGAAGAAAAATCCCCGACGGCCGATGCCACCGCCCATCAGGGTCGCCGTCGGACCCCCTAATGGCGCCACCGCCAAGATGTCCTGAGACAGTGATGGTGGGAGGAGGACAAGTAGGGCACGGTGGCGGAAAACTGCCACCCCTCACACCCCTTCTTGTTTCTTTTTTTTTAATGTGTTTGTGATCGAATCCTTAGATCCTCACTGGCTCACGAGATGATCGTCGGACCTTGATTCGTAAATTCGGCTAAGAAGAAAGATAGGAGAGGGCATGGTATGGGGAGATTCATCTCTCTTCTCTTTAATATTTTTTTTTATTCTAATCCTCTATAATATTGCTATGATACTATATGTAGAAGATTTTTCATGAATCTATATAGAAGATTAGAACACAAAAGATATATATATGCATATCTATATTCGTCATTGATTTACCAAGAACAACAGCAGTAGATGTTTAGATAAACACCGAGAGTCAGATCATTCTCTACCAGCTTCCTCTCAATAGGTAGCTATTCGATCGGACAACCCTGAGAATTAGTTTTATGGTATTTATAGAAAATGGAGAAGAGACAGCCATATAAAATAAAAACCTAATAGGCTCATCCATCATGAACTTATGTTGGGCCAAAGCCTACATTATGCCATTCCAACCACACTAACTCAATATAAGGTGCACCTAGCTCGAAACAAAAGAATCACAAATAATATTGGGCTTACATACATGTCTATTAATCCAGATCACATAATCATCTTATTTTTAATAAAATAAAATAAATAAATAATGATAGTCTATAATTAGAAAAAATTCTTATATTTAAATGCGTTCTCTTGGCTCGTATAATAGATTTTTCCATGGTTTTGATCTTCCCTCATAAATAGCCTTGCAATATTGTAAAAATATTATCTTAGTTGCTGAGCTGATCTTGTTGAATTAAGCTTAAATGATAGCCTTCATGTGAAACCTTTTATACTAAAAAAAAAATTGTGATTAGTAATTTTCAGCAAGGAGGTTATTGGAGTGGATTTGAATTTTTATCGAGGTTTGATGTATCATATATCATGCTTATATTGAATCATTGATTAACCTAGGTAGAATCACACACACACACACATATATATAGAGAGAAAGATAGGTTAGAATCAGGCTGATCTGATTTAGCTTTAGATCCGATCAAGTCAAACTCTATAATAACAGTCCTATATCAATGATCCAAGCTGTTGAATATGATCTATTATCTCAAAATGACTTGCACATAAAAAAATCATATGATTTGAAGACCACTAGCCTACACATCAAGGAGTCAAAAATTGAACAGTCTAAATAAAATTGAATTAAATATATTTTTTAATCACTTGATGCATAGGCTAGGGGTCTCTAAATTATATGATTTTGGTGTATAAGTAGTTTTGAGTTAGTAAATCATATCCAATGGCTTGGATCATCGATGTAAAACTTTCATTGTCAAGATTTGACCTGATCAGATCTGAGTCCAAATTCGATCGATCTTACCCAAGTCTGCCCCTATATATATATATATAATACTTTGTGGAGGAGTATTGTAGTGTTGCCAACTCAGCTTCTCAAATAATTTTTGTTATGCCATCTAGAAAGCACATTTATTATTAACAATACTTTCTGAAACCCCATCCCTTCCACACCTCTCTCCTCCATTCCAACTCTATAATCTATTCTATTCTAAAGACCACCACTAATGCGAAAAAAGCCATGTTCAAGCCCTCCAACACCACCCCCTTAGAACTTCTGGAGCACCCCCACCCCTACCCCCACCATCCCTATCACCATCCATAGCTGCCGGCATACTCTCCATCTTCCTCCTCCGTCGCCCTGACCCATGACTACCAAAAGGAAAACTAGACCCTCCATGAGATCCTCATTCTAATAACTGCAAAGTAGCTCGATGACGAGGACCTTGCCGGCAGTGGCAATTCCTCATCCGATGGCGCCGCCCCTCGCTCCATGGAACTACGGTGGAAGTAGGTCGAGAACTATTGCTGGAACAACATCTGCCTCCAAAATTAGAATCAGTGCAACAGCAAGTGGGATAACCTCCTTCATGATTACAAGAAGGTCCACAAACTACGAGGCCTATGCCACGACACCGATAGCGCCACCAAAGACTAGCCCTCCTATTGGGCCATGGAGTTGCATGAGTAGAATTCAAAACGCAAGAGCATGCGAAGGGAGGATGGCTAGGATGGGAGATGTTGATGGTGATAGGAAGGGGGCCAGGTAGGAGGCAAGGAAGAAGAAAGGAGGGACAGTGGTATTGCCGGGGTCGGCGGTATTGATAGTGGCGTTGGGGGGTGCGATCAGGATCGTGTTTGCCGAGAGAGAAGGAAAGCAGTGGTGGGGCGACACCGACGGGCATGGAGAAGGTATAAGAAGAAGAGAGGAGGCGGGGGTGCAATCGAAATTAATATTTGTCGAGAGAGAAGGGGAGCCATTATAGAGCGGCACCGACGGACGCGAAGAAGATATGAGAACAAAAAGGAAGAAAAAATAATAAATTATTATTTTATAAAATAATAAAAATATAATATATATAATAAATAAATAAATATAATATAATATTAAAAAATTAAAGAATATTTATTATGAATATTTATTATTAAAAAATTAATAATTATAAACCATAATTATCCATCTTATGCAATGCATGGGTCTTCGACTAGTTTAAATATATAATAATATGTAATGTTATATTGTATTATATTTTTCTGTATAAGTATAATACTATATAATATCTTTTATTATTATTATTATTTTATATCAAAAGTACTTTCTTAGTTTAATTTTCAAATATGTTGAAATTCCATAGAACTTTAGGGATTTGTTTGGTTCGCGAGGAGAATTTGTTTCATGGAATGTTATTTTGTAAAGCTGATTTCTAAAAATATGATATCTGAAAAATAGTTTTGCCATGTTTCGTTGACTATATAAAAATGACTTATTTTAAAGTGGCTCATATTTGGTTGAGCATCCATTTTTTTAAAAAAATTATATAAAATATCTATTATATTTTTAGTAAAAAAAAAATCTTATCCAATTCTATATATTATTGTTGTTTGCAAATAGAAAAAAATGAGGGTTAAAGGTATTTTTGGCCGTAGATTGTGGTGGAGTAAGGTTTGAGGCATTACAATGGAGAGATTGTTTATTTCAACCATAGATCTTTTGATAATTTTAAAAAAATATTTTTGAGGCATAGATTTTTTTCTATAAAATATGAAAACTATATTTTTATGAAATATCTTTTTATAATGTTTTAAATCTCTCTTGTTTGAAAACTTTAACCAAATAAGAGGAATTTTTTCCTGCCAAATAAGCCTGCATTGGGGAAATGATTTTCAAGAATGACGTTATATTTTGGAATACATATCATAAATTATGGTTTTTAATTCGCCTTTAATGCAAATAGGAAGTGCACATATTGCTACATGTGAAATTATTATTAATGCATTAGACATATTTAAGCATGTCTACATGAAAATTATTGAGTACTCTATAACCTCCTCTCTCTCTCTCTGTTTTTTTTTTTTTCCTTGTCATAAGATACCGTATAAGCTCTTTGACTGGGTTAATTTCTTCAAGTACCTGGCTATTCAAACTCTAACAGATATAAAGGAAATCCCATGAGGACTCCCTATGGATTCTTAACCATCCGATCCTGCTGGTCACAAAATCTAAACTTGTTGGAATCATTTTATTTTTCAAAACCTGAAAACATTTTTTTTTAAAAAAAAGAAAATACATATATTTGGCATGAACTATTGATGGTGATGATGGTCACATTAATTATGGTGAAAACATTGGGGGTAAAACAGGACCTGTTGGCTTTTATTGTTGCTTTTAGTAACTTTCATTTTCCTTAAAAAAATCAGACGAGTTTTCTAAAAACAAAAAAGAATACTTCTGCAAAACATTTTTTGGTATTGATTTTGGTATTCTAATTTTTAACCAAAAACCAAAAATTGTAATCATACCAAGCAGGGCTTCAACTATTTGGTCTATCTGGAAAATGAAAGAAACTAGCTTAAATAGGAAAAAAAAGGGTGATGCTGTATCAGAGACTCTTCTCACGATGTTATATTTCATATTTTTCATGCTATTTACCTCAATCATTTCAATCACTCAGAAGAGGTAGATTTTTCTAATAAATTTTTGGAAAATGGTCGTAAATGGAATGATTAAAATGTTTAAATTGTGCAAAATAATTACTTTACCGATCCAGTGTTCATCTATAGTAGATTAATCCGATGCTGAAGCACAGCTACGAACTCACTGATTTGTTGGTTGAATTAGCATACATGGTCCTAAACCTCTCAGTTCTATTTTTTCTTGTTTCCATGGTTCATTTGTGATTCGAAGATCGAAACCATTTTCCATTGTTTGGAGAATAACAAATTTAGGAGAGAAATATCAAATGCACATATTTGCAGGTTTCAAATTTTTCTAGGTGCTCTGGACGTGATTTGAAGATTGAAACCGTTTTCTATTATTTGGAGAATAAGAAACTTACGAGAGAATATTAAATGCACAAACTTGCAAGCTTAATTTTTATTGGTGCTCTGGATAACTTTTCAAGGTTATTAGACAAGTGTAAACGATGCAGCTCGCCATGCAATAAGAACATTAAAAACTGTTGTTTAAATAATTTCCCAAAATACAGAACTTTAATCATCAGAAGAAATCGCTGTTTAAAGCACCTACTATGGCTATGAAATATGCATTAGCTTCACTAAACAGTGTTATTACATTATACTAATGAGTTAATATCCTTTGAAATTTTGCAAAGATAGAGGTCCAAAAAAGACTCCAAAAGGATGAGTAAAATCTTAATGGAAGGGCAAATTTTATCTACATTATTCTCTACTCAAGAAGAAATCAAACTCCGTGCAACCACCTGATTTGTAAATCCTATTTTACTTGCACTTGTTCCGCATGATGTATGCCATGCTATGTTATAACTCAGAATGTCATGAAAGCGTTCATGGTAATTTCTCGACTTAGAATATTAGTTATTAATTTTTAGTAAATGTACATGCTAGTCAACGAAGCTGTCGACAATTTGAAAATAATATATCTCAAACCGTGAAGCTCTGTTCTCTACTTGCAAATTAATATTTATTAAGCAAGGTATCAGCCAAAATTAATTCGAACGACTTCCAAAATAACATCTCAACCTGAGGCTGTAGAATTGCTTAGCACTGCATTAGTTACAAATTAATCCTTCTGTCGAAAGCGGAACACCAAATTTATCTGTCATTAGCAGAAGTTTCTTTCGCTTCTTTTGTACTTATCATCACACACACACACACACAGACTACTTATGCTAGTTGCCTGCATACACCGTATAGACGGATGCTAGTACCTTAACATCAATGTTGGGTTCGGGTTCTCGTGGTGGTAACCGATAGATATTCTTTTCCTTTTTTAACACTTTCGTATGTTTTTTTTTTCCGAAGACTGATGGTAGTGTTCACCACCATAAGTGAGATGGAGTTACTCTATTTTTGTCACTATCTGGAGAAATGAAAGTCGCACGATCTACTAAAATGGATATGGATATAGCGCACTGGTTCTTTTGCCTGCCAACCACTTCGCCCCATCCCAACTCACCAACTCCACGGCTGATGTAGCTTCTAAGCGACGCCCACGTGATCCACTTTTGATTTTTTTTTTTCTTGTACATCTAGAGAAATAAAGAGAAAAAAATATATATATTATTTTTTTATTAAAAATTTTTTTATTAAAAAAATAGAAAAATATAAATTTTTTCGAACATATAATTTTTTTCCTCCTCTAAATCAAATGAATTGGAGAGAAAGAATTAAAACCAGTAAACCTTTTATAATCCCTATCTTATTCTTAAAAATTATTTTTTTCTATCCAATTAAGATTCTTATGGATAGAAACGAGAAGCTGCCTTTTATGCAAGACTCCTATGGATGAAAGCGCACTCCCACAATCAAGATTTTTATGGAAGAGAAAAAAATAAAATTATAAAAAAATAGAAAAAAAAATAAAGCCTTTCCCACTTGTATTATTTTTTTATTTTTTTTATTTTTTGGAGACCCATGAGGAAAGAGAATTTCTTATTTATGAAAAAAAAATTAATGTCACTATATTATATACATTTTTACAATATACTATATTTATTATATTCAAGAATATTATTTTTTTTCTTCTATTTTCTTCTTTATTCTTTATTTTCAACTAAAAATTTTTTTCTTAAATTTTCAATTAAGTGCAAAAAAAATACCTTTTCTTTTTTTCTTTCTTTTAATTTTTTATTCTTCCATGTCCGATTACTCCGACTGCCATGGATCGGACACTCGTTAATTGCTGCGGCGCAAGCCTCAGCCGACCCCGTGCATACAACTGGAGTTGCTAGGTGTCTGCCAAGTTATATGGAACCCGGGATTACACCAACCATCTCCAAGGGTGTAGTTTTGTTTTTTGTTGTTTTTTTTTTTTCTTGGATGATGAGAAATCTCCAAGGGTGTAGTTGGTAGTAAAGTTTTTCGCAAACATAGAAACTATGGTTGGCTCCATTTTTATATTTTACTCTTTTATTATTTATAAAAATATAAATATATTTGTTATAGCCAATCCATTTATGGTACTGGTTCGTCTTTTTCTGCCGTATCATGGAGATAAAGTCTAAACTAAAACTCAGGTACTTAAGAAGAAAAGGTTAAGATTATTTATAGTGGTGGTTTTTGGTAACAACAGTTTTGACCCTTCTCATACAAAACGTATAAATATCCTCTATCATTTTTCCATAATTAGTTTCCATAAGTAAGATTCTTTTAACCAGTTATAGCTATACATTTTGTAATTAAATTCTTTTCTTTTTGAATGTTTGGCTTATAGGCACTCCTCTCTAAAATATGTTTGATTGCATTTCATAAATAAGCTATAGAAACTAATTTTAAATTTCTAATGAAATAAAAATCTTCACAATCCTTTCTCTTTAGTGAATAACATTTCTTATCATTACAAATCTAAATTGTTTTGAGAGTATACTTGCTCTTCAGTCTATTGAGTCCAAATTCTCCAACTCTCTCCCTAGTATATTTTTCTAATATCATTATTTAAATATATATAAGTATTTTCTCTCATAATCCTTAAAAAAAAATTATTTTCCAACGTTCTCAGAACTATCCCGAATTGGATGATTTGGAGCATGCCGAATCAGATTGGCGAAAAATCGGAACGGTTCCGATGGTGAAAACGGCATACGCCAATGTCGGAGAAGAAAGCGAGGAAAACAAACGCAAAGAAAGAGAAAGGAGAAGGAAAGAAAGAGTGGCATCGTCGGAGGCCGACGGTGGCTCTAGCAGCCTTGTGACGCCCGATAGGACTCGATTAAAAATGAGAAAGAGAGGGGAAGCGTGTACCAAAGGCACGCACTGCCAGCGGAGGGGACGTCAGAGGTTACCGGATGGCTGCCATGGCCACCGAACGGCAGAGACCATGCTGACAAAGCCATGGCCGCGGAATAAGGGAGACTGCCTTGGTTCCTTCATCGAGTTTTTTAAAAAATCTGATGAATAGTGAAGCCGGCAAACCCATTGTCAGGTTTATTTTTTAAATTTTTTTTAAAAAAATCTAAAATAGTGAAGTCAGCAAATCGTTTGTCGGCTTCACTAAAATATTTTTTTTAAAAAAATGCTAAAATAGTGAAGCCGGCAAATTCTTTGCTAGCTTTATTTTTTTTAGATTTTTTTAAAAAAATCGTGAAAAAGAAGCGATGCCCCTGTTTCACGCCAGCGACGTTGCCCATGCGGACTACACCATCAAGTGGCCATGATGATCAGTCGAACGTCGTCCGATAGCCTCTCCGACTGCTTCTCCTCTGTCATTTTTGGGTCCGCTGGCCTCTCCAACTGCTTCTCCTCTGTCATCTTTGGTCTCCCCCCTCTCTCTATTTCTCTCTTTTTCTCTTTTCCTCCTTCCTATGTCGGTTTGTACTGATTCGATCTGATATGGACTCGTACCAATCTATACCACCGGTCAGCCGACATGGGCTCTGATACCGAGTCTGCAAATCTTATTGCTTTCTATGTTAATCTCTAATTTTTTTTAAGAAACAAGATGTTCGAATATCTCTCCTCTCCTTTTCTTTAAGGATTGATCTAATCTATGTAGATTATATTCTCGCATGTCCAATGGTAACCTATCATTTTCCTTCTTCACAGCCATCTCATCCTCTTCTGCCTTCTCTCACCTCCCCTCTTCTTTGCCCCATCCTCTTGCTATCTCCATCACCATCATTACACCTAATGGCATGAGTCTTTATCATCACCTACATTCCTATCATGAATCTTATCCACTCCCTCACTAAGCCCATCTTAACTAATAACTTCCATCTTAGTGCCAACCCTAACTTTAATGAGCTTGACCTTAGCGTATTATCTTATACCCACTACCATCTTGAGGCCACCATAGCAGTATATATTAGATCCAAATTTTAATCAAAAATTTTGCTAATAAAATCATTAATTTGATTAAACAAACTATAAATTCTCTCTCTCTTAAAAGAGAGAGAGGATTAACAAAACTATAACTTCCGATCCATTTATCTACTAAGCAATGCAATGTATATCATCTTCAAAGTTAAAGCTCTCTATTAGTGGCATCCATATGACTTTGAACCTTATTTTCTTCTTACTTTTTGTTCATTTTCATGTATCTAATAGTTTTAATGGTCTAAATTCTTCTCTTCTAAGCCATAAATAGCACCAATGAATAGATCTTAGACCCTTTTTTTTTTCCTTTTTTTGACATTATACTAGCAATATATGTTTTCATATGTGCTTTTGGATATTATTGAAATTTTCTCCCTATCCAGGTAGGGTTATTGCAAATCAAAAAACTAATTATCTAGAAGATTTGGTTTTATAAGCTTTACATAACATAAAAAAAGCCTCTTCTATTTGTGGATGGAAAGGTAGTTAAATGAGACAAGTAACCTTCCTCCTATACTCAAGTAAACCTTGGATGCTCATTAATGTTGATAACTTTAAATAAGCATTTTCATCATTGTGAAGATATGATTGACAAAGAGGCAACTTTTGAGATAAGTGAAGTTATTTATTCTGGAGTTTAACTGTTAGATTGTTTTAGTATTTTTTTTTATAAAAAAAGAAAAGGAAAAAAAAAGATGAGTTATAATTTATTCATAAAATTTAATTGATATGAAAATAAATTGATGCTGAATCTTTAGTTTGCAAATTTCAAGTAGTTGAGTATTTTCAACAAATCTAGTGATTCAAGATGGATGAATAAGGAATTAACTTATGCCTTCGAGCCATTTTGTTCACTTTTCTTTTGGCTCCATATAGGTTGAGCCAACTTGGCTATCAAGTTATACCTCCAAAGGTGTCCATGGTGGGAGATAAAGCCAATGCAATTTCATTAATAACTTTAAATTTTCTATCCTAATGTTATTTGGATGAACCTAATCATACTTTACCATGAAGGAGATTGACATAATGATCTATAAAGTTTGAACCAAAGTCTTACCATAACTTAACTGGATACATTTAAAAGATAGTCTTTGGGTTGACTTTGTATTAATATATTTCAATGGACTTGGATATGTATTTAGGTAGAGAAAGATTGTTGCCACGCATGTAACTTTATAGCACAGATGTAATTAATTACATTATCATCATAAGATAAGCTTTCTTGCTTTTCAAGGTCTTTATGAATGCAAGATAATCTATACAGTATTTTGTTGCCTGATAAATATTTTGCTAGTTCACTATATCATGTAGTGATGTTAGCTTATTTAAACTAATATCTTTGCATATATCTAACAACCATGCACCAATTTAATATTTTACCATGATCTTTTTCTAGGAATTCTAATATGAAATGGTTCCACCTAATATTTATGTTATTTGCTTGTATGCTATAATTTGAAAGAATGTAATAGGATATTGTTATATGGTTACCAAATATTATAAAGTTTGCTATACCAACATGGGACAAGATTGTTATTTTGGCTTTGCACAATTTTTCTCAAAAAATTAAGTAATCTTTTTATATTTCTATTTTAATATATATATATATAATAAGGAAAGTTAATATTAAGAAAAAAGCTATAGTGAAACCTAATAAGGAAAAATCCATTTTCTTGGAGAAAGGGATAGAAAAAAGCCTTGAACCATAAAAAGATTCCCAACCTATATATATCCAAAAATTTGTCAAAGATTGAAAAAAGAGAACCCACTACTTATTAATTTTTTTACTTGCCTACCCTCTTTTTCTCTAACTTGCTAATTTTCAATCCTATCTCTATTTAAATCTCAAATCTTCCCACCCATAGTCTCCCTCATTGACATTAAAGCATCTTCCTTTAATCAATCCAATCTCTTTCTTCTTTTTCTACTAATCACTTTCTTCATTCCATCCATGGCAAAAGATATTTGAATTTTTAGAATTTATTTTTCTTAGCTTTTAATACTTTACAAGTTTTTCCTTTTTTACAAAACTTGTTTCTTGTTTTTAAAAGCACATTAATATTTTTTACTAATAGGAATATTCCAACTTTTGACTATATTTACTTAATCTTATATTTAAATTATATATTTTTTGCTTCTACTTTAATGTCATTTAATTTATAAATTTTATTTTCAATTCTTTAATACTTCTAGGAAGATTAATTTTTATTTTAAATTTTTTTTTATATTTATTTTTACTTTAGTGTGCATTAGACACTTAATAGAAACACTAAATTCTCTACTTATACTTGTTATATATATACTATCATTTATAATTAATTATTATTTTTTATTATACTTTTATTTTATTAAATATTTTTATTATTTTAATATAAAATTTTAACCTTTGATTAAAATCATGATAATTATTTGTTATATATTATCTAATTTTTTATTACTAAAGGTGCATTTTGTGTACCAATACGTAAGTTGTTAAAAACATAAATATGTTGAGGTTGTGGTAATTATGATGAAGACAGTAGAGATAGTAGTGGTATTAGTAGCGATGGCAATAACAATGGTATGGTAGAAGTAGTGATAATTCCTACAAAGACAATGATGGTAAGGATATTGGTAATATAATGGAGGTGACAACAATGATGATAGTAGTATAGTTAAGGTGATGGTGCCACGATGGTGGGGATGGTTGCAAGATGTTAGGATGTGGTGAAGATAATGACAATAATAGTAGTAGTGTGATGGTGGCTATGATGATGTTGCAGTAGTAATAATGGTACTAGAGGCAATGATGGTAACAATAGTGGTGAAGACAGCAGTGGTTGTGGTGATAAAAGGCATGAGTTTCTAATTTTTGAAAATTTTAAAAAAATTAGCAGTATTTTGGATGGTGTTTAAGTTAGATAAGTTATTATTTTGAGAAAAAAATTGAATTAGTATAATATTACTCATATTATTTAAAAAAATTATTGGAACATCCTCTAAACTTAGAGTTATTTTGACTTGGTATCTCTCAAATTTAAAAAGTTTCAATCTAATCTGAAAAGTTACTCAAGTTATTTAATCTAGTCCCACAGTCCATCTCCATTTACTTGAGTTTATGAAATTATATTAGGTAATGGTCACATGACAATTTGGGACTAAAATATCCCGAACAAAATAAGAGCTCAATATTGGAGTTTGGCAATTCTCAAACTCCAAGATTATAGGGGACAGTGGTAGAAAGGGTAGTCTGATGTTAGAGCATGATGGTAATATCAATCATTGTAAAAATAGCAACCCTAAATATACATAATTTTAAAATTAAAAATCTAGAAATTAAAATAATTGATAAGGGAATTGCCATTTTCGATATAAGTCAAAATAGCTACAGATGGTTGCATGTAGAAAAATAGTAGTAGACCATCCAAGATTACCTCGTTGTTTTAAAACCCTCATCGAGGAATCATCATAGCCTCCTCATGTAGAACCCAAAAGCAAAATACATAAGAATAGAAGCAAGTTCAAAAAAGGATTTGTCCTCATGATGGAAATGTCGAAATGGATTGAGGGAGGATAGAGGGAGAAGGAGGCAAAGCTGAAGCGGATGAAGGACCATATAGATCCAATCATAGTGGAAGAATATTTTTAGAAGAAGGATGCGACCTTCTTCAATAGCTCGATTCCCAATGCCATTCATCTCCTCAGCTATGTCAATATCTCCATCCAATGGATGCTGCCAACTAAGTAGCAGCAAAGTCTTCATAGAATTTGCAACACATAAAAAAGAGAAGGCAATTTCTATAGTGCTCTAAAGGGTAAAATCATCTTTTATCTAATAAAAAATCCTAGCCATTCGATTTGACATGAGTGATCAAGACTTATCCATCAACAACCACCTGTAATCATGTGCATGGTTGGTATTGTAATTTCCTCAAATTTTAGGATCATTTTCATATTGACACGAATGATAAGGAGAGAAATTTAATTGAAGTTGAGGTATTTTTACCAAATGACCTTCTCTTCTCTTCAGCCTGATCCCTACTCTATTGATGGAGGTGGCTAATCTCCCCACTCTATACTTAGATGGACTCAATGACCTCACCTACTCATTTTTGCTAGTAAAAAATTCTTACTTGGATGAAATAATTTTTTTTTTTCAAAAATAACAAGGATGGAGATGGCAGATGATATTATCCTTACCATAGAGTTGCGTAAGGTGGTGAATAGAGGCGAAACAACATGGAGACAAGTGTTGGTAAAAAGGTGGGCATCGATGGGGAGGCAAGCACTAGCAAGAAGGTGGACAAGAGAGATGAGAAGGAGAAGATGTGGAGGTGGATGAAGGTGAAATGGTGAGGAGTTGAGCGATGGCAGGAAGGCAAATAAGGATTGTTGGTGCGAAATCTAGTTGATGTCGAAATCAGTGCTGGAGTTAGAGAGAATGAGGTCATCGCTGGTGACATACAAAATAAGTCTCGTTTGGAGTCGGGGGTAGTGGCTTCGACAAGATCCTTCGACGATTAAGTCAGCTCTTTTGGCCAACAGAAATGGAGTATTCAGAAAAATTTTGCCAGAGTTTTGAGAAAGAGAATGAAAGCTTAGGAAAGAAAGCATATCTGAAGGATCTCTTAAATAGGCAGAGCCTGTAACAAACTGATAGTGACAGTCGCAATCGTCTGATAGTGGACCATTTGAGATCACATAAAATTTGTTATGGAGGATAGTGTCTATTGTCACGACTTGCCAGCCTGTTGGGACCTGATAGCTAAAGTTTAGATAGGATAGCTGCAGGCGATGAAAAGTTTCTAGTTATTATTATTCCAGAGAAGCTCAAAGGTTATCGAGATTGATTGTGCATAGGCTATTGCTTGCTACATCGAGGGCATGCATTGAGGTCCTTTTGGGCTACTGGAAGGGGTTCAGATAGAATTTCACTGGAAGTATCTAAGAGAAGCTCGACCGAGCAGAGCCCTTCAAGCAACTGGAAGGAGAAGTTCGGAAGGAGTTCGACTGTCGGAGAGATTCGAATGAAGGAGAAGTTCGAAAGAAATTCAACTGATAGAGAAGTCTGGCTGAAGAAAAAGTTCGGAAGGAGTTCGACTGTCGGAGAAGTTCGGTTGAAGAAAAAGTCTTAAAGAAGTTTGACTATAGAAAAAATCTAGGAGTTCTTCTAGTAGAGATGTCTGGCAGTAGTTCGACTATAGGAGAAGTTCGGAAGGAGTTCGACTGTCGGAGAGGTCCGACTGAAGGAGAAGTCTGGAAGGAGGTCGACTGTAGGAGAAGTCTGGAAGGAGTTTGACTATAGAAAAAGTTCAGAAGGAGTTTGACTGATGGAGAAGTCCGAGAGTAGTTCGATTGGTGGAGAGATCTGGCTGAAGAAGAAGTTTGAAAGAAGTTCAACTGTAGGAGGAGTTTGGAAGGAGTTCAACTATCAGAGAGATTCGACTGAAGAAGAAGTTTGAAAGGAGTTCAACTATAGGAGGAGTCTCAAGGGAGGAGTTCGATTGTAGGAGGAGTCCGAAAGAAGTTCGACTATCGGAGAGGTCTGACTGAAGGAGAAGTTCGAAAGAAGTTCGACTGTAGGAAAAGTTCAGAAGGAGTTCGACTGTCGGAGAGGTCTGACTGAAGGAGAAGTCCGAAAGAAGTTCGACTGTATGAGGAGTCTGGGAGGAGTTCGACTATAGAAGAAGTTCGGAAGGAGTTCGACTGATAGAAAAGTTTGAAAGGAGTTCGACTGTCAGAGAGGTCCGACTGATCGAGAAGTCTAGAAGGAGTTCGATTATAGGAGAAGTCCGAAAAGAGTTCAACTATCAGAGAGGTCCAACTGAAGGAGAAGTCTGGGAGGAGTTCGACTATACGAGGAGTCCTAGAGGACTTCGACTATAAGAGAAGTCTGGGAGGAGTTCGACTGGCAAATAAGTCTGGGAGGAGTTCGACTGGTGGAGAAGTCCGACTAAAGAAGAAGTTTGAGAGGAGTTCGACCCCAAGCTGGTCAGATG
Organism: Cocos nucifera; assembly: GCA_006176705.1. Classification (NCBI taxonomy): domain Eukaryota; kingdom Viridiplantae; phylum Streptophyta; class Magnoliopsida; order Arecales; family Arecaceae; genus Cocos; species Cocos nucifera. The sequence continues at coordinate 2,351,035 of QRFJ01000036.1, read as the reverse complement.
AGACTGCCCAGGGGGCCACTCTCACTGTTCAAGTTCATCCGAAGGGGATCCAATGATAGGAGGGTGATCGAGAATACTTTGAGACTAGATATTTAGCCAAACTTCAATAAGAATGGATTTATCCCCAATAATAGTCTTCCTACTTCCGAACTAGAAATTCAAAGGAAGGGAGTATAGATGCGACTGCCAAAATTCTTTTTAGCCTCCTACGCCTATCAGGATGGGATATCTTGATGTCTACCGTGCTGGCACCGAAATTTCATAAATACGAGGTAATCTAAAAAATATTTTTTAAGCTTTCCATCGAAACTCAACCCAAAGTACGGAGCAATTAAGGATTTGCCCATCGCCACTTCTCTGCCATGATGAGTGAGACACGCGGCACACATAAATCGATCGACTGAGATTTGTAATCATAATTATCTCGGGCTTTCCTTGGCTATTAAAGGCCTTCTTTCTTCTTCGGAATCCATTATGCCTGAGTCTTCTTCCTTTCTTTCTAAGTCCTCACCTTCCTTCTGTCCAAGAGTCTCGATTTCTTCGCACATCATCTCTACTCCCAGGCGCTTTTCTGCTTGATTTTTATCATGCTCACCATCTTCTCGCCTTTCTCGATCAACTTAGATCAGCTTTTCAATCCTTCTCTTTGAGCATTCACGCTTCTTTGATTTCTTGCTCTTTAGGTTTTCTCTAGGGAGTCTCTGTATTTCATTTTTCTTGATTTTTAGAAACTTTTCTAGAATTTATTTTGATCCGTATGTCTTCCAAAATCTTTCAATCTATCGATTCGTGGAGCTCGTTCGGACCGACCTTCTTAGACCCCGCTCCTCTAGCCAAGGTTAATCCTAGGAGTATGTCCTATCAGTCTTTCATCCTGGATACCATTTTTTCTATCCTTACTCTGAATGATCTCTTCCTGATTAGGATACAATACGACATCCCATCAGAATATGATCTTAAACTCTCCGAATCAGGCGACCATGCTAGTTCGCCTCCAGCCAGTCGATTTTGTCTGTATCTAGAAGCCTTGCACGTCGGACTTCGACTTCCACTTTCATCTTTTGTTGTTATGTTTTTTCGCTTTTTGAACATTTTTTTTGCTTCCATCATACCGAACTTCTTTCGGTTTGTAATTAGCTTTCTTTCTCTTTGTCATCTGGCTGAAGTCCGGCCAACCATCTCATTCTTTCAAAATTTTTTACCTTCAAACGCCATCCTTTCGCAAAGGACTGGTGGTACTTCTCTCCTCAGTTCGGTAAGAAGGGATTACTGAAAGGTGCTTCTTCTTTCATTCATAACTGAAAGGAGAAGTACTTCTTTGTTTGATGCTTGACCTTTCTTAGAGAGTTAGTCCATCGAGCCCCTAGTTTAGACGGAGCAGACCTCGAGTCTTCTAACAAGCTCAAGATGTGCTGAGCTTCCCTCCTTCCCGACCTTCTAAAGAAGCAGACCTTATTCAACCTTAGCATGAGTCCTCTTAATCCTGCCGATATTAAATGCATTTATATGCATGTATGTATATATATATATATATATATATATATATATATATATATATATATATATATATATATATATATATATATATATATATATGTATGTATGAACTATCATGAAGTTTCATATGTACCTTGGCTGACTATAGTTTTTTCTTTATTGCAGAGATGGATACTGATGTTGTGGAAAGGCTCACTAAGGGCCTTTATGCCCAAAGAAAGAGGAAAGGATGGCCCCAGGTGGAAGTTCGAAAAGGACGAAGGTTGGGGGCCCATGTTCCGAGCTTTCGAATGTCCCCACGACTGCTCCTAAAGTTGTTCCAGGCATCGAGGTTCCTTCAATCACCGAGGGCAGTGTCGAAGGTGCGGGCTCTCAGCCTCCCATATCCTCGAGCCTTTCCATAGGAGGATTGGTGTTGGAGCCCTCCACTGAGAGGGAAAAAGAGGATGGAGACAAGAAGAAGAAGAAGGCCACTATCGTGAAGGTGGCCCATAAGGCTCATCCGGATAGGTCAAGCAACAACGTTGGTGACGATCTAGGGGCGGACCCCTTCGGCAACCTGGACATCATTCGGAATCTGATCGATAAGTTTGCCTTATCCGGAGAGGTGGACTGCCTAGCCGACCTCGATTAGACGTAGTTCGTCTGGGAGTTTCTCAGAACTTTTCTCAAGGTAATCATCTTATTGCATTTCTTTTTCATTTTTTTCTTCTTTTCTTTATCTTACTATGACTCATCCATGGTAGTCGGACCACCACATACTTATCCACCTCAAGAGGACAAATCGTCAAGAGGTGGAGGTGCTGAAGGTCTAGGGGGACCTTCAAGCCGAGATCGATTGCCTTCAGGAGAAGGTCGCCGAGGCTGAGCGCCTCATGGAGGAGAAGGCGACAGAAAAATAAGAATCTCTGGGGAGCGCTTCGGAAGGAGGAGTTCGTCTCGACTGGGCTCAAGGCCGCATTGGCCCAAGAGGAGGAGAAAAAGAAGGCCGAGATCAAGATCATCGAGCTAGAAGTTAAAATATCGAAGTCTATTTTGAAGGCGGCAGCCCGAGCCATAAAGGAGTTCAAAGCCTCCTCTAAAATCAAAAACTTAAATATCGCAGTCGGCCAAAAGGCGTTCATAAATAACTTCAAGCTCTATGAAGGTAGGATGATCCGAAAGTTTCCTGAGTTTGATCTCAGCTTCCTGGAAGAGGAGCCCGACGAAGAAGCGGGGCCGTCTAGTGCTCTAGCCGACCCATCCCCTGCCGAGCCTGCCCCCAGTCCTTCCAAACCTATCGTGGAGGCATGCGAGCCTGCTCAGGAACCCGAGGCAGCTGAAAATGCTCCAACCTCTTTTGCCGCCGCACCCCCCGAGGTTGAGGACCTCGAATAATTATAATTTTTTTTTTCTCTTTTGCTTTGCTTTATACTTGAAAGTTTTTAGTTAAATAAAAGTGAATTTACTTTTGTCTATACCTTTCTTTATATTGGTGTTGTGCCATGTGTTATCTAGAATATCTTCAATAATCAGATCCATAACCCACCATCTCCGATTGACGCCGACCCCTTACCCTAGGGAGTTCCACTGAAACCTTTAATAAAAAGCTTAAAGAAGGAGTCTACCATCTGAAGAAGAAGTTGAAGAAGATGGAGGATGACCTTCAAGCTTCTCAGAAGAATGCTTCGGAGGTGACCAAAGAGGTCATTTGCCTCTAAAATTTACACATGAAGGACTCTGCAAGCTTCGATATTCGGAAGGATAGCTTTGAGAGGGAGATTGTCGAGCTCAAGAAAAATACCAGCGATAAATCTTGGGCACTAATGGTGAAAATTAACTCTCTCGAAGTCGATCTCAAGGCGACGAAAGAGAAAATTCAATTGCTAGAAGGAAGCTCATCATGATCTACCGACAAGGCTCGGTTCGATTGGGATTGGTCCAAAAAGTTCTCCGAGCTTCAAAGGCAGTTACAAGACACTAAGAACTGGCATAATAGTTATAGAATAACCTAGGCAGAGAAGATATCCAGGCTTGAATGCGAGCTCCAGACTGCCAGAGATGAAGCATCTTACTTCTATAGGTGGTTATACAGTAGTCAACAGGCCGGTTCGAGTGGTGAGTTGGAGGAGATTGCCTTTTTAAGGAGGACTATCGACGAGCTCTCAGAAGCAGTCGGGATAGAGAAGGCCGAGGTTCAATGGCTGAAGCTCCAGTTGACTTGTGAGCTTCGAGTTGTTAAAGATGCGGAGGTGAGTCTGAAGTCCTAAGGAAGCAGCAGCGAGAGCTTGAAGATAAGTTCGAACACGTCAACAGAATGTATATAGATGGCTTATATAAAAAGAAAGAGCTTGTGGGGGAGATCCTCAAACTAAAGCAAGCCCTGATGATGGATGGAGCCAACAGCCCAAAATCTGAGTCCGATCCATCTTAGGACTTCAGCCTTTTTTCTTCTTCTTTTTTTTTCATGTAATCGATCTTGTCGTTCTTTATCTCGCTTGTAATGGACTTATATTCTTATGTAATCGATCTTGCTAATCTTTATTTTGCTTGTAATGAACTTATATTCTTGTGTAATCGATCTTGTCGACCTTTATTTTGCTTGTAATGAACTTATATTCTCGTGTAATTGATCTTACCAATCTTTTTTTTGCTTATAATGAACTTAATATTTGCAATAAAATGATACCTTTTTCATTATTATCTTATACGAATTTGATGCTGGTTAATGGCTTCGCTTTTTTTATCTCATTTTTCTTTATTTTGTCTTCTAATAAGATGCTTATTGTGGATGTCGAGCTAGGGTCCCTTCCACGAACTAAGGCGGGGTTTCCCCTTTCATATTTAACATAGCCATAGGGGGATACATATAAGAGTCGTCGGTATGGCTTTTCTCTTTCCTTCATTTTAGATTAATGAGGTCTTGGCCTTTCTCGTGTTAGGATAAGATTCTCTTCTGTTCGTTGCATGATTGTAGGGATACGTTAGGACCGTTGATGGAATCTCTTTTCTCATCTCGTCTTAGTTTAACGAGATCTTCGACTTTGCTTACATTAGGATGAGGTTCTTCTTCTATTCCTAACATGACTGTAGGGGTACATTAGGACCGCTAGAAGGATCTCTTCCTTCATCTCATCTTAGATTAATGAGGTCTTCGACTTTGCTCATATTAGGATGAGGTTCTCCTCCTGTTCCTAACATGGCCTTAGGGGCATATTAGGGTCGCTAGAAGGGCCTCTCTCCTCACCTCGAATTAGATTAACGAGGCTTTCGACTCTGCTCATGTTAGGATGAGGTTCTCCTTCTATTCCTAACGTGTCTGTAGGGGTACATTAGGATCGCTGGAAGGGCCTCTTCCCTCATCTCATCTTAGATTAACGAGACCTTCGACTTTGCTCACGTTAGGACAAGGTTCTCCTTCTGTTCCTAACATGGTCGTAGGGATATATTAGGATCACTGGAAGGGCCACTTCTCTCATCTCATCTTAGATTAATGAGGCATTCAGCTTTGCTCATATTAGGATGAGGTTCTTTTTCTGTTTCTAACGTAGCTGTAGGAGCACATTAGGACTGCTAGAAGGGCCTCTTTCCTCATCTCATTTTAGATTAACGAGGTCTTTGGCTTTGCTCACGTTAGGATGAGGTTCTCCTCCTATTTCTAATGTGGTCGTAGGGGCACATTAGGATCATTGGAAGGATCTCTTTTCTCATCTCATCTTAGATTAACAAGACCTTCGATTTTGCTTATATTAAGATGAGGTTCTTCTTCTTTTTCTGACGTGGCTGTAGAGGCACATTAGGACCGTTGAAAGGGCCTCTTCCATTATCTCATCTTAGATTAACGAGGTCTTCAACTTTGCTTACATTAGGATGAGGTTCTCCTTCTATTCCTAACGTGGTTGTCTTCGTTGCATGGTTAAGTTCGAAAAGTCATTTTCCACCATTTTAGATTTATAATAAGGATCGAAATGTTAAAGTAGAGGAATTTTATTACGACCAAGTCATCGATAATACATCCATAGATTTTTCGAGTTTCATGGTTGGGGTAGATCGGCTCCTCTGAGCTCCTTCAGGTAATATATCCTGGGCCAGACAACTTTCTTAACCTCATAGGGTCCTTCCCAAATTGGGGTGAGCTTCTCCTAATTTTGAGGCTGAGAAATGGCTGTTCGTCAAAGCACTAAATCCTCCACTCTAAATATTTTGTCTTTGACTCTGGAGTTGTAGTATCGGGCCACCCTTCGCCTGTAAGCAGCCATTCGAACTTGGGCCTTCTCTCATTTTTCCTCCAACAGATTGAGGTTAGGTCTGAAGTCTTATGAATTGCGTTGCTCATTGAAGGCCATGATCCGTGCCGATGGGAGTTTGAGCTTAATTGGGATGACCGCCTCCATTCCGAAGATCAAAGAGAATGGTGTTTCTTCAGTTAGCAGTTTTTGGGTAGTTCGATACGTCTAGGGTACATTATAGAGTTCATCCACCTAAATCTTCTTTGCTCTTTCAAGTTTTGCCTTACTACTCTGCAATAAGATTCTGTTGGTCACCTCTGCTTCACCATTTCCTTGCAGATGGGCCACCAATATGAAATTATAGAAGATGTTCAAATCTTTGCAAAACTCAACAAACTTCATCCTGGCAAACTATCTTCCATTATCCATTACAAGGGTTTGGGGTAGGCCAAACCTATAAATAATCATCTTCCAGATAAAGTCTTATACTTTGGCTTCAGTAATTTTTATTAGGGGTTCGGTCTCGATCCATTTGATGAAGTAGTCGATCGCAACCTAGAGAAACTTTCATTGTCCAAATGCCATCGAAAAGAGGTCAAGTATATCATCCCCCATTGTGCAAATGATCAAGGGGCACTCAAGGGTGTAAACTCGGAGGCTGGTTGCCTTTGTATATTTGTATTCCTCTGATAGCGGTCACACATTTTAACATATTCGACACAATCATGATGCATAGTTAGCCAATAATATTCTTATCGAAGCAGTTTGTGAGATAGAGATCTAGCACCGGCCCAGATGGCTCTCACAGATTTCTTCATGTGCTTCCCATAGTACAAAGTTGGCTTCAGAAGATCGAAGATATAGAGTACGATCTCTTGTACAGCTTATCTTTATATAGAATATACTGAAAGACTTGATTTCTCAGCTTTCGAGCTTCTTTCGGATCATTGGAGAGTGTCCCATCTTTGAGATAAGTGATCAATGGATTGATCCAGCAGGGATCATGATCGATTTATATTGTAGACTATGGCTCTTCCATACTTGGGCATTTCAATACTTCAAAGTATACTTCTTTGGAAAATTTGTGGACGGCAAGTATGGCTAGCTTGGATAGAAGGTCGGCTCCGGTATTCTCTGTCCTTGAAATTTGCTGAATGTCAAAGCTATTGAAGGCTGAGGTCAGGCTCTTTATTTTCTCAAGATACTTTATCATACTTTTCTTCCAAGCTTCATAATTGTCATTGACTTATCCCACTATTATTTATGAGTCACTATAAGCCTGGAGCTGGTCTGCCTCTAGTTCTTTTACTATCTCAGTCATGTCATCAGAGTTTCATATTTTGCCCCATTATCTATTGCAGGAAACTCAAAGCATAGTGCATACTCGATGATGACCCCTTCGGAATTGATCAGAAATAGTCCAGCATCTGCACTGGAAGCATTGAAAGAGCCATCCACATACAAGGCCCAAAAATCTTTGAAAAGGTCCACTCTTTCTTTAAGGGAGCTCAGTTGCAACTATGAAATGTTGGCCTCATTCTGCTCAGGTTTGGCATCATCCGGGATCATGCATTCAACTATAAAATCGATCAGTATCTGAGCTTTGATTGACGACCGAGGTTGATAGTTGATGTCGAACTTTGTCAGCTCAATAGTCCACTTTGCTATTCTTCTAGAGGCATCTATTCGATGAAGAACTGCTTTGATTGGTTGATCAGTAAGGAGTGTTATGGTATGCCCCTAAAAGTATGACCGAAGTCTCCTGCTACAATCAGAAGAGCATAAGTTATTTTTTTTCAATTTAGTATACCGGATCTCCGCATCTCTCAAGACTCAACTCATGTAGTAAATCGGCTATTGCACTTTTGCCTCTTTTTTGACTAAGATCGTTGTCAGGGCTGAGGAAAGATCACTAGGTATAGGAATAATTCTTCTTCAGGCTCAAATTTTGCCAATAGTAGGGGCGAACCGAGGTCGCTCTTGAGTTCTTCGAATGCCTGTTGGCACTCTACCATCAAGCAGAAGTTCTTTGGTTGCTTGAGGATCTAAAAGAAGGGCATACACCGCTCGACCGACTTCGAGATAAAGCGGTTTAAGGATACCATATTTTCAGTCAGGTGCTGGACTTTTTTTATTGATTTTAGGGCAGTCATCTCTTGGATGGATCAAATCTTCTCTAAATTAGCTTCGATCCCCTGCTTTGAGACCATGAACTCTAAAAATTTTTTTGAGATCACTCCGAAGGTGCATTTAGTCGAGTTCAGCTTCATCTTGTATCTTCGAAGGACGTTGAATGTTTCTTCAAGATCGACAATGTGATTGGATAAGGTCCGACTCTTGACAAGCATATCGTCTATATAGACTTTCATGTTACGGTCGATCTGCTTTTTGAAGATCTTATTGATCAGGTGTTGATAGATTGCACCTACATTTTTAAGCCCAAAGGGCATGACCCTATAACAATAAAGATCATGGTCAGTAATAAAAATAATTTTCTTCTCATCCTCTGGTGCCATCCAAATTTGATTATAGTCGGAGAAGGTATCCATGAAGGTGAGGAGCTCATGGTCCAAGGTTGCGTCCATCAGTTGATCAATTCTGGGCAGAAAATAACTATCCTTTAGGCAGGCTTTGTTCAGCTTCTTGAAGTCGATATATATTCTCCACTTGTCATTGGCCTTCTTGACTAGGACCACATTAGAGACCCAACCTGAGTAGTAGACTTCTTGGATGAATCCAGTTTTGAGGAGCTTATCCACTTCCTCCGCTATTGCCTTCTATCTTTTTGGTGCATGGCCCTAAATTTTTTCTTTCACTGGTCTATACTTAGGATCGACGGCCAATCGATGTTCCACAATTTTGGCATCAATTCCTGACATGTCTGCTGGGATCCAGGCGAAGACATTAACATTCTTCCATAAAAAGGCAATGAGCTGCACTCGGACTTCATCTTCCAAGTTGGAGCTGATCTGTACTGTATGCTCCATACTTCCGTCATTCAGAGGGATGGTTAAAAGATCTTCCATGGACTCATCCTGCTCCTCAGTAAGGTCATCACGGATATCCAGCCCATTAACTGGGCAAGGGTCGGGATGGCTACCCTTTTTGTAAGGTGATGGAGTAATAGTGCCTTGCCAAAGCCTGATCTCCCCTGATCTTTTTGATTCCACAGCTTGTCGAAAACTTCACTTTCAAGTAGTAGATTGACACCATAGCCTGGAGTGTGTTTAGATCTGATCGATTGAGAATTGCGTTGTATGATGATGGGACCTTCATTACCCAAAAGTCGATATGTGCTTTGGCTTGCTTTAGGTATTGCCCTGCAGCCACAGATAGTATTATTATTTCTTCAACTAGCACAATATCGCCAGTGAAGCCCACCAACGGAAAGTTTATAGATTCCAGATGATTATTGGGAATAGACATTTTAGAAAAAGCATCATAAAATAAGATATCGGCAGAGCTTTTATTATCTAATAAAATGCGGCGTACATCATAGTCAACAATGTTTAAAGAGATTACAACCATGTCATTGTGCGGAAACTGAGCTCCTTGTGCATCTTCGTCAGTGAAAGCTATGGGCTCTTCAATTTTTGGCCTCTTCGTAGGCTTTGCTGATCCACTGGCCTCCCCTCGTCGAAGTCCTCCAAAGATGGTATTGATGATGTCAAGCGGGGGTCGATCTCCTTGCTGCTCCTCCCTCCTTGGTGGTTCTAGCGGTGGGGGGGCCCTCGATCGATCCTTCCATCCTTCACGTCGACGTCATAGGAATCAGTCGAGCCTGCCTCACCTAATGAGCTCCTTAATCTCATTTCGGAGCTGAATGCATTCTTCAGTATCATAACCATGGTCATGATGGTAGAGACAGTACTTATTGGGATTATGCCTATCGGAAAGAGTACGCATCCTTTCCAGCCTTGATAGCTGCTTCTTGATCTCCATCAAAACTTAGGTTTTCGGAGTGTTGAGAGGGGTGTAGTTGTGAAATCTTTTGAGGGGAGAGCCCTGTCGTGCCCTTCTATCATGGCTTCTTTGCCTCCAAGTCCGAGGAAGAATTCAGACTCGCTTGCACTCAGAAGGAGTTCAGGAGTGCGGTCAAGTTTCATTTGGCTTTTCTTCTGCTATGGGCATACTTGATTCGCCCGCTCGCTGCTCTCCAGTGGCTTCACTATCCTTAGCCTTGAAGGTATCTTTCGCTCAAACATAACCTTCAACCCGAGCTAGCATATCAGCAAAATTTCTGGGGTTCTTCTTCTCTAGGGAGAATAATAGATCATTTTTCTGAAGGCTGCCCTTCAGTGGGATCATGGCAGCAGACTGGTCTAGATTTTGGACCGCGAGAGTAGCGGTATAAAATCGAATGACATAGGCCCGGATGGACTTTCCTTCCTTTTACTTGATGTTGATAAGGGAGTCAGAGCTTCGTCGAGAATGTCGGCTGCTAACAAAATGAGCCACAAACAGATGGCTCATCTGAGCAAAAGAAAAAATAGTATCCGACTTGAGGGCCGAGTACCAATTTCTTGCTTCTTCCTTCAGGATGGATGAAAAAGCTCGGCATAGAATGGCGTCTGGCATGCCATGGAGCAGTATCATGGTCTGGAAAGCCTTCAGATGGTTGACTAGATCAGCAATCCTGTCATAGCTCTCAAACTGGGAGAGCTTAAAGTTTGACGGGATGGGTTCCTACAAGATTTATTGAAATAAAGAAGGATTAGTGCAGATATCATTATCACGAGAGGAGGGAGCATAGTGGAGTTTCTCAATCCACTGGTTCATTTCTTATAGCTTTCGATCCAAGAGATCCTCATGGTAGCAGATCTTCAAAGTCTTTTGGCTGAATGGGGGCGAAGTCCCCCCAAGGGTTGAATCATGATCAGAGCAGGGGCTCTCTACCCTCCGCTTTCTCTTTCTGAAAGTCGCAGGCCGACTTGCCCAAGTTGGCCGCCTCTAGACTGGGTCTTGGGGTTCTAGCGAGGCTCACTTCGATTGGACAGGCGCTGAAGGCCATTGCTGTTGTATGGCCTGCACTGCTTCAGTGAGGCTCCTAACCTATTAGACCAACAGATTGAACTGCTCTACATCCACCATTGCAGCCAATGGAGCTTGAGATATTGGAGACAAAATAGGGATGGGCAGATCTGGATGAGATTTGACCATGGAGGCGATTGACCACCGGGTGGAAGCTTTCCTGAAAGGCATCCTCGAGAGACTAGCTGAAGAAGAAGAACCTTAAGGAGAAGAAGAAGAAAAAGAAGCTTCCGCTAAGTACTCCTTTAAGAATAAGGAAACTTTTACAAAAGGACCCTTCCTCTAGTGCTAATTCTATTGGTATGAAATCTGATTGATGCCGAAATCGATGCTGGAGTTGGAGAGGATGAGGTTGTCGCTGATGACTTGTAAAATGTCTCATCCGGAGTCGGAGGTGGTGGCTTCGGCAAGATCCTCCAATGATCAAGTCAGCTTTTTCAGCCAACAAAAATGGAGTACCCAGAGAAATTTTGGTAGAGTTTTGAGAAGAAGAATAAGAGCTTAGGGAAGAAAGCATATCTGAAGGATCTCTTAAATCGACGGAGTCTATAACAAATTGATAGTAACAACCACAACCATCTGGTAGTGGACCGTTCGGGGCTACGTGAAGTTTATTACAGAGGGTAGTGTCTGTTATCACGACGTGCCAATCTGTTGGGATCTGACAGCTAAAGTTCGGATAGGATAGCTGCAAGCGATGAAAAGTTTCTAGTTATTATTATTTCAGAAAAGCTCGGAAGTTATCGAAGTTGACTATGCGTAGGCTGTTGCTTGCTATATCGAGGGTATGCACTAAGATCTTTTCGGACTGTTGGAAGGGGTCCGGATGGAATCTCGCTGGGAGTATCTAAAAGAAACTCAACCGAATGGAGCCCTTCAGACAACTGAAAGAAGAAGTCAGGGAGGAGTTCGACTGTAGGAGGATTCTGGAAGGAGTTTGACTATCGAAGAGGTTCGACTGAAGGAGAAGTCCAAAAGAAGTTCGACTGTAGGAGAAGTCCGAAAGGAGTTTGACTGTTGGAGAAGTCCGATTGAAGAAGAAGTCCGGGAGGAGTTCGAATATAGGAAGAGTCCGGAAGGAGTTCGATTGTCGGAGAGATCTGATTGAAGGAAAAGTTCGGATAGAGTTTGACTGACGGAGAAGTCTAGAAGAAGTTTGACTGTAGGAGAGATCCGAAAGGAGTTTGACTATCGAAGAGGTCTAATTGAAGGAGAAGTTCGGAAGGAGTTTGACTATAGGAGAAGTCTGAAAGGAGTTCGACTGACAGAGAAGTCTGAAAGGTGTTCGACTATAGGAGGAGTTCGAAAAGAGTTTGACTGTCGGAGAGGTTTGGCTGAATGAGAAGTGTGGAAGGAGTTCAACTGGTGGAGAAGTCTGGGAGGAGTTCGACTGTAGGAGGAGTTCGGGATGAGTTCGACTGTCGAAGAGGTCCAGCTGAAGGAGAAGTCTGGGAAGAGTTCAACTGTAGGAGTTCGGAAGGAGTTCGACTATAGGAAAAGTCTGAAAGAAGTTTGATTGGCAGAGAAGTCCAGGAGGAGTTCAACTGTCGAAGAGGTCCGACTGAAGGAGAAGTTCGAAAGGAGTTTAACTATAGGAGAAGTCCGTGAGGAGTTTGACTCTAGGAGAAGTCCGAAAGGAGTTCGACTGTCGGAGAGGTTCGACTAAAGGAGGAGTCTGGGAGGAGTTCGACTGTAGGAGGAGTCCAGGAGGAGTTCTACTATACGAGAAGTCCGAAAGGAGTTCGACTGGCGGAGAAGTTTGGCTAAACGAGAAGTCCGAGAGGAGTTCGACTGGCCCTCAAGCTGGCTAGGCTAGACTGCCCAAGGGGCTGCTCTCACTGTTCAAGTTCATCTGAAGGGGATCCAATGATAGGAGGATGACCAAGATCGCTCCAAGACTAGACATTTAGCCGAACTTCGACGGGAGCGGGTTTATCCCCAATAGGGATAAAAATGGTATGGATAATATATGTTCAGATCCATGTATGTTCAAATGCAAATTAATCCGAATATGGATAGAAAATTAAGAACCCAACTAATATTTATATCCGTATAGATATCTATCAAAGAAACATGGATATGAATAGACGACTATTCAATCGATATCCGAATATCCAAATCTATCTGTAACCCTATATAATGTTATATAATACTTATTATTTTTTAAGAAAATATATAATCATATAAACATGTTATTAACTTGATTTATCATCTATTTAGTAATATCTTCGATTATGTGGTTATAAAGTTTAATTATCTAACTTATATTCGTAATTATATTTATACTTTTAGTATCTGAATTATATTAGTATCCATTTAAAATAAATACAAATATAAATTATTACATCCAAATAATATTCATATCCATATTTATATTCATCAGAGAAAATAAATTTGGATATAGATATGTTAGTATCCGATCTATATATCCGATTCAATTTTAGCCCCAGAGGTAAACAGCGGTACGGAGGTAGATGGTGGCGGAGAGATAAGAGTGAGGAGGAATATGGTCCATTAGTGGGGCATAAACGGATGGTGGGAGGCTGTTGAAAAATAAAAAAATAAATTTAATTTTTAATAGAAAAGGTCTAAGAAAGTTTTAGGTTTGATTTGGTCCAAAATATTTAGCTTTGTTGAACCAAGTAAGAAGATTTTTTAAAAAAAATAAAAAAATAATAATCAATTTATAATCTGCTAAAAGATAATTATCCTAACTATCCTTATCTAGTGGATAATTAGGATCTTTCTCATCTTTTTATAAAAAAATAATAAAAGAGTACAATAGCACAATCTAACAAAGAATTGATGGTATGGATGTAAGGGGGTCAAACCTAACGATTGAGAGGGGCCAAGGGGTGACAAATAGCTCCTCAGTGGTCCAATCAAAGTCCTCCATCCCCAGCCGCTGCGGATCAATGGAGATTATAAGAGGAAAGAGGGGGAAGATCTCATCATAATCCACCCAAAACCCACCAGGCTCCCTAGAAAATGACAAATATATCCATAACCATCCACTTTTTTACACTTACCAACACCACATCATCTCGTCATTTGAAGAAATCAAGAGCAATATTATCTTATCTCCTCCTAAATCCTAAGCCCTTGCTTCCCAATTCTCTTCCCCACGGCTTTTCTTTGTCTTGGCCTCCAGCCATGGTGGCAACTTTGTTCAACCATTGTAGCTCTTGCAGCGAGGCACATCCCCTGCTTCTAGTACCCTCGCAAGGAGAGCTTTAGCTTCAGGCTTTCGAGGCTGCCACTCTCTTCTATGGTGCAAGAGCCTTCAGTCCATTTCACTCTTTATAGTGCTCCGCTGCTCACAAAATTATCTTTTTACAAGAAACTCGCATGGTCTATAATATTTGATCTGATTTTTTAATCTTTTCTACGATAGTTAAATATGAAAAACTAGAATTGAAGTTTCAGCGTCAAATCAAGTTTACGTAAAGAAATTAAATCAACTGGTCTGATTATTCTGATAAGATATATAGAGCTAAAGTACTTGAATAAATAACTAAACATAATTTTTTGACTGCAATTCAAGTTTTGATAGTTTTTATGTCTGACTCAAACCTTTCCATATGAAGATTAAAACAATGAATTACACACAACAATATGATTAATTAAAAGGTGTAATACTGATGCGGTTTATAAATGTCATTGTAAAAGGGGGATATGGATTGGAGTCATCCAATTCCTAACTTTTTTCTCAAGGTTCTAAACATCCAAAAGATGCCAATCTCTGTAGATGTCTAGTCTCCTCATCCAAAAGATGCCAATCTCTGTAGATGTCTAGTCTCCTCACTTTTTCTTGCATGGCTCGTGTCATGCTGGAACGAAGGTTCTCAAGTGGATTCCTAAACCAGGCACTGGCACTCTTACTTCTCTTGCACGGCCGCATATGGACTCGTTGAGAATGATAACTATTTGAAGAGTTCAATTAATTAGGATTCAGATTTGGATTGGATGTATTATAGTAGGAGTAGACTATAGTAATACCAACGAAAACACACGATAACTTGGATCATATCTGCTTCTTTGGTTTCATCTGCCCACCAACCGACTTGAAAGACGCATGCATAGGCAAACTCCATATGGAAATGGATCCCTATCGCATTCAACTCAGCCTTGAACAAAGTTCACATTTCCAAGAATTAGAAACAACAAATTAATAGCCATCTTTTATGAACTCAGATAAGAAAAATATTGGAATATCGGCTACTCTGATACCACTTATTAAAGCTCTAGAACCGATAAATTACGATAGAAAAAAATAAAATAAAACAAGAAACCAATCAAGTACGTGGATCAACTCAAGGGCTTGCTTTCACGGGGCATGTAAAGCTTCACTATGAAAGAAAAAACCAAACAATACAAGAAAAATTTACCACTCAACCCTTGTACAAGAGTCTCTAAATAAGAAGCCCTAAATTCTCATAAAAGCTCTCTAAAATCTCTCAAGAAGCCTCTCAGCACCTCTGCAATATTGCCAGCTTTCCAACGCAACAAACAGTTCGTCAATCGGAGTTATATAGACTTCAGAAACTCCAAAATAATATTCCAGTAGGAAACCTAGTCCCAAATACATTCGAAATCAAATCTGGACTGTTCGATCATAACGAGCTCCCTCATGGGCCATCGAATCACGCAACAGCAGTCCTGATCAGGCTCGGATCGAATTTCAGTCATTCGATCACGACCGGCTCGAACCAAAACCATGGGATCACGATCGGTCCATGAAATAGTGCCGTGGACCGCACGAAATGCAAAGGAAAATGCTAGGGAGTCCACATGGGCGCCCTTGAGCCGGTGATCACAGTGGATGGAGGCTGGGTGCCCATGCGGCCCGCTCCCGTGCAACCCATGCATGCCTCACGCATGTGCTCATGCATCCGACCGTGCACGATTGGCCCAGCGCCATCGTGCGCGGTCGGTTTTGGGCTACGCCGCCACCGTCCGGCACCACCGGTGGGTCCCTCTAGCGAGCCCGAAAGCCAGCTATTCCGTTCTGATCTTATTTCGCACGTATCTACTTCATCTGGACTCCGTTTGGACTGTTCTTAGGCTCATTGGACTCCATTCGTCGTCTTGGATCTTGCTGTGGACTTATTATAAAAGAATTTGAGGTACTTTTCTCAATAATCTTCATCTCAACTCGATATTCTGCCTCCATCTATCTCTGAGAGCCTGTGATCTGTCTTGCCTCCATGCCCTAGGGCATGCCTGCTATCTCATGGATGGACAAACGTAGGGTTGAGCCAGACCACTAGATCCCACCTCCATCATGGATTGTGGCCACTCTGACCAAAGACATGCTCAAAAAAGTCTCCTGTGGCAATAGAAACTTCAGTCTATGATATCACCTCTCATCATCCCGAGTCTTCCGTCTTATTTTCGATCCACCTCTACCTAGAGCTCCACCTCGTACTGAGCTCGCTTTGGCTCCTGAAGCTCTACCTCACACTGGACTTTCTGCTAGATAATAATGTCCTCTCATTTTCTTCTTTCCCTCCAATATCATCCTATCGTCGTGCATGACCTTCAGGATTTCATCACCAGCTATCCATCTGTAACCGTTTGAATCCAATATGCTTAGTGTGATAAGATTCCATCTAAAATTGGGTATGTATCGGACATCCCCAATCTCATCACTGCATCATCATATATCCTCCAGCTAATCGTCCCAATGCCTCTGATCGTATAGCTCGATCCATCTGGTAGATGAACAGTGCCCTCACTGCTCTCTAGGGAGTTAAATTGCTTCTCTCTATAATAAATATGATATATGCATGTAGAATCTAAAATTCACTGCTAGAAAGAAGTAGATACCTCGTCAGATATTTTTAGGACATCATCCTCTGACTCGCTACTGGCCATCACTACAGTAGCCCTTGTTTGATCCCTGAACTACGAGCAATCTCTAATACAATGCCCCAACTCGTCGCACCGATAACATCTAATTTTGCTTTGATCCCTCATCTTGGACTTGGATCATCCTTCTCACGATCCTCTGCCACTCCGTCTACTGCCTCCTACTCCTCCAGAAATCACCAAAGCTGAGCTGCCGCCATCTAAGCTCTAAGCTGGATTCTTCCTCCTGAGAATCTCGTTCTGGAGTATCGCTGCAATAACTTCATCCATCTTGATGGTGCTCTTTTTCACTAGAAGAGCAGTCACCAAGGACTCATACGAAGGGAGAAGCAATGCTAGCAAGACCAATGCCCTGGTCTTCTCCTCAACTTTTTTGCCAATGCTGAGGAGGTTGGTGAGGATCTTCTAGAAGTTGGATAGATGCCCTCGCATGCTTTAGCCCTCGTCCATCCATAGCTAGTAGAACTATCTCCAAAGGAATAGCATGTTGGTGAGCAACTTTGCCATGTACAACTCCTCGAGCTTCGACCATAGTGCCATCGAAAAAGTCTCACCAAGTACATGGATCACCACATCATCCACTAAGTACAAGTGAATCATGCTCACTGTCTGCATCTAGATCCACTTTCAATCCTTCATCTTCATGGTAGCTAGCATCTCATCGTTCAAGAGAGCATCGATCAATCCATGTTGGATGAGGACATTCTTTATCCTTACTTGCCATAAGAAGAAATTGTCCTTTCCATCGAACCTATTGATCTTCACCTTGATTGCACTTATTTTTTCCATATTCTTCAATCTCTATTCACTGCTACAATCTGTGCTCTGGTACTGTCTGGCTCTGATACCAATCTATTGGAGTATCAATTACTCTGATACCACTTGTTAAGAATTTAGTACCGATAAATTATGATAGAGAAAAAAGAAAATAAAATAAGAAAGCAATCAAGTACATGGATCAGCCCAAGAGCTCGCCTCCATAGGGCATGCAAAACTTCATTATGAGAGAGAAAACTAAACAATATAAGAAAAATTTACCACTCAATCCTTATATAAGAGTCTCTCAATAAGAAGCCTCAGAACTCTCATAAAAATTCTTTAAAACCTCTCAAGGAGCCTCTCACATCTTTGGAACGTCGCCAGCTTTCCAACGCAATAAACGGTTAGTCAATCGGAGTTATATAGATTTCAGAAACTCAAAAATAATATTCCTATAGAAAATCCAGTTCCACATATATTCGAAATCAAATCTATACTATCCAATCATGATCGGCTCCCTCCTGGGTTGTCGGATTATGCAACAACAGTCCTGATTAGGCTCGGATTGAATCTCAGCCATTCGATCGTGATTGACCCGCTCCTGTGTGGCCCACATGCACCCCCCATGCATGCTCGCTGGCCCAGCGCTGTCATGCACGATCGGTTTTGGGCTGTGCCTTCACCGTTCGACACCACCGATGGGTTCCTTCGACGAACTTAAAGGCCAGTTATCCTACTTTGACATTTTTTCACGTGTATCTTCTCTATCTGGACTCCATTTGAGCTGTTCTTGGGCTCGTTGGACTCCATTCATCATCCTGGACCTCGCTGTAGGCTTATTAGGAAAAATTCAAGGTGCTTTTCTCAATAAAATATGTATCTCAAGTCCAACATTCCTTAGATGAATAGAATGTTGCATGAATGCATATATGTGAAGATATCTCTGGCACAAGTTATTGGTAATATATTTTACCAAGCTTAAAGGGAAGAATATCCAAAACTTGCATGCTAAAGATTTCTCGAGTTGCACCGTAGGCTAAAGCAAGATATGATGCTGAATGACCACAACTAACAGTTCTCCTTTGGCAAGCATTTCACTCTCCTTCACGGAGGATGGGAACAATCGGTGGCTTCAGCCGTGCAAGATATATAATTGCCCACCCAACAATAAAACTAGTAGATGATCATGAAAAATATAATGGAATAAATGTTTAAATCTGACCAAATGATTATTAATGACATTGTGGTGTAAGGAAATGTTTCTCATTGTCATGATAACCATTGCGGGTGAAACCCACTGAAATAACCCAGCTTTAAAAAAAAAAGAAAAATCAACCTCACACATTGAGCGCATGAGGTGGAAGCAAAGGACTCCCATAGAAGTCCTTCTGTTCTTCGAATCCGACCAAAGATAGAGTTCTAGGGCTAATCAAACTCTGGCAAGGATCCTAGAACTCTCATCTATAAATTCCTCCACCCCCTTGCTTGGTGCATTACCCAAAATCCCTAGTCAATTGCCGTTGAAATCCATGGGATTTCTATCGATTTCTGTCGAATATTTCCAAGAGCCACCACCGATTTCTTGTCGGAGATGAGGTAAGGACCCCTTCTTCTTGTTCTCCTTTCCTTTTTAATTCCTAAGATGATTCTATTGCTCATGATTAAGACAGGCAAGTCACTAGATTTTTGAGAAACTAAGATTTTTCCTATTTCTTTCTTCTTTCCCTCCACTATAGCAGCCGCCGTCGTTGGACATGGTCCATTTTCGGATGGCCAAGGGTCGGCATCATCGAAGTCTGTTGGCGTCGGTAGGAGGTTGCTATCGTTGGGGGTTGCTGCCATGGAAAGTGGCCAGCCAACCATCCTTTTATTTCTTCCCCTATTTCAATAGAGAAGAAGAGAAGAAAATGTGAAGAGAGAGAGACCTAACCTAATTGAGTTGATCCAAAATTTAATTAGGTCTAGATCAACTCGAGTCACATAGATCTAATTTAGAAATTAATTCAAATCTAGACCTAAACCTTGACTTAGGCTGGGCTAGATTAAAAGTCTTTCTACTTATCTTAATTTCTCCAAAATTAAGAGTTAATAAATCTTTTTTGTTGTGCTAGAGCTTCCAACACTGGAAGAATATCGGATCTAGAGATCGATTTGAGAGGTTCATAGAATTTTAGATCTAATCAACAAATAAGTTTTCTCTTATCTCTGAATTTATTTATATATATTTATATATTTAAAAATTAAATTTTATATATTAAATATTTAAAAATTATTAAAATATGAAATTATGAATTTATTTATGAAAAGTGATTGAAAAAAATAGATTAAGTATGATGACACTTTTACATGTTATAATTTTAAAATAGATAGTTTTTTCTTAAAATTTCATGATCTTTGAAATGAAAATATATTTGTTCATCAATGCATAAAATTTTAAATAAAAATTATTTTTATTACTTTTTTAAATTATATAAAAATTGAGTTGATATTATTATAAAAATAAGTATCATTATTTATGAAAAATTGATTGTGGTAAGATTATAAGAAAAATTTTTTAGTTAGATTATGATCTGAATCTAGTTAACAGGATTGATTATTGACCACGCATCAGAAATATATTTCTCTTAGACTTAGCCAGTCAGAGCTAATCGCTGGCAAAATTAGTTATCTTGGGCCTAGCCAATCGGGGCTGATCACTAGAATATGTCGATGCATTCGTATGTTTATTTTTAGGACTAATCTCTTTGCCTTATCATGGGATAAATCGTGGTCGTATGAATTAGTGCTAGTTCCTTCATGGGCCTAGCTAGTAGGGTTGATCACTGGTATACGTCGATATCGGATGTTCTGTATTTAGGGACTCATCTCTCTTGGATTTTGTCATGGGACTGATCGTGGCCATAGTCAACGAAAATTGAGAGAGAATTTTTAGCTTTTACTAATATGCATAGCATATTTTTTAAAAAAAATATCTTGTTATATTATTATTGATAAATTATTATATTTTAAAAAATAATTATATTTAATTTCTCAAAGATATTGGTAACTTGCTAGGCCCGTAAAGCTCATCCTTTTTTTATTTTTTTCAGATTCAGAAGATTCTATGGAGCTTGGGACCAAGCAGTGAGGAGCATAAAATCTTAGAGGATATTAGTTTGATTTATTTTCATTGATCTGATTATGATGAGACATTAGTGAGCTATATTTTTGAATCAATAAAATTAGAGGTTTACTTTTGCTATCACAATTGAGTTGAATTTGATATGATTATATATTGATAAAAGATAGGCCTTACATATTCTTTAGGGCCTTGCCCTAAAAGGTATGTGGCTATTATGTGTCTGATGCGAGTGCTGGATTTTGGGCGTGACACCCACCAACTGGGTTCCATCTACCATTGGGGCACACCCAAGATGATATGGTGGGGCTACACTAGATGTAAGCCAAGACCGTCGACTCGACCAGCCATGTAAGTGTAATCTGCACCTGACATCCACGACTAATAATCTATGCTCAAAGGAGGTGGGTGAGCTCTCTCCCTTAATGGAAGGCAAGAACGTGGCCCAATAATCTGCAGAGTCAAGCCTAACAAACTTATAGATTTTGGCTAATAGCTTATGAGCAGAACCTCCATACAAAAGAGGTATGAAGGAGATCCTCAGGTAAGGACAAGTAACTCAAGAGAAGAACAAATCCAAAAATGAAAGGAGGAAGAAAGACTCACTCCACTCTCAAGCTCTCATCATCTCTTTTTTCTCTCCACTATTTTCAAGGCTCCAACCGACTTAAGCATTGAAAAGGTCCCCCATCGAAATACCTTCGATGTGTGTAGACTTTCTTTGCAGGTATCCCCTGGCGTCGTAGATTGCGGTCAGTACCCAACTCCAGCCACATCAATATCTTTCTAGAGTTTTGTTGCAACAAATTGATGCTGGAGGAAGGGCCAACCTTTTTGGAAGAGAAAGAGAGCATGATATAGATGAGAGCACAAAACTCTATCGTCTCTCACCGGCAATGTACCCATCACAACCCAAGTAATGCCATTCGCGGGTCCATTATGGTGTAGCCCCCGACCATGGTAGATCCACTGTCACTCGATGCCTTGGTTCACCAGATCCAGGCATTGATCGACGCCATACAGTGACTCCAACAAATGATGGAACAGCAGCTATAGCGTGTGGAGCTAGAACCCCAGCTGGCTCTCTCCTGTCACGTACGGTGATCTCGCACCCCAAGTCGAGGGGCCATCCTCCGGTGGTACTTTCTTATCCTTCTTTCTTTGTAGTCTGCTCTCCCTCCTGTTTAAGCCTAAGAGAGGAGATGCAGTCGAGAAGCTCTCCTTCCACTAGAGATTCAACCCCGATCCACCTTCCTAGGCTTGGAAGGTCCCTATGGGAAGCAGAGCTCGAAAAGAAGGTCCAAGAGATCGAGTGCCACCTTGGCAACATTTCAAGCAAGCCTCATCGTGGTGATGATTGCCTCAATTTTAACTGCCAGCCACCATTCTCTAGGGCTATTCTGGAGGAGGTGATCTCCCACTGATGCAACATACCTCAACTGGAGCAGTATGATGGCTCCATAGATTCTCTCAATCACTTGCAAGGTTACTGAACCCTTATGATACTATAGAGGTGCCTTGAACGCTCTCCTTTGTCTCACCTTTCCAACCATCCTTAGAAAGTCAGTGTAGGTATGGTATGCTGGACTACAACTTGGTCCATCCACTCATTTGAGCAACTCGACAGGCTATTCGTCACTCACTTTGGTGGCAATCGGATGCCACCAAGAAACTCTATTAGCCTCTTTTCCCTCCAGTAGGAAGAGGATGAATCGTTGCACAACTATATTGTGTGCTTTAATGCCATCATGCTCAAGGCGTGTAGCCTCGACGAATCGATGGTGATGTTGATGCTCAAGTAAGATCTAGGGAATGAGCGCCTTACCTTCTCTCTCGATAAGAAGTTTTCGAGGGATTACGCTAATCTATTAGCCAGAGCTTGGAGGTAAGCTTAGGTGGAAGAAGTCCGAAAACTATGCAAGAAAGCGGCGAAAAAGAAGACCCCCAAAAAGAAGAGGGAGTGCAAGGATTTCCTAATAGCCCAGATCGAAAGGTAACCTCCCTAACCATGAAAGAGTTATCAACTGAGGAGTTCACCCCGGTGGTTTAACAACTACACTCCTCTATCCATCCCTCTATCCTAGATTTTGATGGAGATCAAAGTCGGGGATATTTGTGATGACCCGAACCAATGAAGTCCCCACGGGCTAAAGAATAAGAGGAAATATTGCAATTTTTTCTACAACTATAGCCACGACACCAAGAAGTGCTGCCAGCTCAAGGATGGGATTGAGGCCTTGATTCGGAGAGACTATCTTGGCAAGTATATTCGAGAATGGCAAAACCATGTACTCGATGAGGAGAACCACGACAACTAACCAATGGCCAGTGTCATCAACACTGTCTACACCCCAACTGATGGTGTGGGGAATAGGAGGTCGAGCTAAAGATGAAAAGGAGATGGAGCTAGGGGCCATAGCTCCCCTTTACAACCATCAAGAAAGTTAACATCACTCTCGTCGCACTGTCGATGATAACTGACCATAGTATAAATATAACTTTCGTTTGTAATAGAAGTTCAACTAATGCTTTGTTTTATTATGTTTCATGAAGGGAAAAATTATTAATCAATCCAAGAAGAAATCAGGACAAAGAAAAGCCAAGGAAGTTGAGTTTTCTCAACGAAGCCCCAAACCTCTTGAGAGTCAGGGATCGAAATTGAAGGCCTAACCTACTATAGTCAGATGTGGCCCACTGTAGTCAAAATTGAAGGTCTTGCTAACTTCAACCAAGTGCGGCCCATTGTGGCCACTTGCCCCATTATAGCCATATGGCACATGAATGATAAACAACCTATTGTAGCCTTAGGGATAACCCTCTAGGGACTCGCTGTGGCCGATCATAGCCACATGACATATCGATGATGAATGGCCTACTGTAGCCTTAGGGATAAATCTTTAGGGATCCATCATAGCCCATTATAGCCACATGGCACGTCGATGATGAATGGCTTATTGTAGCCTTGAGGATAATCCTCTAGGAAACTATCGTGGTTCATTGTAGCCATATGGCACGTCGATGATGAATGGTCTACTATAGCCTTGGGGGCAACCCTCCAGGGATCCACCATGGTCCATTTTAGCCACATGATATATCGACGATAAATAGCCTACTATAGCCTTAGGGATAACCCTCCAGGGACCAGTTGTGGCTCATTATAGCCACATGGCACGTCGATGATAAATGGCCCACTATAGCCACATGGCCCACTGAAGCCACTAGGCCCATTGAAGCCAACTGCAACCGATCCTTCTAGGACCCTATGTTGCTAGCAGAAGCTGACAATGATAACAAAGAAGAGGCCAACCCTCTGGAAATTTCACCTTAAGTAAAAAAAGTACTAGACGAAGTATCAAAGAAGACTTCAATAAAAAAGGTACTTTATTAGAAAATTCATTACATATTAATCTTAGCCGAGCAAGGCTCATTACAACAAAAAAACAACAATGAAACGTGAAGCTTGGGCTCGACCAACCCTCTTGGAACATAAGCCAAGCCTCGATGACACAACCCCCAATAGGGAGAGCAGAACTTTCCTTTTTGCAATACGCATTGGCCTCTGCAAAAGGATATTTGGGATGGAATGAGAGCTTTCTTCATGGATGCTCATCCACCTCTAGGACATTCTTTAAGGGGGGCTGGAAAGCAATACTGGACAAAAAGAAGAAACATATCCTCCAGAAAGGCCCAACACCTAATCATGGAGGACAAGGTGTTACGAGCCCAGATGGCCGCTATCATGACCTTACAGTTAGGGTGGTAGAATTTTCCAACACCCCTCATACCAGTGCGAGATGTCCACTGAAGCGCTCCCCTGAAGTATTCAACGACTGGTTGAAGGAAAAGGAAGATCCCTTGAGCCAGAGAAGGGTGCCGATAACCCTCTAACACTAGACAAAGCGGCACCTCCATGACATTATGGCAAATGGCCAAGGCAATACCAACCCCAAGTGGTAGAACCCTTATTTACAAAGGAGAAAGAGATCCAGGCATGTTCAAAGGCTCCACTAATCAGGCGACAGATGTCCCCATCCGAAAGGCCTTAGATTGGACCTCCTAGAAAGTAGTACTGGCGATTAATGCAAAGTCCTACCAAATCTCTGGATTGTATGGTTTTCTACCATCAAGTCCTTAAGATGAATCATTTCCTCTAATGGAAAATGACACAACACCAGTCAACATCCGGTGCCTAGTGTGCGGATGAACTCACAACTCTCAAAGGCTCATTTGCCACACACCAACAAAGCAAAAGCTTCATGCAACACTAAGGGAGATTTTGCCTCGAGTTTGGAACTAATTTGCTGACCCATCCAAACCCTTGATCGAGGCAAAGACCCAACCAACTCTAATGAAGAAACAAAGATCTCCAATGAGAGATAAATATGATTGTTGATGTAGAAACTTGCCGTCGTCGGAGTTCGCTGGAGTGAAGGCCGATGAGGTCGTCACTAGAGACCTGCAAAATAAAGTTCCGTCCGGAGTCGGTAGGAGATGGCTCCGGCAGGATCCTCCGACGATCAAATCAGCTCTGGCCAACAGGAATGGAGTACTTCTGGAATGAGTTCCGAAGCTTTGAAGAGAAAAGAAGAGCTTAGAGATCTGAGAGATTAGAGTTAGCGTATCTGGAGGGTCCTTTATAAGTGAAGCTTAGTTGGTGGCGATGGCTATACCGCCTGGCAGCGAGCTGTGGGAGCTGCATGGAGTTCGGTACGGAGAGGAAGGCATCGTCAGTAGTAGTGGCCATGTCATTCGGGCTGTATGGGGCCAGTTACGAAGAGAGTGGTATCGCCAGTAGTAGTGGCCATGTCGTCTGGGCTGTATGGGGTCAGTTATGGAGAGAGTGGTATCGCCAGTAGTGGCGGCTATATCGTTCGATCTCATCGTCTGTTGCAGACTGATGGCGATAATTCATCCAGAGGAGTTCAGACTTGTAGGAGAGTCTGGCTGAAGGAAAGGCTCAGGAGGAGTTCGACTGTAGAGAACTTCGGAGGAGCTCGATCGACTGAAGGGATGGCCGCTTGGGGAGTTCGATCGAGGGACGACTACTGAGGAGTTCGGGTGCTGGGAGATTTCGTTAAAGCCCGACTGCTTGGAGTCTAAGGAGCTCGACCGCTAAGCAGTTTGACCAGCTGAACGAATTTGAAGGAGCTCGGACGCTAGGAGTTCGAGGAGCTCGGCCGCAGAGGAGTTCGAAGGAGCTCGGCAGCTAAGTAGCTCGATCAGTTGAATGGGTTAGAAGAAGCTCGACCGTTGGGGGTTCGGCTGAAGTCCATCTGCTGAAACTCTTCTGCGGCTACTGGTTGTATTAGGCTGAGCATCGAGCTAGACTTCGATGGGAGTCGGATTTATCCCCAACACTAGCCCCCCCACTTCCGAGTTCGAAAATCGAAGAAAGGGAGTGTAGGAAAGGCGACTGCCGAAGTCTTCCTCTGAGCTCCATGCTGGTCTAGGTCGAAGCTCAGGGGAGATCTCACCTCCAGCTAAAGTTGATATCGAAGTTGAAGTTCGAAGAAGATCCCACCTGCAGTCGATGTTGAGTTGGGCTTCGTTCGCTGCGATCGAAGCCGGGGGTTGCGCTCCTTAGGGGCGACATTGTCTCCTACAGTCGAGGTCGATGCGGGTGCTCGGGAGAGATCTGATCTCAGGGTGAGGTTGTCTATGGTCGCTTGAGAGAGATCTTATTTCTAGTCGAGGTTGTTGCTTGTGTTAGGACGAGGTTCTTCTTCTGTTCCTAATCGAGGTTGACTCGATCGCTCGGGAGAGTTCTTATCTCTTGTAGTCGAGATTGATGCAGGCACTCAGGAGAGATCTGATCTCAGGGCGAGGTTGTCTACGGTCGCTTGGGAGAGATCTTATCACTAGCCAAGGTTGTTGCTCGCGTTAGGATGAGGTTCTCCTCCTATTCCTAACCGAGGTTGACTCGATCGCTCGGGAGAGTTCTTATCTCTTACGGTCGAGATTGATGCGGATGCTCCCGTTAGGACAAGGTTCCCCTCCTGTTCCTAACTTCGACTTTGCTCGCGTTAGGATGAGGTACTCCTTCTATTTCTAATGGGCTATGGGGGAACGTGCGGACCGTCGTCCAAGCCTCTCCCCCCATCTCATCAAAGATGATTGAGGCTTCGACTTTGCTTGCGTTAGGATGAGGTCCTCCTCCTGTTCCTAACGGGCTGTAGGGCATGTGCGGACCGTCGTCCGAGTCTCTCCCCCATCTCATCTAAGATGAACGAGGCCTTCGACTTTGCTCGCATTAGGATGAGGTCCTCCTCCTATTCCTAATGGGCTGTGGGGCACATGCGGACTGTCGTCCGAGCCTCTCCCCCCATCTCGTCTAAGGTGAACGAGGCTTCGACTTTGCTCGCATTAGGACGAGTCCTCCTTCTGTTCCTAATGGGCTATGGAGGCACATGCAGACCATCGTCGAGCCTCTCCCCCATCTCGTCTAAGGTGAATGAGGCCTCGCTTTGCTTGCGTTAGACGAGGTCCTCCTTCTATTCCTAATGGGCTGTGGGGGCACATGCGGACCATCGTTCGAGCCTCTCCCTCCATCTCGTCTAAGGTGAACGAGGCCTTCGACTTTGCTCGCGTTAGGACGAGGTCCTCTTCCTGTTTACACGGAAGCTGTGGGGGCACATGCGGATTGTCGTCCGAGCCTCTCCTCCCATCTCGTCTAAGGTGAACGAGGTCTTCGACTTTGCTCGCATTAGGACGAGATTCTCCTCCTGTTCCTAACGGGCTACTTTTGCTCATTCCTTTCCTGTTCTTTATTGTCAGAAATCATAATGCAGAGCAAAGAAGTTTTTTTTTTTTTTTTAAAAGAGAGTCTACTGATAATACATTCTCAAATTTTCTGAGTTCCACGATCGGAGAAGCACTATCCCTCCGAGTTCCTTCAAGCGATAAGCTCCGGGTCGGACGACCTCCATCACCTCATGCGGGCCTTCCCAGTTTGGGGCGAGCTTCCCTCGATTCTGAGGCTAAGCGACAGCGGCTCGCCACAGCACCAAGTCCTCCGCTCTGAACGTCTTATTTTTAACCCTGGAGTTGTAGTATCGAGCCACCTTCTATTTGTAGGCTGCCATCCGGACGCGGGCTTCCTCCCTCTTTTCTTTCAGAAGGTCAAGGTTGACTCTGAGGTTCTGGGGGTTGTGTCGCTCGTTGAAGCCCACGACTCACGCAGACGGTAGCTTAAGCTCGACCGGGATAACTACCTCAGTACCGAAGGCCAAGGTGAAGGGCGTTTCTTCGGTTGGCACCCTCTGGGTAATCCGATATGCCCAGAGGATGTGGTAAAGTTCGTCCACCCAGGCCCCTTTTGTCCTATCGAGTCTCGCTTTGATTCCTTGCAGCAAGGTTCAGTTGGTTATCTCGGCTTCTCCATTGGCCTACGGATGAGCCACCGATTGTTAGATATATGTACCCTAGAAGCTAGAATTGGCTGACACTTGTAATATACTTCTAAGGGCAAAATTATAATTTTGACTAAAATCAATAAATGGATTATTTTCTATCACATATGTGTATTTAGTGTCTGTGATACATCCTTTGAGTTAATGGTAATGATAATTCATATTTTCAAGAGTTGAAAATTTAAGACATGAATAATCATTATTAACTCATAAATTGCTCCTGACCATAGGATCATCACGAGGATGGTGATTGATCCGGAAGGTTGGTGTACAATCGCTTCTCTTTAGTAGATGAGTCTTAAGTCTACGGTGTGGAGACACCGGAGCGAGAGTAAGTACTCGTTAGAGAACGAGGCACTGAGCGTGACCATCTCGAGTAGTCATTAGGGAGTCTACCTTCTCGTCAATGACTGACTCGATGCTGCAGTAGTGTGTCTGGTTCTTTGACCTGAGGTGCATCGGTAGTTCACCTTGAGGGTGTTATAATTTGACTACACCATTACTCGGTCTCCTAGCCATATGGAACCCTGAGGTGTATGTTGGCTATGACATGTTCATTGTAGGAACTGGATTGCATCAAGATGGAATCTATCTACCTCGGTGGTAGAGGAGTAGCCCTATGATGATCATGAGAATCAAGTCCAGAAATCCATGGCCATGGTAGAGTGAAATAATAGAAAGAGTTTCTATTTAGATTTTCACATTGGACTCGAATCGAATGATTACATCATATGACAGAGACTAGGGTTTGACGAGTTCACCTTAACCCTAATCTGATCGGGGCTCAAGATAGAAGAACTGAATCACACAGGTAGCTGCACCAAGAGGTTCGCATTCAGCTCTGATGGGTTGCCACCATATACTGCTAGGTGTCACTGGTGGATTTTGGGAGCAATTAGAATGATTTAGATGATCGATCATTCTAGCTGTTCGAATCAGAAGAGTTCTGATCCATCGAAAGGAGTTTCGATGATGTCGATGATAGAGATCATGATATATCCCATTACCATACAGAACTGAACCTAACTGGGTCACACAAATAAGGATTTGAATCTGGTGATCATCAATTGAACTGATCTAGTTCAATTGATCTGAATGAGATTCAATTAGGTTCAAGGAAATCGTGCTAGCACTCGATTGAACCTAACGTTCTTCTTTTGCTATCATAAATAAGTTGTCCTGTCTGAGCCAAAGGAGTTTGTGCTCAAACAGAGGCCTTCATATGGTCTGACATAAGGTTGTCCAAGTCAGAAAAGGTTGTCTTATTTGTAAGACACTACCTGCCATTTTTGATCACCTGCCATTTCTTGTTCTTTGACTTTGGTCAAAAGTCTACCTTTGACTGGTCAAACATTGACCATTGATACTTTGACTTTTGACCACATGTCATGCACCTATTGGAGAGTTGGTGGGGGCCTATCCTCCTGCCAAAACCTGGCAAGGAGAAGGGCGCACACCACCCTAGGCGTGTGCCCAAGTTGGAGGCGCCTAGGAGTCCTTGTTGGACAAGGACTCCATCTCCTTTTTGGATTCCAATTAGAGTTCTTCTAAGAACCAACTTTGATTGGTCTTAGGCGCCCTCTAAGGAGGAATCCAGGGGTCTCTATTCCCACCAATCAGATTTAGATCTAATTTCACAAAGGGTTGTGATTGGTGGAGGAAGAGGAGTTGGATCACGCTTAGTCTATAAAAGAGACCCTGCCGCCAACTCAGATTCTAATGCAATTCAATTGAGAAACCCCACGCCCCAAGGCTGCCTCTCCCTCCTCTCCATGCCATAGTCTCTTCTCCCTTTGCTCTCCACGTCCAAAAGGAGTTTTGGACCTTGGTTGGTGCGATTCAGATCAAAGAAAGGCGATCAAAATAAGAAGGCTGTGCTGCTCAAAGGACGACTGCTCATCTTCAAAAGAATTTGAAGATCCTCCAGATCAGATTCAGATCTAATTTTTGGAGGCATGATAGAGAAGAAGAGGATCTCTAGATCCAACCCGAGTGGATATCGGTAGAGGCCAGGCGCTTGCGTGGCTAAGATCCAGAACCTTCCGCTGCAAACAGGATCATCAACAGGGTAATAGGATTACCCAGATCAGGTAAATTAAATTAGATTTAATTATCTTTTTAATTTTATTTATTAAAAATAATAAGAATTAAGATCTAAAACATATCAAGATTGATTGAATCAAGAGAAAAATTTTTGAAATATATCTCTTGATCTGATCAGATCTGAATGAACTTGGATCGGGAAATCAGGATTCCCTTCAACTGGTATCAGAGCCATGGTTCTAAATTGTTTAGATCTAACTTTTAAAATTATTTTAATTAAAAAATAATTGATTTTAGATATCAACTGAGATGTGATCAGATCTGAAATTCAGAAAAAATTAAAATTAAATAATTTGGATCTAATTAGAAGATATCATGACTAGTTCTAGAATGAATAATTCTATAGAATGTTCTTGCATATTTTTTGATTTAATTGATTAAATCATGTTTTAGATCTTTTTTATTACTATTTTTTATATTATAAGTATTTAATAACATCTAAAAATAGTAAATAAAAATTATTACATTTTTGAATATCATATAAGATATGATTGATGCATGTCTAGACTAGTTGTAGAATAGTTCTACAAATTGTCTAGATTAAATTTATTTTTAATTAGATCAATTTAAATCTAATTTTTTAGATTATTATGAGATAATTTAGATCTGAAAACATG
The DNA here is from genome assembly GCA_006176705.1 of Cocos nucifera. Taxonomy (NCBI): domain Eukaryota; kingdom Viridiplantae; phylum Streptophyta; class Magnoliopsida; order Arecales; family Arecaceae; genus Cocos; species Cocos nucifera. The sequence continues at coordinate 2,320,422 of QRFJ01000036.1, read as the reverse complement.
CATGATTTGATACATGAGATGTATGCAAAATATGCCATGATTAGATCTACTTTATATATGAGATATAATGATAAGATATGATATTGTTTTGTAGTATTGAATGTTCCTGATTAGGCGTTCCTCTTAGCCGTCAGGTCATAAGAACGAAGAAGGGTTTAAAGGCCCTCTCTCCCATTCGATGGGGTGTTCTTATGATGTGTAGGGTGCTGCGTGTTCGTCCTTAATCAAAACCAAAAGCTTACTTTCTTACAAAACCCTAGATCCTGAACCCTAGGATTTATTGTGCATATTTTGTTTATGACCCTACTTTAATTAAAAAAATTTAAGTTTATGGAATATTAATTAGGTCTAAAAATGAGAATTTCAGATTAAGACATATTATAATACTGGTTCGGGCTTGGTAGCTTCAATTAGGTCTAGCGGTTGAATCAAACGAATCAAGAGTTGGTTAGATGGGATCAACAATGCTTAAATTAGCTAGCCTAATAGATATCAAGTGTGGGTCAAGATCGAGTCACGATCAAGCAAGACCTAATTAGGGCTCAGAGGTTAAGTTGGATTGTAGCTAACCAATTGGTTCTGATCAACAATTTGGTGTCTCAACAATTTAGGTCTAAGGTAAGTTTGGCAGATACGATCGACTGATTTTTAATTGAGAAGCTACTCGATTCGAATGCATTCTTGTCGAGTTAATGGCATATTCCTTCCACCGATCTCACTTACCTGGCCATATTTGTCGGTCCAGTTCTGATCTGAGGTGGCTAACAATATGAGCTAACCCATGCCACTAGGTTAGTCATAATGGTTATGACTATGATCAAGTCTAGTTTAATGAGACCTAAATCAAATTCTTCTTAAGAAAAGATTAAGTCTAAGGTCTTCCACCATTGTAGATGTGTGGACCCTTTCCCAGGGTTGATTGTTCTCGATTGGTCATAGTGGTTCAGTTGCACCGAAAAGATGCAACCATGTCTATTAGGCATTGGATGCTATGGGCTGGAGGATGGATTGGGCTCAATATTTTGGATATGGTGAGAGATCCAATTAGGAATCCAATCTATGCAAATGGTGGGTCTGACTTAACTAAGGAGTGGATCAATATTTCGAGCACGGTGAGATTCATGAATTAGAGACCAAGTTTGGGTGCACCATGATTAGAGAATCATTGAGACAAGAGTTGTTCACTCATTGGCTAACCCATCACCAATAACTGTTAGGTGAGGTGATGAGTCAGTTGGTGGGACCGCACCACCCACTAGAAATCATTAATCATGGAGATTTTTGCATCTCTACAGAGGGAAAGTGTAGGGATCCAAAAAAATAGTGGAAGCTAATTTGTTTAAAAATTAAAATTCTTTAAATAAATTGGTCAAGTCTTAATTATAAAATCTAACTAGAAACTTTGACTCTCTATAGAAAAAAGAAAAATGTCTGCGTCCAACCCACTAGCACGTATCCTAGGACACACATAGACTGACCAGACCAATTATAAAGATTGGCTCAGGAACTACAAAATTATTTTGGATTTCGAGAAGTTAACTCATGTATTGGATCAGGACCCTCCCACCTTACCAGCTCGTCCATCCACTGAACAGAGAGCGTCTCTGAAAAATGGATGGACGAAGATAATAAGGCCAGATACTACATGTTGGGCTCGATGTCTGATGAGCTTCCAGCATGCCAACATGAAGATATCAAGGGACTGCTCGCCAAATGTTGGCTCACCTGCAAGGAGATGTTTGGTGAACAGAGTCGCGCAGCCAAATATCAAGTCACTAAATGACTTTTTAAGGCTAAGATGCATGATGGACAGTCAGTCCAAGATCACTTGTCTGATGATGATCAAGGACTTAGGAAGAGCTTGAGAAGCTCGGAGTGAAGTTAGACTTGGATCTGCAGAATGATATAATTCTGCAATCCTTGACTGATGCATATGGGCAGTTCATCATGAACTTACCATATGCATAAACTTCAAAATACTCTAGGCCGAGCTTAATGAATATGCTGGTTACCGCTGAGCTTTCTATGAAAGGTTCTAAAGGCTCAGTTCTTGCTATGGAACGAACTTCTTCCAAGAAAAAAGTCTTATTGGAAAGAAGAAGAAGTCTGTAAAAAAAATAGAAGATAAAAGGTGGAAAAAAAAAGAAGGCAGAGCTGAAGAAGAAAGGCCGCTGACAAAGAAAAATATTTTCCATTGCAACAGCGACGGCCACTTGAAAGCGAAACTGCCCTACATTACCTGGCCATCCTAAAGAAGAAGAAGGAGATAGGTCCTTCTGGAGGTTTGCTCATTATTGAGTCTAACCTTACGATTTTTTCTGCATCCAGTTGGGTGCTTGACTCTGGTTCTAGTGCTCATTTGTGCACTTCCATGCAGGATCTTGAGGATAGCAGGAGGCTGAGGGATGGTGAGATGATCCTACATGTCGAAAAAATGGAGCAAGAGTTGCTTACTGTGGCCGTAGGAACATACCCTCTTCGACTTACCATCTGGTTTAGATTTAGTACTTAAAGGACTGTTATTATGTGCCTGCAGCAAGCAGGAATTTGATTTCTATTTCATGCTTTAGCACAAGAAGGTTATGTGATTACCTTTCTTAAGGACCATTATAACATATTCTTTATGAAAGAAATAAAATTGCAAATGGTTTTCTTATTAATGGTCTTTACAGTTACATATTGATGTATCCTATTTTTAACTATCGAGCAAAATATGAATGCCATAAATCAAAATAACCTAGGGATAGTCCAAATGATAGATATCTATGGCACCTAAGATTAGGTCATATAGCAGAAGATAGGATCAACAAATTGGAAAAAAAAATGGGCTATTGAGTCCATTGACTTTCGAGTCATATCCAACTTGTGAATCATGTCTTCAAGGCAAAATGACTAAACTCCCTTTTGTTGGACATGGGGAAAGGGCCACAGATCTCCTTGCCCTAGTACATACTGATGTGTGCGGCCCATTTGATGTGCCGGCTAGAGGCAATTTTGTCTACTTCATTACCTTTACCGATGATCTTATCTAGGTATGGGTATGTGTATCTTATGAGACACAAGTCTGAAGCCTTTTGAAAAGTTCAAAGAATTCAGACATGAAGTAGAAAAACAAACTAGAAAAATTCCATTAAGGTTCTTCGATCAGATCGAGGAGGTGAATACCTTAGTCCGGGAAATTCCTAGACTATCTCAAGAAAAATGGCATAGTCTCTCAATGGACTCCACCAGGAACACCTCAACTCAACGGGGTTTCAGAATGGAGAAATCGGACTCTATTAGATATGGTTCGATCCATGATGAGCTTCACAGACCTCCCTGATTTTCTTTGGGGACACTCATTGTTAACTTCAATCTATTTACTGAATAGGGTTCCCTCTAAAACCGTTCCTACCACACCGTATGAGATATGGCACGGTAAGAAACCAAGTCTGAGTCATCTCAGAATTTGGGGTTGTCCGGCTCATGTCAAAAGACAACAAGCGGACAAGTTAGAGTTTAGGTCCTTTAGAGCTCGATTCATAGGATATCCTAAAGAGTCATTAGGATACTATTTCTACATTCCAGAAGACCACAATGTGATTGTGAGTCGACATGCCATCTTTCTTGAAAAATAGTTTATTCAAGATAGCGGCATTGGAAAACAGATCAAGCTTGATGAGAAAGTCTCACAAGCAGAACGAGCTAAGGACCAAGTGGAACCAAATCAGGTTGAGCCAATAAGAACACTACCTCCTCCACCTCGTAGATCGGAAAGAGTTTTTCCGTCCCCCTGAAAGATACTTAGGTATTATTTCAGAGGATGTAGAGGAAATGTTCCTCGTAGGTAATGGTGCTCATGGTGATGATCCCAAAACCTACAATGAGGCGATATCAGATATCGACTCCGAGAAATGGCTAGAGGCAATGCAGTCAGAAATTGACTCGATGCACTCAAACCAAGTCTGGACCTTGGTAGATCCACCAGAAGGTATAGTACCTATTGGGTGTAAATGGATCTTCAAGAGAAAGATTGGTGCAGATGGGAATGTGGAGACATTCAAGGCTAGACTAGTGGCAAAAGGTTATAGTCAACGCGAAGGCATTGACTATCAGGATACCTTTTCCCAGTAGCTATGCTAAAATCCATCCGCACATTGCTTGCTGTTGCAGCCTATTTCGATTATGAAATATGGCAAATGGACGTGAAAACGGCATTCCTAAATGGATATCTTGAGGAAGATATCTATATGGAACAGCCGCTAGGTTTCACATCCAGTGATACTGATCACAAGGTTTGCAAGCTGCAAAGGTCCATATATGGACTTAAGCAAGCATCTCGGAGCTGGAACACTCATTTTTCAATGATGTGATCAAAAAGTTTGGTTTCATCAAAAATGAAGAGGAACCATGTGTTTTCAAAAGGGTCAGTGGGAGCGCTGTTGTCTTCCTCGTATTGTACGTGGATGACATCCTCCTTATTGGGAATGATATTCCCATGTTGACATCAGTCAAGATGTGGTTGTCCAAGGAATTCTCCATGAAAGACCTAGGTGAAGCATCCTTTATTCTAGGAATTAAGGTCTATAGGGATAGACCGAATAGGATGCTAGGACTTTCACAGAAGATGTACATAGAGAAAGTACTAAAGAGGTTTAGTATGGAAAACTCTAAGAGGGGATTAATACCCTTCAGACATGGTATTCATCTTTCCAAGAAGATGTGCCCCAGCACACCTGAGGAAATAGAACGCATGAGCAAGATCCCTTATGCTTCTGCAATAGGGAGCCTCATGTATGCCATGCTATGTACACGACCTGATATAGCCCATGCTGTGAGTGTCACAAGCAGATATCAGTCAAATCCAGGTGAAGAACACTGGACTTCTGTGAAATGTATCCTTAAGTACTTGAGAAGAACTAAGGATATGATGTTGGTCTTTGGTAATGGAGAACTCCATGTCCAGGGATACACAGACTCGGACTTCATGTCCGATATAGATGATCGAAAGTCGACATCTGGCAGACTGTTTGTACTGGAAGAGTTCCTAGCAAACGTGGATCTGCCACATTAAGAGAGTCAACTCCACAAATAATGTGGCAGACCCACTTACAAAGCGTTGGGCCAGCAAAAGATCGAAACCCATCTTGAGAAGATGGGACTTAGACTTGTAGCCAATTGGCTTTAGGACAAGTGGAAGATTGTTAGATATATGTGCCCTAGAAGCTAGAATCGGCTGACACTTGTAATACACTTCTATGGGCAAAATTATAATTTTGACTAAAATCAATAAATGGGTTATTTTCTATCACATATGTGTATTTAGTGTCTGTGATACATCCTTTGAGTTAATGGTAATGATAATTCATATTTTCAAGAGTTGAAAATTTAAGACATGAATAATCATTATTAACTCATAAAATGCTCCCGACCATAGGATCATCACGAGGATGGTGATTGATCCGAAAGGTTGGTGTACAATCGCTTCTCTTTAGTAGATGAGTCTTGAGTCTACGGTGTGGAGACACCGGAGCGAGAGTACAGGTACTCGTTAGAGAACGAGGGCACTGAGCGTGACCACCTCGAGTAGTCATTAGGGAAGTCTACCTTCTCGTCAATGACTGACTCGATGCTGCAGTAGTGTGTCTGGTTCTTTGACCTGAGATGCATCGGTAGTTCACCTTGAGGGTGTTATAGTTTGACTACACCATTACTCGGTCTCCTAGCCATATGGAACCCTGAGGTGTATGTTGGCTATGACATGTTCATTGTAGGAACTGGATTGCATCAAGATGGAATCTATCTACCTCGGTGGTAGAGGAGTAGCCCTATGATGATCATGAGAATCAAGTCCAGAAATCCATGGCCATGGTAGAGTGAAATAATAGAAAGAGTTTCTATTTAGATTTTCACATTGGACTCGAATCGAATGATTACATCATATGACAGAGACTAGGGTTTGACGAGTTCACCTTAACCCTAATCTGATCGGGGCTCAAGATAGAAGAACTTAATCACACAGGTAGCTGCACCAAGAGGTTCGCATTCAGCTCTGATGGGTTGCCACCATATACTGCTAGGTGTCACTGGTGGATTTTGGGAGCAATTAGAATGATTTAGATGATCGATCATTCTAGCTGTTCGAATCAGAAGAGTTCTGATCCATCGAAAGGAGTTTCGATGATGTCGATGATAGAGATCATGACATATCCCATTACCATACAGAACTGAACCTAACTGGGTCACACAAACAAGGGTTTGAATCTGGTGATCATCAATTGAACTGATCTAGTTCAATTGATCTGAATGAGATTCAATTAGGTTCAAGGAAATCGTGCTAGCACTCGATTGAACCTAACGTTCTTCTTTTGCTATCATAAATAAGTTGTCCTATCTGAGCCAAAGGAGTTTGTGCTCAAACAGAGGCCTTCATATGGTCTGACTGGAGGTTGTCCAAGTCAGAAAATTGTTTATTTATTTGTAAGACACTTACCTGCCATTTTTGGTCACCTGCCATTTCTTGTTCTTTGACTTTGGTCAAAAGTCTACCTTTGACTGGTCAAATGTTGACCATTGATACTTTGACTTTTGACCACATGTCATGCACCTATTGGAGAGCTGGTGGGGGCCTATCCCCCTGCCAGAACCTGGCAAGGAGAAGGGCGCACGCCACCCTAGGCGTGTGCCCAAGTTGGAGGCGCCTAGGAGTCCTTGTTGGATAAGGACTCCATCTCCTTTTTGGATTCCAATTAGAGTTCTTCTAAGAACCAACTTTGACTGGTCTTAGGCGCCCTCTAAGGAGGAATCCAGGGGTCTCTATTCCCACCAATCAGATTTAGATCTGATTTCACAAAGGGTTGTGATTGGTTGGGAGGAAGAGGAGTTGGATCACGCTTAGTCTATAAATAAGACCCTGCGCCCAACTCAGATTCTAATGCAATTCAATTGAGAAACCCCACGCCCCAAGGCTGCCTCTCCCCTCCTTCTCCATGCCATAGTCTCTTCTCCCCTTGCTCTCCACGTCCAAAAGGAGTTTTGGACCTTGGTTGGTGCGATTCAGATCAAAGAAAGGCGATCAAAATAAGAAGGCTGCGCTGCTGCAAAGGACGACTGCTCATCTTCAAAAGAGTTTTGAAGATCCTCCAGATCAGATCCAGATCTGATTTTTGGAGGTGTGATAGAGAAGAAGAGGATCTCCAGATCCAACCTGAGTGGATACCGGTAGAGGCCAGGCGCTTGCGTGGCTAAGATCCAGAACCTTCCGCTGCAAACAGGATCATCAACAGGGTAATAGGATTACCCAGATCAGGTAAATTAAATTTGATTTAATTTATTTTTTTAATTTTATTTTATTAAAATAATAAGAATCAGATCTAAAACATATCAAGATCTGATTGGGATCAAGAGAAAAATTTTTGAAATATATCTCTTGATCTGATCAGATCTGAACGAATCTGGATCGAAAAATCAGGATTTCCTTCATCGATGTGAAGCGATGGAAGATGTTTAGTCCTTTGCAGAACTCAGTGAACCTCGCCCCGGTGAACTGCCGCCCATTATCGGTTATGAGGATTCGAGGTAGGCCGAACCGGCAGACTAGTGACCTCCAGACAAAGTCCTGCACCTTGGCCTCGGTAATCTTTGTGAGTGGTTCGACTTCGACCCACTTGGTGAAGTAGTCGATCGCGACCAAGAGAAACTTTCGTTGCCCAGATGCCGTTAGGAAGGGGTGAGTATATCCATCCCCCACTATGCAAATGGCCAGGGCGAGCTGAGCGGAGTGAGTTCGGATGCCGGCTGCCTCTGTACGTTGGCGTTCTTCTGGCAACGGTCGCACCTCTTTATGTATTCCACGGAATCCCAAAATAAGGTTGGCCAGTAGTACCCCTATCGGAGCAATTTTTTCGATAGGGATTTGGCTCCTATGTGACTTCCGCAGAGTCCTTCGTACACATCCCATAGCGTGAGGGTGGCCTCCGAAGGTCGGAGACATCTTAGTAACGAGAGGGAGTATGACCTCTTATACAACCTGCCTTCGTATAGGACGTAGCGGGAGGCCTGATTCCTTAGCTTCCAAGCTTCTTTCGGACCATGAGGAAGGACCCCCTCCCTGAGGTAGGCGGCCAGCAGATCGATCTAGCTTGGCTCGAATTCTGTCTGCAGGACGACCTAAGGCTCCTCCGAGGTTGGATACTTTAGAGTCTCCAGAAATACTCCTTTAGGCGTTTGGACGGGGCAGAGGTGGCCAATCTGGAGAGAAGATCGGCTTTTGCATTTTTCGCCCTCGGAATATGTTGAATGCCGAAGCTGTCGAAGGTCGGAGTCAAATCCCTCACCTTCCCGAGGTATCTCACCATGCTTTCCTCCCGTGCCTCGTAACCGCCGCTGATTTGGCCGACCATCAGTTGAAAATCGCTATAGACTTGAAGCCGATCTACCTTTAATTTCCTTGCTATCTTTAATCCGATGATCAGCGCTTCATATTCGGCCCCATTGTTGGTCATAGAAAACTCGAAGCGTAGCGCGTACTCGGCGATGACTCCCTCGGGGCAGACCAAGACCAGCCCAGCACTAGCTCCAGCGGAGTTGGACGAACCATCCACGTGTAGGGCCTAGGAGCCTTCGAGGAGGTCGATGCTTTATTCGGAGAGGTCCGACCGCGGTAGCTCGGGTTCGTCTAGGCCCGATCCCGCTTTGGTGTCGGTCTCGATCGGCCCAAGCTCGGCTTCGACCAGAATGGTGCATTCCAGCACGAAATCCATCAGTATCTAGGCCTTAATTGACGGCCTGGGCTAGTAGTTGATGTCGAACTCCGTGAGTTCGATCGTCCACTTTGTGATTCTTTCAGAAGCATTTGCCCAGTGAAGGACTTCTTTTATTGGTTGGTCCGTGAGGACCGTTATGGTGTGCTCCTAAAAATAAGGTCAGAGCCACCTGATGGCAATTAGGAGAGAGTAAGTTAGTTTTTTCAGTCTAGAGTACCTGGTCTCTACGTCCCTCAGGACTCGATTGATGTAGTAGATCGGCCGTTGCGCCTTCGCTTCTTCCTTGACCAGCACCACCGCCAGGGCCACTGAAGAGACAGCTAGATACAGAAATAATTCTTCCCCGGGTTTGGGATTTGCCAGCAGCGGGGGTGAGCCAAGGTAGCTTTTGAGCTCTTCGAATGCTTGTTGGCACTCCACCGTCCAGGAGAAGTCCTTTGGTCGCCTGAGAATGCGGAAGAAGGGCATGCATTGTTCGACCGACCTTGACACAAAGCGACTTAGGGATGCCACTTTCCCGGTCAGGCGCTGAACCTCCTTGATCATCCTCGGAGCGGTCATTTCTCGAATGGCTCGAATTTTCTTGGGATTTGCTTCGATTCCTCGTCTCGACATCATGAACCCCAAAAACTTTTCAAAGGTCACGTCGAAGGCGCACTTGACTGGGTTCAGCTTCATCTTGTACTTCTTGAGTGCACCGAAGGTTTCTTCAAGGTCGGCCAGGTGGTCTGTTGAAGCTTGACTTTTGACGAGCATATCATCTACGTACACCTCCATGTTGCGGTCGATCTGCTCCTTGAAGATCTTATTAACCAAACACTGGTATGTTGCCCCCGCATTCTTGAGTTCAAAAGGCATGACCCTATAGCAATAAAGACCTCGATCCGTAATGAAGGTGGTCTTCTCTTCATCCTCGGGCGCCATGCGTATCTGGTTGTAACCAGAAAAGGCATCCATGAAGATGAGGAGCTCGTGGCCCGAGGTTGCGTCCATCAGTTGGTCAATCCTGGGCAGGGGGTAGCTGTCCTTCGGGCAAGCCTTGTTCAGCTTCTTGAAGTCGACGCACATCCTCCACTTGTTATTTGCTTTCTTGACAAGAACCACGTTCGAGATCTAGGTCGGATAGCTAATCTCCCGGATGAGTCCGGCTTTGAGGAGCTTGTCTACTTCTTCGGCGATCGCTTTCTGCCTCTCCGGGGTATGGTGGCGCAGCTTTTCTCTTATCGGCCGGTGCCTTGGATCGACGGTCAGTCGATGTTCCATGACCTCGGCGTCAATCCCCGGCATATCCGTCGGGGTTCAGGCGAAGACGTCCGCATTTCTTCTGAGAAAAACGATGAGGTGCTCTCGAACCTCGATCGCCAAGTTGGAGCCGATCTGCACCATGCGCTCCGGGTTTCCATCATTCAAGGGCACAGAGACGAGATCCTCCGCAGGCTCACCCCACTCCTCAGTGAGGTCATCGCGGACGTCTAATCCTTCAACAAGATAAGGGTCGGACTGATCTCCCTTATGCAGGGCAATCGAGTAGCAATATCTTGCCAGAGCCTGGTTTTCTCTGACTTCTTCGACCCCGTGACTCATCGGAAACTTCATCTTCAAATAATAGGTTGACACTACCGCCCGGAGTGCATTTAGACCAGGTCGGTCGAGGATCGCGTTATAGGCGGACGGGGTCCTCACGACCAAAAAGTCGACCCGAGCTTTGGCTAGCTTCGGGCGCTGCCCTACCGCTATGGTCAATATTATCATGCCTTTGACGGTACGGCGTTGCCAGCAAATCCTACCAGCGGAGAATTCATCGGCCCCAAGCGATCGTCGGGCAGAAATATTTTTGAGAAGGCATCATAAAACAATACATCGACCGAGCTTCCATTATCTACTAGGATGCGACGTACATCATAGTCAGCAATATTTAAAGAAATTACAACCACGTCGTTGTGCAAAAATTGGATTCCCTGACTGCCCTTCTCGGTGAAGGTCACGGGCTCCACGATCCTCTTTCTCTTCACCGATCCTCCGAATCCACTGGTCTCTCCTTGCTGAGGTCCCCCTAAGATAGTATTGATGATGCCAAGGGGCGGCCGATCTTCTTACTGATTTTCTCCACCTAGTGGTGACACTCTCGACTGATCTTCTTTCTCCTCTGGCCACCTTCGCAGAAATTGGCTAAGTCTGCCTCGCCTGATGAGCTCTTCGATCTCGTCCTGGAGTTAGATGCACTCCTCAGTGTCATGACCATGGTCGCGGTGGTAAAGGCAGAACTTGTTGGGGTTGCGCTTGCTAGGATGAGAATGCATTCTCTCCGATCTTGGAAGTCGCTTCCGGATCTCCATCAGCACTTGAGTCTTTGAGGCATTAAGGAGAGCGTAATTGTGAAATCATCATCATCGGGGGAAACTTTAATGCGGGAACCTCGGTGTGCCCTTCCGTCAAGGCTTCTCCGCCTCCGAGCTTGAGGGAGAATTCGGGCCCGCCGATGACCCGAGGGAGTCCGGGAACGTGGTCGAGCTTCAGTCTACTTCCTTTCTTCGGCGGACCTGCCTGGCCCGCTGATTCGCCGCCTGCCACCAACTTCGTCGTCCTTAGCCCCAAAGGCCTCTTCTGCCCGAGCATAACTTTCGGCCCGAGCCAGCATGTCGGCAAAGTCCCTGGGATACTTCTTTTCTAGAGAGAACAGTAGGCCGTTCTTCCGAAGGCCGCCCTTGAGAGCGGCCATGGCAACTGACTGGTCCAGGTCCCGAACTTCCAGTGCAGTAATATTAAATCGGATGATGTAAGCCCGGATGGGTTCCCCCTTCTTCTGCCTGATGGTCATTAAGGAATCCGAATCTCGACGCAGATGCTGACTACTGATAAAATGGGCTACGAACTGTTGACTCATCTGGTCAAACGATAAGATGGTACTCGGCTTGAGCGCCGAGTACCAATTCCTGGCGGCCCCTTTAAGGGTAGAGGGGAAAGCCCGGCATAGGATAGCATCTGGCGCGCCATGGAGCAGCATCGTTGTTCGGAAGGCTTTCAGATGATCGATCGGATCGGTGGTCCCATCGTAGCTCTCGAACTACGGGAGTTTGAAGTTCGGTGGGACCGATTTCTGCATGATTTTCTACGAAAATAGAGGGTGAGTGCAGATGTTATACCGTATGAGGAGGGAGTGTGATGGAGTTCTTCGATTCGTCGGCTCATTTCTAAAAGCCTTTGATCTAGGAGATCTTCACGGTCTCTGATCTCCAAGATCTTCTTGTCGAATGGATGCGAAGCTTCACCCTGGGTCGAGCTGCGATCCAAGCAGGGGTTCTCCTTCCGTTGCCTTCCTCTTCCGAGGATGGGAGGTCGGGTAGCCCATATCGGTTGCCCTTGGACTGGACCATACGGCTCTGAGGAATCCCATGTCGATTGAGCTGGTACTGGGGCCTGCTGGTGTAGGGCCTGCACCGCCTGCACTGCCTTCGTGAGACCACGAACCTACTGGACGAGTAGGTTAAACTGCTCCACGTCCACCATGGCTACAGAGCAAGCCTGGGTCGCCGGAGTCGGAGCGAGAGTGGACGGATCCGAACAAGATCGGGCCGTGGAGGCCGCCGATCGTCGGGTCGAGGCTCTCCTGGGGGGCATCTTTTTTGGAAAAAAATTTGAAAGAGGAGGAAGAGAGATCTCTAGAGTGGGAAGAGAGAAATCATCGCCAAGCACTCCTTTAAGAATAAGAGAACCTTGGCTTCCTTTAAGAGAGAAATCATCGTCGGGGGCCCTTCCTCTAGCGCCAATCTGTTGATGCAGAAACTTGTCATCGTCGGAGTTCGCTGGAGTGGAGGCCGATGAGGTCGCCGTCGGAGACCTGCAAAATAAAGTTCCATCCGGAGTCGGTAGGGGGGTGGCTCCGGTAGGACCCTCCAACGATCAAGTCAGCTCTGGCCAACAGGAATGGAGTGCTTCGAAAATGAGTTTCGGAGCTTTAAGGAGAAGAGGAGAGCTTAGAGATCCAAGAGATTAGAGTTAGCGTATCTGGAGGGTCCTTTATAGGTGGAGCTCAGTTGGTGGCGATGGCCATACCGCCTGGCAGCAAGCTGTGGGAGCTGCATGGAGTTCGGTATGGAGAGGAAGGCATCATCAGTAGTAGCGGCCATGTCGTCCGGACTGTATGGGGCCAGTTACGGAGAGAGTGGTGTCGTCGGTAGTAGTGGCCATGTCGTCCGAACTGTATGGGGCCAGTTACGGAGAGAGTAGTGTCGCCAGTAGTGGCGGCCATATCGTTCGATCTCGTCGCTTGTTGCAGATTGATGGCGATAGTTCATCCAGAGGAGTTCGGACTTGTAGGAGAGTCCGGCTGAAGGGAAGGCTCGGAAGGAGTTCGGCTGTAGAGAAGTTCGGAGGAGCTCGATCGGATGAAGGGATGGCCGCTTGGGGAGTTTGGCCGAGAGACGACCGTTGAGGAGTTCGGGCGCTAGGGGATTCCATTAAAGCCCGACCACTTGGAGTCCAAGGAGCTCGGCCGCTAAGCAGTTCGATCGGCTGAACGGGTTCGAAGGAGCTCGGACGCTAGGAGTTCGAGGAGCTCGATCGCAGAGGAGTCCGAAGGAGCTCGGCAACTAAGTAGCTCGGCCGACTGAATGGGTTAGAAGAAGCTCGGCCGCTGGGGGTTCGGTTGAAGTCCGTCTGCTGAAGCTCTTCTGCGGCTACTGATTGCATTAGGCTGAGCATCGAGCTAGACTTCGGCGGGAGCGGAATTTATCGCCAATAATGATGAAAATATATTTTCATTAACTTAACATTTTTATTTATAGAGATGTGCCACAAAGGAGGCACCGAAAGATAAGTCAAAAAAAAAGATGAAGACGTAGTCTTCATCTAAGAAAAATGCTTTGACTTCTTCATTGCTTTTTTTTGGATAGAGACTTCTTAGGTCCAACTTCGTGACCATGTACTGTAGACGGGCATTGTAATCCTCAAAACCTTGGATAAAACTAGCGATACATGCTTCAACAACTTCCTCCTCAAAGTTCATCGAGGTCTTGTACTCTTCTATGCATTAATGCATGACCTCAATAGGATCCATCGTGAGGCACCCAGGAGCCCCTTGCTGCCTCCGAGCAAAGAAGGGTTCACCCTGAGCCTTATTGCCCTTGTGAGAGGAGGTGGAGCCCAACTCGATGGAGGAGCCTACAGCGACTTCAAGGCAGCCGAAGTAGCAAAAACAAGAGGCTCCAACTGGACACTCCTTGCCCTTTTGGATGAGGACTCCCTACGGGAAGAACTCATCTTTTTCTTCACTACTTGCTTTATAGATTGCAGAGACGGCTTCATGACCACAAGATGACGAAGGAAAGAAAACTTTCTCTGACAACTATAGTTACAAGAAAGCGATTATCAGCTGAATGACAGGAAATCCTATCGGATGGATGATCTATTTATACACACCTTCGATAGTGTGGATCCAGTCATCAAATTGCCAGATTATGCCGCTTGGCTAGTCTTGAAGCAATGGACCTTACAACCCTTCATCGCACCTTTATCTGGACGGATCATTTTGCAACTTCTCAAGCTCCCTCCCTAATAAAGACAACTCGAACCATGAAACAATGCGCCATTAATCCCCAAGAGCAATAATACGGGTGCATCTAGAAGAGAATCTGGTCAGTGGTTCAACTACCAAGAAGACTACTTTCTCTATTCAAAACCAAGATATGCTTCGAACTTGAAAGTGAGGGACATGTTGCAGGTGAAACCCGCCGTTCGAGATCCATCTACCATTGGGGTGCATCTAAAACGATATGATGGGACCGCACCAGATGTGAGCTAAGGCCGTGTGGGTGCAGTCTGCATCTAATATTCACGACTAATAATCTTCGCTCAAAGAAGATAATAAAGCTCTCTCCATCGACAAAAGGTCAGACCATGATCTAAGAGCTTGCGGAGCTAGGTTTAACAAAGTTATAGATTCTAATTAATAGTTTATGAATAAAATCTCCAGACGAAAGAGCTAAGAAGAGGATCCTCGTGTAATGATAAGTAACTCAAGGGGAGCAAACCGCCTCCCCCCCTCAAAAAAAAAAAAAAGAGAAGAAGAAGAAGAAGAAGAAGAAGAAGAAGAATGATTTACTCTCTTATAATTTCTTTCTTCTCTTCAATATTTCTAAGGCTTCAGACTTAAATATAGGTGGGTCCCATCTTATAATTCCGGCTTATGTAAATTTTTTTTTTTTGCAGATTTCTTCCGTCATCGTGGATCGCACGCGGCGTCCAACTCCAGTCATCATCTTTTTGAGATTCTGCGGTAACAGTAATTATTTTGGTAAATCGTTCCTTTTTGTCAGAAGAATTCCAGATTCAGCAGTTTTTTTCTCGCAGTATCGGTCAATGAGGCAGCAGCCACTTCGCCTTAAAAGAACCAAACGTCGAACACCTTTCTTACCCCTCCCACCCGTTGCCGAGATCCGGCTCCTCCTGCCGAGATCGAATTGGATCCGCTGGAGAAGGTTGTCGGTGCCACCGGATCCGGCCGGGATGCTAACCTGCATCGCGTGCTCGAAGCAGCTCGGCGGCGGGCCCCTCCACGACCGGGCCACCGACGACGACGACCACGATCCCGCCGGCGGGACGCCCAGCACCCGTCAGGCCATCAAAGCCCTCACTGGCCAGGTCAGACGTCGAAGCGGAGCTGGAGTTTTTGTTTGTTGGGTTCTTTGTTTGTTTCTTTTTTGCTGATTTTTGGATTGATGGGGGGGTTTCTTCATTTGGGGGGTGGGGGGTCAGCTCAAGGATATGGCGGTGAAGGCGTCGGGGGCGTATAGACACTGCAAGCCGTTCGCGGGGTCGGGGCGGCACCACGGGGGAGGCACCGGCGGCGGCGCGGTGTATGCGGACTCAGACGGGGCGTCGGTGTCGGATCGGTTCCACTACGCGTACCGTCGGGCGGTGGAAAGCACGGGGTCGACTCCGAGGGTGTACGGGAGGGAAATGGAGGCGCGGCTGAGGGCGCTGTCGAGCGGGGAAGGGACGCCGTCGATAAGCGGGCGGACGGAGATGGCGTCGTCGTTGGTGTTCATGGAGGAGGAAGACGAACCCAAGGAGTGGGTGGCCCAGGTCGAACCCGGGGTTCTCATCACCTTCCTCTCTCTCCCCCAAGGGGGGAATGACCTCAAGAGGATTCGATTCAGGTACGCCCTTCTGTTTCGCCTTTTGTTTCTATCTCGTTGTTTCGCTTGGATTGCGGCTGGCGTCGGGACCGGCGGTGCGGTCACCGGCACCGCCATATCCTTGTCTTCGTTTGCGACCGAGATCTGGGAACCTTCGGTGAGGTGAATGCTAGTTCATAGCTGCCAAATGGCCGGAAAATAGGTTCTGGCCGGTGGTGTTGAAATTTGCGTCGTAGTCACCGGTAGTTGATGCAGTCGGTGAACTGGGCAGAGGCTGAGAGGTAGAGTTCGCTGAAGGATCGCTTGCGGCACCCAAACATTAACCCCCAAAAGTGACCAAATTCGTTCTGGTCTACAACAATCTCGGGTTATTTTTTGTGCTTCGCTTCAATTCGAAACAATGCCAAGTTAACCTGTCTAAACTTGGAAACCCTCTGCACGGATCGCGCACCCTACGCAATCCAGTGCTGCGTTGCTGTAATCAGGGATCTCTCACAGCTCGAAATGTCCTTCGAGGAATAATTTATCACATATTTATTATTATAATAGAAAAGTGGAGTTTAAAGAAAAGCAAATAAAGCAAGAGGTGGGGGAAGCGGTTAACTGGTTATGTTTGGAAGTATTTTGCCGGGTTAGTATCACTCTACTCTTTTTCCGGCTTCCCTAATTGTCTTTTATCCATGTTAGTGGTCCTAAATTAGTACTGTGGACCTAGACTCTAAAGAGTGAAGACAAAAGGTCCACTTTCTACTAACAGTACTAATTTTATAACAGTGATGGGCCGACTTAGTTTGGGACGAGTTGTTAGCTATATTAAGTTTCATGGGAATGAGTTCAGTATGTCATTTAAAATTTTTACTGATTGCCAGGCAATTGAGTTGAGGAGATAGGGATTCTCCTGGTGCGATGCCTGGCTGTGTCACTATGAGACTCTTGAGAACTTCAGTTAATAATTCAATGTGTTTAGAACAAGAATGCTGAGGTGAGTACTGAATTAAAATTTGGCATGAAACTTCATGCTGTAACTGAGTGGATTATTGGGCAGAATCACCGGATGCACTAGAAAATTCTGGCCTTCAATGTTGTTGTGACCTGTGGGGGCCACATCGTTTTCAAATCTGTTGTGTTTACATAGGACAAGGTTTAGGCTGCAGCTGCCAGCTGCCTGGTGCAATGATCCCATAGATCATGATGCCTTGTCCAATCTCTGGTAATTGGGGGCTAAGATCTGTCGTAGCTGTTAGATGTGGCTATGTGCTTCACACGACAAGCTATGTTTTAGATATAGCTGGTTATCAGAGTGTGGTGGATCTAAACTAGGCCTTAAGTTAAGAGTCCAAAATCTTTCCTATAGAGCTTAGCTATAAAATGATCATAGCTTATAACTAAGCAAACTTCCTAATTTTATTTTGATTAAGAATATGAGAATCTAAGTTAGGTGGTTTCTCACTACAGTGAGAAGGAGAGAATGAAACCTGTCTCCTTATTAGATTCCCCACTAATCCTGTTTCAATTTCTTTCTAAACGTTTATAGAAGTTCCATTTGATTTTTTTTTTTTAATTTTTAATTGCAGATTTATTGTCTTTCTTTTGGCAAACATGTCAATTTACCTCTTGCAACTCTCACTTGCTTATAGGATCTAAACATTTGCATTTTTTGAGGATACAAGCCTCTTAAAATTTAAATCTCCGAGGGTGAGAAAAAGAAAATTTGTATAACTCAGTTGGTGTTTGTTTATGAGAAAATATAAATAATAAAATATCTTTGACTAAATCATGTGATAAAATTTAAACTTCCTCACGTGTCTCAGACCTGTCCAACGCTTTATGAAGTAGGACATATTGTGGTGGATAGCTCGTGAAGCTGACCTGGATGTGAAAGCCTTCTAGTTTAGATGACATGTGATCAGAGCCTTCTCCGGGACTATCTGTTGAGCCCTTCTCATATCTTCTCCCTCAGTAGTCTACCCTTTTATGTATGTGTTCTCAGATAGTGAATAGACTGCTCTCGTAGTTATTACACTATAGGAAGAGAGATGAGAAATGTGCCAGTTAAAAGTATTGATATGTTTATGTTTATCATACTACAAAAATAATAAAATATTTAATCAAGTAGCAATCCTTGTCATTCATGCGTCTCCTCACCTATGGCTACATGAGGAAGAAGTAAGGGCAGCATATGTTTATCAAAGCTAGGCAGGTTGGTAATATGTCATGTCAGATTCATTACAGGTATAATTCATTGCATGGCCCCATATTTGCACATAAACATAATTTTCGGGAAAATGAGCAGGGTAGCTCGACTACCTGATGATCTGGAGTCCTACTATTTTTGAGATGACATACTTTATCAAACTCCTCCTTCTTCAACTCTAAATGACAACTACTTCCCAAGGAGAGAAATATCAGGCAGCTGAGCTTCCAGCATCGAAATAAATAGGCCTCATGGCCAACTAATTTTGAGTTAGTGAAACTTGCTTCTTTTTTTTGAATTTGTATACTGTGAAGATGTGCATTCTATATTCTTGACTTTAATATCCTTTCTCCTGTCTTCTATGCCTCATCTCAGGGAGAGAAAGTAAAGTAACAGCTGGTTTATTTGCTGGTCTCTGAGAAATCTAGGCATCTTCTCATGAAGACACGCTTATTGTGTGACTTTAATGGTGTTCTCTGTTTTCTTACTTTGATTTAAAAATCACAAGCTTTTCAAGGATTCTAGATTTATGATTCATTTCATATTCATTAGCTCAATTCAAGATATAATCATAAGAAAATGATGAATTAGGATAAATGATACTAGAAATATTGGATAACCCACCTTATCATCATAAATTGATACAAAACTTTGGATCCAAGTTCAGTGTGACTAGTTTGCATCTGGTTAGACCGAATCCATAAGCTATTGTACCAGAACCTATGGAATTGGTAACATATCCAAATCCATATCCAACTTGATAAGGCAGAATTTGGGAATTAAAGATAGAATCCTATTACCTCATTGACTATAGGTCTTATAGTTGGAATGCAGGATAGACCTTGGAATAGCCGCTTCTCCAGTCGCATCCTAGGAATAACTGCCAGACATGCCTAAGTAGGGGAGTGGACCACTGGTCTCCAATAATTCCATCAAACCTGGATCTATGCTTTCTTGGTCCTCATGAGGCAGACATTGTGGTGGCACAGTACTAAAAATCTGTCCAGAAACTAGAGTAATGAAAGGGGGCAAGGGCGGATATAATTGGAAAGCAACATCAGAATATTCTATTAATCCCATATGCAAAGAGGGGCTGAGGGTTTAATGATAGATCCGGTTCATATCTAACACAATTACTACCTTAGGTATGTCAAAATGGTCAAACCTACGATCCTTGATGTGCAGTCCCACCCTTGATTGTTTAGTTGCCCCAATGATTGGTGAGATCGCACCATAATGTACGGTGATGGCTGAGAAGAACTAGAGAGGATCCAGAAGTAACTGGGGCTTTAACTCTCATAATTTAGATGACAAGAAATGACCTAGCATATCCTCTAGAATGAAGATCTTTTTTTGGGTACAATAGTTCTATGAAGGTCTTTTGCTTGTACTAAATTATCCTTGGTCAAATAAAAACAACTTTCTGAAAAACAAGATGAATATAATCTAATTAACCTTGTATTTGTATATGATAGGTTTTCACCTTTTTTTAGTTACATGCGAATAGAATTTTACATAGGGAGCAATTCAGCTAGAGGTAAGAATTTAAACATTGGTAGCAACAGTGTTACCACCAATAGTGATGCATGACATTGTTAACATGCGGTATCTATCAAACTCATGGAATACCATACCGCCCTGTACTGGTCCATACCACCTCGCACCGTACGGGTCTCGTACCCGTATGCCATTTCGGAGTGCATAAACACTACCATACCGTACTGAATTGTGTACCGATATTATGATAGAAAATTTATCGGTATGGGGTCCGGTACCGAGATGGCAAACCTTGATTAAACTAGTTGTGAACAATTTATGAATAAATCAATGAATTATCAAATACATTTTTTTTAATATTAAGTCATTTACAGAAAGTGTTTTAAAGATTCTTCTGGCCATGGAATCGAGAATATTTCAATCAATTTTATATAATTTGTAGAATTCTTTTTAACAGTGTTACTGAACATTGGAAATGCTTGAATTGTAATGCTGGTTTTGATTGAATGGCACAGCCGGGAGATGTTTAACAAGTGGCAAGCTCAACGTTGGTGGGCTGAGAACTACGACAAGGTCATGGAGCTCTACAATGTCCAGAGGTTCAATCACCAGGATGTCCCCCTCCCCATCCCTCCTGGGTCGGAAGATGAGGTGAGACTTGTATAAAAGCCTTTCCAGCAAACCATTCTTCTTAGCTTTTGTCGAAACTCCTTCGGGCCTTGGTTAACTCATGGCTCCATATTTCTTTCTTTAGAGCTCGAAGGAGGACAGCCCAGTGACGCCGCCATTGAACAAAGAGCAGCTTCCCCACAACTTTCACAAGCCATTGATGGGTGGTGGTGGTGGCGGAGCAATGGGTTACTCATCTTCAGACTCACTTGAGCACCATTCCAGCCACCACTGCCACCTCCATCATGGGCGGTACTATCATGATTCAGGGGGTCTGACATCAACACCGAAGCTGTCAAGCATCAGTGGAGCAAAGATGGAGACATCATCGATGGATGCATCAGTGCAAACAAGCTCATCTCCGGAGGAGGCAGACCAATCAGGGGAGCTATCAGCATCAGTGAGCAATGCCAGGGACCAGGAGAGGGAGTGGGTGGAGGAGGACGAGCCCGGGGTTTATATTACCATCCGGGTGCTTCCTGGTGGCATTAGAGAGCTCCGCCGTGTACGGTTCAGGTACTCCTTTTCCTGTTCTAAACTGTAAACAAATGAGCAGGCTATGATTGAAGTATTGAAGCAAGCACCAGGGACAAATGAGGAGGGGAAGGATTAGTAGGGCCTATGGGACCTATACACCTTAAAAACGTAGTCATGACATTGAGATTTGGAAATTTCTTTTATTTTATATTTTGGTTTTCACAATTTACCACTTATTAGAATTATCTGGGTCAAATATGTAGAAATCAGCATCACCAAAATTTAAACTCAGTACCTCCTATTTGGAGGAGTGGAATGAATTTGGTTTGGACCTATTCATTCTGCATAAGCTATGCTGAGACCTGGCCCACTGGCATCTCTACCCATGAGATTTTATGCCAACCTAAAAATATCACATGGACTCAACTGAGCTTGCTTTGCTGACAGGGTCTTGCTGGTTTGTTTTGAGCCACCGAATACCAGATTTTGACACTCTTAGTTACACACTTATTTTTTCTCATAAACAAGCCTTTTGCTTGTGCCTTGTTCTGGCTTCTGATTCTTTTTTTGGATGGTATAAATTGTTGCAGCCGGGAGAGATTTGGTGAGTTGCATGCAAGGATGTGGTGGGAGGAGAACCGAGCTAGGATTCATGAACAGTATCTATGGCAAGGGAGAAAAGAGAGGTGCTAAAGAAGCTGCTGCTGCTGCATTAGAATGGTCTTTGCGTACATTTGCCTTCATCTGCCTTCGGTGAAGTCTCAAGCTTCTTTCTTCTTCATTTCATATATGAGCTATATGCAAACACTGAGCACTGGCATGGAGCAGCAGCCCTTTTCCTTCCTCTGGTCGTGCATTAACTTATGCTCCTGGTGAAGCTTGAATAGAAAGCACAAGCTGCTTTCTTGGGCAAAAAATGTGTTTTTGATTGTTTACTGTAGCCTCGTTTCTTATGCTTCCTTTGTCATTTATGTTTTTCCTACATGTCAAGCACATTGTGTGGGCGAATACTTGGGGGAAATTTGAATGAGGGTGCTTGTTGTTGATGTAGATGGAAGGCTTTGTATCATGAATGAGTGAAGATTTTATGTTCCCCTGCTGAAAGTGTCATATCCTGTTCTCCTCCTCCTGCATCTATATGATCTTCTTCTAGTACTTAATACCGAAAGATTGAACCGTGTCGTTTCCAAAGAAAGACCAAACATTAGTGATACTGGTTCAGTTCATGTTCTGTGGTGCTATTCAAGCATTTGGCGGGTGTTGAGAGCTCCTTGAATTGATTGGTTTAAATCAGAGATTAGACGAAGATGTATACCGTAGAGTGTCTGTATTCTGTATCATTCACGAGCAATGTTGAACAAACAATAAGAATAGAACTATAAAGAAGAGCCTAGCATCCAAAAGCCTTCAGCTTGCTTTACCACGGAAAAAAACAAAAAAGCTTTTGCTTACAGGGTGGCCTGCCACCTAGGCAATAGGCATGTGATCTTCCCTCTCATGCTAGTTGGGCAAATCTCCTTGTATATTATCTTGAATGCTTCAGTCATGCAAGTTCATTTACATCTCAAATTTAATACAAAATTAGCTATAATGTACGTGCAATTTATTAATAGATTAATTAAAAAAGCTTTCATACAATTTCTTCAATTCTATAAAGGTTTTTATTATTAATATATGATGAAGTTAAGTGAGAGACTATCATAGAAAGGAAGAAATATATGGATGCATGGCGAAAACTCTGCTGCACATTCATACAAATCATTTGTAGTTTTATTTAGTTAATTGCATGCTAGAAAGTAGAAAAAATTATACTTTATATAATATTTTACTTCTTCAATCTTATTTTCAAACATCTTCTTCGCTGGTATTCAATTTTCTTTAATTTTTCTAGAGCCATTGTTTATTACCCTATAGCAACACCACAACATTTGTATCTACCTTACTATTACTCCAAATTGTTTGAGTTATCTTATTTAAAAATTACCTCTCTCCCCTTTCTTTTCTTTGATGGGAATAATAGAGTTTGATTGATATAATTTTTATTTACTTCGGACTCAAAATTTTTTTATCTTTATTATATTATAAAATAGTATTTATAGATTTATAGATTCGTTCACCATCTCCTTCGGGACATCTTATAAAGATCATTACTATTTATGGTTAACACCAATTTATAACGGCTTTGATGAAGACTTTGCAACTAATATATTTTATCTATTATTTATTATCAAAATATGTGTATTTAATTATAGTATATTATCAATTTTTTTTTTGTAAAGTACATGCATGGTCGTAAAAATGATGGTAGCCGCTAACCAGCTACGACCGCAAACCAAAACAAAACAAAAGTTGCAAAATTTTTAAAATTTTAATCATGGCCCGTTACAACTCCCGGCGCCTTGTACTGCGCCCGTTACAACGACGGCGTCACTGGAGAAAATGTCTCCCGTCACAGAATATGCCGCATTTGGGACCCTAACGGCGCCAGCCAACGACTCCGCAGTCTACCGACTTTTCCCTCATGCGGGGGCATTCTCGTCATTCTCCTATTCCCAAAATACCCCCAAATGGAAATTTCCATACTTTCTTTGCCTCTTGGGTCAAACTCTCCTTGTTCTCGCTCTCAAACCCTCGCTTCCCTTTCCAAAACCTCTCTCCTCTCCCCCCCGCGCCCATTCTCTCGCCTTCTCTTTCCCTCTCCTTCCCTTCATCTCCTTCTTCTCCTCGCTAATTCTCCTTTGATGTCCTTTTTGCGATCGCCAAGGTGCTAGGGTTTTGCCGCCGCCGGCCGTTCTGAGCGCGGCCCCACCGGATCGCGAGAGAGATGGTGTTGGGCTCGAGGCTGGACGGCGGGAGTCAGATAGTCTCCGTTCGGATCAGAAAGACCATCCAGTCCATCAAGGAGATCGTCGGCGACCACTCCGACTCCGATATTTATGCCATGCTCCAGGAGACCAACATGGATCCCAACGAGACGGCCCAGAATTTGCTTAACCAAGGTCGGTTCTTTGGCTTCTGGCTCTCAATTAGCTTTGCATTGCTTGTTTTCCCCCGTTATTTGGATTTGCTTCTTTAAAGATAGTAGTTAGCGTTTGATTTTGGTAATTTGACTGTAAATTTTTTTATCACCAGTAGTTCTTAACTTTTTCCAGTGCTGAAATAGTCTGATGACACTTGGAGCGTTTTAAATGATCAAAATTTAACTAGTGCAAGAATATATTTGGTGAAGCGTTGTGAACCATGGCTAAAGTTGTGATTTTTATCTGTTCAATGTGTTCAATACTGCGCGCTGAAGCTTTGATGTTGTGGTTAAGCAGTTAATATTATATAATGGCTGTGCATGCTGTTTGCTTGCGTTTATGACTTGTCTGATTAATGCCTTTTGCTCATTAAAATGGCGCATACTGGTGGCACTATTTTGTTTAAGTTAACATGAAAATGCTGTCTTACTAATTCAACAGTTGAACTATGTAAGTTGGGCTTTCCAACTAACTTAAAACTTATAATATTAGTCGTCAGTGAGTATGCTGGGGGCAGGAAGAGAGACAGTGGTTGCAAGAGGAATTATTTTTCTTTGGAAAATCTGGTTTTCCATCTTTTTGGTTGTTGGTTGGGCAGAAACATAAAATTCTAGAAAAATATTTTCTACATTTATTCGGAAAATATTACCTTCTTTTTTCTGCAAAAAATCTCCGAAAAAAAGAAATCTGAAACAAATGACCCTTTGGAAAAGTGGGGGTCTTTTAGTTTTCATTTTCTATCTCCAGTATTGTAAAAACTTGGAAAAATGGATTTCCTTTTTTACAAGGGAGAAGCTTTCCTTTTTCCATAAGTTTCTTTTGCAACCAATGGACCCTTAGGCATCAAATAAATAATTAGGATGTGAAAGTTAGACAAAATTTAGCCACATTGAAGATATGTCACATTTTGAAGATAAGATTTGGAATGAGGGCCATTATTATTGGTTAAAAAAAGGTCCAATTGCCATGCATGGTAATCTTGTGTGCTTGAATTGATGAGTTCTACAGTTTGTGCCTTTTGTACAATTGTTCTTAGATAATGTAATGTTTAGTCGTAGATGGTAAAGATAGGTATTCAAGTGTGCTCCTTTATGGACTTGGCCAACTTGAAGCAATCCTATTCAACAGGACTCATCTGGAGTGGCATGACTTGACCTAATTAGAGCGAAACCAACTAGATTAGACTCATTCCTAGCAAACCAAATGCATTGTAGCTTCACCCGACTTTGTCTAAGTCAATATATAACTTCAAAATAGACACTTGCCCTGTTTGGACTGAGAATTGGAGAGAAGAGAAAGAGAGTAATTATGTGTCGGGGTTAGGGAGAAGAGAACGAAGAGGCAGATTTTCTCGTTTTGTTAAAAATTTAGTAAGAAGAGGAGAGAATATGGTAAGGTGAGGAGAGAGGAGAAACGGGGAAAAGTGGTTTTGCTCCGAGCCACCTTTTTAATCTTGCAATTGTCTTTTTTACTTTCGTGTCTATGATTCTCTTCTCTTTCTTTCTTTTCTTTGCTTTTGTGTCCAAAGCTCTCACCTCTTCTTTTCTCTTCTCTTGGCTTGTTTCTCTTTTTTACTTTTCTCTCCTCTACTACATTATCCAAACAAGGCATTGAAGTTGGGATCGCCAACTCATAGATCATTGAACTGCATGTTCACTACTACTTAGGATTATACTTGATCACCCTGGCTTCATCCTCTCTCATGTCTCACTGTTCATTTGCTACTCTTCTTTTGCCTCTTTTCCTACTTCAATTGCTGTTGCTAGCTTCTTTTGCCATCGAAAATGGAGGAAATCTCAGATCTAAAGCTGGTTTAAGAACATTGTTCTTGTAACAAGGCTTCATAGTCTCATCGATTGAAGACATCATCATTCAAGTGGTGTTGGGCATTTCATGTTGCATAGATTTAGATTTTGAGCAAGAGAAAATGTCATGATTCTAGGCCCTCTATAAGAGGAGGACTACTGAACATGACATTTACACTGATGCTAAGTTGTTACGTACTAAAGCAACAACATCACTTGGATACTTCACCTAGGGGTGGCAAAAGTGACCTCACCCATCAAACTAACCCATGCTTGGCCTACAGTAAATAGATTTGGGTTCAGGCTATACAGGTTTGGATCATAAACAGGTCGATTTGTCTTGACTTGTTTATGGGATAGGTTCGGCTTTCTGAGTCTTAATCTATTTAACCTGTTTAACTCATTTAATAATCAGCTGGATTAGGTAAAACTTGTTTAACTGCTTACCTGTTCACCTAGGTTCCAATCCCCAGCAGATTGAGCCCAGTTTAGAATTAGGGTATACATGCTGCAGCTTTAGCCCTTAGGTTTCCAATGCCTGCTGGAAACTTGTGAGCGCTAACCTCCCTTGCCATTCCTTATTGCTCTCTTCAAGTGCCAGTCCCCCTTGCCATTTCCCATCGCCCTCTTGGATACCTTGCCATTCCTTCACCTCTCTTCCCTTCTCCATCTCCTCTTAAACCCCTTCTCCCTCCCTCCCTCCCTCCCTCCCTCTTTCTCTCCATAGATCAGAGCAAACCATTGATTTTGAGAAGGGCAAATAGAGATATTGGGAGGAACAATTTAGTTTCCAACTTCTTCCTTTGTTGGAAATAAAGCAAGATTTTTTTTTTTCTCTTCTTGATCCTTTTCTTTCTTCCTTTTTGAGTTAGGATTTCTTCATGAATAGGACGAGTGTGCCATTGCCCAATGCCAAATCTTTGATCTTCCCGTCGCTCTTGATCTCTTTGAATGGGGATGGAGGAGATCGAGCTATGCCATGGATTGCTGTGTGGTGGAGGGAATGAAGGGGATAACTCGAAGGCTGTGGGTATGGAGATGTTGGACAAAATGAAGAGGTCTTCGAGCCAAAAAAATATCCTTCTTTGCATCAATGATCCTGAGAAACCCCCTTGCTCCCAAGTATGTTGTACTTGGTTCCTTTGTTTTTTTTCTCTATCTCTCATTTCTTTTCTTCCCAAGAAATGATTTTCTCAAGAGGAAAAGAAGCGATCCATTTCTTCCTAAGAAATGATTTACCAAGATGGAATAGGGACACAATTGAAAGCTAATGCCAAGATTCACATATCCTCAACTTTGTACTATTTTCCTTCCATTATTTTTATTTTGAGTATTTTGAAACATGCATGTTTTGTTCAATGACACAAGCATCAGATCTATGCATTTTCTCCTCTTGAGAAGATTCAGGGAAATTTTGTAGTGGGATTGATGATGAATTAAGAATGCCACTGAAGTTTAATGCATGAACTTACACCCAAAACCTCAAAGTTTAGCCTTTACTACTAATTTTGGATGACTATCAAGAGTCATTCTTATCTACATGAAACAGGTTAACTAGTTTAGTGGTTGACCATGTTTTATATAAACAGGTTATGCAAACATCTAGAAGTCAAATAGGTTATAGTTGGTTTGTTGAACGGGACCGAATTGCCCAGTTCACCCTGTACCGAGCCGAACCTGTGTGCGGCTGGGTTGGTTTGGCCTTGTTTTCGAAACCACCCCCGAACCATTTGTATCGAGACATCGCTCCCGTACCGTATCGAACTAAAGCATATTGACTTGTACCGAGACAAAAATTAAAAAAAATGATTTGAGTCGATCTATTGAATTAGACCGAACCGTTTGGTTTACCCCATATTAAGCCGAATGGGCCGTCGAACGTTATAGGTCCTAGTATTGATTCTACAGACCATTATATAGTTGAACTGATATGACTTGTTTATTAAATAGGTTAAGTAGGTTAGGTTACCCATCTATTAAAATGGCAGGTTCATGTTTCAAATGCTGACTTGTTTAATAAACATGTTAGGTTTAGGTTAATTTTTTGACCCAACCTGCATCTTATTGGATCTATATATGACCCGACCTGACACGATTGCCATCCCTAACTTCACCTTGTAGGATTTGTAGAGGACACGATATGTTACACCATGAGAACCCTGGGTAGCTAAAAATGGAGTGTCTACCTATAAAGTATCGAGCTATTGGAACTTGGCTTAGTATTTTGGAGTTTACTATTAAAAGATGCTTTAATGTGAGTTATGGTGCTTTAACAATGAAATCTTTAAGGGTTAAAATTATCAAAATCATAGCATTAGAATCTTTCAATGAAGTGTTGTATCTATTTCTTCTTTCAATTAATGTAATATGACATGAAATGTATGTTTTTTGATAAGGAATATTATCAATTAGTCAATTTAGTCTAGAAGTCAACTTTTTGTAACATAATTGTGGTGGTTTTAAATTCCAACTGAAATTTGGAAATCAAAACCAAAATAAAAAATTTTTGAATTCACCTGGAACTAAAACAAATCAAAGGTGTCTTTCATAGTGATGGCCAAAATCCATACAAGCCCATATTTACTGAATATTTGGGTCATTCAAGTTACTTTCAGTATTTTATGCATTTTTGAGTTCAAAAGTTAAATTTAGCTTAAATTTTGTGAGTTTTGACAAGATTGGAAACATTTGTAAAAGCTTTAAGAAAAGATAAATTGTTTTCAATATTTAAGGGAATTTAGGATTTTCGATTGATCTTTTAGGGGGAAGAGAAGAAAGATTTCTATGATAGAGTTGACAGTCCTAACTAGGTTAAAAATTTGAGCCTGGATGTTGGAGCTCAAATCCCTTTTTAGGGTGTCAAGATCCAAGTCACAAGAAGTTTTAAATATATTTTTTAGTTCCCCCTCTACTAAATTTTCTAGATCAATATTATTGATGCCAGAGACCAAACAGGAGCTTCTCCGGCTAGTTACATATAGAACCAATCATCTTTTAATATAAGATGTGGAAAATCGATGACTTTTATTGAAATGGGTCCTCTTGTCCTTGAAAGATGGATTGTTATTGGAGTTTTTTTTCTTGTGGAAGCCATAAGTCAGAAGATAATGTGACTTTTTTCATGCGACCTATTTTGACCCGTTGTTTCAAATAATCAATCACTACATGAATAGTACAATGTCAATTTGAGGCTGTGGGGGAGATGTAGCCGTTGACATCTCAACTCAACATTGCTGAGGGTCAAAACCTTGCTCTTTCATGAATTTCAAGTGAAAATATTTTATGCTTTGCATTATAGATATGGATTATTTTATTTTCTTATAAACTAGATTATATGCCTGATAGGCGCATACTTCAATTGGTGTTTTGCATCTCATTTGCTAAGTAGAATTTAACAATAGTAATCCATATACTTAAAAATGATGTGAAATATACATTCCATTTTTTTTTTAAAAAAAAAACTTGCTGAAAATTTGAGGCTAAAACAGCCTATACTTCTTCACGAACCACTATTGTAGAATATACTCGTATTCTAATAAATGTTCGTTACTTGTTTGATCATATTTAACTTTTATACCTTTTAACATATTTAAATTTTTGTGAAGTCTTTCTATTTTGTTGTTTATTTCACCTAGAACTTTTTGGTAGTATCAAAACTGACTAAGAATACTACCAAAAGTGAAACTTAATTGTCTTGAATGAAAATGAAGCAAAATCTGAGTGTCGGAACTTAGATAAGTCCATTCGTATTTCTAGGTATTCATGTGAGGAAGTGCCCGGACATCATGTTTTTTGAAGGTTGTACTTGTGGACTTGGCAGTTGGCAGCCATGCTACATCCCAATGTTACAACATTGCTAGTGAATATGATGATTCTTGTGAAAATGCCATTTTGTTAGGTAATTGATCAATGGGTATTACTCTATTGTGCAAATAAATCCTTTGTGTCACCTTATTTAATTTATACATCTTATTATACATTGCAGGTCCATTTCATGAGGTTAAAAGGAGAAGGGACAAAAGGAAAGAGGTATATGGCAATGCTATAGTTGCTAGTTTTCTGGCTTTAGAATTTGATCTGAGATCTCATGCTTTCTATTTTTTAAGTTTCAGTTGTTATTTATTGTTTTTTAGCAGCTATTTTGTCATCCTGTTCGACATTATTTGTTTATTTTTGTACGGATGTAATTATATGGTATGTTATGTACATATTGCTCTTTGCTACTAAGGCACATGATTTACATGGCTGATAATCTTTTTCAAGTATGTTTTTTCCCATGTGAAGCTTGATGTTTTTTTTTGACTTATTTTGCTAAAGCTTTTTAATGTGTCTTTTAGTTGGTCAAGCTAAACTGATTCTTTGAGTGACGCTACAGGTCTGTAACATTTCTAGGTATAGACGTGGCTATGACATTCTTTTAGGGTTTTGCAGTAGTAAACATGAAGATTGCAGCATAGAAGCAAATTCTGTAAGACTTCATGTTGTTACTCATATTATGGATGTTGTTAGGTGACACTAGTTAGACATTTTGCATATTATTTTAAGGAAAAAAATTGGAATCATTAGAGATAAGACAAGATGTGAAGAAGGGTGGTATAGACTGTTTTATGAAGTCCAAATGGAAAGAATTATAGCTAAGGAAATGACTAGCAACTAAAGGCTAATTAATGTTGGGAAGGGTAGCAATATAGATGATCAAGGAATAGAGTTGAATAAGATGAGATGGAAAGTTGTTGAAAAAGAAAAGAAGATATAAGTGAGGGCCACAACTTATCATTTCTCATAATATCACTTCTCAAGAAAAACAAAGTGTTAGGGAAGAAGAAAATTATTTTCAGTAGCACATATGGTCTGAAAGTAGGTACGAGATAGGAAATTAAGTAACATCCAGAAAGGTTATCTACAGGTGGCAATACAGATGAGTTTTAGCTAAAGATCTTAATACATATGATGGTTCCTTTGGTGGATGAGATCAAAGATGTTTTAGTTGATTGTCAATTGCTTATTTAATAATAGAAAATTATGATAATGTAAATATAAACAAATGTAGAAAATAAACACTTTACTAATAGCGTGCAATTTGTTTCCATTTCATGACTTGAATTTTTGCTTTTGGAGCAATATCTTGGGACCAAGTCTACATTTCTTGATTCAGAAAAGTCAAATAATGACAATTAGTCCTGTTATGAGATGCCTCCTGATATGTGTGTAGGTATGTTTTATGTTTCTGAGTGTGCATGTGCTTGTGTGTGAACAGATGGGCATGCTTATACCCCCCCTCCTTTTTTTCATGTGTGTCTGTTGGGGGAGAGATGTTGTTAGGTGAAACCAAAATAACGACCACTTAACATTATTGTGGCTGTTATCTCATATAATGTTGTATACATATAGGACAAACATATTAGATAATAAAATACAGAATAGCTATCCTCAATGCTATTTTAGTAATATTAGTTGCTACTCACAAAATTTCCATTTTTAGTTAAATTTTGAACTTGTGAGACACTTATACATTATATATCTCTTATCCAAAATGGAACTTTTGTAAAGCAATGAGATAAATGCATTGCAGCAATCATGTGATAAGCAAGGTCCGTTTTAGGTTCTATCAATTTTATAACAACCATCTACAACATGCATGCACGTGAAATCACTATGCATAGATCACCCCTTTTGTGTGGATTTTGCATGATCGTGAATTTGTGAATATAATTTTGAAAGCCCCTTTTCAGTATGAGAATATAAAAGTCCATGTGGACAGATGATGTTTTTTCCTGCACTGTAACACTGGCTTTTTGGGGGGGCGCATTGGGGTAGCAAAACAGTGCAAATGCTATAACCTACTTTTATCAATTTGTTAGTGTTTTTTTAAATTGGAAAATCATTTCATGTCTGATTGCGGATAATTGGGGACAAGGCTTGATGATTTTGGTTGTAGATGTTCTTTCATAAAATTGCTGTAAATTATAATTAATATTATATTGATAATCATAATATTTATCTTTATGAGTTTATGCTTCAATTTATTTCATAGTTCTGTTTTTTGTGGTTGCCATCAAAACCAGAAGATTTGGGTTAAGTCAGTGCATTCAGAAGAGAATGGACATTTTCCTTTTATTTATTTATTTTTAAAATTGATCTATTGCAATGTTGAAGAATCAATAAAAGTTTTACCGGCCTATATGGCAAAGCAAATAATGGTATAGAGCCAAATGACTATCCTCTTGGTCGCTTGTCCTCTTCAATGTGTTAGTTACTAGGCTCTTTTCTGTTCAATTTTCTGATTTTGATGAATGTTACAAGTTCCAAGTCCCTTTTCGTTACCTTTCATTCTGATTTTGATTAGCTCCAGTTGTTCATATGATGCCTGATGTAAAACCACCAACAAAACGAAGAATAAAATAAAATAAAATAAAATAAAATAAAAAAAGAAAAAAAATTGAAAAAGGAAAGACGAGAATCAAAGTCTAGATTTTGGGGATTCAATTAACCAATCATTCAAGTCTATTGTTCTCCACACAAGTAGAGTCTTTAAATAGAGAAACAAAAAATAACATAATAAAAGTCTAATTCCTGACTTTTAATCCTAATAGAACTCTTTTTACATAATCCTAACAAAATTAAAAGTTCCAACAAAGTAAAATAAAATAACCTAAATAGACCCACAAAATTAAATTAGGGTTAGGATTTCTGAATGGCGTTTTCTCCTTGAATATGTACGTAAACTCTGATTCGTATCATTTCCTTCTAGTTGAAAAGAACTCGACTCCGACAAAGAATTGATGTAATCTTCTAAAATGTCTGGATCAATATGTCGTAGTTCTTTCTCGAAAATCCAAGTAGCATCTGAGTCTGGACGGCCATACCATAAAAATCGTCGAAATCCTCCATTAGAAGAAATAATCTCAACTGTGATAATAAGTTCAATTCGATCCGATGAAGATAGTGGAAGTGATGGAAGAACTGAAACTGGCATAGGAGGAGATGGAGTGGGATCCCTGCTATTATCTGCATGCAGGACAGGAAGCTCGAATGTGCCTCGATAAGTTAGCAAGTTTTCAACATTGAAAACTGGAGTAAATTTTAAATCAAACGATAATTCTATAAAATATGCATTAGGTCCAAGTTTACAAAGAATACGAAATGGATCGGTGGCTCGGGCATGTAACTTTTTGAATGAATTTTGAAGATAATGTTTATGATGAATACGAACCTTCACATAGTCACTCTCGTTAAACTTCATTATTCTACGATAAGCATTATCAACAAGTTTATATTTTTCATTACTCAGCAATTTTTTGTCTAATATGTTTAGTAAAAGAAGTGGCAGACTCAGAAGTATGGTTATTTATAGGTAAGAAAACAAGTTCAATAAATTGATGGGAATTGAAGGCATAAATAATTTCGAAAGAATTTTTATCAGTAGACCTATTTACTGAATTATTATAGGCAATTTTCGCTGTAGGTAATGACAAATCCCACGTCCCAAGTTTATGATCAATTAGATACCTAAGGAAATTACCAAGATTACTATTTACAATCTTTGTTTGACCATTAATCTGTGGATAAAAGGATGAAGAAAAATTTAAATTTGTTCCAAATAGTTTTCAAAGAATTTTTCAGAAATAACTTATAAATTTGATATTATGGTCGGATACTATGGAAGAAGGCAAATCATGAAGTCGAACGACTTCCTTAAAAGACAACTTTGCAAATAAAGAAGCATTAGCATTCGTTTGACAAGGAATAAAATATGCTATTTTGGAGAATCGATCAACAACTATAACTATGGTCTTCTTTACTATTTATTTTCTCATTTTTTCATGCTCCTTAGGATTTAACATATAATATAAAAAATTAAATATCTATGACCTTGGGGCTAAATCAATAGCATGTTGGATGTCACGCATGGGAGGTAGGTCATCGGGTATTTTTTTGGGGTTACATCCTTAAATTCTTTTTTTAATTGCTTAATTTCGGAAGATGGATTATCTTGAATCTCTGAGGTAAGTTGAATCTCATTTCTAGGAAGGACAACTAACATTGTTCCAGATTTTTTTTTTTTTTTTTTTCAAATTCTTTATGAGTCAAAGTGTGACAACTTCTCTGATTAGGAGGTTGAAAAAAGTTCTTATCCCCTTTGACATGTTTAGATACAACATTTATAGAACTTTCACCATTAATGTCAATTTTGCAGACCTTATTCTCACATTGGACGTGTATGAAAAATACTAGTACGTTTTCAAGTTTGTAGGAGCGGTGACTGTACCTCGTATGACATTAATACAACCTCCTGATTCTTCATATCTTTTATCATACTTTTCTTCTGAATTAACTGGTTTTAGAGGGCTAAAGTCTTTTCTATCATACTCATCTATCCTATGATAGTGAGAATCCTCAAAACTATTCGTGGAGTGATGGGTAATTGGAGAGGCTGTTGTGTAGATCGGAGATGTCTGAAAAGACTGACTAGTATGTATGACATGATCCTGGCTATCGGTAGATTTAAAATTTCGTGAAAGAAATCGATGAATAGGTTGATTATTAAAAAAATCATCTTTTAGAAATTGTTTGTGTATTCTTGACTCTCTTAGGAATAATTGACGTTCTATCTCTTGATCTATAAGATTTGTTATATCTATACGGCTATTTATTTAATTAGCACGAAACTTCCTAATCTCAGTGCGAAGTTGATCTAAAGACTGGCTGATCTGGTTTAAATTTTTTTGAAAGGCTGTTTGGGTATTTTTGACATAATCAAGTTTGCTTTTCATGTTACTAATAATCATGATAGCAAAAAGAGTTTTAATATTAATTAAATACTATATGTATTGATTTTTTTTTGGTTACGATGCTTATAATAAAAATTATAGGGTCTAACCTAATGTCTATATTTTTGGTTCGTATAATAGCAAGATATGTGGGTATTTGATGTGTGCAACAGCAAATATGTAGGAAAAATATGAAAAAGAGCAAAATTAAGGGCCTAGGCAATTTAAATTATCCAACGATTTAAAAAAAATCTAAAATTTAATGAAGGGATCTGTACCTTTCACCATACGTGATTAAATACCTTCTTATGAAGCTTGCAAGTTAAGGACAAAGGATCTCCAACAAAGCTCTTTTTTTTTCCTCTTTTTTTTTTTTTTTTTTCTGATGAACTTTTTTTTTAAAGAACTTTTCTTTTCTTTTTTTTTTGGTCGATGGACTAGGTCTATAGATCGGTCTGTGAACCTTTCTGGTTTTGAACCTTTTTTTCCGGATCAGTGGACCTAATTTATAGACCGTTGGTCACACACGGTCTATGAACCGCATTGTCTCCTTCACAACGAAGGCAATGCCCTTCGTTGTTTCCTTCATCGTTGGCTTTCACGGCACTAGCGATCAGCAGTAGGGGAGGCATGGATAACAAGCTCCGGCTGATGATTGGGCGATTGAAGACGACGATGCTGTCAGTTGGGTCGGACCGAAAGAGAACAAGATCAACAATGCCGGAGAGGGGGTTACGTCGATCGACGGGAGGGGACAGGCGACGCCGGAGAGGGGGTTACGTCGATCGACGGGAGGGGACAGGCGACGTCGACGATGCTCGCGGTCGGACGGTCAACGGCAAGAGGGGGTTGACGGCGTCGGGGCTTGTTTGGTCGATGACGGCTTTCGATCGATCGACAAGGAGACAAAAGGGAGGTTAGGATGGAGCCTCCCACCCGATTGCAACTCCGATGGGAGATCGGGAGGGGTAACACCAGTAACGCTGGGGAGGAAGGAGTTCACGGTCGACGGCAGCGACGGGAGGGGTGCTGAGAGCTCCTCACCTGATCGAGGGGAGATGAGGCGGGCGTCGGCGACGATCGGGGCGGAGAAGGCAGCGGTGGAGTGGTGAAGGGGCTCGAACTCGGGTGCGGGCATAGGCATCTCGACGGTTGGCGTTTGATCGGAGCTTCTCATGGGTATGGTCGTTGGTTGGGGCGGCGGACGATAGAGCGGATGATGGCGAGAGGCGCGGAGCGGCGAGGGGCAGCGGATCTATGGAGTTGAAGATCCCGAGGACCTTCGATCGGGATGAAGGGGGCAGCAGCGACGGAGGATGCGGTGACGACCGTCGTCGGCGAAGGAGGCAGCGAGGGGGGGCTACGACTCGAAAGAAAGAGAGAAAGAAAAAGAGGGGAAGGGAAGGATGGAGAAGATGACGCAATTTTTTTCTTTTTTTGGGATCGAGTGGAAGGCGACGGGTAAGAGGAAAAAACCTGGATTATGGGGGAAGAGAAGAAAACGTGGAAGAAAAAATTTGCAGGATATTTGCTCTGATACCAAATTGATGTAAAACTACCAACAAAATGAAGAACAAAATAAAATAAAATAAAATAAAAAAGAAAAAATTGAAAAATGAAAGATAAGAATCAAAGCCTGGATTTCAGGGATTCAATTAACCAATCATTCAAGTCTATTATTCTCCACACAGGTGGAGCCTTTAAATAGAGAAACAAAAAGTAATCTAATAAAAGTCTAATTCCTAACTTGAACCATAACAGAACTTTTTTTACATAATCCTAATAAAATTAAAAGTCCCAACAAAGTGAAATAAAATAACCTAAATAGATCCACAGACTTAAATTAAGGTTAGGGTTTCTTGATGATGTTTTCTCCTTGAATATGTACGTAAATCCTGATTCCTATCAATGCCCCATACGCATCTTAGATCTGCCTGATGGGGCAAATTAAATAAATCTTTTGTCTTTATTGGTTTTGGACGTATACGGGACACACTAAAATTTGAGTTAGGATTTAGGGGCCTTTACAGTTTGTATTTGTATTTCCATGTTTGGTAGGGTTTTGAAGCTTATTTTACCATAATGTTACTTTTTATGGACATTTGCTTTAGACTTCCTTTTTCGAATTTTTAAAAGTTATAAATAAAAAATGATTTGATCATCATCTTTTCCTTCAACAGAGAAGTATGTCAAGAGAATTACCTAAAAAGATCTATGTGAAGAGAAATATAAGGAAATGAGGTGGTACAATTTGAAGTGTTTAGTTAAAGATGCATGTCTTATGTCTTGTCAGTTTGACATTACGATTAATGCAGAAAAATATTTGACTTGGTCAATCAACATTAAGTTCAACTTGTCTCATGCTATGATGTCTTAATATATGGGTGCTATGGAACTTATTTCCACCATCACCTTTAAACTTAATGTGGATGAGACAACGAAAACATAAACTAGCTTTTAAGTTCAAACATGATGACAAAATACCATTTCCAGGACATGTTTTATGTTTCTAAAGAAAACATAAAAATGCAATTTGCTGAACATTCTAGGGCAGCCCATTATTTATAAAGGCTCCAATAGCCCAGTGCAATGACCTCCAAAATCGTATAAAATCACAACATTTTGGGATGCTTTAGAGGTTAGAAATCCCAAAGAAAAAGGGTATTCAAAAGTTTAGCTGAATTTTTAAACCATTTAAGATGACGTAAGAAATGTTTAGGAGAGAGTACAGAGTGCAGAAAAATTCTCAACTCAGATTGAAATGGAGCACAGTGGTCTACGTATATGGTCAAATCTGCAAAAAGAGAAGCAGATAGTGAAGGAGGTTGAAACTTAAAAGCATCATGTTGTTTCGGGAATGAAAAGATGAGTTGGATGCTAAATGCTGGATGGGCTTATCTTGAAGTGCAACACCAGTGGTTCATGGAGTTTGTGTTTAAAGAATGGTAGATGTGTTTTGAACAAAATATGTTGAAAGATGTCTGATAAAGCAAAAAGGTTAGCTGTTGTCTGCATCAAAATGCGAATAAGGATGCCCAATGAATTGTGATAAATTGGAAGAATCCACCTTTAGATTGGCCTCAAGTAACGATATTTTGAATTTTTCTTTTTAATAGCACACCTTGGAAATCTTTTATGATATGATCATCTTCATCTTTCTGTTGAATAAGCATTAAAATTCTTTTGTAAGATGTTTACCCTCCACAATTTTTGAAGCAACCATGATGAGTATCCTGTTGTATTAATTCCATGTCAATTTTATTAATACTTTTGTTCATGCATTTGATGAAGTAGATTTGGTTATTTTAAATTATCGTTGTTTTGATTTTATATTAATGCATACATACATTATCATGGCCTCAGCATACAGGGTATGGGGGTTCTGGTGATACTAAAAAAGGTGTGGAACACAATGTACAATGGACGAAATCTCACACATCATGGGATCAAAATACTCAGAGAGATGGTTTTACTGGAAAACCAGCACCTGGTAATGTAAAGTCCTGTCAGTTTTTATAATTGTTTGGTAATTAAGGGGAAATAAGAATTGTGCTATAGGTGCTGGAGTGTATATCAGTTAGAAGTTTTAAGTTTCACTGGACACTGCAGCTTACAATGGGTGTTTTAGTTTAAGCTGGTGGTTGCAAAGGTGACTACTTTGTGTTATTGTTTTTTCATTTAACTCAACTAAGCCTTGATCCAAAACTAGTTAGGGTTGGCTACATGAATCCTTTGCCTCCATTCGGCAAAGAGAATTTTTATTTGTTTGATGATTTATAATAATTTTTTATTAGCTAGATTTGTTTGATGATTTTATAATAAATTTTTGCTGTATAGGTGAATTGATCTGAAATATTACCTGTTCATATATATTAGTTTTATTTTTGAGAGGATCTTAATGTTATATATTAAATTTATGAATTTATATGTAAAGAAGAAGACATTGCTAATGCAGGAATCAGCCAGGAATTTCGTATTGTGAGGGACAACAGAGTAAACCAAAGTACCAATAGGAATGTTAAGCCAGAGTCAATTCAACATTCAGCTTCTGGCAGTGAACAAGTTGTATCAAATGTTCTGGAGAACAGGTGTAGTTGTCTTTTCTTTTCCCTGGTTCATTCATCTTGTTGTACTTGTAACTTAAGCACGTCTACTGTTTTTATCCTAGTGTTAATGCCAACACTTTGATAATAGGTCTATCAGATTCCTTCTTTTCTATTCAATGAGCAAAACCAGCAATAAGATTGTGCATGCGCAGATTTGCGTTTTTTCATTCCCATGTGCTGATGTTGGCATTCTTGTTTTATTTTTTCTTTTCCTTTTTTTTTTGGTGTGTGTGTAGGTTATGTTGTTTATTGATGTTGTAGTGGTTACAGTTTGAATTGGCTACTGTCTTACTTGTTTCATGGCAATATGTCATAAGTTTTAATCTTTATAATGATTTAGCATTTTGATGTTTTTAAGCTGACAATTAAATGACTGCCATAAATACCAAGTTCCATCATCTGTCACAACTACGAAGAGGTGTAATGGTGTATTTTATTCTGATTTGTTTGGGAAATATATTGCTAGCTGCTCTTCTGTATGCTTCAGAATGTCTGGTGGTAAATAAGTTTTTTAGGTTATGGTGAGCAAAGCATGAAGTGATAGAGAATTGATTAAGATGCTATAGACTTGGATATGAGTATTTGAGGGGGCTTTAGCTTGGAGGGATATTCTAACCTCTATTGAAGGATGCTGGATTATGAGTGAGGACCTGGTAATATGTATGGAAATTGTGGGAAAGGATATTGGGAAGTTCGAAACTAGGAATCAAGGATACTTCAAATCACATGCTTTGTTGATATCAGATATATATTAGATATTGATACTCGTCGCATACTTCCTGGTACGTGTCTGATACTAAAGTAAAATATTTTGTTTTTCAAATTAAAAAAATCTCTGTTTAATTCTTGGATACACTCGATATAATTCTTCAATACCTCCAAAATGAGAGAGATTAACCTTTTAATGATGAATAGTCAATTTTGTAGTCTATGATGTTAATATTTAAATATGGAATATGGATTGAAGTGATGGTGATTAAATGATGAGCTTATAAAATTTGATGCCATCATGTAAAGTTCAGAATATTTATTATTTTTGTTAGCGTACCATACATTATGGATACTTTTTTATACTCATATATATATGTATATATATTTGTGCATTATGTTTGCATGTATTTAGATATATATATTCATTGATGCATTGTGGTCATTGATGTATTGGCACATCTGCATTGTGTCATATCCATATCCCATATCCATGTTTTTGCTTCATAGTTTTGAATTAACATTAGGGGTGGCCATAAATTGGGAATTTTGGTTTCAAACCAATTTTGGTTATGTTTGCTTATCAAGTGACAATGCAGCCAATTATATATGGTTTTGATTGGATAAGTACATTTTTTTTGTCAACTTGCCAGTTTCAGAAATAATATATGATGTTTCAGATTCCCCTCAAAGCCAATATATTTTGAACAAAATCATATCCATCTTGCTCTACCTGTGTGAGATAAGGTAAAACATTTGGTGTCCGAATTGAATTCCTTATTAATATATCAGAAGTTTGAAGTTTTGCCTGAAATAAAATGTTCTAGATAAAATTTTAAACCCTGTTATGTGACAGAGGCATTGGGTGTATGAGACACTCCTATACCAGTAATCCTTTTGAGGCTTTGACTGTTCACATCTTTATTTTTGTATATTCACCCAAGCAAATCTTTGTTGCAGAAAAGCCAAGGATATATTCCTCCCCATGCTGTTGTAGCAATCAAGCATAGCTTCAGTATATATTTTTTCCATGTGGAAATTACCCATATTGACAGATTTCCCGGTTATTCATTTCCTTCTCCTTACTTGTAGAGGTTCCAACAATAGCATCTTTTGCTGCATTTTCAGTACTGTTCAAACATCATTACCATGTGCTTGGCACAGGTATTACATGTGAGGGTGTTGCAAAAGTTTCAAACTGTAAACCTTTGAAAAAATCAACACTGAGGCACTTTTTATACATGAATACTAGAATCAAACAAGGAAATAAATTTATATTTGTTATTAAAATAAGTTGGCTATTAGATTAAGTATTAGTCTGTGGTAACTTACCCAATAGCTTGTATTTTATTCTGTATCATATCAATAATCAGTGGGAAAAAGAAAATAAGTTCGATCCAATTATCCTTGGTAGATGTGTCTAAGTTTAAGCTAAAATTGTTGAGAATTTTGGTACCATAACTGCACTTGATAGGACCTTTCTGAAAAACAGTTTCAAGTACCAACACTTTTTGCTGACATAAGCACTGTACACTGTTTTGGGGATGCGTTGAAGTGTTCTTTTATCCCACATGTCCATGTGTCTCGAAATATTTGCACTCCAAATGTCTCAAATATTCAAGTGTTTAGATAGCATAGAGTTGCATGTAGTCCAAATCAAAGAAATTAGGAAAAGAGTGAAGAATATAAGGCATTGTTCAAAGAAATCAGGAAAATAGTGAAGAATACAAAGCATTGTTTCTGCAGAAACAACAGCCTATCCAGCTATCATGCATGTGGATGACAAATCTTGAGGGGGAAGTGAAAAGGATTTAATTTTTTCTTTCACTCTTCAAACATCAAACAAATATATGCCATGCAATGGTTTCATGTGAAACTGACTCATTTTAGATTTGGTGAGTGACCTTGATAACTACTTTGTATAAATCTAAGGCTTATGTATAAGGAGCTCATAAGCAAATTCTAGTAAGTTCCCAAACAACATTTATTAACCCATAAAGGACAGCCACTTTGCTCCAAAATCTCCTACATAATTTTGACTTTTGCTGGCAATTCCCCTATTATGTCTGGAATCTGGACCTTACAAACTTTAAAAATTAACTGAGGAACAAATAATTGTCTGGTGGCCTTGTTTAACATAGACTTCCTTGTACAAAAATTGATGGTCATGGCAACCCCATAAAATTAGTTTGTTTATTGGAGTCAAGAACCCCAAGATGGTGGATTGACATGGTCCTTTTTTCTCGTTAGTGATTTAACAACTTA
Organism: Cocos nucifera; assembly: GCA_006176705.1. Taxonomy (NCBI): domain Eukaryota; kingdom Viridiplantae; phylum Streptophyta; class Magnoliopsida; order Arecales; family Arecaceae; genus Cocos; species Cocos nucifera. The sequence continues at coordinate 2,279,030 of QRFJ01000036.1, read as the reverse complement.
ATTTCTTGATCATTACCATTTGTTTATATTGCATTTACTTTCCTATTTCTCTTCCCATCTTCTGTTTTAAGTTTTTCAGCTTCTAACCAGTTTAGTTATTTCATCTGAAAGTAATGTGACTGGATTTTTAAATGGTAATGTTTTCCTTTGATTTTTGAAATCAACAATTTCGAGAATGGACATTGTTTTCTGGATATCCTTGTGCCATGCCCTGAAATTTCTATTTGTAAATTTCATATCCTCAACCTTATTTAACTCTTTTATCCTAATTTAGCATCCTTTGCTCAATTTCGCTTCTTCTTTGATCATCGACATTCAGATGAAAATGCACAACTCATTCTCCTATAAAGCTTAATTTAATAGAAAAGGAATTATTAAATTATTACATATTAATTCTCTAATAGGCATGCTTTTCCTCTCTTATCTGGATGCAGTGAATAGATGAGAGTTACATTTGCTGATTTTTTATTGTAATTTTTGTTTAGCTCATATGCGCTGTTTCATCTTGATTCGGCTTTGTTTAGTTCATATGATGTTTCATCCTGATTCTGCTTGTTACATCTTTACGCCCCTTTATGCATTGACAGTATGTTGTCATTTTTGCTTTACGTTATATGATATATGTGTGTAATAGCTGTTTTCTTCAACAAAACTGTGCAGAAAGCAGAAGCATGCATCTTATTATCTACCATAATAGCTTGTTAGGCTGACAAGGCCTTAAAGATATTCTTATTGATATATGCTACAATGAGGCCAGTTCTTTTTCTGCTGTGCAGCCTCCTTATCAATCATGCTGGTAGTGTTTGCATATGTTCACATTGAACTAGAATAGAATGTTTGTCAGATCTTTTTGGTATGGTTGCTCATGCATACTTTTTCACTGTAGCTCTGCTTGGGTTCCAATTAATCAGAAGAACATGGTTTCGAAGAACTCAGAGGAGCACATACCATCTCGAGGTGGAAATGAGCCCTGTCGTTCTGGAGCAGATCATGCCAAAGATGCAGGCTCAGGTGGCAGTCATAGGCCATTACTACCCAAGGAGACACATACAACAGTCACTACTTCACAGGCACAGAAGGAGGTTCACAATAGTTCGAAGTCACAATCTAAATTGACATCAACCAACTCTATCATTGGGATGTACTGTTCATCAGATCCAGTTCATGTTCCATCTCGTAGTTCCAGATCGGCTGGAACAGTTGGTGCTATTCGGCGTGAAGTAGGAGCAGTGGGTGTTTGGAAACAATCTTACAATTATTCAACTTCTTATTCATCTGTTTCAAGTGGTTCCTTTTCAGTTCCTTTATCAGGAAAAGATACCTCATTGCTTGCAAAATCATCGATTCATTCTGCTGCCATGTCTAAGAACAATCAGCTCATCCAAATCCCTTCTTCAGAGCCTATCTTGTCTAGCACACCTTTTAGCAGGTCATTTTTGGTTGGTCAACACCATAGCAGACAGCCTGTGGGTCACAGGAAAGGTACAGTTCTCATGATATTCTTTTAACCTTTTGCATTTCTTGGGAAACATGCATTCTGTGTAAAATTGTAGATTTGCTTATTACTGGTGGTCTTATTTACAGAAGTGTCGGTTGATGTCAGTTCACTACCCAGTATGCTATAATATCATCCATTTCTGATATAGTAACGTACGAGCTCCAGTAATCTTTATTGCTGTAGACTTTATATTATAGCTAAATTGCTAACTTGAAACTATTTTCCTGTGATTTTTAACATCATTTGTTGTATTAAATGACAGCCTGGACTTCAAAGTTATCATATATTTCTATTCATATGTTGTAGTACATGTACAATTCAAAGATGAGTTCCAAAGTATGCAGACAAGAATTCCTACCAGTTTGATGTTCTCCTGGAGAAGTGCTAGTAGTTGGAGCTAATTTTGATGTAGCTGATAGCTGATTAGGTGCACCAAAACTTGAGGTCAATGCTGTGTTGCAGTGATGGGTATGATCATGAAGATATAATTTATCCTGTTGGAGAAGGCATGACTTTAAATAAAGTTGAAGTTCTGACTTAGGACTGTTTGAAGGGAAGATGAAACTAATAGTTGAAGGTTGTTTATTTTATGTGTTGTAATGGATGAGAATATTGGAGTATTGCCAATAAAAACAGCTATTTTTTTGGAAGAATGCCTACAGAAGTTTGAAATATGTACAGATGAAACAATGGCATGTTCAATAAACTTGTGTGAGGTTTTTTCCCTTTTTTTTTCTCAAAAAAAAAAAAAAACAACACTAGGGATGGTGGTAACCTTGGAGTTGACCTCACTGGATGTCACACCCTCTTGAATTGCACCTTTGCACGCAACCCCGGCCAATGTCAGATGGCTATGTAAGTTTTACTCTTCTGTGGGTTGGACTATTATAGTGAGAGGGCTTGTTGTGGCCCCTGGTTAGATGAGGAAGTGATGTTTCTGCTGTGGTACTATGAACTCTTTCTTCCTTTGTGGTCAAGAAAGAGGTTGTTACTTATAGCCAATAAAGAATTTTGAAAGAGGGCTTTCTCTAGGATTTGACATTAATGACATGATAGATTCATCATATTTACCAGGGCAATTTTGGGTTGCTTGGTCTGAATTGTTGACACAAAATTTTACTTGATTGACCCATCAGGCCATGTTGTTTACTTGACCTAAAACAAATTTCGGGTTGGCTTGTTTGTTAATCGACCAGTTTACATCACTATATTGAAGTAAGTGGAAACTTTGTCTGATTAATTCAATATAAATATTGTCATTAGGCTTTTTATTTTTGATACATATTTAGTTTGAATCATGTTTTAGTTAATTGGGTTACATGCTTATCCACTTTGTAAGCAGTTGTTTAGGAATCATGCTTGATTTCCTTGGCGCTTGGCTTATATATATCTGTACTACATATTGAAACAGCAATTTTGAATTTGAGAAATATTCCGTTCTGATTCTGTCATTTTTCATCTTGGAAATGCCCTTCCACGTCATTTACAATACATAATTTTTATTCACATAAATGTTTTTTTTTTTTTTTAAAGTCAAATAACTGAAATCATAGCTGTGAAAAAAGAAAAGAAAAGAAAAGTACGAATTTGATTCTAATTACTCTTTTTAAGGTGACAAGATGAGGAAAAAAAACATCCCATTATTCTCTTTAAAAGTTATATATAATACAATATTAAATTTTATATTCACTTTTCTACATGTATGCATGCATACATAGATAGATAGATTACATTTACTTTTCTACATGCATGCATAGATAGATAGATAGATACATACATGCATGCATGCATATTATACATGGATATACAGATTGTTTCATGACTTAGACTTTAAATGTCTATTGTGAAAGGAGTGACATTATTAAGTGGAACGAATATTGAGAAGATTTCATGCAAATTCTGCAGCTTTAGGAGCTTCTACAGAACAAAGTAAATTAGTGATACACATAAAACGAGGATCATGGTTTGCAGAATCGAGCCAAACCAGATGGTTCAGCCCATACCGAATCAAACCGACACCAAGTAGGAATAGTTCAGCCGGGTCGGGTCAGTTCAGTTATAAAACCCATTCCTCACCCTTGGTTCATTGGATTAAAACCCCTCCAATCCCCTGGTTCGATTTTAAACCCCTCTGCCTTGCTTAGTTTGGTTTAAGCTTCCCCACTTCTGCTCGACGATCGTTTGAGAGTCTCCCCCCTTTCTCGTGACGGCTTGAGAGCACACTGCTCGCAACTATTTGAGGGTTGCAATCATTCGAGAGTTTCCTTCTGATGATTTGAGAGCATGCTGGACACCCTCCCTCTCGGCCGTCACTGGTAAACCCCAGGCCCTTCCCCCTCGTCCATCACTTCCTTCCTCACCCCCTTCTCTTCTTATCTCCTTTTCTCCCCCTCCTTGTTTTCAGCTTTGGTATGCCTTGAAATGGCATGGTCCTGTACCGTGCTGAAGTGGTCACTGGCCGGTATGCCTTCCAGCACCAGTTCGGTAAACCTTGATGAGGATTAAAGAACATTGATGCATTGCTGAAAGAAAAGAGGTGCTGTTCTTAGATCGAGCACAGAGATTAGGCAATGATCTATTTGCTCAAAAAATGGAGGGTTACAACAAGAATTTATTAACAAATTTTGAGTCCTGATAGTGCTTAAGCTACTTGACCTATGCATCATCTTCTGAGTGGCTGGCCCTCTATCTTTTAGACAAAGCTCAAGTCTTCATGTGCATTGTTGTAATTCTATGATTCTTGAGTTATTTTATAACTTTCAGAAAGTAAGAGATATTTTCTTGAGAGTAGGCCTCACAAGAGTTTGACGTTAATGAAATACCACAAAAAGTCTTATCCCATTCATATCATATACCGTGTACATTAAGTTGGCTTTATAGATCAAACTATGATATGCCAACGTTTCAATTTTCAAAATTGTATGATTCATTTTCAATGTGTCATTAATTATACTAAATCTACATTATTCAGGCCTGGCACTAAATTATTAACATATATTGTGATGGTTATAAGCTTTTGTGTAATGCTACCTGTTGTCTCTGATTTAGAGAGGATGCAACATTGATTGGCTTGATAACAGAATGATGTGAAGCATTCACTTCTGATATCTTGGGCATACTAGCGGAGCTGAATCTTTGAAGAGTGCAGCAACATTTGTAATTTGGGCTTTTTTTTTTAGTTTGTTTATTGGCTCATTTATCAGGAGATACAACTTTTTTTAGAGAAAGTGAGAGATTGTTATTGAGTAAATTGTGATCCTTTTTTTTTTGTGTGGGGTGGGGGTGGGGGGGGGGTTACAAAAATTGCGATCTTTTCTATCATCAACTAAGTTCAATCATTGGCCAAACATTATTTTTTTCGAATTGTTCATATACCACATTGGTTAAGATGTTTGGGGTTTAACTCACTTTATATAATTCTAGCGAACAAGGATAATGTAAATAACAAATTGTACAAAAAAACAACAAGAAGGAAACTTATTATATCTCAGATTTTGAGAAGCTTTGAGGTTGATTTGCATGTACAAATTTGGGCTTGAACTTTAGATGATAAATATATATTTTAATTGATATAAATTGTCAATTCTTAGTAGATGGAACAATTATGTTGGCGATACTGATACTGTTACATACAAATTCTGAATATTTGGTTAAACAGCCATGCAGTGGAAACCAAAATTAATTCAGAAAGCGACTGCAATTAGTCCTGGTGTGATTGCAACAGCTTCATCCTCTCCTCATGCTGAAGGTTCTGGTAGCTCAAACCAAGCGGATGTTCCTGGCTTGTCAGAGAAACTTTCACAAATTGACATTTTGGAAACTCAGCATGTAATCATACCTCAGCATCTTCAAGTGCCAGAGTCTGAACGTACAGAACTAACATTTGGTAGTTTTGGAGCTGGTTTTGAATCTACCAAGGGGTTCACATCTTCTTCTCAGGCTTCTGAAAATGCACAAGAGATGAGCGACGAACCTACTCTTGGGTATTGCCTTTTTTTCCTCCTCATGTTTTGATTGTATTTTTTACAGTAACCATGGTAGGATTTTGGTATTAATATCTCATAAAGCTGAGTAATGAATATTGTCAGCTTTATTTAACTTCTCAGCTTTAACCATCCATCACGGAAGTCATATATGGTTGCACGACTATTCTTTACTTTCTGTTCTTTTTATAAGCCTATTTGAAAGTTGATGGTTGAGGGCTTAGACACCTTCTCCATCAACTGCTATTATAGTGTAGGCTTGTTGTCACTTTTTGAGTGTTCTGTTCTAGATAGGGTAGTACACTTATGTTTAATTTGATATCTACAGTATACTAGCAACTGGCCCGGTGGATTCCAGCAAGGATGCCTCTGCTGCTGACCAAGGAGATGTTGTGGATGGCCAATCTAGAACTTCCCAACCTGACTCAACCACATCATCTTTAGAATCTGAGGAAGCACAACCTGGAAATAGAGAGTCCTTGAGCCCTCAAAATATTGAGAGTTTCGACGAAATTGGGTTGGTCCAAAGCCCAAGCCCTCGCTACAGTTCAGCAGAACCTCAGCAACTACAGAATTCATCAACCCTGTCAAGCCTCCAGGTAAGTCCAACTATCAAGTATGTTGAGAATCTGTTTTCTGTTTTAAATGTGAAATATTGAATAGGAGATAGTTAAAACAGTGGAAGCGGGTTTTTCAAGATATGCTGACACATTTTGACAATATAGTTGTAAGATTGTAATTTCTGCATAAAGAAGATAATATAATACTCATAAAAATAATAACTTTTTTCTTTGAAACAGGCATATGAGCCCCAAATGAGTTATGATGCCCCATTTTTTAGGACGATGATGGAAGAAAATGTGAGCTCACAAGGTTTATCTTCACTGTCTGAGGTACCTTGGCTTGCTCCCGAACCTATTCAGATGCCTTCTTCATTGTTTTCCTTGCTATATATGTTTTACGACTGTTAATTATGCTTTAAACCTTTTGTCCGTTGTTTTTCCTGTCCCTGCTCTCCATGACTTCTTTTGTTTCCAGAGCTGATCATGGTGGATTCATTTGGACCTTTCCCTTTTTTCCAATATGACACAATTCCTCCACCCAAAACTCACTGTTTGACTGAAACCGAAATTTTAATTTGTTTTTGGTTGTTATGCAGCTGAAATTTCAATTGTTGATATGATTTGATATTATCAGAATTTTGGGATGCACTTAAGTGGCGTATTTTATTCTTGTGAGTATATCCTTAATTATTGCGACCGTTCAACACTTTATGGCTGCAGGCCCTGAACTCGTATGCAGTGAGCAGCAGCCCTTCTTCAAGCATTGCCATGGTTCAGCAGCCACCACCAATTCAGCCGCAGCAGCAGCAAGTAGCTCAGCTGTATCCACAAGTTCAGATCTCACATTACCCAAATTTTGTGCCATATCGTCAGTTCTTTTCTCCGGTTTATGTCCCACAAATGGCCATGCCGAACTATTCAAGCAATCCTGCATATCCTCATCCATCAAATGGGAACAACTATTTTCTGATGCCGGGAGCAAACTCACCCATAACTGCAGGTAGCATGAAGTATGCTACCTCGCGGTATAAACCAGTTCCAGTAGGAAGCCCGACTGGATATGGAAGCTATGCTAATCCTGCTGGATTCACCATCAATTCTCCTGGTACTATTGGCAGTGCTGCTGGTCTTGAAGATGTGAGCAGGATCAAATACAAAGACAACAGCCTCCATGTTCCAACACCTCAGGTATGATATAATCTGCAGCAGTTTCTTTATGGTTGAAAATGAATCTAAAACAACAATTTCTTGCCCAGTTCAGGTGAATCTGAGGCAGTTATATACTTGTTTGATGGTCACATGTTTATGCTCACTTGTTTGATGATGATGGTACATTTCTATGATTGTTTGATTTGATACATGGATTCTATGAATGAAACATGCGGGAAACAGAAATCTTAAAGCTTGTTAATACAAAACTAGTGTGTTTTCTTTTTCTCCCCAAACTGTGATTGACTTGATCCATAATATAATGATGTTACAGGCAGAGACATCTGATATCTGGATTCAGACGCCACGAGAGCTTTCGAGCTTGCAATCTGCACCCTACTATAATTTATCTGGGCAAGCACCACATGCAGTTTTCATGCCAACCCATGCTGGTCATGCTTCATTCAATGCTGCAGCACAGTCTTCTCATGTTCAATATCCAGGCTTGTATCATCCACCACAGCAGGCCTCCATTGCGAGTCCCCATCAAATGGTGCACCAGCAGCCCCCATCGGCCCTGGGTGCGAGCGTTGGAGTCGGAGTGGCAACTCCTGGACCCCAGGTTGGGGCCTATCAGCAGCCCCAGCTTGGTCATCTTAATTGGACGCCCAACTTTTGAAGGGGGGGTTATCATATGGTTTGGGATGGAAGTAGCATTATACATAGATTGGTGCTGAAGCTTTGTTTGTGATGGAAAGCACACTCTTTTTTACTGTATGGCAAGCCAAATCTAAGTAATAGAGTAGCCATTCTTGTCTTGTGCTTTTGCCTCATAGATCAACTAGTCTTATACCCACTGGAATGACCCTAAGCTGTATCACATATCATGTATCTAAAGTAATTGATAACAGATGATTATAAAGCTGACTGAAATTTGTGGAAAGAGAGATGTAAAAATATTTTGAGATGGTGATTTTCGTAGAATTGATGATTGGGTCATTGAAGCCATGCACAGGTGGCAAATGCTTGAGCTCGAGGAAATGATAAGCAACCCTTGGAAGCGAAAAGAGTGGTTTCTTTGTAGGGGGTTGGATGTTTAGCCGGCATGATCATAGCCATAACCATCGTTCTTTGTCCCCAACCATTTCGGTTGATGGCTCGCAGCAATCAAAGACGAAAAGAAAATAATACAAATCCATGCATGTCAAAGTAGCGTAGCGGCTGGTTTTTCTTTTTGACCATTGGAAGATTTTAGCGAATGGTTTTTCTTTTTGACCATTGGAAGATTTTAGCGAATCCCTTGTGACAGAAAAAGAAGAATAAAAATTCATGTGTTTTACAGCTTAAAAATGTGTTTGGTTGCATTTTTTTTAATTTTTAATTTTTTAAAAATATTTTTTTATTTTTTTAAAAATTTTATTATAGAATAAAAATAAAAAAATATGTTTGATAACCATGTTGCTATAAAATAAAAAATAAAAAATTATTTTATATATAAAATAATTATTTTAATTTTTATTTTTTATAATATTATATTTTTTATTTTTATTTTTAAAATTAAAAAAAAATTAAAAAATATATATATTTTTTAATGACTAATCAAATGCACCGAATATTTATTGGGCTGATACGCTTAGCTTCCATGGGTGCCCTTTGCAACATTTATTGGGGTTGATACGCCTAGCCTTCTGTTTATTTTTTTTGTTAAATTTTTTGAAAGATAGGGGAAGGCCGGAGATACCCATCCTTACCCAACTCTTGCTTAGGGACCAAAAGTTGGAGGACATGACTCGAAATCTTAAAAAGGTTTGGGGATGGGGAGGGTTCATTTCTTTTTGGGAGGTGCCATGGTACTGGCAAATGGTAGGAATTCCCTTAAGCGACTTTAACCCTCTATTAAAAGGAAGCTGGGCTGGAGAAGGGACTGTTTTTCTTCTATTTCATATTTATTTATTTGAATTTGTTATATCAAGCAAACCAGAAAAAAAAAAAAAAAAAGAAGGAATTCGGATTTGAGACGGAGGTTTTTTTGCCCCCCCCCCCCCCAACACCATTGTCCATCTTTTCTCTCAACTTTAGGACAGAGAGCCTCTCTCCCATAGATATTCACATAGAGAAGATGGTTGTTTTTCTAAACCGTCGTTTTTTTCCTTTAAAGTGGGAACAATCTAGTAAATGTACTAGATCCGTCCTTTATATACTTATTACTCAAGGGATGGCCACTCCGTCACAAGAAGGCCAGAACACAATGGACGGATGGGAATATAGAAAAGCAAAAAGAATCTTAAAACACTAAACAATTACATTTTGAATCACTATTGAAAAATAAGATAAAAGATAATAGATTTAATTTATAAAATCCATCATGGGAAACGTGAAGGCAGGTATTTCAAGGTAGTCATCAAGGCATTTGAGAACTTGAAATCAGATATGAAAATAATGAGACCAGTCCCTACGTTAGTTTGTTGTATGTTTTCATCTGTTTTCTTATTTGTTATTTCCATCAATTTTATATGTTTATCATGCTAGTTCACATCAATATTTGGTATTCAAAAGTATTATCAACATGCGATATCAACGGCTAGAAAATTAGTCCATTATATTGACATAACTTAGTACGAAATAACAAACCACCTCATTAAATCATATCTTTATAGTTAATAAAACATAATTGTTCTCCACATTAGGTTTGCTACCATGGCAGTTCTCCGATCATCAAGGCCTAACAAGTTTGACTCATATCCGAGCAGTGTCACATGATAAGGTCACAAATGCAGTCACATTCATTAATACTTCATCCACATAGCCTACATTACCCATTGAATTAAACAAGTGAAACTAATGAAGCACGTAGCATCAGTGAAACCAGTAAGAAATTTCTCTTATTCTTCTTCTATACAGGAGACCTTAGAAAATTTTGTGCTATGAAATGGGGATGACCCTCCTCCAATATCTGTAGACTTCCCAACCCTTGATGAAGGCAGAATTACATCCAACAACCATCAAGAAATGCCAATTAAGCTAGCTGTGATCTTCCATTCATGTCTTGTCTTAAAGAATACAAAAACTAAGTGAATGCCAAAGATTATGAATTCTTACATGACACTGGAAATTAAACCTAATAATACATCAATCAACCAAAACGTTGGATTAGGACTCTGCTATAGGGATAATTCCCAGTAAGCTTTCACTATCAATCATTATAAGCCCTAACACACTTCCTACCCCACATGTTAATCATCCACACAAAAGTCTAACAAATTTCTGACATCCCAATCTCAGAAGCACCCTACACTTCCTAAGCTAGAGACTGATCTAATTCTTTCCCAAAGCCAATCAATAGATATCACCTTCCATCACCATGTCGCAGTTGCATGCAAATACATTGGTAGCACAGCAACAGCCAATGGTTATATGGACCCCAACACACAAAACCATAGAGAAATCCGATGGACCATCGGCTTTACCTAACAAGAAAGGCAGTACCCATTTTTAGCTCCCGGGATGATCTAAGGTCATTTCTTTAAGATTAAGCATGCTAATATAAAATAACAATTATTATGTTCAGTAACACCCATGATCACCATTATATATAAGCCACTACTTGAACTATCTATGATGGTTGGATAACAATAGAAAAACACGTATTTCAAACCATGCCTGTAAAAAATTGATAATGTTCGCATACTACAGTTCTGAATGTGACTGTAAACATGCATTAGACATCTCATTGTACTAAACTTGATGCACAAGTAATTCTGTAATGCCAATGCCACTTTATTATTCCAAAATACTGTTAAATATTTACATGCTTGATGGGTGCTACATGCCCTTAAAAAAATTCCTTTAAAAAGTGTTCTGCGAATTTACCGGTCACAAGGTCTTCTGACTTTTATCATACATTTCACTGTCATGTTTTAGGCCTTAATAAAGGAAACAGATTGAGCATTATCATGAATCCTTTTAGCAAACAAGGCCAGCTACTGAGTAGCTCATCAATAAAGTAAATAATCAAACTTATTTGTGATCAAATGGTTGGATTAACCTTTCGGTCGATTACATAATGAAATCAACTGCATGGTACAAATGAGATTTTGAGAATCTTAACGCATCTATTTATATTTCTTTCTCGCTTAATTATCACCCGTCTCTACATAGCATTCAGGAAAACAGCTACAAATATCTATCAGATAGAGGACGAATAATGATACTAACCCACTTGTAAGAGGTCTAGGGTTCATCATTATACAGATACTGAAATAGATAACAAGAAAAGCCTTTTTAAAGCATTCAATATGGTAAGAAAAGTAAAATGACACTGGGAACCAGATTTAATCAACTCAAGTAATAACTACCTTATCAATATGCATGGCAAGTGTTCAAATCTTATTCACCATCCATCATGTCTCATGCATCTTAGGGCATTAATACACATATCTATATGAGCAAAACTTCAAGTGATCAAAATGCTTTCCAACCTTGGAGTCAAGGACAAAATTAAGTCAATATTCACAATGTTGAAAAACCAACCATGGAGTCATAAAAAAAATTAAGTCATTGGTCATATTGTTGAAAAACCACGTGTTTTGTCATTATTTAATACACAAGCAACAAGTCTACAAAACACTTGAATTCTTAGGCTTTTGTGGAGAATTTGAATGATGTGTATCATAAAGAACATTCTGGATCAATATTTCACCATGCAGGCATAACTCCGAGCCAAACAATTTCACCATGCAGGCATAACTCTGAACCAAACAACAGGAGTATAATGTTTCTAAGGTCCATTTAACAGAAAGAGAGATTCTTTTCCAATGGACAAAATTAATCACATCCTCTCTGGATCTTCACAAATTTTTCATGTTGAAGGGAATTTCACCAGAAGGTAAAATGTTCGAGTGATTGGTAAAGCAGGATAAAAACAGAGATTTTATCACAGCAGCCTAAGAGACTTATACTATTTTTCACTTTTTTCCAATAATTTTATACTTTTATTGCATAGAAGAACTTAGAATTAGAAGCAATAAAAACTTCATCACTTTTTCTGATTTTTCCTGTAATTCCTTTACGTACAATCAAACGAACGCTAATGAAAGAAAAATGGTTTCCATTGTCTATCTAGCATATCATTCAAATAATAGACTTTGTTAAAGCTTTTGGAATTACAAAGTTAATTTTTTCATAGTTCTTCAAGATTAGCATTACTAATTCTCCATCCAATCTTGCATTCCAAATCCTTGAATTATTAGTTTAAAAAACAAAAAAAACCCATGAACTAAATTGAATTAGATCTACGTGGTAAAAACACCATTTTTTACAACAACTCCACCCAAGCTCTCTCTACACACATCTCTCTTTCCTTCTTTGAAAGAGAAAAGGTCAATGTGTACAAGATGAAGAAACTATTCATAAGAAGTGGAGGAAAAAAAAAAAAGCAAATTTTTTCTATATACCTCATGTCATGTGGCCAAGCCCTCCTGCCTCTTTGCAGAGAGCCGCTTCAGGAACTCGTAGGTGGTGATCATGGTGGTGGCCGACACTGACATCGAGGCCCACCTCGGCCCCAGACCCCGGTAGCATGCACCCCACCCTCCTTCCCTCATGAGGTTCCGCACCGTCCGCCCGATCGTCATCCGTCCCTCCATCACCTGCATCCTCGTCTTGATGGTATCCAGCGGCATCGTCACCACCGCCGCCGCTCCCCCTGCCATGGCTGCGCTCACCCCTTGCACCACCACCACCGCCCCATACCCCGGCCTTATCACCTCGCCGCCGCCATCATTCCTCCCCTTCTCCTCCTCTTGGCGGTTGAGGTAGTAGTACCCCAATCCACCCCATATTATCCTTTGGGACAGAGAATAGGAAGCCCACCACATGGCATTGGAAGGGGCGTAGGTGAGGATGGACATGCCAAAGCCCCGGTAGAGACCTCGAATTCCCTCACAAGATAGGATTTTTCTGAAGGCATCAAGGCCGCCGAGGTACTTGGAGCCTTGGAGATGGCAGCGTTGGACCATGAGTCGCTGGCTGATGACGTCGACCGGGGTCCAGACCACCTGGGCGGCGACGGCGGCGCTAAGGCCGGCAGCAGCGCCGGCAGCTGTGGAGGCGGCCGGCTCGGGGAGACCGAGGCTGAGGGCTGTGGAGCCGACTGCGCTCTTGGTGACCTCGAGGGCGGCCATGTAGAGGGCGCGGGCGGGGATGGTGCCGGCGAGGGAGGTGGCGAAGCCGCGGTAGAAGGCGAGGAGGCCCTCGTGGCGGAGGATGGCGGCGGCGGCGGCGCAGGCGGAGGGGGGCGGGGGTTTGGACACCTGGAGACGGGTCTTGAGCACCACCGCCGGGTAGAGGGCCGTGGATACGGCGGAGAAGAGGGCGGCGCCAAGGAGGAAGAACCGCGACTTGTCTAGCATCTCCCAATCGACTTCCGCCGGGAGGTGGAACTCCGCCGGCGCCTGCCCCTCCTCCGCCGGCGTCGGCGCCGCCCCCTTGAAGCCCTCGAGCTCTCCCTTTTTACCTATGTCTACGGCTCCTTCATCTCTACTAGGAATTACGAAACCCTAACCTATCCCTAGCAATTACGTATCAGGGTTTCGAGGAGATCAGGAGGAGAGCGAGGACGAGGGAGGAGGACCCGAGTTCGGCGTCCATCTCGCCAAAGACGGATGGAGGGATCTCAGCCGTTGATCTCCAGCGGGGACCGGGTTAGGGTTTCACGGAGTGGAGGAAGGGGAAGGGGCGAAATGGATCGGGGTGTTTAATAAAGGGCGTACGATAAAACGAGCGTGGGGAAAACGGAACAGAATCGGATGTTGGGGATTTTTGTGAGCGTAGAATGGGTTTCGTTCGCCTTTTATTTTCGGCCTATCCATTGACACGTGTCAGTTGGGGTACAAACTCGATGGGTCTGCCACTCTACTTATGGGCGGAGGAAAGAAACAAGCAAGTAGACGGGTGACGTACAAAAAAAATAGAGCGGTCCGTACGGTCGGTCAGCAGCAAATGCAGGTCATGCAATAGATAGTCTTATTTTAAGGAGGACGCCTCGTCCCCTGCCTCCACATGAAACGTAATGATGACAAGAGTTGGCCAAACCGACAAAGGAAAAGAAAGGAAATCCAAGGGTCACACAGAGAATCCATCAGCAATATTTTATCGAAATTGGTATTGAAAACCATATTTGGCTGCCACGACGACAAGGCAACTAACACTCACCCCTCCTCCAATTAGGGGTGTACATGGTTCGTCCGAATCGATTTGACGTCAAGTTTCAAACCGGAACGATTTGAATCTCTTTCTTTCGAATCAAAACTAAAATTAATTTATCTAATTATAAATTATTAGACTTATACCAAATTATCATAAATAGATAGTTTATGAATGAATTAAATAGATAATTTATAAGATAAACTAAATTAATTAAATATAAAAGTAATAAATTATTGAAGCTAGTATAAAAATAAAAATGAAAATGATATGGATATTATTCATTCGATTTTTAAATTTATTTTTACATCCAAATTAATTTGAATATGAATAAAAATTTAAAAATTCGACTAATATTCATATCCGTATCTATATCCTTTCAAAAAATATAGATATGAATATGAATATGAATAGATATCTATTCGATCCATATTCGAATATTCAAATATACATATAATCCTACATAATTTTATATAGTATTTATTAATTTTTTAAAAAAATATATGATTATATAAATATTTTATTAATTTAATTTATCATCTATTTAGTAATATCTTTAATTCTATAGTTATAAAATTTAATTATCTAAATTATATCTATAATTATATCCATACTTTCAATATTCGAATAGAATCGTATCTGTTTAAAATAAATATGAATATAAATTTTTACATCTGAATAATATCTATATCTCTATTTGTATTCATTTTATATTTGCAATTATATCCATACTTTCAATATTTGAATAGTATTCATATCTATTTAAAATAAATATGAATATAAATTTTTGCATCAGAATAATATTCATATCCATATTTGTATTTATCAAATAAAATAAATATGTATATGGATATGCTGATATTCGATTCAATTTCAGTCCTAATGCAAAATATAAGTAAACCAATAAATAAATAAATAAATATATATATATATATATATATATATATATATATATATATATATATATATATATATATATATATATATATATATATATATATATATATATATCCATGGATTGGTTCGGTTTGAATCAATTTTTTTCTAAAATAAAATCAAAACTAAACTATTTTTTTGATTTCTATATTTTTTAAATCAAAATAAATTGAATTTAAATAAAATTAATGGTTCAAATTGATTTTATAGTTTGATCAATTTTTTGCACACCTACCTTCAATAGACATGGATCCTAGTAAAAATAGGATTTATGCTTCTTTTATGGTCACAAAAAGAAAATTACACTTTTATCACTCTAAATTAAGGTTGAATTTTTCGTAAATCCTTAAACTTCAAAAAGTCATAGGGATCCTGACACATAGCTTGATGGGTCCACCGCCAAGACAAATCCCTAAATTTAACTTAGGGAAGATGGATCGGCTCTTCTTGATATTTATAAAATAGGAGAAACGAAATCATCATTTATTATATCTATAATCGTTTCTCCATGAATACTACAATAATGAGAAAATTATTTTCTCCCTATTTTGCCGCTACTTACAATTTGTTCGAGACCCCAAAAGAATTGGAGAGATGAAATGGAAAGAGCGGGGGAGGGGAGGGGAGCGAGAGGATGTTCTAGATTAACCGATTAATGGGGTGGGCTACTTGAATTATTAAGAAGAAACGGTAGGGAGAGGGGGGGCTTAAATGTAGGGGTGGCATTGCTTAACCGTTTAACTCGTTTAATTGACCCCAATTCTTATTTCAGCCTTGGGGACCCATGTAAAGCTTGAAGAGACGTGCAAATTGGCTGTGGTCGTCCTCAAATATTTCAATCTCAACCATTCAAGAGTATCGATTATTAGGATATAAACAACATCAACCAAGTTTCGAGTTGCCATACACTAAGATGCATTCAACCTCGAGCCCTGCTCCTCTGCATGTGCTTGGCTTGGATAATTTTCTTGTGCATTGGGCTTCAATGAGCTTAATATGAAGCTGAGCCTAAGCTTTTACTTCTGTTTTAGAGCGTACAATCATTCAAACTTAGCCTAAACAAACCTGTTAGAACCTGCCAAACTATTAACAAGAAAACACTTCCCATTTTATTAAAAACTGCAATTTTTTAAAAAAGGATTCTACTAGGTAATGTATGCCTTTGATTAGCTAAATTGCAGACGTTTCCATGTTTATTAAGTGCTTTGGGGGCTGTTTCCCTTCGCAAGATGGCAGATTTCATGTCACAGATCGCCTGAAATATCGTTGAATATAAAAATAGAAATGGTAAAAGCACCGAACCAACATTTGGATGCAAAATAACTATTGAACTTTGCAACAATATTCATTGTATGATGTGGCGCTTTTCCATTGGTAAAAAAAACAACTTTAAATACATAACAAGCCAGACCTACGGGATATCCTAAAAAGTAGGGATGGCGATGCTTAACCTATTCAATCCATTTTATTTGATTTAATTCATTATAAATTATAACTAATTATCTATTTAAAAAATGATAAAGTTTAGATTGGATTTTTGACTCATACAAAAATATTAGTTTTAACTTGAGAGATTTTCAATATTGTATCCTTCCCCAATCCATATATGATCCATTTCAATCCAATTGATATCTTGCTATTGTCATGGCCCAATAAATCATATAGCAATAATCTTCTTGATTGAGCCATTAAAAACACCCTAAATATGGTTTGCATGGCAAAATTATGTATCATACAAAATGAATTACACTTAATGTTGGTGGTACTCATTTTCTCACAAGTCTTCACTGTATGTAACAAATGTAAGAGAAGCATGGATAACGTTTGATTAATGAATTATTTTGGTGCTCCCATGGCATGATAAAGATGCTTCCACCTTCGCTTGGTGAACGTCACTTATTTCTATCCTATAGAGAAATGAATCATTGATCATTTTAGCTTCAAGTGACTATGGACATGAAAAAAAAAGATACATAATAAGACAAAGTGTTATGGGCTCTCTATCTCTTTTAGAGTTTATAATTTTCCATCGTACTAGTAGAGATATGCCATTGTATGGCCCAACTCCAATCCAACAACCTCTAAAAATTTTTGTGGCAGTAACCGTTTGAAGCAATAGGCATAAGGATCAATTAATATAGAGTAAATTATAATAATTTTTTTTTAAATTTTAGATAATTATATGTTTCCATTCAATATTTTAGAAATATGCATGCTGTTATTTACCTTTTATCATATGCATGGCAATTGGCATATAATTCTCTACTAATATCTTTCTGTTAAATAAATTAATGATCTTACTAACATCATCACCATCACGTAGCTTATTTGAATCTTAAAATATTTTATATTTTATATTTTTATATTTTTTATTTTTTAAATTTTAATTTTATATTTTTATCAGGGGTTACATATATATTCCAAAATATTGGATAAGATCGTATAATTACCCCGACGGGTCGCAGTAATTTACTCATTAATATAACATGAATAAGTTAATATTAGTTAAATACGTTACATGGACCCTACATTTGTTTATTTATTTGTAGGATAGATGAAAGGAAAGGGGACGGAAAGTTGGAGGGTGGCGTAGCCCATTAGGTTGGAAGAATTACTTTAATCCATTTTATTTTATCCATATGCGTACCTAAACTTTTTTTTAATGGGAGAAGAAGGTCAGAGTGGGGCCAAGGCTAGTGGAGATGTAAGGGCTCGGATGGCTGACAGCAGAGAAGAGAGGGAGAGAGAGAGGGAGGGAGGATGGATGCTAGGCCAAGGGTTTTAAGCTAGGAGACATGCCTCCCCCACCCCGAAAGGTTCTTATCTAATCCACCCACAATATCTTCCCCCCCTCGTCTTCTGGTCCTGTTTTGTTGCTGATGTTAACTGTTTTTTTTTTTTTTGATAGTATTTCTTCAGTTTCTGATTCTTTGATCGGGTTGATTCAGATGATAGGTATGTTTGTTTTCTGCCTGTATTTTTGTTTGGATTGTTTTCGATGATTGTTTGGTGTTGGAGATGGGGGGATTTTGTGATCTGGGTCATAGTTTTGGTTTGTAAAGATAAACTTTTGTTCATTTTGGGTGCTCTAGCTGGATTTCTTCTATGACCAGTAGTTTATTTTAGGGGGTTTTAGAGAATTAAGTGTTCAATATTTGCCTCCAAGGAGTACGTGATTGGGTGCGATTGTTCGTATTGGATGTGGGGATTTTTTTTTTCCTTTTTCTAGATGTGGTTTTGATGCAACTGCTTGTGTTTTATGGAGAATGCGTAAGAAAAATGAAGGGATTGCTTGCTGGATTTCAGTTTTGAGAACTGAGTCTTACCGGTAGGACTTGGTGTTTTGGACTAGAAGTTTTTAGGTAGACCTTTCTTATTCTGATCGGAATTTGCTTAAGTGCCTCATAACTTCGGCTGCGAACGGCCAAGAAAGATTGTCTATTTCACACAAAATTTTTGTCTGTCTTTCAGAAAATCTAATCCCTTCCCCTTCTCTATGTTTAATGACTGATATGGTTCAAATCGGGATGCTTTATGTGCTCCTTGAAACAGAGAAAGGGCGATGTAATTCTGTAATTGTTTGCTGATCATGTAGATTGAGTATTCAATAAATGGAGAAATGAGTGTAGTGCTGATCTTAAAAGTGATGATTTGCTGACTTCCCACAAATGATGTTTCTAATTTTTTAGGGCCATGGGCACTGTGTCAGCCATAGAACCCATGGAGTGAAGTAGACAGGGCAGAATTTGGGTAAATCTATAATTCTTGAAGGTAATAGCGTCCATGGGATAGGTCATCAGATATCTAGGTGGATGTTATGTAAGAATCTGAGAACGTAGTTGTTTCATGAGGCTTTTTTTTTCTCCTTGAAATATCCAGTCACTGACACAAAGCCCTGGCATATATATAGCAGTGGTTTGTTCCTCTTCAAGGCACAGGATTTAGGCTCATTGCCTGCTCATCTATTGCATGTGGTTGTGTTGCTTCAATAACATATCTTGGTGGTTACTGATTACCTCAAGTCTTTGCAAGGTAACCTAGCTACATTGGAGGAACCACTTATACCTAATCATGGGCCCTTTTTTTATTTTTTTTGTCTTTTTGTAGGATGTTGAACAAAGTGAATTTTGATTTGCGGAAAAACTATGAATAAAGTGAAAAGCTTGTTAAAGGGAAATTAAATTGATGCACAAGATGACTATTAGTCTTCTCTATTAGAATTTTGGCAGGAGAAGCAAATATGGAATATGTATGTAAAGCCAGGTGAGCATTCTGAATCTTGTTTTATTAGTAATTTGCTGGAGTACTTCATGCTTTGACATAATAAAACTTCATGTCTGAGGTAATATTTTCCCATATGAGGATTGGTGGCAAAGAGGATCATGAGAGAGTAGATGGAAAATTTTTATGACTGAAGTTTGAAAACCTGATGTGGTTGAGGCATAATCCTGTGATATGTTAGCTTCCTGAACGTCAATTTGATGTGTGCCTGCAATAAATGCATTACTTTACATGTGGGAAACAAACAAATTTATATTTAGAGGAGAGTAGGAGGTCAAGTAGCTCTAATAAACATATTATGAAGTCAAACAGAGAAATTTTAGAGGATAGATCATGGAGCTTACCCTGATGAGGAATCAAGGAG
Source organism: Cocos nucifera (assembly GCA_006176705.1). Classification (NCBI taxonomy): domain Eukaryota; kingdom Viridiplantae; phylum Streptophyta; class Magnoliopsida; order Arecales; family Arecaceae; genus Cocos; species Cocos nucifera. The sequence continues at coordinate 2,259,053 of QRFJ01000036.1, read as the reverse complement.
ATCTTGTGTCCCTTACAATTGAGGAAATATTGTATTACAACATTGAAGAAGTGTTGCAAAGCTGGAAAAAAAGTAAATCACTAAGCCCTTGCTTTAATATTGGTGCCTTCTAAGGAATTGGCATTTTTTTCCCTATAGTATATAGCATAAAAGAAACTTTAATTTTTTTTTGCTGATGTTTTGCTCTTTTATTATTTTTTATTAATTTTAAATGAAGCTTCTTATTGTAGTACTCTTTTTCTTTATTTTTGGCATTAATTGTCCTATGATGAAGGAAGAGTGTTGGCAGTTTGTGCTACATGACATGAAAGTGCAATAAGCAGATATGGTACATCTTCATATTTAAAAGGCCATCTGGTTATCCTTGGTGGCGATGGGAACTAGGAGTGCTTGCTTCAACTGGGTAGCATCTTTCAAGAAATAAAGTAATCTGTTTAAATTGCGTATGATACATAAGGCTTCAATCGTGGGATATGAGCATATTCACTTACTCAAGTATGGTACTACATGAATTTATAACATTTTGTGGCTGAAACATAGCACTGTAATAAGAGAACGGGGAGGGACTTCTGACCATAGTCAACAAAACTTGCACTGTAGATGAAAAACGGTCTCTGAGCTCCTGGTTACTCCTGGGTACTTTTACAGTAACTTGCAGAAAATTTCTTGTTAGAAAATTCTAGATAAGTTATGTGCTTGTGGTGGCAAGAATAAGAGGCATGGAATGATTATCATAAATATTCTGTGCAGTTGCCCTGATCTTGGAGTAATGACTAAGCTAGCAAATATCATTTGACAAGGATACTATTTAGTTGCAGTGCTTTAAGATGTGTAACATTTCTATATGGATAGACCTGTCACTTTGCATGGACTTTGGACAAAAGGGGAAAAAGCACCCATAGACTAGGCTGATTCATGTAAAAATATGAAGTGAATGACATATGAGTTATGAGGTGGGACAGGGTGGCATGCATAATGCATAAATTTTCAAGCCTTAGAAAAGGCATTTCAAAATCTTTTCTTGGAATAGGGATATAAGGTTTTGGAGGGGTTTTCATTGCCTTTTGTGGGTAGAGGAGCAGAGTAATTTGGAGGAAGATGTAAAAATCTTAAGTTCATAACCGCTAAAATGTAATAGGGAATTGGATGGTCTGGCAAGTTATTCTTAGATAAGGAAAAATAAAAAGGTATATGAGGGACTTTCCTAGGTCATGATTTCCTTATGATTTGAAAGATAATAAAGTTTGGAAGCCTGAGGCTAAGGGAGACTTTTGATGAAATATTTCTAAACCTCCTTTGTGGACACTGAATTCTGTTTTGACCTCTAAAGGAGAGGGAAATTGTCAATTCAAAGTTTTTTTTCCCACGGGTCCAGACTTCCAGCAGAATATCTTGCCTGGGAATTGATTTTGTACCTTCTGTAGGAGACAGTACATAAGGACATTCTTTCTTGTTTCACATATTGCAGATTTTTAGGTCTGTTTTCCAGATTTTTGAGACTCTTTCGATGGACTTATAGGAGTTGTTGCCATCTCTTGGTGCATCGACTGGCTTGGACAATGATAGAGAAGGAAATATGTTTGTATAAACTCTGAAATGTTGCTGAGAAAGGAAAAGATAAAATTTCACTCCCTTTTTCTTTTTTTCTGGTGATATGTTTGCACCATCCTGGAACATACTAGCAGTTACCACTTAGTATCAGGCCCTTTTTTACCCGGTTTGTACTTCTTATCACATTGTATATAGGAAATCTTCTTAAATCTTTCAATATTTGATAAAATACATCTGCAATTCTACCTGTGTGTATGATGTTCTGTATCCTTTACGCCTTTGTTCTTCTGTAGAATTACTTACGATTTAATTGGTTAAAATTATGAGGTTTACAGGTAATTATGTATTTACTTCAGGTGCATTCTTTTCCCCCATAAAAGTGTCATTCATGCAAACACATTTTTTACTGAAAATGGCTTACAATACTTCTAGCAGATGTTCTTGTCTTTCCTTCAATTGCACCATTTTTTAATAACTCATTATCATTAATAGGAATGAAATAAGTACAAGAGGAATTTGAGATCCCTAGGGGTTTGGAACCTTTGCATTTTACTGAAAGACAAAAAAAACCCGGCAATATAAAGGCTTTTGAGATGCAGAACCCTAACAACAAAGACTCCGAGCAAAGTTCAGTTCATTCAACAGCTAGTTGTCTGACTAATTGCCCACCATGGTGGAACTCTAGTGGGCCAAGCATGCTGCAGTCTTCTTATTCCAAGAACTTATGTGGGAACATGTGCACCGTAGCACAACAATCTAATCAGATAAAACAACCTGTGCATCAATTGCCTAATCAAGACTCATCGTCAACTCAATCAACTGGTCGATCCCATCAAGAACTGTCAGCAAGAATGGAGGAAAACCTTCATGAGCAATGTGCTTCGGCCCATTCTGGTATGATTTGCTCCTGAAATTATATCCCTGCAGAAGTTTCCAGTTAAGATTTGACTTGTAGTTTTAATGTTAGTAAATAATTTTAGTTTTGTTTTTCCAAAATTCCTTTCTTGTCCCTAGAGTATGGCAGAAAGGGTGTTATGGAGGTCTGGAGGCTTGAATTTCAAATTCACTCAAAGCTAGTTTCATTAATTGTTTTATTCTTCTTCTGTAATGCATTTTTTGGCATTTTAATGCTATTGAGATTTATTTTGTCAGCTTGCTCTGGATGTTCTTGGGAAAGTATTTATGAAATTATTTCTGAGAAGGTGAGTGTTATCTATAGGAGTAATAAAGTTTCCTAAGAGACATCAATTTAAGAATGAACTTGTACAAGGCCATGAAAGTTGAGGTTCCTCAAAGAGCATCTGTAGATGGATCCATATATAGAAGTCTCTGTCTGTTTTAGTAACAGCTGCACGCTGCTGTGTCAAGAAACTATAATTCTGAAAGCTAATGTGAGGTCAATTTTGGTGATTTCACTAGTCACGTGGGTCTTCTATTCAGCAACTTCCAAGAAATAATTGATGCTTAATACTAAAAGGAACCAATTTCAACTATCTCCTCCACATTTATCTTCTTTAAATATTTATTTTTCTGCTTGATTTTAAAATTGAAATAGTTTAAAGTATGAGTAAGTCTCTCATGCATTATATTTATTCATGGATGACATGTTTGTATGTCTGATGTCCAATACATGAATAAGTGGGGTATCTTGATAGTAATAAATACTTAAATATTGATAAAATGTCTCGTCAAATGTGATGGGGCTGTCATATGCCTTCACTTTCTTTTCCTTGTTAAAAGATTTCTTTCACTAAGGGGCTTGATGTTGCTTTGCATGCATTTAAGATAGTGCAAATTGGTTGTTGAGCCTTGTTAAGATGCATCTTTTGTGAATTAGCCTGGACCCTTGTGGATGCTGGATGGTGGAATGACCCTTATAATGGACTTCCTTGATCACTATTGAGGTTGAACTTCAAGTTTTGCATTGGATACTTGTTGCAATATACCTTTTATCTTTAGTAAGGATGGAGAATGGGAGGATTCAGCATGTATCCATTCATGCTTTAGTCTGCACAGCTTATCCTTGGAAATATTTAGCCTTTAAGGTTTGAAGGTTAAATACAAGGTTTCCTTGGTCAACCCTAAACCCTAAACCACATGGACACCAAACCCTGCAATCAATAGTGAAGTTCTGAAAATATATATATGTGTATGTATGTATATATGTATGTATGTATGTATGTATATGTATGTATATATATATGTATGTATGTATATATATATATACATATACATATACATATATATGTATATGTATATGTATATGTGTGTGTGTGTGTGTGTGTGTGTGTGTGTGTATATATATATATATATGTATGTATGTATGTATGTATATATATGTATGTATCTACATATGTATCTACATATATATATATGCATGTATGTATCTACATATGTATCTACATACATATATGCATGTATGTATCTACATATGTATCTACATACATATATGCATACATACATATATATACATACATACATACATACATATATATATTCATTTTCTACCAAAGGTGAAAAGGGGTTTATTATTTTCCTTTTGATGGAAAGAATTGATTATTAAATCACAACCTAGTTGAATCAACAGCATTTAATGATATTGATATGTTTATATAAGTACAACAAACCATCACAACAAAATAGCTTTCCTTATCAAAAAAAAAAAAAGGTTTTAAGTTGTGGCTTTGTGGTTGAGAGTCCTGTAACTGAATAAGAGGTTTGGTGTTCAAATCTTCTTTTTAAGTACTATATTATACGATTTTCCACGTGCCAACTTGGTTTTCCACTTGTTCAGGTCACCCGCTTTTTTGAAAATTGAGCAGTTCAACTCAGTTTCCGTGGGATGAAAGCCCTCTTCATCATTTGACATGCAATTGATGAAAATCCTGGAACACTTTGACAAGATTTAAATCTAGGACCTCTTTCAAATGAAGAAGGCACTAGCCGCTTTGGCTATTGCCCAGTTGGTTTTAGTTATATTTGTTTTAATTTCAAGGTTCTCTGCATTTCAGGTGTTTATTTGCTTAGCCAGTCAGCCAAAATGAATCCTCATTTTCTTGTGATTTTGTTTGTATATTTTTCTTTTTGAGAATCATTACATTTTCAGCTTTAATTTATTGGTCATTCAAGTTGAGAGATGAATCCTACATTTCCAGCTTTAAGGCATACTGGTTGTTATATTTGTTTTTCCAAGGTTCTTTACATTTCAGGTGTTTTGCTTAGCCAATCAATGAATCCTTGTTTTCTTGTGATTTTGTTTGTCAACTTTACTTTTGAGAACCAGTATATTTCGACCTTTAATTTATTGGTGCCAAGGGGCAAGATGGTGTAAAGTGTACAGGTTAAGGTTGTATATTAGTTTTGGTGTTCAAGCTTTTGATTTCTGGGTACAGTTCATGTTAATGACCAAAAGATGGAACTCATTTTCTAGGTGAGTAATTTTTTCGGTTTGTAGGTGGTAGCACTGTATATGAAAGCATGTGTTTTGCATTTTTTTTTTTTTTGTAGATACAATAGATATATTCTGCATTCAGAATCTGAAGTTTTTAAATTTCCAAAATTGAGTTGTTGTGATCAATGTAGTGACTTCTCTCTCTTCTGTATAATTCTGAGTCATGATTTGAGTTGAGATGGTTCAGAAGCTTTTTTTCTGGGGTATTGATGTTTGACAGGAAAATAATATTCTGTAATCTGTATTTATTGCAACTTGCTGATCTCCCCTTTCTCTCCTATGCACAAGCCTCTGATGGTGCTACTGTACTTTCATGCAGGTGATAATGCCATTTCTGGGAAGCAGGTTGAAGGTCATATGAAGCCAGTTTTAACTCTGGGTGCTGCAGAAGCTGTCCTTCCTCAAAAAATTGATTTTAGCCAGTCTATTGTGAGTTCACATAGTTTTAATGTAACTTAATATTGATTATTTTGACTTTCAAATATATCTTTCTGCATGCTTGTGCAATCAAATATATCTGCATATACTTATCTGTTTGGTATTTTCTTATTTCTGTTGCAGGCTTGCGTTCCATACCCTTTTGCAGATCAATACTATGGAGGGATTTTGGCTGCTTTTGGTTCACTTTCTTTGGTTGGTATTCTTGAACAAAACTTCCTTTCTTGCCTTACTTTTTCTTAGACACATCTTTCTTACTTGTCATGTATGTCTATCGCCCACTGCTGGATCTTTGTATGTGATAAGAGCAGATGTTGAGTAGGGGAGACAGCATTAGCAGAAAAGGTTATATGTATTTCATAACCATTCTTAAAGCATGTTCATTCTATGTGATAAAGCATTAGCAGAAAAAGGGAATTTATATTCCATGTTCCTTCTATTAAGTATTCTAATAGAAAGTGTTTCGTTCATTATGAAGGTGATACTGCTCTGGATTGACAACTACTTCTGAAATTTTGTTATGTACTTTACCATGGCACGATCATTTTCATGCTCATGCTAGCCATGGTGATTTGCTTTTTGCTCAATTGTCCTTTTAATCTGGTTTGAATTGTTCATGCTTGAGGCCATTGATTTTTTTTGTTATATGTTGTAGCAGTCTTTTGAAAATTTCTTTGTTCTAGCATGAAGATTTTAGGAATTTTTTTACATCTTCATAGGATATTTGACGGCATATGTTCATTTGGCATAACGTAACAAGTAGCATCAAAATTTTCAGTTAGAAATAAAAGAAAGAACATACCAAAAAAAGCCTAGTACTAAGATTTTATTCCAGTCCATGAATATTTGAAATATTAGCAGTCCTACAATGTTTAAACAATCATGTGATATAATCTGTTGCCTTTTTTATGAAGGTGGCAATTAATTAATGATAGCTAGCTATTCAATTTTATGATGGCCTTATTTTGCTCATTATCTAAGACTTGTTCCCTTAAATCATGTCCAAAGGAAAACCTCTCGCTTGCAAGGCACTCTGGGTCTCTCTTATATGTGCTTTGAAAAAATTACGATCGTCCTTCTTTACTGTTTATACAAAGTTGATTAGTTATTGTCAGCTATATGTACATGCACACTATGCATGTGTGCATGCGTGTGCATAAGTTTCTTTCATTTGCAATTTAAACTTGTTCCCTTATATCATGTCCAAAGGAAAACCTCTTGCTTGCAAGGCTCTCAGTGGTCTCTCTTTTATGTTCTTTGAAAGGAATTACAATCTTCCTTCTTTACTTTTTATATGAAGTTAATTATTTATCATCAACTATACATCCATGCATATCCATGTGCGAATGTGTGTGCATAAGTTTCTTCATTTGCAATCTCCTTGCACCGAATTCTTGAATTATTGGCTGTACGTTTTCATTCTGCTGATTCCTCTTTATCATTATTTTTTAAAAAAAATATAGGGGCAAGGTTTCTGTCATCCTAGCATCCCTAACCAGTTTATACTTAAAAGCAGATTCACCCCCAAATTGCTGGAATGGCACCTTCTGCTCAAATTCCCCTGCCTCGACCTGTGGAGGATGAGCCCATATATGTCAATGCAAAACAATATCATGGAATCCTTCGACGGAGGCAACTGCGTGCCAAGTTAGAGGCTCGGAATAAACTCAGTAAAGGTCGAAAGGTAGCTTATTATACATTTGCTGGTCCTATTCTTTTGGTCTTCATAATTTCATTTTCAACTTCATTTTCGTTTTTGCTCCAAGAAGTGAAGTGCAATGTAATTTGAGATAAACTTCAATGAGTTTCTTCCGAGGCACTGAAATTTTGTTTGTGCCATGATACCTCATTGCAGTGGTATAAAGTCTGTTTTGAAGCATTGTGTGGTTGCATTGTCCTTTTGTTATATGAAGGGCTGCTGGTTTTCTATTTTCCTTGCATATTATTATATGCTACAATTTTCTAAATTCACTTGTCCAACAATCTTCTGCTGCATATGTTTTTCAGCCATACCTTCATGAGTCTCGTCATCTTCATGCAATGAAAAGAGCAAGGGGATCAGGTGGGCAATTCTTAAACACAAAGCAGCTTCAGCAGCAGTCCCAAACTACCACCACCAATGATAACAAGAATGCCGCTGGTTCCTCTCTGCTGCAACTGGGTGCAGATGGAGGGGGGAGCCTTCGGAGATCTGAAATCCTCCACACACACAACGGCATGATGGGTGCAACAGGCTCACCTACTTGCTCCGAGATCACAACTGTGTCCACCAATGGAGGTTTGCTCCAGCATCAGGATCATCATCTCAACTTCTCCACCAACTTCCCTCCCCATGTTGAGGAGTCCATGAAAGGTGGGGGCAGCATAATTTATGGTGTGTCCCAGGAGCAGGTCTCAGTTATGAGGTGAACATGGGGAAATTACCTGACAGTGGTCTGGTCTTCAACGTCTGTCTGGTGTTTCCCAGGCAATTCATCCTTGGCTTGGATTACTTCATTTCTGAAATTTTCCATATGTTAGATGTCTTGTTAGTATAATCAAAAACTATGTATATGGTCATCCTAATACCGACATTCTCTTCTTTTGGCAATATATGGATAACTGGGTTCTATTTTAGATCTGTTATCTGGACTTGAACATAACATGGACTTGCAAGATGATTCAAGGGAGAAAGAAATGAGTTTATTGAATCGAATCTCCTGCAACTGATTTAACAATGGGTTCGCACCTGGTTCATACCATATTTCTGCAAGGTATTTAATTGCAGAATTCTTTTCAAGGACCCAGCTGTATTTGTGCAGTAGTGAAGGCTGCTGTATGCTGATATATGTATTGAACCCTGAATCAATTCTACATTGTGATACTTGTACATTGTCTTTAATGCACAACCCAAGTGGGATTCATGACAATCTTACATTGTTTGTGTTTGGCAAAATTTTGAATTACAAGGGCTAATTCAAAAATTTCTGTTTACCATGGTTAGAACTCAAAGGCTCAAGCCTAAGGTTGGTTCCAGGTTGAATTGATTCAGAGAAAAGAGCAACTCATGTCATCAGTTTGTCGGTCCCTAGATGAGTCCCCGTATATCTGGGATAAGAAGTTCCATTTCGGCTATCTCAAAATAATGGAAATATGAGATTTGTTGGCTTCCCTACAATCTTTACTCTTACCTCTCTTGATGGGGGCAGCTGTGTGATCGTAAGTGATTTGTTCACAGATGGTGTAACCTTCCACAATCCAGGCAGGCCTGGAACCCGGAACAATCTAAACTCCGTAATTTAATAGATTGAATGGGTCCAAAATTTTGAGGATACCCACTGATGAATCTAACTTAGATCTTGCAGAGTTTGAACAGAGGGTTATGAGCACCGAATCCTCAGTTTATGTGGTGCGTAAGTTCAAACTTGCACCACTCATATCCTACATAAGACCCGGATAGCAATAAAACTAATATCTTGGCCAATGATAGACCACACAGGGATTAGAGTTATGTTACTCAAACAAAAGAAAAGAAAAGAATTAGAATTTGTGCCTAACTTCGGTGTTATTGCATCAGACGCAGCACTGGGTCAACATCACACAGGTCTGCATGCACTGAACTGAAATGGATATTTCTTGCAAATTCCTTGCTAGCTTTAGGAGATCTAAGAGCCAACCAACCTTTTCTTCTTCCTCTTCTTCTCCTCCTCCTCTCTCTCTCTCTCTCTGACTAGTTTTGAGCCCAACACCTGCAATCTTTTTCACCAGGCATGGACACGAAGAGCTGGCATAATCATCAAACGTTGCTTTTTGTTTTTGAGAAAATTATTTCCTCAAAGGTAATAGAGTTCGCCTATTAGAACAACTGGCACCTGGAGTACATGTACTACACTTTCAAAAAGATCACTAGAACCATCATTGCGGCTGTTATAGTACAAAAGCAGTCATTATTTTAGACATGAGCTAAAGAACGTAATGGTGCAATTGATACCCGTTACCTTTCATAAAAGTACTTCTGGGCTTCTATCTTATTAGGTAGAAGGGCATCTCCAGGGAACATGATACCCACTCTGCAACATTGCGGTTGCGGCTCTCGTTTGAAAGGAATGTGGGTGTTCATGACCCCCTAGTCTGATTAAATTTTAGCTTAATAACAATTCACATATTAAATAGGAAAACTTCAAAATTTGGGAGGTGATCTATCCCTCAAATTTAGAATTTGACAGGAGAATAGTAAAAAATTATGATGGAGGAAAAGATGTGGTAATTGATTCATGCAAGAATAGACGAGGCATGTTTGGTTTTCAACTGAAATTAGAATCAGAATGGATTGAAATAGAAATGGGATGGCTGTTCTGTTAGGTTCGTGACTGAAATTGAGTCCTAATGGAGAGTAGAGATTGGGTTTCGAGAAATTAAAGCAAATTTTATTTTCCCCTGGAAATAAGGCGACTCCTAATTAAATGGTCAGAAAAGGAGTCATTCCTATTCTCGAGCTTCCCACTCCCTGAACCCCTCAGAGGCTTCATTTTGTTAGTAAAGTAGAAATAGAAATCTATTAAAATTCAATCTACTGCATGAAAATATAAGCCCATTAGATGAGTATGATATTCTCCAAAACTCAATTCAGACTTGCTCTAAGATCCTGCCATGAAAAGTCTGGTACATGTCCCTCTCACTAAGCATTCTTCCAATGGCTGCCAAAACAACAAACATGTGCCCCTCAGTCGAGTCATCGTAATAAAGAAGCCATCTCTCTTCCATCAAAACAGAATATCTTATCCATGAGAAGAAACCAAGCCTTGAGGGCAAAGAAATGTGAGTCAGGGATTTCTGGCTCATGATGTAACATCCATAGGTTTGGTCATGCCATCTAGAAATCCAGAACCTGATGGCATCGACAGAACAGTATCCAGCAACAATTCTTTCGATAATTAAAACTGTTCAGATATCATCACATGTTTCTTGAAATACTCCATATAGAAAAGAAGGTTCTTCAAGCTATAGAACATGGAAAAACAAAAACAAAACAAAGAAAACAAATAAAGAAACGTAATGGAATACCAATTTAGACAGCGAATCCAATTCAACGGTCTTGGTTGCTGTTAACATCGCAATCAATACTTGAATGGTAGTAGTACATCAATTACCACTCAATTAGATGCCTGACAAAATGATGACTACCTGGAGCTCACATGGCACCACCCACCCCACAGTTTGTTCTTTTTGGTGTTTCACCATCAAAATAATCTATAGCTCAAGTCTTGAGACCTTTCTAGATTTGCAAGTCCAGGAAAGCATTCAGGGTTAGAAGAATGAGTCCAAGAGTTTTAAAACTCCAAGCAAGTCCATATTAAATTACAATTTTTTGGAGTTTACTTTCCGTTGGTTTTATTTTATGTTATCTGATTACTTGATCCTCGATCACTTATAGCTCACATTAGGACTCTTACAAATTGAGGAAAGGTATATGCGCCTAAGCAATTGTCCTCTAGAAGTAAAAGGACTCTTTTTTTTTTTTGTTTTTAATGCAAGAGAATAGATTCCACAGAGGTTTGGCGCAGGCAACTAAACAACAGAGCATTTGTTGGAGTTGGCTTTTCATTTTCAGAGAAGTGCTAAACTAATTGGGTTAAAGTAGATTAGTGACCTCAAATAATTGGGGTCGAATCATGTGGAAGGCTATGTGCAGCTCCCCTTGAGCAAAAGTTAGAGGACATGCACCAACCCCTATTCTTTGGAGTTATTCCTTTATTTTCATGTTAGTTTAGCATTTTTCATATTTTTATCGTTGTTTGTAAGCCTTACAATTAGGTTAGTCGATTAACCTCCAATTTGACTCATCTCGAAAGAGGACTTGGGTTCTAGTTGACCTAAGACAAATTCCAAAGTCAAACCTCATATATAATTTTTTGAGAATAACCAAGATACATGTTAGAAAGAACGATCACAATAGCAATTGTTTTAGGTACTCGTTGAAATATTTTGAAGTTGCGAGTTGCAATCCAATCCATGTAACAAAACTACTAGAAATATGTTACTAATTCAAAGACTCGTGAGAGAGCCGAAAAGGTGCCTGAATGAATGATGGAACTTCAAATTAACAACAGGATTATTGTTTTGTAGTTAAAAAGTTACGAGGTGGCTGCAAAATAATGAGAAAACATGATGCTAAAATTGCACAGGTAAACTAGTATTTATTTTGTTTAGATTAACCTCCTTCATCGGCAGGTGTCCATTTTTTTCAATATACAAAAAGTCCTCCACATTTTTCATCCATGAGAATGTCTGGTGCCGGAGAAAATAAATATCGTTAAATTTAGATTTATATATTCTCTTCTTTTTTTTTTTCCTCATCTCATATATTTTCTTGGATTCTTTTTATTTTTTATACATATATTTACTTTAAATTAATTAATTTAAATGGAGAAGCACCTTACTTCCTCCACATTTTATAAATAAATAAATAAATAAATAAGCGTACCACATCAGAGAGGGGAAAAGCATGTGAACTGAGCGCTAGCATTAATTATGATGCTTTTATTGTGCTCCAAGAATGTATAAAAATTATTTATGCTTGGGGGCGGAGGGAGGCTAAAAAAATAAAAATTTTAAAAACAATCAAGTAGTTAATTTACTAGTATGTTTAGCAATTATTTTGCCTAGTGAACTCCAAATGATATCGCTGATGCCTTCAAGTCTTTCCTACAAATATAAATAGAGGATTACTACTAAAAATAATGGAAGAAAAGAAAAAAAAAAAAATTGCAAAGAGGACTATTCCTACTTAGAAATTAAAAAAAAAAAAAAAAGCTGTGGATGACAAATAAATAAACAAAAGATACTCCTTTTCGAAGATCTAGAACTAGTGGTCAATTGGATATTGCTTGCTTGCCAAATCGATTGCCGATTAGTAGAATTGGATGGATTAGTATAAAAAGCTGATTAGCATAAATAGATCGATCGGTATAAACTATCCACATATATTATTTTGAGTGGATGACAAGCAAACAACTATCATCTCTCCGAGTATCAAAACGTAAGTGATTAATTAAATCTTGGCCGATGTAAAATTATCAACTATTTTACTATACTTGGTTGGTGATTAATTAATATTTGTGTATAAAGAGATGTCTATCAATTCTCTAATCATATTTGTGGAGTAGAATTTACATGTTATACAGCTTTCTTGTCATTTCATGAATTCCTTCTTTCATACTTATGGGAAAGCCAAACCATCCAACCTCACTAGTCATACTAGTTATCTTTTGTAGGCCAATGAGTCAAGCTGCAACTAGTAAACAAAACGTGTTAGACTAAACTGTTAAGATTGACTTCTAATATTGACAAGACTGGAATGCATTTTAGTCTCTCTTTTTCTCCTCCTTCCTCTTTAAACAAATGATGACTAATGGTGGCGGGCTCCATTTCCAAGTGGGAACAGTCTGATTGAATGGAGTCATGAGCAAAGGACCCACTGCAGCCTTCCCTGTGGCTCTAAATTTAGGCCTTCATATGGATGAATCCCTTAGCAGCAGACAATACCATGAAATCAAAGAACTTGAATGGTGTGTGGTCCAGATTCTTCGCCAAACCCCTTGGTTATTAGCTCAGGTGTCGTGCACTCCTCGTGCACACCGTATACCATTAGATTTTCTTCGGCACTTCGATGTGACAGGCATATGTAGAATATTTGTGTATTTATTTACCTATCTCCAAAGAAAAATAATGTAGATTGATACAAAATATTATAGATTGATACAGATTATTACGTGATCTCTAACAACCTAAATGTTTAGAAAGCTTTGAATATTATTAAAAATTTTAAAATAAGAAATAGTGACGGCCTGGCGACAATGGCATGTCCAGGAGAATTCGGTTGGGTGAGAGGGGATTGAGATAGAGAGTATCCATTACAGGTGGCTTGGGGTTGGGAAGGAATCCGAAAATGTGTTGCTTAATTTAAATTATCATGTCTATGTCATAGCAAAGTTAGCCTGCTAGATTTTGGGTCTGGTTAGCATTGCTCATGACTTTTAAACCCTTTTTAATGTATGATTTATTTTTGATGTGAAGATGGATTCACGAACAATACCTTTAGTGCTCCCTTTTTCAGGAGAGAGAGATTGCAACTCAAATTAATTAAGCAAAGTCGAGTAGCGACTTTGGAATTATCTTAGAACCACAATCATCATCCATCGTGAGAGGACTTAAAATACTGTCATGTCTATTATTGATTTTGATGGTTTACCCGATAAAACTTATCATTTACAAACATGTCAACAATGTATAGGATCCTTCGCCTTGCTCTAGGAGCTAAAGCATTGGTAAAAATATATAATGGTGGATCAAAATCCTCATTTTGTTGGTGGCATCTCTCTCCTTCTAGTTAGAGTGGACATTAATGTTCTCGAGTTCCTATATCAAAATATATTTGGGATGGTTAAAGCACAACCTTTCCATTTTTTTACTTTGAGTAGGTGGATAAGGTGGGGTCCAACTGAGCTTCTCAAACTTCCCTGTATTGTCTAGCACAAGCAGAGGTGATATATATATATATATATAGCAACATGCGAGTCATATGGGACATTTATTTAATGTTTTTAGCCCAACACTAAACCATATCACCAATCGGTTGTACCCCCTCATATATATCCATTACCATTCATAGCTTCCACTCACAGCCAAGGTATTGATTTCACATGGTTACGGCTGCAAGCGTACTAGAAAGTTGATACACTTGTTGAAATTAAGGTCCCAATTCCAAGAACGCAGAACATAAAACCCACCTTCCATCTCTCACTTTATAAAGGAGAAAAGGACCAAATATAAACACCACTTTCTATTACATCCAACCACAAAAGGCTCCAACCAAGAAAAGAATCCCCCCTATGCTTCCACCAGCTACATCTTTAATTCCATCTCATTAACACTTTGAAGACAAAATAAACAAATAGAAAAAAAGGAGAAACAAGGCTGGGTGATGAAAAAGAAAGAAAAAGACCCTTTCTTTCGCTTATCTCTCAACCTCCATGGCTCTAATCCCCCTCCCCACATGAACAAAGCTGTCAGACTCCCCAAGCTTCTTCTGGGACTCCAAGTCCTCATCATCCTCTTGACCACCCTCCTTCACCAACGGCAGGTACTCCGGCGCCTCCGGGTACCTCTTGGTCAAGAACAAGTAGAGCAGCATAGAGAACAATGCCATGGCTGCCACGTACCAGCTGAACTGGATGTTCACAAGAGACTTGGCCCGGTGGAGGGCCTCGTCGCTGCGGCACCTCGCCACTTGGTGTCCCTCCTCCGAGTTAATGAAGCATCCCTTGGGAATTAAGCTCGGAGTCCACAGCATGAAGCCCATTACGATGAACCAAACACCTTGGAAGGTGATGCTCATCGACCTCACGAAGCTCACCACGAAGCTCCTCGGCAGCCAAATCCCGATCAAAGTGGTCGCCAAGGAGAGGGCGATCACGATCTGGAGGAGCCAATGGTATTGGCCTTCGACGCCCATGTGGTCGGCGGAGTGGAGATGGAAGAGGAGCAATTGTTGGCCGAAGGCGACGGCGCCGAGGAGCTGCGTCATGGCGGCGCGCTGCCTCAGCTTGATGCGGTCGAAGGCGATGGCGAAGGCGGCGTAGATGAGGAAGGCGAGGGAGATGGAGGCGTGCTCGAAGTTGTGGAGGTGGTTCGAAGGGATGGTGCCATCGGTGTCGAAGGGCTGATGGTTCTCCGGGCCGATGATGAGCTCCATGGAGATGGAGGCGAGGGTGCCGAGTATTATTAGGACGAGCTCGAGGTGTCGGAGGATTGGGGTGGGGAACCATGGGGGTGCAATATAGGAGTTGGGGTGGAGGGAGTGGAGTTTGATGTGGTTGATGAGGTGCCAGAGACCAATCACTAGGAACCCAAAGCCAGGGGCTACATGGCCTACCAAAGTGCCCATGGTTATCAACTATACCAACTCTTCTGGTTGGCTGGCTACCTGGATTTGGCTAGAAACAAGGTGAAGCCGTTAGTTGAGACAGAGAGAGTATTTTGAGTTGAGTTGAAGGTATTGGTTGAGAGAAAGCCAAGAGATGGGATCTTTCTTGGAGTTTGGTTCAAGATTTATGGGGCCATGAGGGAGATTGATAGAGTAGGAGAGGGAGATGAAGCAGTAGGAGAGGAGGGAGAGGCGGATATGGGAGGATGATGGGGGAGAAAGGTGGTGGGGGGGATTGGTGGGGGGGAATTTAAGGTGGGGATTCAAAGGAAGTACTCTAGATAGTTCTAAGGCTTTGAAACATTAAGGATCCGAAGGGGGAGTTAACTTGGGGGATGGGATGGGATTACTAACCACATGGTTGACCCCCAATGGCTCGTTTGTAAGTGGGTGATGCTTGATGACATAAACCCATGGGCCTTCTGGAAAAGGAGGAATCACCTCAGTACCCTTCCAAGTTCCATCCTCTGCCTATCCAACACTTTCCCTCTAAAAAAAAAAAAAAAAAAAAGTGCTGTTCTTTAGAGTTGTATTATAATTTGTTAAAGGAAAATGTTGACCTAGAGAGGATGAAGGGCATTTTGGAACCCAAGTATTTGGATTCTAATTCTAGCGTTCCGTCCTTCTCACGCAGAAGTCGTGGCGTATGGGACCAGAAAAACATAAAATACACGCGCAGCTTTTCGTCTCGGATTTCTGTGGAAGTTCCTTGAAAGCCGCCTTTACGTGTTTGGGCACCACAGGGGGAACCGGTGTGGAGATGGCTGCGAGACACGGGAACCACGGGAAGGACAGCCAGTGTGGGCAGGCTCACGTAACGTAGTTTGACCAAGTAGGGCCCTGGATAAAGCTTAAGCGGGCCAACATGTAAGATTCACATTGAAAGGCCTTACGTTTCAAGAGTTGTTTTTTGAGAAAAAAAGTTGTTTGGACGAAAATATTTGAAGAGTTTGATTGATGGATAACTTTTGAGGCAACAAATCAAACTATTTGGACTAGTCTGAGGGCACCTTAGGTCCAAAATCATGTCCGTATTGTCCACCTACGTGGACCATCTAGATCAAAGGATTCCACATTCCTTCATCTATAGCTATCATCCACTTAATGGATTGAATAGTTTCGACTCGAATTAGGTTGAACTAGATGATCCGGCTTTCATCAAATCGCTAGAATTGTAGGTCATGCTTGAATTCATATATGGAAAGTGCAGTTTTATTTTAGTTGGCGGTAATTTAGCGGCCGAGCTAATCTAAATGGAAAATTATTTACACCAATTGGATCTAAATCTGATATAAATCGATGTACAAGTGTTTGATCCAATAATTTCGCCAGGCCAATATGCAGATGTTACTTCATTGTCGCATTACAAACCAATATAGTAAAGCCTGCTTGTCGGATTCCTCCAATTATATACGCATGTTTGATCATTTGCATGGAGAAGAGAGGTTTAATTGTGATCAAGATATTAGCATCATGTTTCTTGCCCTCACGAATCTCATCGAACTCTCTCTACAAGTTTCAACGGCTTGGACATCTGGTGTAACGGAGAAGATCTATGTCTTTTCTGAAGAAAATAAAAGAATGACTAGAAGTGTCACAAGGACAACTAACTACAACCAATGATATCACCAACCAATGCCTGTTAAAGAAGTGTGCCATGTCATTTGAGCTGCTTCTCATTAGCCAAGTTCCGTGGCAGGCTGAGACCTACGGAGATGGGGCCGGCCAAAATAAAGTAGGTGTCACAAGTACATTAAGACGAAGAAATTTTGTCAAAGGTGGTGCAGGTAAGTCATGTGGGCTTTGAATCGTACCCTGCAGAAAAAGAATTGAGAAAATAAATATAGAGTACTTTGCTTTCTGCCAAGCTTTAATTAGGTGGTGGATGATTGTTCTAAGGATATGTTTCTCTAGCATGAAGGTTTTTTTTTTTTTTTTTTTTTTTTTTTAATTAATTAATTATGGGTACCGCATTAGAAAGGAGCCGATGAAGGGGATGAAGGAGCTGAATACACATGTTTGTCAAACAAGAAGTCAAGAACATGAGTTGAGACTAAATAATAATGTTTATCCCACATAAAGCCCAGCTTAATTTGGTTGCTAACAAGGCCGTGTATCATGTTAGCCAACTTCCAAAGCAAGAAAAACCTGATTTATAAAAAAAGTACGGTAAAAGTATTTTTTTTTTTTTTTAAATATAATTGAGACAACATTATGGCATTTGGAGCAGGTATGGATACAAGGAAGCATTTAAGTTGCTTGCAAGACTGACAGATGGTACAAATATCCAAGTAACTTTCAGGAAAAAAATTATTAGCTTGGAATTTTGATTTTTAGTTGTTTTGATAATTTTAGCATCGCATATCACGATATTTAATTATGTATTTTAGATCCTTATAATTATAATAACGAGATTAGTATTAGACTTACAAATTGTTGTTATGATTATTATTATTATTTTGTATGAAAAGCATTAGGATGTGATATAAACATTTTGTTGCTCCCCACAAGCATATCTTAGATGATATACTTGTCCATTTAATATTGCTGATATGGCCGTCAATATCTACATCTTTTATTTATTTTAGCAACTAATTTGGAATTCTAGGACCATCATTGTCAGCTTCATTATTAGACGGTACCTCCATTGTCACCATCCTCCATGGTCTCAACATCACCAACACTAATAACATTAATTTGGTAACACCCCATTAGCATAATCATTTAAATACATATGCCTTATTTACAACCACTTAATCTTGGCACTTTTGTCTTGCCATCCCTATCATCACCCTGCGCATTATGGGAGGTGAATTTGACAAAGAAAAATAAGTCCTCTTTACATTTTGCATGCATGTCAAATTTTTGTCTACAGCCTGTAGTTATAATTTTAATTCTTCTTACGGCATATCTATCTTAATCTCATATCTTTAAACCATTCTTTCTTTTTCTTCCCCCTATTTCCTCTTTCCTTATTTATGTTCTTTGTCCTAAATTTTGGAGTCATGGAAAAGATATGCCATTGGACTCCAACAGTTAAAAGCCACCAAAATACTGGTTTGAAGCAACAAGAAAATTTTGAATACCTCCCACCCCTCAGATGGACCATTTAGATTCGAAGTTATTTCTCGCTGCCATTACAAATGATGGTTTTGCATTTTTTTAGGGGAAAGAAGGGTAAGAACTCCAACCTGGATCGATTGCAATTCATTATCTTGGATTTAATCTATCGTATGCATAACCATCTCAATGAATTACCCTAAATATTAAAAGCCAGAAAAATTGGTTAGAAGGGAAACAAGAAGTTGAATACCTCCCATCTTTTGAGAAGGATTTGGTTTTAACTTGTAACCTCATGTTTCATGATGGATTTGCAATTTATTATCTTTAATTTTATCTATCAAGTCCATCATACTCTTTGCATATGCATATCTAGGAGTGAAGCTTTCATCATCAACAAAATCATCCAAATTAATTTAAACTATTTCCTTTGAGGGTATAGTTTGGTTTGCTTCTCCTCCATCCTTCTATATACATACTTTTACCAGTTCGGTTTGTTTCTCCCGGTCTTCCTAAGACATTATTATTTCCATGTACAAAGAAAGCAATATCATTGCTTATTAATACAAACTTCTTACCATGTTCGTAATGACTTCTGCGAATAACCAACCAAGAAAGACAAGATAACGAAAGTTCTTTCTTTCTTTTTTTTTAATTGAGATAACTAAAACCGTGATGTTATCCTTCCACTTCTAAGTAATACTATGATTTTCTCATGATATGCATACGAGCAATTCTCTTGCCATGTGGCAATTGCAGGGTTTATTGCCAAATACATGGAGTTTTTTTTTATTGTGGAGTAATTAAATCAGCAGTTGTGAATCCAATGAACCCCGAAGCATTTTTCATTTCTAAGTGATGACTTTTTTTCCTTTCCCTTTTTGAGCTTGTATAATTAATTTGGAATGCAGTTTTGTTTGTCTTGGGTTCGAACAGATGCCAAAACCTGAGGTTAAAACGAGCTTGCTAAGATTCATCATCCAAGTGGTCTTATCTTAGTGACAAATGTTGCTGAATCTAGCTCTATGGGGTTAGTTTAGTTTGCCGGCAAAGAGATGTCACATGAACATTGATATTCTAAGAGTTTATACATAGTATCCATTCTTATAACGTGCTGTTCTGAAGAACCTCAAAAAAACAACAAAAAAAAAAAAAATCTATCACTATCCTCGTACAGTGAAACTACTACTTATCTTAGTTGTTAATATTATAATGGATACAGTTTATTTTTCTGCTACTTGAAGCATGGTCAAATAAATCATGTAAGTTTAGTCCATGATGTTAATTTAGAAACAAAATATAGATCTTTTATATTTAGGAATAAGATTCATCATCTCAATATTGAATCCCGTACTAATACTATTCTATTACAATTTCAATACGTGATATGGTATGAGATCACGAGGCATAGTAAGTGTTGGTTATGTATTGATTCAATATAAATATAATATGATATATTTGATATGTTATAATATTGAATCATATTTAGGAGTAGAAAGAACGGACAGATGCAAAGGAAACTGTACGTGGGGCTTTTTCTGGAGCTCGTTATTGTCTGGTGGTCCTCCTACTTGATGGGAGAACTTCGAAGTGAACCTAAACGAGTACCACACGACTAAACAAGCTGGATCGTAGTTGGCGGGCAGATAGACTATAACGACCAACTTAAAAAAAGGGGCCGAAAACAAAAAAAAAAAAACTTGTGCTGCTTTCTTCTTCTGTTTAAAGATTAATTACTGTGTGCGAGTCACCAAGAAACTTTCTTTCTCCAACATATTACATTATAATTTTGAATTGTTTTAACATAAATTAATTTGATTGTATCTATGTTATAGACTTCAAGTACTCATGATTGTGAGGTTGTACTCAAACTCATGTTCATATCCCTTAGCATTTTATATTGGCTTAAATATTGCACACGGCGTCGTGACCCATACCTAACCTGCATCAATTTGGGATCTAGGATTTTCAACCTATATTGGGTTAACTGGAGCTCATATTGGATTAAAATTTTACCAGCCATAACCAAGTATACGTTGTCGCAATTCTTTGGGTTGAGCCTATCCAACTGGGTTTCAAATTGTTGCATGACTTAGATTCGTGGGCTAGGTTTGGCGTCCATACAAGTTGTGGCCTAACCATCTAATTGGATTTTTGCTGAAGAATATTGGATCATAGCCTGCTTTCATATCTGTGCAGGACATAACCAATTACCCCTGTTCACAAGAGGAATTGATACTAAGGTATCGCAGAATAGATGCATATGAGAGTAAATGAAACCCAACCATTGCCCAAACCCACGAGCCAAGATTGTGAGAAACAACAACACATTCTTAGACTGTTTGATATCTTTCTTTCTTCTGTAACCTTTCTCTCGATGATTCTATGGTTCATCGATAAAAAGATCTATGTTCTCTCTCCTGGTCTGGAAACAAAAGGGTCGTCTCTACCATGAGTTCCTTCCATGCTAGGGCCTGCAGCGGAATCGAATTCTATCAAAGGGAGGCACTAATTATTAATTTGTTGCAAAAAAAGATTGGTTTACAAATAATAAATCCCCCCTTCGACGATGGAAGAGTTTGCATTACATACAGATAAAAATTAATCATACTTATTTTCATGTGGAATTGCCAACCGTCGGACCATCCTAGCCTGATAAATAGTGCAGTCAATTGATCATGCCAGCCCTTTTTCATGAAATTGCAGTGAATTAAATCCAGGACAAACAGCAAAGCCCGACCCAACAACAAGCAGCCCAAAGAACAATCCACATCGACCTGACCAAAGACTGGCCGGCTCATATCCATTTAAACCACCTAAACTTGTGCAAATTTAAACACTTTAGTATTCTAAGTAATTCTTTATGCACCGCATGCAATAATAATGCACCGCACCATACGATTGGATTACATAGCATCATTTTCTAATGCATATTAAATATATATTATTTTATTTTTTTATTTTAAAATTTTGAATGATGAAAATATTTCTATGTTCTAAAAAAAATGACATCTTGTGATGTGACCTGTTATGATATTCTAAGGCATATTATAACTTCTTGCAATAGGATGTTTGTTCTAAAAATATTATGACATCCCATGGCCTATGATATTCTAATTTCTAAGGTATATATTATGACTTCATAAAAAATGAGAGATATTTTCGTCATTCAAAATTTTAAATAAAAAAATAAAAAATAATAAAATATTTTTTTTTATAGATGCTGTGGATAAAATATTTCTCTTGGTATCCTTTATCTCCTCCAAAGTTTTGTCGGTCGCCCTCTAGTATTATCATCGATTTCACGTCACTCTGGTACAACTTCACTAATCACCTATGGTTCGTCGTAGAGAGTAGTTAGACACCAGAATTGGCCCATCTACTAAGGAAAGTAGAGAGAAGGATGGGGCAGAAGGGACAAAAGAAGGAGAGGCAATAAGGGTAGGGTGGGGGTTCTTGCAGGGAGGGGAAGGAGGAGGGCTAAAGAGGCAGGGTGAGTGACCACGGGCACGCTTGATGGCATTTTTTATATCAAAACTAACCATATTTGCACCCACTTGAAAATATATAATTTTTTGTTTCCAAATAATTTTAGTTGTATTTGGTTCAACTTCATCGATTGATCTCCATCGGGCTGGATCATCCATTCCTCCAGACCCTTCTCTTCTAGCATCTGATGCTCCAGACGTTTGTCTTCTCCATTGTCGATTGGTTTATTTCGATATTTACGTGTTTTCTTTTAATTGCTTTTATCATTGTACCAAAAAGGAAAAAAAAAAAAAAGGTTGTATAGATCACAAATCAATGCTATAGATGTCTAACTTATTTTGGCCTATCATTAATTTTGAGTTATTACATACTTTACTAAAGATTCGATATTTAATTTGCAGTCTAGTTGCATACGTGTACAATATAGTGTTTGCCTGATTATGATACAAACTGATGCTTTAGTCGAGTCTCGGTTGAACTAAAATAATGCTGCGGTCAAGGTTTACACCTTATTGGGTTTGCTTCTGAATCAACGTGGGTTCTCTCCTCCAAAGTGGTGTCGTGCTTCTGTTAAGTAGCATGCATGGATGGGATTGCTCTGCTCAAACTAACAACCTTCCAATAGCTCATGCTTTGAAACAAATGGTTGACTGATGACAGCAGATAGATTTGGAGAAGCAAAGTTGGGCAATCGAGCAAAACTGTGAGTTGTATGAGCAACTCTGAGAAGGTGGACCACTTATTTCTTAGGCATCCATTTGTGGAAGCTCTTTACCTTACACTGCGGCATCGTTCAAAATTAATAGGTTTTTGGTTTTGGTGAGCCCGCTTCGAACTAGTAGGTGGTTAAATTGGGATTTTTGGGTTTCTGCTTTGTGCTAAGCCGTATGTTCTAAGAAGCATATAAAAGTATACTGGCTACTCTACATAGATTTTTTTTTTTAAAAAAAAAAAAAAAAAATGAAAAGCAGGTTAAAATCACCCATCTTTTTATTGATTGAGCCAAAGAATACTAGTTTCATTTGCTGCTAGGAGGAGAATGCAGCAAATCAAAGGACTAATTGGAGTGGAGGATGACGGAGAAGAAAACTCTTCTTCAGCAATCAATGGATAACTCCTCTCCAGCCCAATATAACTCTTCGTAAACAAGAGATCAGCATATTTCTCTGAAGGCTATCACATAGGATGGACCAATCGCTGAATAAATGGAAGCCTTTGATTGCAACGGATAAAAGGGAAACTTGTTTATTTGAAAAAAATTTTTGCATTTCTTTCTTTCCAACATATCCCAGCAGTGGCAGCAATCAACATCAGGATCGCCAATTGGGCTCATTTGCAGAACTTTCTCTCTCCATACAACATAAAAGCTTTCAAAGATTGTATGAGAAGGTGAGACGCTAAATATAGAGCAAATTGCTGCACTACATGGTTGCTGATGACAGGGTTTATTGAACCGGTTTGATAGGATTCCAACGGGTATAGATAGGCCTATCTCGTGAGAAACACTAATCTCAGCGGCATCAGTTTTCCTAGCATCCGCTTGCGTTTTTGAAAGAATTTCAAATGCCAACGACTTCGGTCACCCTCTACCAAGTTTTCGAGGCCCTTGGTGGACAGCTATAAATGATTTCTATTATTTTTTTTACCGAAGTTCTTAAATTTTATTTTAATATGACGATTGCTATATAAGGAGAATAACGTAAGTATTTAGCATTTGCATTCTTTAATTAAAACAAAATTATTCCAAAAAAAGGAATGATAAAGACTAATTTAGGTCAAAGGTAGAGATATTCAAAATAAGTTATCGTGCCATTTTGTCGGCATAGTTTTATTGTAGTAGTTAAGTCGAATGTTTGAGTAAAACTTTTATCTATTTCCCTATACTGACAATTCTTTTATTCCAAAAACAAGAGGGGTTTGTTCCGGTATAGGTTGTGCAGTACCCTCATAGAGGGCATTGGAAAATAAATTTACGAGAAAATAATGTCTTAGACGCATCAACCATGTCTGCAAGAACTGGCTAACTAATGTTCTTATCTGTAGTTCACTTATATTATTTCTTGAGAGGTACCTTCTTGACGAGTCTTCCCCAACTTGTAAGCATGAAGGAAGCTCGAGTGATGAAAAATAAAATTATAAGTTGCGAGATGAGTGAAAAAAATGGTAGCATACATGCACTAGCAAAAACCTTATGGTTGGTAACTTGGTATTTAGAATCCAAACCTACAAAGTTGTCCCTGATACCTTGGTAGGTTTTTGAGACGACCCAAAAAGTTTTGTATCTCGGCGTAGCTCCACTTAAAACACGCTTGACCTGACTTGACTCTGGTTAAATTCAATAATTTTTTGTGGCCCATATATTTACAGTCAATATCAACTTGTTTCTTCAGAGTTCATACGAAGTCGTTCGATGACACATTTCATATTGGCTCATTAACAATGAAATCAATGACCAGATTCCAAACTAATGTGGCCTTGCAATAATGTATTTATGAAGTAAGAATGCAAGTCACTGGATGCACTTTTATTAAATCGTTCCTTTATCTTTTGGTGCGCAGCGAGCTTTGAGTGACTAGTTGGCATATCCAGGCAAACATAGAATAATAGGAATGCCGCGTTTTTTTTTTTTTATTATTTTTGATAAGCAAAACGAAATTTGAAGGAGAGCGACCCGGCCTCCTCTGGGCGTGATCATGAGGCTTCAAATTCTGCCGAAGAATGTTTGATTTAGAGACAAGATTTAGTTTTAAAATTCTCTTCTCCACATCATGTGAATGAATCCAATTGATGAGTACATTATCCTAGTCCCATCACGAGATAGTGGACTAAATGCTTCTTCCAGACACTACGCCCAGGCCACTAAAAATGAATCATCGTTGGTCATTTAAATTCTACCATTATATATATATATATATATATATAAGGTGCCTTTATGGAGGGTTTGAGGATATATATATATAAAAGATGAGGAGAATTCATCAAGGTGTTTTAAGTTAATTTATATTTATTATTTTAATATTTATATTTATCCTAAGATGATTTGTATTTATTTCAATAGTAGTTAGTATTTATCATTTTCAGTTGATATTTATTATAGGAAGATCCAGGGATTACCCAACTTGTGAACTCGAGTTTATGTTTATTTGATGAGTTTTGTATTTATTCAGTAGAGTTTTTATTTATTATATATTATTTATGTTTATTTTATGAAGTTTGTATTTATTCTGAGATAGTTTATGTTTATTCGGCCTTAGGTTCATAAAGGGCATGAAGATGCCTTCAGACAATTTGTATTTATTCGAAGTCAGTTTGTATTTATTATTTGGTGGTTGCGTTTATTTTAGAATTATTTATTTTTATTTAAGTAAGAGTTGATATTTATCATTTTTAGTTGATATTTATCCTAGGACCCTGGGATCACCCATGGATCCTGAGTTTGTATTTATTCTGTGGAGTTTGTATTTATTTTAGTAGAATTTATGTTTATTATACACTATTTATATTTATTCTGCGAGATTTGTGTTTATTATGGATAGCTTGTGTTTATCCGATCTTGGGTTCATAAAGAATAAAAAGCAACTTCAGCTAGCGAGGAAGAGAGATTTGAAGAGATAGGAGGTGCATGTGGGATGGCATCGCATCACAGTCTCCATCGCATTTCTCTCTCTCTATTTTTTTAACATATAACGACGAGAGAAGTCCTCCGTTTACTTTTAAGAATATCTTGGAGATGTGCATCGATCCAACAGCTAGAGATCCGATTGGATATGAACTGAAATCCAATCAATCAAAATCCAATCTATCTCTCTCTCTATATATATAATATTTTTAATATATAAAATAAATTTTTTATGTTTAGACTTAGTCCAGTCTATTGAATATCACCTTATATAAAATTTTTTTTTTTAATGGTTAGACTTAGCCTAGCTCGTTTAGCTTATTGAATGTCAACCCAATGAACCGTACTAAGTCGAACATAATTTTTCGGAAACCGAACCCAATGACCCGTGACGCTTGGAAGCAAGCAATAGTTTATAAGGGTTATTACAAGGTAGGAGAGACCGAAATGGTTGAAAGGGTTTAAGGTTAAAAAAACTAGCATAGTAATTGTTTCCAACCGAAATAGGTTGATCAGAATATATTGTATCCTCTGGAAACCGAACCCATGCTCCAAAGCTGAGAAATTGGGTGAAGATACGGAGTCTACGCATAGATGAGAAATTTTGCTCATAAATTATTAACCAGTCATTGAAAAGATGAAGCCCTTCGACGGCAACCGATACCACCACGGATTGCTTATTCAATAATCTTAGTGAGACTTTTTTAATAAAAATCACTACCAGCAACCACCGCATTAGTCCACAAAATATTTCATAAGAATTGAGATAGCTTTTCAAATGGAAGAAAATAAATAGCTGTTTGAGAAAATGCCAGTGGCGAACCACCTCCGGTGCTTGTTGATGGAGGGTGCACCCTTCAAGGTTCTTTCTAAGTTTTCACCCAAAGGAAAAAATTAATCTTGAAAGACGCACCGAGGTTCTATGAATCAACTTCCTTTTCCCTATTTTTCTAACCGTTATGAATGCAATTTCGTTTCTAGAGGCTTATCCTCTAACATCAATCCATCAAAATATAATAAAGGCCAACCCACATTGTAGTTCTTCCGGCCACAAATGCTACCAATCAGTTGAATTAGGTCCAACCATAAAATTATTCTCGATGAATTCCATGCTCAAATCCTACCCATTTTCATGGCAGATCTTTCATGGCGTCGTTCGTAAACAACTGACCGTTTCTATCTAATCGTTATTGACTTGTAAAAGGACCTTGTAACAATAGGCTATCGTTGATAGGTTCGGACAAATCTGACATTTATTATCTAGTAAATTTTAAATAATATTTTGATGCAGAAACTTGTCGTCGCCGGAGTTGAGGCCGAAGAGGCTGCCGCCGGGGACCTGCAAAATAAAGTCTCGCTCGGAACCGATGGGGGTGGCTCCGGAAGACCCTCCGACGCTCAAGTTAGTTCCTGTCAACAGGAATGGAGTGCTCGATAGAGTATAGAGGAGAAGAAAAGGATTTTCAGAACCTGTCGTAAAGGTATCCGGAGGGTCCTTTTTATAGAGGGAGCTTATTGTAACCGTCCTGATCAATGCCGGTCGTTATTGTCGATCGTTATTGCTGATAAATGCCGATCGTTATTGCTGATAAATGCCGATCGTTATTGTCGATCGTTATTGCTGATAAATGCCGATCGTTATTACTGTTGTGTAACCGTAGCGAGATTGATTGCCTGCAGGAATCCATCATAAGGAGTTCGGTCCATTGAGAAGCTCGTCCATCGAAGAAGTCTATAGGGAGTCCGGCTTCCGTAGAAACTCGGCCCGAGAGGAGGTTTTGGGGAAGTTCGGCTCCCGCAAGGGTCTGGCTGAAGCCCGGATCGCTGGGAGTCCGAAGGAGTTCGGCCCGGAGCCTAGGCGCTGGGGAGTTCGGCCGCTGGACAGGAGTTCGGGGAGCTCGGCCGCTAAGAGGGTTGAAACAAGCTCGGTCCGCCGGGGTCTCGGCCGAAGCCCGGTCCGCTCGGAGTCCAAAGGGGCTCGGGCAATAAGTAGTTCGGCCGCTTGAGGAGTTCGGCCGCTAAGAATCTGAAGCTCGGCCGCTTGATAGTTCGGTTGGTTGAAAGACTTCGGCTGAGGCTCAGCCGCTGAGAAGCTCGGCCGGATGTAGTAGTTCAGCTAGGACGCGTCCGCTGAAGTTCTTCCGCATTGACCACATCAGGCTGGGATCGAACTTGACTTTGGCAGGAGCGGGATTTATCCCCAACACTAGCCCCCCCACTCCCGAGTTCGAAATTTGAAGGAAGGGAGTGCGGATAAGGCGACTGCCAAAGTTTTTCTTCCGGGCTTCGTATTGGTCCATGTCGAAGTTCGGGGGAGATTTCATTTCTGGCTTAAAGTTGATGCTGAAGTTGAGGCTCTCCAGCCGAGGTTGATTCGGTCAAAAATCCTATCTCTCGCCGAGGTCGAAGTCGGCGCTCTTCAGCCGAGGTCAGCCTAGTCGCTCGGGGGGATCTTATTTGGCCGAAGTTGATAAGATTGCTTGGAGGATATCTCATCTCCTTTGGCTGAGGTTGATGTAAGTGCTCGCGTTAGGACGAGGTCTTCCTCCTGTTCCTAACGGGCTGTGGGGGCACATGCGGACCGTCGTCCCGAGCTTCTCCCCCCATCTCGTCTAAGGTGAACGAGGTCTTCGACTTTGCTCGCGTTAGGACGAGGTCTTCCTCCTGTTCCTAACGGGCTGTGGGGGCACATGCGGACCGTCGTCCGAGCTTCTCCCCCCATCTCGTCTAAGGTGAACGAGGTCTTCGACTTTGCTCGCGTTAGGACGAGGTCTTCCTCCTGTTCCTAACGGGCTGTGGGGGCACATGCGGACCGTCGTCCGAGCTTCTCCCCCCATCTCGTCTAAGGTGAACGAGGTCTTCGACTTTGCTCGCGTTAGGACGAGGTCTTCCTCCTGTTCCTAACGGGCTGTGGGGGCACATGCGGACCGTCGTCCGAGCTTCTCCCCCCATCTCGTCTAAGGTGAACGAGGTCTTCGACTTTGCTCGCGTTAGGACGAGGTCTTCCTCCTGTTCCTAACGGGCTGTGGGGGCACATGCGGACCGTCGTCCGAGCTTCTCCCCCCATCTCGTCTAAGGTGAACGAGGTCTTCGACTTTGCTCGCGTTAGGACGAGGTCTTCCTCCTGTTCCTAACGGGCTGTGGGGGCACATGCGGACCGTCGTCCGAGCTTCTCCCCCCATCTCGTCTAAGGTGAACGAGGTCTTCGACTTTGCTCGCGTTAGGACGAGGTCTTCCTCCTGGACGAGGTCTCCTCCTGTTCCTAACGGGCTGTGGGGGCACATGCGGACCGTCGTCCGAGCTTCTCCCCCCATCTCGTCTAAGGTGAACGAGGTCTTCGACTTTGCTCGCGTTAGGACGAGGTCTTCCTCCTGTTCCTAACGGGCTGTGGGGGCACATGCGGACCGTCGTCCGAGCTTCTCCCCCCATCTCGTCTAAGGTGAACGAGGTCTTCGACTTTGCTCGCGTTAGGACGAGGTCTTCCTCCTGTTCCTAACGGGCTGTTTTTACTCATTTTTCTCTTGCCATCCCACGATTCTTATGCCAAAAACCAAAAATGCAGAACAAAGAAATTCATTGATGATACATTCTCAGATTTTCTGAGTTCCATGGCCGAGGAAGCATTATCCCTCCGAGTTCCTTCAAGCGATAGGTTCCGGGTCGGATGACTTCCGTTACCTTGTACGGACCTTCCCAATTTGGAGCGAGCTTTCCTTGACTCTGAGGCTGAGTGATAGCGGCTCGTCGGAGCACTAAGTCCCCTACTCTGAACGTCTTATTTTTAACCCTGGAGTTGTAGTACCGAGCCACCTTCTGTTTATAGGCTGACATCCGGATGCGAGCTTCCTCCCTCTTTTCTTCCAGAAGGTCGAGGTTGACTCTGAGGTCTTTGGGGGTTGTGCTGTTCATTGAAGCCCACAACTCGTGCGGAAGGGAGCTTAAGTTCAACCGGGATGACTGCCTCAGTACCGAAGGCCAAAGCGAAGGGTGTTTCTCCAGTCGGCACCCTCTGAGTAGTTCGGTACGCCCAGAGGACATGGTAGAGTTCGTCTACCCAGGCCCCTTTTGCCTTATCTAGCCTCGTTTTGATTCCCTGTAGCAAGGTCCGGTTGGTTATCTCAGCTTCCCCATTGGTCTGCGGATGAGCCACAGAAGTGAAGCGCTGGGAGATGTTTAATCCTTCACAAAACTCTGCGAACCTAGCCCCGGCGAATTGTCGCCCATTGTCGGTTATAAGGGTTCGGGGCAGGCCGAACCGACAAACTAGTGACTTCCAAACAAAGTCCTGTACTTTGGCCTCGGTAATTTTCGCGAGTGGTTCAGCTTCGACCCACTTGGTAAAGTAGTCAATCGCGACCAAGAGGAACTTCCGCTGTCCCGACGCTGTCGGAAAGGGGCCGAGTATGTCCATTCCCCATTGCGCAAACGGCCAGGGTGAATTAAGCGGAGTGAGTTCGGATGCCGGCCGTCTCTGCACACTAGCATTTTTCTGGCAGCGGTCGCACCTCTTTACGTATTCCACAGAATCGCGAAATAAGGTCGGCCAATAATACCCTTGCCGAAGTAGCTTTAGCGACAAAGACCTTGCTCCTAAATGGCTTCCGCAAAGTCCTTCGTGCACATCCCATAGTGCAATATTAGCTTCTGAAGGTCGAAGGCATCTCAACAATGGAAGGGAGTACGACCTTTTGTACAACTGGCCTTCGTATAAGACGTAACGGGAGGCCTGATTTTTGAGTTTTCGAGCTTCTTTTCGGTCATGAGGAAGAACCCCCTCTTTAAGGTAGGTGACCAGTGGGTCAATCCAGCTGGGCTCGAATTCCGTCTGTAGGACATCCTGAGGTTCTTCCGTGGTTGGGTACTTCAGAGTTTTCCTGAAACACTTCTTTGGGTAGTTCGGCTGGAGCCGAAGTGGCCAGTTTGGAGAGAAAATCGGCTCTCGCATTTTCTGTCCTTGGGATATGTTGAATGACGAAAACTTATCAAAGGCCGGGGTTAAACTCTTCACTTTCCCGAGGTATCTCGCCATGCTCTCTTCTCTTGCTTCAAAGTTGCCGTCAACTTGACCGACCACTAATCGAGAATCACTGTAGACTCGAAGCCGATCTACTTTTAGCTCCTTTGCTATTCTTAATCCCGCAATCAGTGCTTCGTATTCGGCTTCGTTGTTGGTAGCGGGAAACTCGAAGCGCAGCGCGAACTCGGCGACAACTCCCTCGGGGCTGACCAAGACTAGCCCTGCACCAGCTCCAATGGAGTTGGAAGAACCATCCACGTGTAGAATCCAGAAGCCTTCAGAGAGGTCGGCCCTTTCCTTTGGGAAGTTCGGCTGTGATGGTTCGACTTCGTCAAGGCTCGATCTCGCCTCTGTATTTGTCTTGCTTGATTCAAGTTCGGCTTCGTCCGGAATAGTGCATTCTAATACAAAATCCGCCAGTACCTGAGGCTTTGATTGATGGCCTGGGCTGATAGTTGATGTCGAACTCCGTGAGCTCCATTGCCCATTTTGCGATTCTTTCCGGAAGCGTCTGCTCGGTGGAGAACTGCTTTTATTGGTTGGTCCGTGAGGACCGTTATGGTGTGCTCCTGAAAGTAAGGTCGGAGCCTCCTGGCGGCAATTACGAGACAGTAAGATAATTTTTCTATCCGGAGTATCTGGTCTCCGCGTCCCTTAGGACTCGGCTCACGTAATAGATCGGACGTTGTATTTTTTGCTTCTTCCCTAACGAGAACCGCCGCCAGGGCCACCGAGGAGACAGCTAAATACAAGAACAACTCTTCCCCAGGTTCAGGTTTTGCCAGCAGAGGGGGCGTGCCGAGGTAATTTTTGAGTTTCCTCAAATGCTTGTTGACACTCTGCCGTCCAGCTGAAGTCCTTTGGTCGCCTGAGAACCTCGAAGAAGGGCAAGCAACGTTCAGCCGACCTCGAGACGAAGCGATTTAGGGATGCCACCCTTCCGGCCAAGCGCTGAACTTCTTTAATCATCTCTTTGGAGTGGTCATTTCTTGAATAGCTCGGATTTTCAGGGGGTTTGCCTCAATTCCACGTCTCGACACCATGAACCCAAGAAATTTTCCAGAGGTTACGCCAAAGGCGCATTTGGTAGGGTTCAGTCTCATCTTATGCTTTCCTCAATGCATTGAAGGTCTCTTCAAGGTCGGCCAGATGGTCAGCTGAAGCTCGGCTTTTGACGAGCATATCATCCACGTACACCTCCATGTTGCGGTCGATCTGCTCCTTGAAAATTTTGTTGACTAAACGTTGGTATGTTGCTCCCGCATTCTTGAGTCCAAAAGGCATGACCTTATAGCAATAAAGACCTCGGCTAGTGATGAAGGCTATTTTTTCTTCGTCTTCAGGCGCCATACGTATCTGGTTATAACCAGAAAAGGCGTCCATAAAGCTGAGGAGCTCATGACCCGAGGTTGCATCTACCAACTGATCGATCCTGGGCAAGGGGTAACTATCCTTTGGACAAGCCTTGTTTAGCTTTTTGAAGTCGACACACATCCTCCACTTGTTGTTTGCTTTTCTTGACAAGAACCACGTTCGAAACCCAAGTCGGGTAATGAACTTCCCGGATTAGTCTGGCTTTAAGGAGTTTATCTACCTCTTCAGCGATCGCTTTCTGCCTCTCCGGGGCATGTTGGCGTAGTTTTTCTCTTACCGGCCGACCAGTGTTTCGAGTCAACGGCCAGTCCGATGTTCCATGACCTCGGCGTCGATTCCTGGCATATCTGCTGGGGTCCAAGCGAAGACGTCTGCATTCCTTCTGAGAAAAGCGACGAGTTGCTCCCGAACCTCGGTTGCCAGGTTGGAGCCGATCTGCACCACATGGTCCGATTTTCCATCATTTAATGACACAGAGACGAGGTCCTCTGCAGGCTCAGCTCGTTCTTCAGCGAGGTCGTCACGGACATCCAGTCCGTCAACCAGACAGGAGTCGGGCTGATCTCCCTTATACAAGGCGATTGAGTAACAATACTTCGCTAGGGTCTGGTCTCCTCTGACTTCTCCAACCCCATAGTTCGTAGGGAACTTCATCTTTAAGTAATAAGTCGACACAACTGCCCGAAGGGCATTTAAACCAGGTCGACCAAGGATAGCATTATAGGCGGACGGCGTCTTTACGACTAGAAAGTCGACCTGAGCTTTGGCCTGCTTTGGGTACTGCCCTGCTGTTACGGTCAAAGTTATGATACCTTCGACTGGTACGGTGTTGCCAGCAAATCCAACTAGCGGAGAATTCACCGAGCTCAATCGATCATCAGGTAGGGACATTTTCAAGAAGGCACCGTAGAACAATACATCAGCCGAGCTTCCATTATCTACGAGGACGCGGCGTACATCGTAGTCAGCAATATTCAACGAAACTACAATCGCGTCATTATGCGGAAGTTGGATTCCCTGGCCATCCTCCTCGGTGAAGATTATAGGCTCCGAAATCTTCCATTTCTTCATCGATCCTTCAAGCCTGCTGGTTTCCTTTTGCTGAGATCCCCCTAAGATAGTGTTGATGACGCCAACGGGTGGCCGATCTTCTTGTTGGTTTTCTCCGCTTGGCGTTAGCATTTTCGACCGATCTTCCACCCCCTCGGGCCGCCTTCAAAGAAACTGGCTTAGTCTGCCTCGCCTGACGAGCTCTTCGATCTCATCCTGGAGTTGAATGCACTCCTCCGTGTCATGACCATGATCGCGATGGTAGAGGCAGAACTTATTGGGATTACGCTTGTAAGGGTGAGAGCGCATTCTTTCTAATCTTGGAAGCCGTTCCCAGATCTCCATCAGAACTTGAGTCTTCGGGGTGTTTAGGGGGATGTAGTTGTGAAATCGTCGTAGACGGGAAGAACTTCAACGCTGAGGAGAACTTCGGCATTGAGGAGAACTTCGGCGCGTGCTTCCGTCAGAGCTTCCTCGCTTCCGAGCTTGAGAGGGAATCCGAACTTGCTCGCGACCAGGGGGAGTCCTGGAGCGTGGCCGAGCTTCAATTTGCTTTCTTTCTTCGGAGGGTCTATCCAGCCTGCTGATCAACCGTTTACCACCGATTTCACCGTCCTTAGCTTCGAAGGCCTCCTCTGCTCGGGCATAACTTTCGGCCCGAGCCAACATATCAGTAAAGTCCTTGGGATACTTTTTTTTCAGGGAGAACAATAGGTCATTTTTCTGAAGGCCGCTCTTGAGCGCGGCCATGGCGACCGATTAATCTAGGTCTCGGACTTCTAATGCAGCGGTATTAAACCGAAAAATAAAAGTCCGGATGGATTCTCCTTCTCTCTGCCTGATGGCCATTAGGGAGTTAGCTTCAGCGTGGACGCCGACTACTAACGAAGTGGGCCGCGAACTGTTGACTCATTTGGTCGAATGACAGGATGGTACTCGGCTTGAGTACCGAATACCAATTTTTGGTGGCTCCTTTAAGAGTAGAGGGAAAAGCCCGGCACAGGATGGCGTCTAGTGCGCCATGAAGCAACATCGTCGTTCGAAAGGCTTCCAGGTGGTCGACCGGATCAGTGGTCCCATCATAGCTCTCAAACTGTGGGAGTTTGAAGTTCGGTGGGACTGATTCTTGCATAATTTTCTGTGAGAATGGAGGGTCGGTTCGGATCTCATTACCATATGAGGGAGGAGCGTGGCGGAGTTTTTCGATCCGACGACTCATTTCCAAGAGCCTTCTATCCAGGAGATCTTCATGGTCTCTCATTTCTAAAGTCTTCTTGCTGATCGAATGAAAAGCTTCTCCCTGGGATGAGCTGCGATCCGAACAAGGGCTCTCCTTCTACTGCTTTCCTTTTCCGAGAATTGGAGGTCGGGTAGCCCATGTTGATTTCCTCTGGACTGGACAACGCGGCTCCGAAAGATCCAGGACCGATTGAATTGGTACGGCGGCTTGCTGGTGCACGGCTTGCACCGCTTGAACGGCCTCGGTGAGGCCACGAACCTGCTGGATAAGCAGGTTGAACTGTTCAGCGTCTACCGCGGCCTGGATTGCCGGGACTGGAATGGTAGCGGGCGGACCCGGACGGGATTGGGCCGCGGAGGCCACCGATCGCCGGGCTGCAGAATGAGTCACTGGGACTGGAGCTGGAGCGGATGGACTCGAACGAGATCGGACCGTGGAAGCCGCCAATCTCCGAGTGGAGGCTCTCCTGGGGGGCATCTTTTCTCTTTGGAAGGGAATTAGAATTGAAAAGAAGAAAGGTCTCTCGAGCACTCCTTTAAGAACAAAGGAACACCGGCTTCCTTTAAGAAGGAAATCTTCGTCGGTAGCCCTTCCTCTAGCGCCAATCTGTTCCTTAGATCTTCGTCGGTAGCCCTTCCTCTAGCGCCAATCTGTTGACGCAGAAACTTATCGTCGTCGGAGTTGAGGCCGAAGAGGCTGCCGCCGGGGGACCTGCAAAACAAAGTCTCGCTCGGAACCGGTGGGGGTGGCTCCGGAAGACCCTCCGACGCTCAAGTTAGTTCCTGTCAACAGGAATGGAGTGCTCGACAGAATATGGAGGAGAAGAAAAGGATTTTCAGAACCTGTCGTAAAGGTATCCGGAGGGTCCTTTTTATAGAGGGAGCTTATTGTAACCGTCGTCCTGTCGGTCGTTATTGTCGATCGTTATTGCTGATAAATGCCGATCGTTATTGCTGATAAATGTCGATCGTTATTGTCGATCGTTATTGCTGATAAATGCCGATCGTTATTACTGTTGTGTAACCGTAGCGAGATTGCCTGCAGGAATCCATCATAAGGAGTTCGGTCATTGAGAAGCTTGTCCATTGAAGAAGTCTATAGGGAGTCCGGCTTCGGTAGAAACTCGGTCCGAGAGGAGGTTTTGGGGAAGTTCGGCTTCCGCAAGGGTCTGGCTGAAGCCCGGTCGCTGAGAGTCCGAAGGAGTTCGGCCCGGAGCCTGGGCGCTGGGGAGTTCGGCCGCTGGACAGAAGTTCGGAGAGCTCGGCCGCTAAGAGGGTTGAAACAAGCTCGGCCGCCGGGGTCTCGGCCGAAGCTCGATCGCTCGGAGTCCAAAAGGGCTCGGGCAATAAGTAGTTCGGCCGCTTGAGGAGTTCGGCTGCTAGGGGTCTGAAGCTCAGCCGCTTGATAGTTCGATTGGTTGAAAGACTTCGACTGAGGCTCAGCCGCTGAGAAGCTCGGCTGGATGTAGTAGTTTAGTTAGGATGCGTCCACTGAAGTTTTTCCGCATTGGCCACATCAGGCTGGGATCGAATTTGACTTTGGCAGGAGCGGGATTTATCCCCAACAATATTCATCGTCATAAATCATTCTTTATAGCACGCTAGTTAGCTAGCCATCCTAGTGTGATAGAGGGATGTAGTGATGCAAACGAAACCATGGCTTGTTTACATATATATTAAATCTATAAATGAGTATGTATTCCTTTTAGGTGGTGTCGCCAATCTCTTGAAGATCAATGAAATAACATCAACAACGGAAGCTGGGTTTATAGCTCTAGAAATAATTATAACTGGTGTTATAATTAATTCTTTTGCATTTTGTTTTATGAATAAATCAATTTCCAAGTATTCCTTCAGGACGGCAATTCACACCTTTTTTTTAGGGTAGCAAATGCACACCAGGCCAGCCACTTTGTTTTCACGTTATATTATTTTTGCATGTTCTCCATATTAAACCCTTATCTCGTGCATTACCCATCTATTTTTATCGACAATTATGGTGCACTAATCTAATAGCTAATTTGGCATGAAAACTCATTTATGTTGGTGTTTATGATTGTTGGTCGCCGTAACATGCACAAAGAAAAGAAAAAAAGAGATGTTTGCTGAGCTAAAGCTCTAACAAAAAGTAATAGAATGAATAACCAACAAGTAAAATTAATCATAGCATCAAATGAAGCAACGGAGCAGATGCTGCTTTAGAATATAATGTTAACCAAGAATGATCTGCAATACAGCCATCCAAATTCCGCGCATGTGCATCTATGAATTTGGATCCTTTGCCGTCATGATAGCAGATGGATCGATCAACATTTGAACATTAGCTGATTCCTCCGTAAGCATTAAACAAAGCATCATTTCATAATTTTGATTCATTTATAGTGCACCATTGTGAAACACATGAAGTCTAAAATTTCCAGTGCTAAAAAATTGCATTTGCAATTCATTCCAGGATTGTGATTGGTAGCCATATTATAATGAAGTACAAAGTGAATGAACCTACCATATTCCTTTACCATCTATATGATCTTGAGGGGAGGTCGTACACTACATTCTTGATAGGCTGTTCCTGGTGAGCAGCAAAGTCCAAGGCCTAAGTGGCCGCTGTCGGGAGGGATCGTGAAGGTATCATCCCTGCGAAATTCAACAGACATGAAAATACTAAGTGAAGGTTTGAGGGATTCATGCATCAATTTTTAACCCAATTATTTAAGTTATATTGCAAGATGTCCATCTTCAATTCTGTAATCCGTTCAAACCTTAAAGAGAAGAAAGCAAAGAAACGTACGGTGAATAACATTTTTGGATCTAAATCCTTCTATCGTTGCTTGAATTAAATATAACAATAAATTTCTTGAAGATTTAGGACCAAGCTTATGTATAATAAAATTCAGTATAACATCATATGATAATCTCTGAAAATTTAAGTACCGGAGGAATAACCCTACAATTCTGAACAAGGGGTACGTGTTTACTTCGATGCTAAAAGTGGCTCAAATATCTCTGATCAGCTCAAACGCATGCTTCACTCGAAGAAGATTGTATGAAAGACTGCCAGAACGCATCACGCATGCAATTACTTCAGATGTCGGCATTGATCAAATCTGGTATCGTGGATATCCTTTGTGATGCCTCCCCCACATCCATGATCTGTAGGGCATTTGAAATTGATGATATAAAGCATACCATAGCTACTACTTAGGGAATTGCAGTAATTGCATTACGAATGGATGATATAGATGCATTCACCATATGGTGCTCGAGTGTGGAGGGAGGGAGAGAGAGAGAGAGAGAGACCTTGGCCTTGTACTAGTCCTCCCAAAATTTGTGCTCGACCCCTATCAGTTTGAACAGACCAGCACAGCAGAACAGGCATGGGTGAAGCGTGCGAGCTCCATGGGTTCCCTGTTGGATGACACCATTGTCATGGAAAGCTTCTGCCAGCTTTCCCAGGGGCCTCTCCCCTCCCTCCATGATTGGTAGTCGCGCCTGCTCTAACCTCCCTTCCACTCTTCTTTATAATTGAATTAAGAAGCAAAGGTTTAAATTCTCTCAAAAAAAAGGGCAAAGTAATGGTAAACAAACTGTATTTTGCAAGCAAGCAAATATATCGTTGTCCATTTCTTACATGGCATGTTGGATTTCTTTTTTTAAGCCCCACATTTAAAAAAAAATTGAAAACTAAAGAGCGAAGAAAGGTACTATTCTGCGGCGAACGAACTCCCTGGCATCAACCAAGGACGGATGGGCACACGCAGCGACATGTTTGGCAGAAGGTAGGCAGACTCGGTGATTAATGGCCATCCACCTTCAAACCAACCGTCCTTCAATGCTCCGCATATTTAGTGGAGGCGTTGTGGGCAAACCGGACATGGTCCACGTCCATCATTAAACTTCTGAAATAAGGGAGGAGGGAGGCTTTCACGTTCTCATCCTGCCATTGTAAGCTTTGCCACCATCCTTCACTGCCCCATATCTCCCGTAAGTTGCTCCCCATGATCTCGACGGGCAGTTGCTTCAGCTTGCCACAATTTTCAATTTCAATGATTTCCAAAGAGGGGAAACTGATTGCCCGATCACAGATGCTAGTTAAGCTGTCTAAATCTTCCAGTAGTAATCTCCTAAGACAATGGAAGGCAACCGCCGAGTTATAGCCAACATGGCTGCCTACTGAATCGTCGATCACTTGCCGCATTTTGGGGCAGAATACTATCTCTAGAGACTCGAGATGTGGGAGCAGCAGAACCCAATTAGCATTCTCTAACCCACGGCAGTAATAAATGGCCACTGACCGCAGCTGTGGAAGGAAATCTGGGATCGATACTCTCGCCCACGTTACCACCTTTATTTTAAGGAATAAACTGAGGTGGAGTTCCTCAAGATCTGGAAGTTGCCAATCCATGTCATGATCCTGGTCCTCGCCATCCACCTCCAGCTCCACTGAACGACAAAAGTACTGGATCTTCAGCTTCTGCAGGCTCTTCAACATTTTGAGGCTTCCAAGTTGGGCTCTGACGATAGATGGTGTCAACTGGATGGATGCCAACTTGCATGTAGACCTTATTCCGAGGTACCGAGTAACCATGTTGTCTAACCTGGAGAGCTTTTGGATGGTTGGCACTCCATTTACCGTGATTCCAAGGTTTGTCAACGACATCACCTTCGAGTTCAGTTCTTCCAATTCTTCCAAACTTGCTCTATTCTCTGCACTACCACAACCTCTGCTACCTTCAACTTCCCAGACTTGAAGCTCGGTTTCAAAGAGATCAAGCTGCCGCAGCTTAGAAAGATTTGATATCCCACGACGAGGTATTCTCAAGAGACCTGTTATATTTCTCAGTAGCAAGTACTTCAGCTCTTTAAGACATGCCAGCTCCTTCGGCAATGCTTTGATGTATGTAAAGGATAAATTAAGATATTGCAACTGAACTAGTATGGCAATCTCTTTCGTTAGCTCCTCCAATGCAGTATAGGATAAATCTAGATAAGTTAGAGCAGGCATGCATTGGAAAAGGTCGGGTGGGATCCTTCTAAGAGCATAGTTTCGTTGGAGCATCAAGACTTTGAGATTAGGCCGATGAGGAAGGTATTGGGGCAACATTTCTATTCCATTGTGCATTAGCGATATTCTTTCTACTCCTTCTGCTCCAATCCATTTCTGTTTCACATCCATTGCTTCCGTCAGACCAACACCGGCTTGAACCAACCATTTATTCTTTTTCCGCCCGCAGTCGGAAGCGATCCATAGTGCTAGGTCTCGAATAACATCATGCATTCTCACCCTTTCTTTATCGGCACAAGGCTCCAGCAAGCATGCTCCTTCCAAGGTTCTAATATGATAATGACCCCAGGACAAGTTCCCATTCGATTCATCGATTAAGCCTAGACCCATCCAACATTCCATAA
Source organism: Cocos nucifera (assembly GCA_006176705.1). NCBI lineage: Eukaryota > Viridiplantae > Streptophyta > Magnoliopsida > Arecales > Arecaceae > Cocos > Cocos nucifera. The sequence goes on along the minus strand of QRFJ01000036.1, from coordinate 2,219,395 downwards.
GTTCATCTTTTTCAATTTGCCAGTCTTCTGGCCACAAGCAACAGGACAAGAAGCATTGCTTCGTCCCGTCATCAGGCAAATTATCATAGCTGAGCTTTAATGTGCGAAACATATCTCTTTCTTCACCCTCCTCCGGTAGGATCTCCATTTCCTGGAGATCAGCATGCTTAGAGTCCTTCAGCAGCTCGATTGCATGCCTCCACTGTTTGGGATCCCTCCAGTTGCGCATGGCGCTTCCGATCGTCTTGAGGGCAAGAGGCAAGCCTCTGCACTCGCGCGCAACCACCCCTGCAAGGTCAGTTATGTCAGGGTGAGAGTTGAGGGTCTGCTCACCGACATGAAATTTGAACAGATCCAGTGCCTCCCGCTGCCCCAAGCAGTTCATCTTGATCTCAACGTCGGCGCTCATTTTTCTGCACACGTTCTGCAATCGGGTGGTGAGCATAACTTTGCGCTTATACTGATTCCCTCCGGTGCCCGGATGTGGAATCCCCACATCCTCCAGCTCGAAGCCTCTCCATAGGTCATCCAGCAGCAACAGGAAGTTCTTGCTCTTGAGGTTCTCGAAGAGGACCACGTTTGGTGGCCGCGCATAGACCACCAGATTGAGTCCCAGTTCCGCGGCTATTCCCTTCTGAAGCTTTTCCAGAGTACACTCTTTGGAAGCCACCGTCCATATCACATGGTCGAACTCCGAGCTCCTCTCACTGCCAGGGAGGAAGCTATTGTTGACTTCCCTCAGGAGAGTGGTTTTGCCGACACCGCCCATGCCCCGAATCGCGATGATACCCGTGCTATCATAAGCAACGTGGAGCAGGACTTCCTTTTTATATGACTCGATTCCTACCATCCCTGGAATGGTAGGCATCTCCTGGACCGATGACGGTGGCAACCTCCTCGTGACGACGATAGAACTTGCTTCAGTTTGCAGCTCCTCCACCACCTTAGCTTTCTTCCTGACTCTCTGGCCGTCTTTGTAGCTCGAGACCCGGTTGATGAGGGGGACTCCCAGCAGCCTCTTCCTCTTGCGGCAGGCTTCTTCCATTTTGGCCACTTCACCTGCTTCCGCTTCCACCCTCTTGAGCCAATGGACTGCTTCCGGAGTGCGCTTTCTCCCTTCTCTCTCGGCGATGTTGATATCATCCATGATACCCGCCCTTCTAGCTTTCAATCCATCCATGGCGTCGGTTAGAGCTTTTATATTTTCTCCACTCTCGCCGAGATATCTGATGCCCGGGATAATAGCTTCCATGAGTGGTATCAGCTTCCCTGCAACATCCGCAGCTTCTAGAATGGGAAGCCCTAAAGATTTCCAGTATGGGGCAAAAAATTGAAGGATTACACTCAGAGGAATGAGATTCATGTCAACAATGGCTAAGGGGAAGGTTTTGATCTGGAAGAAGAGGCTCCCCCGGTGCTGAGGAAAGAGATTCAAGGCGAGAAGCTAGGGTTGGAGAAAGGAGTGGTTACGTAGATATGCCTTGTTGCTGCTGGAACCCATGCTCCCCTTTTTCTAACCCAAGGTACAAGTGGTTGCAACAATAATTTATTAAAGAACCTGTGGTGGATGGCTAGGATGGTACCTAAAGAGTGGGACACTCGGACGAAACGAAACTCATATTGGCGTTAATTAGGCAATCTTTATCTAAGGAAACTATCAGGATTATGATGATGAACGACGTATCAGCAAAGACATCAACCAGAGTCTATCAACGTGTTTGACTCCAAAATTTTTAATTTATATAAAATATAAAAATTCATGTTAGAATATATATATATATATATATATATATATATATATATATTTTTTTTTTTTTTCTTATGATATAGCTTTTGAAGAAATTATTAAGTGATGGAGTAAACTAAAAAAAATAAAAAAATATATATAATTAATGATGGTACAAGAAAGGTGCATACCATATCCTTCATTTATAATCAAAACAATTGCGGAGCCCTAAAGAGTTCGAGTATGGGACACAGAATCGAAGGAATACGCCCCAAAGGATAAGATTCATGGTGAGAGGGGTTGAGAAAAGAAGGTGGTTCGTTTTCTTAACTCATTTGCATTAAATAAAAAAAAATTATGATGAAAAGATTGAGAAAAGGAGGTGGTTGGTGCGGGTGCAGAGACTTTTCGTCTTGATAATAAAGCATGTGCTTCTTCCCATCTGATTCATAAAAAGACTCAGATTATCATATTTAATATAAAAAATAAAAAAATTAAAAAACTTATATTTATTTTTTATAAAAAATATAATAAATAATATAAAAAATTAATATTTAATAAATTTTTAAATGATGGTAATTCATACTCAATAAAAATATATTCAATATATAATTATTGAATTTATTATAATGTCTTTCAAAATTTATTTAATAAAAAAATTTTATAAAAAATAAAGATGAAAATGACATTATGCAAAAAGTTATATGATTATAATTATGATATAAAAACTAGTCGGAGATGGTAATACCATCCTAACTTTAAAAAAAAATATTTTATATTAATGAATATATTTATAAATTTGATCATATTCTTATATAAAATTATCTCCAACTAAACATAGTAATCTTTTTTCAATATTATTTTTTAAAGTAATATTTCTATCAACCACAAATAGTAAAAATTATTTTTTTAATAATTATTTGTTAGATAAATAATTTTTATGAGTTATTTCATAATTTGATATATCTCAGTCAAATAGACTCTCGGAATAAAAGGAATATTTGCTTGCAACAGGAGCACAGTTTTTTTTTTTTATCCTCCTTTTGATCAACACGGTGGGGGCCCACATATACACCATTCTCATCAATCAAACAAAATCTCTAATCATGTGATATTAACAATTATTTAGTAAAGAACATGTGGTGGACGACTAGGATGAGACCTAGGCAATGCTACCGGACGGTAGGCGGTGGCCTGGGGCTCTAATCCAAACTCCACCTCCCGAAATGATATACCAGAAAGTATGTCATTAAAAAAGATGTGAAACTTCTGGGTGTCCCTTCCTCCGGCTCTAACCCAAACTCCACCTCCCGAAAAGGCGATCTGCATACTTCCATTCCAGAACCGGTCCGCCTGCTACCATCAAAACTCCCTCGAACCTTTGTTCTTAGTAAACTCCAATTCGTTTTTCTTTGAGACGGACAACAAAATTCTCTCCAAACCCCATGCCTCGCTGGAGTCAGGTCATTCAACCAACTGCCACGTAGATGCTAAGTCGGCAAAAGCATCGGAGGGGGCACTAATGAGCCAAGTCGATTGCCAACTTGGTGAGGGACTTGCAAAGAGTTTTTAATAGATAATGGCTGGGTTAATTTGGGAACTCTTCGTTAGGATATGTTTGGTTCGCAATTGGAATTAGAATCGAATTCGAAATCAAAATAGATTGGAATGGAAGTTGGAATAAGCACATCCATTAACACCTTCGATTCATGACTGAAATTAAAATTAGAATAAAAATATAATTTGAATACCGGAAAAGGGATTGCATTTAGAAAAATTAGGATACTTTCATTTTCCTCCGAAATTGAAACGAGAACATGACTCCTTCCAACAAATAACTGAAATGGAAGTCACTTATTCTCATTTTCATTCAAGACTCCAACTTTCCTCGACCAAATATGCTCCAATTCTAGTAGCATGAAATAAAGACCGTTCCTTCATCCTCCTAGATTAAAAAAACCCCATGGGGCGGTTAGGATCGCAATGGCAAAGCTGATCCAGCCCAATAGAAACAAAAATCATCCTTAGCTCATCCTTTGATTGAATCAGCAAAACCTCCTCGATGCCGCATACAAATTGAGTGAAGTCAAGTATATCCATTAAGCACTTGAGAAGAGGATTGTGTCCATATATAAAAGGGATTGAGAAAATTTGTTTCAATCATTTGGATTTGCTTAGTTCGGATTCAAATCTAATTCTTCTTCATTAGAATGTACTTCAAGAAGAATATAAAGCAATTCATTGTATCTTGAGAATATATCGCTATCAACTATTTGCATCTTCGCAGCACAAATTCTACTCTAAAGAAAGATCCTTCCAAAGCATGCCTCAAAATGGGCAACATCCAACCTTAATTTATTTTTTCGATGGATGTAGAAAGCTATTAATTAAATATTCAACATAAAATTATAATAATTTTACAACAGAAGCAAACAAGATGTATGCCATGCCAACTGCTGACCAATAAACCATGGCAACATTGGCTGCATATTATGCATACCGTGCCGAGCATCAACCTGTAGATCATGGCAATGCTTGATCGATGCATTCCAAACTAATTGATATAGAAAACTAAAGGAAAGAAAAAAAATTACATAATTCATCGCAATATAAGAAAGCTCCCATTCATTTGGCCTCAACTTGTATTTGACGATCATGTATGATGCTTCTCATGCTGTAATTTATATACGCGAAACATGCATTAATGAACGGTAGATAAGCAGAGCTGCATGGGGTCTCTAGATACGCATCTAAGATTAAATTGTATTAGAACATGCAGGCGGGGAAAATACCTGTTCTTTATCAAAAAAAAGAAAAAGAAAAAAAGACCTATCAATCAAAAAGCTTTTGCAGAATCATCACATCCATCCATCATTGATCAACTGGCAGATGATGCAATTCCCATATAGAGCTATCAATTTAGATTGGATCCATCGAATTAGCCCACCTTACCATATAAATGGATCGGATTGGGTTCATATTTTAGCAACCCATTTAAAAGCAAGTTAAATAACCTCCTCCATTTGGATTGCGGATTCAGAATGGGTCGGTTTAGGTTGAGGTGGGTTGATTTTTTTTTTTTTTTTTTTTTAACCTCTTACTTTTTTTTTTACCTCCTGTCTTTATTTTTTTTTTTTTTTCTTTTGACCCCCTCCTCCCTCCCTGCCCCGGCCACTATGCCCAGCACCTGCAACCGCCCTCCCCGCCGTGGCCACCCCTCCCCGCTTGCGCGCCGCCCCCCGCCCCCCATCCCCACCGCGGCCACCCTCCCCACTTGCCCCATCCCAGCAACCCCCTTCACGGTGCCAGCCGCCTCTCCCTCTCGGTGTCCCACTCGCCCTCCATTCCCCACCCCTCGACCGTCCCTCCCCACTCGCCCTCCGTCCCCTCCTCCTCCCGACCTTCCTGCTCGGTCTCCCCTTCCTACTCACCCCTCCGTCCCTGCCCTCCCGGCCTCTCTACTCGCCCCCCCACCCACCCACCCCCTACCCCCTCGCTCCTCGCTCCGTCCCTGCCCTTCCGACCTTTTCAATTACAAAATATTTTCTTTAAAATTTTTAACCGATTGACCCATTTAACCTGCAATCCATGGCGGATCGAGAGGGATTAGAATTTTTTTAACCCATCAATTAAACGGACCAACCCATCCCACTCCATTTAAAGATGAATTGGAACAGATTAGAGCGGGTCGGAATGGACTGGCCCATCTTGAGAGCTCTACTCTCATGTGACCTGGTTGTCCTTCTTTGAGTAACGCCGAGTGGATTGTTTGGTAGGATATATTTAGGGGACAATCAACATATCTTATCCTTGTTATCAGCATGATATTAACTAATTAATAATTAGTTCCTACCAAAAAATCTAATTAAAAAATTAATAGCATAATATTAACTAGGTTAATAAATAACATTTAATTAAGTTTTATGAAACTAAGTGATATCGTACAGGCTTTACTCTTTGGATATATTCGACTATTTTGTTTTAATTTAATAATATTTTATTTTCTAATTTCTAATGATATATCCATCTGTGCTTAATTTAAATTAATTAATTTACCAAAAAAAAACTAAGTGATATCATGTGGTTGTTATGATAAGCCATTCTTTCGAACTTGTCCCATAAATCCTGATCAACCAGTATATACTAATGACAATACTTATATTCTTGCCAAAAAAATTTAATAATAATTCTATTTAATATGATGAATATATCAACAAATCAACAAATACACCAGAGATCATGGATGGAACAAATAGATCAACAAATACACCAAGGATCCATTTTTTGATGGATAAATATCATGTAAAAATTAGTCAATTTTTTCATTAAGCAACTTATTCATATCTCACGCATTTTTGGTGAATAAAGTACTTTCCTATGTATGGTATTTACTTATAAAATAAGAAGAAAAATCTTACTCATTTAGGAGATGGATAATCCATTTTCCCATCAACCAAAAAAATATTTTTTTTATTTCATTCCTAATATACCCTTAACCCTATAATAATAATATAACAAAATATAATACCATCTTATATATAATATAATATAATATAATTATTAGATAATAATATTTTATTATTTTACTATGATATATTATTATAATAATAAAATATTTTGATATAATATCTTATATTATTATTATAATATAATATTAATATCTTATATTTTTTTAACATATATTAATATTTTATACTATATTATAATATATATATTTTATTTATTATGTATAATATAATTTAATCTAATTTATTATATTATATTATATATAACAATTTATATTTATGAATATATATTATATAATATTATATGTTATAATATATAAAATATAATATATTATATTATTATATATAATAAAGGATGTTATGAAAAATATGGATAGATCTTGAAAAATTAGTAACATAAAAAAAATGGATAATAGATTCTCGAATCATTTTTCTATATATAAAAAATATAAATAAATTATTTTTTAAATATTATTTAAAAATATTTATTTTATAAAATATAATTTTTTTGATAAAATATTTATCGTCAAAACAAGAGGCCCTAGAGGTCATGGTTACTATCATAATATCATGAAATATTTGAATGTCAGTATGCGGTCTAGAATTTTGTTTCTTTTCTTTTCTATTTTTTTAACATCTAGTATTTGAATAACCTTTGTAGTCATACTCAAATACTTGCACAACTCCTAAGTCATGGGATCTCCAATGCTCTCCCAGTTACGGTCTCCTCTCTTTCTAACTTATTTGATATTTTAAAGCTCTAAACTTCTTCTATCTTTGAATAATAATTGTCATTAAAATGACAAAGGTAAAGTCTCCTTCCAAAATGGCATCACATTCGCTTATCCTTTCCACCCTTTTTCCTCCACTCGTCCTTCTTCACTTAGTCCAGCTGGTGAAATCTTGACGAACCCCGCCTGAACGAAAAATTTTTAAATAGACTCATTCTATCATAGGTTAAGTATTTGTGAATTTTGATTGGCTCCTTTTTCACTTCATAACTAATCTTGATCAACTTTGATTAATAATTAATGAAGAACAGCTAATGTACGAATTTTTTATTGATTTTGCCCATGGTAGAATGAGTCTATTTGATAATCTCTCTGCCTAAAGACTAATGGATTTGGTCCAACCCGGTGACTCCGACTGCCACATGTCACTCATGTTGAGGAAAGAGATTAAAGGCGAGAAGGGTTGGAGAAAGGAGAAGGTTACGTAGATGCCTCATTGCTAGAATAAAGCTAAAATTCGATGGGATGCCAAGCATATCTATATCTATATGTATTTTATTTATTAATATAAATATAAATATTTATTTAAATTAAAATTTTATATTTATATTTATTTTAAATAGATATAAATATAATTCGAATATTAGTAGTATCAGCGCATATTCATTCCAACCCAACATTCTATTTTAGCTTGCACTCTTATATGGTTCTTTTCTATCTTTAGCAAGTCAACATATATTCATATTTGGCCGGTACTCTTATTTGGTCTTTCTTCTTGTTTAGTAATTCTATATTTGATTTCTCTTTACTTAGTATGTAATCGGAATATTCCTTTCTCTTTACTTAGTATGTAATCAAAATATTCCTTCTTCTTATAATTGCTGTAATAGCCGATCTTGTAATCTACATATACACCTATTAGAGGTCAATAAAATGTAAGAATCAGAAATAATTCTCAATAAAAAAATTATCTTTTCATGGTATTAGAGTCTTGAAGCTCCAACGAGCATCTCTTCTTCTTCCTCCTTTAGTGCCCTCTCATGGCCATCGGTTCATCTATCTCCATCACCTCCGGTCCTTCTTCTCCTCCTCCACCAACACAACAATCCCTCTCATCTTTCCATCGGCACAGCATTTTTTATCCATCAAATTGAATGCATCCAATTTTTTGATCTGGAGAAAGCAAATTACTCCCTTCTTAAAGGGTCAAGGCCTATTTGGATTCCTTGATGACTCTCACCCACAGCCCACCGATCCAATTGCCACTACTGCTTGGCAACAACAAGATGCCCAACTCGTAAGCCTTCTTGTTGCTTCATTATCTGAAGATTTGATTTCTCTTCTTCTTGATAAAGAGATCAATTTTGTATGCTGGAGCACTTTTCAAGAAGTTTTTAGTTCAGCATCTCCTATCCGACTCATGTCTCTGCATCTAGAGTTGTAGAATTTTTGTCAAAAACCAGATGAGATCGTCACCTCTCTACTCCAATGTGCCAAAGCTATGGCTGATGAACTTGTTGCCTTTGGTAATGTCCTCAAGCCAATCGAATTTAATCTTCATGTACTGCATGCTCTATATGATGATCTACAAGATGCAGTCCCTGACATTCTCAACCGACATACCCCACCGATATATACTGAACTTCATGGGCTATTACTTAGCCATAAAAGCATGCGAGCATTCAAAAAATTAACCGTTCCTGATGCCACTCCTACTATCAATCTTATCATTAATACTACTTAACGGTTCGCCCATTCTTCTATTGACCCTAGGCCTTCTATTGTTCGTAGCTTTACTTGAGGTCATGGAGGACGTGGCAGGTTTAATCAAGGTTGTGGTTGTTTTGGTCCACCTAGTGGTCATGGTTCTCAATAGTGTTCTTTTTGCAATCGTAACAACCATTTCAATGCCACCTGCTTCTATCATCCTCAGCAGTCATATCCACACTTTTTCTCTCCACAATTCAATGCTAATTTCTCATATTCACCATATCCACATCCAAATCCATCTCAACATCATCTTAATCAGCCACTTGTTCCTATCCCTCACCCCTCCATCGCCTTCACCTAGTACCCAGATACAGGAGCTTCTTGCCATGTCACTCCTGACATTCATTCTATGTCCTTCTATGATGAGTATACTGATCCTGATCAGGTACTCGTAGGCAATGGTAAAGGATTACATATATCACATATTGGTCATGATTTTTTTTTCTCTCCTTACTCTTCTCTTTCTTTTCAGTTATCTAACATCTCACACGTTTCTTCTATTTCTAAAAAATTTACTTTCCATACAATAGTTTGCAAAAGACAACATCTTTTTTGAATTTCACCCCTCTCATTTTCTTGTGAATGATCGAACTACCAAGACCATAGTGTTATCCGATCCGAGTAAAGAAGGATTATACACTTTCCATTCCAATCATTCTTCTTTGTCTGTATCTGTTCACGTAGCCGAGAGCACCACTCTTGATGGCTGGCACAACCGTTTGGGCCATCCCTATTATTGCTTGCTTCGCTCTATGGTGAAGACCAATAATCTACCATGTAAGTCTGCACATCTTCATCCCTTTTGTCCCTTATGTCAATTAGGCAAGTCTAGTAAGTTGTATTTATCTCTGTCCTATCGTTGCAGTCAATTTTTATTAGACCTTATTTATAGTCATGTTTGGGATCTTTTTCCTACTCCATCTTTGTTAGGACACTGCTACTACATAATTTTTATTAATGATCAAAGTAAATATATTTCATTTTATCTATTAATGCGCAAATCTGATGTGTTCTCTACTTTCTTACAATTTCAAGCTTTGGTTGAACGAAATTTCTCTCGTACTATTAAATCAATCCAAACTGACTTGGGAGGAGAATTTTGCTCTCTTCCTCAATTTCTTCGTAAAATTGGCATTATCCATTATATTGCTGCTCCTTACACCCACGAGCAGCTAGGGGCCGTCGAACATTGTTACCATCATATTATGAAAATCGATCTGTCCCTTCTTGCTCATGGATCCGTGCCCATGTCATACTAGCACTATGCTTTTGAAATGATTATTTTTCTCATTAATAGGATGCCATCTAAAGTCTCTAGTGGTGTGTCTCCCTTTGAACTCATTCATAATAAACCACCATCCTATATCTTCTTATGAATTTTCGAATGTCTTTGCTATCCCCTTCTTCATCCTTACAATAGGCATAAAATAGAGTATCAGTCTCAACCATGTGTGTTTCTCGACTACAGTCTCTTTCATAGTGCTTATCGATGTCTCAATCTAAAAATAAATCATACATATATCGCTAGGCACGTTCGCTTCGATGAATCTATCTTTTCTTTTCAATCTCGATCTTCATTAACTTGTCCACCACCATCATCTCCCTCTTCCCCACCTTAAGGTGTTACATCATTTCAATCTTTACAAGAGGCCACCCCACTACTATCCGTTCCTCTACCAGTTCCATATTTTTTTTTGCATTGTCTGTCCACCTCAACATCGATTGCATCCTCCATTTCTCGATCTACCTCAACACCTTCTCCTATAATCAATTCCACTTCAAGTCCTTCTAGCATTATCGACTCTGCACCTATTCGGACTAGATTACTTACTGACCTCTATTACAATTTCTCATCAGCAAAACCTTTTCTTCCCATGCCTTCCCCTACAACTAGCTCCCAGCAAGATAAAACCTTCCCTGACCCACCTGCCCAACCCACCCGTACACATTCTATGATGCTTCGACGCCGTTCCAACTAGCCATCCGCTCTCACCACTACTATCCTCTCTATAGAACCTACTTGCTTTACTCAAGCATCTAAACACTCTGAGTGGCGTGCTGCAATGACTGAAGAATTTAATGCTTTAATTCGCAATAGTATGTGGTCTTTTGTTCCATGTTCATCTCATCAAAAGAATTTGGTTGGGTGTAAATAGGTGTACAAAATCAAGAAAAAAGCTGATGGATCTCTCGAGCGCTACAAGGCACACCTGGTTGCTAAAGGATTCCATCAGCAACTTGGCCTTGACTACAAAGAGTCATTTAGCCCGATTATCAAACCTACCATCATTTGGTCTATTCTAAGTATTGCAATCTCTCAAAATTGGTCCATCTGGCAACTAGATATTCATAATGCTTTTTTGCATGGCAATCTGACAGAGAAAATATACATGTCTCAACCGCTAGGATTTGAGGACCGCGACCATCAAGATTATGTCTGTCATTTTCGTAAATCTCTATATGGGTTAAAATAAGCACCTCATGCCTGGTTTCATCGTCTCTCCAATTTCTTCTTCGACTAGAGTTTGTTGCCAGCAAGACTGATCCTTCATTATTTATTTTAAGGATGATGTCTCATGTCCTCTATGTGCTCATCTATGTTGATGATATTTTGGTGACCAGCAATAACTTCAGTCAGGTCTCTCTTCTCCTTCATCAGCTTGCTAAAGAATTTTCTATTAAGGATTTTGGTGATCTCCAATTTTTCTTAGGAATTGAGGCTATTTGAAACTCTACTGGATTATTATTATCTTAAAAATGCCACATTAAAGATTTTCTTTCAAAGGCAGGTATGGTTGACTGTAAATCTATTTAGACCCCAATGGCTATTACAAAGGATTCAGATTCAGGGAGTGCTCCCCATCCGAACCCCATATAGTATCACTCCATTGTTGGAGCTCTTTAGTATGTTACATTGACACGTCCGGATATTTTCTTTGTAGTGAATAAAGTATGTCAGTTTATGCAGTCTCCTAATACTTATCACTAGATTATGGTCAAATCATCTTAAGGTACCTTTAAGCTACAGCTGATCATGGGTTACACATTCGCCGATCCACCTCTCACTCTCTCCAAGCCTTCTTGAATGCAAATTGGATGGGTAGTGGGACTGATAGGTGTTCCACTGGAGGCTATGCAATTTTTCTCAATCCCAACCTCATTTCTTGGGCATCTCGTAAACAGAAGACAGTTGCCCGATCATCCACAGAGTCTGAATATAAGGCTTTAGCGGATGTATCAGCTGAACTAATCTGGCTTAAGTCATTTCAGGAACTTGGTCATCCCTTACATGGCCTCTCGATTTTATGGTGTGACAATATTGGGGCCATTTATCTCTTGACCAATCCTATTTTTCATACTTGCACAAAGCATATCGAAATTGATTTCATTTCATTCGTGAACGTGTTGCACGACATCAACTATCTATTCAGTTAATCTCCACCCAAGGTCAGCTTGTCGATATTCTCACCAAGCCCTTGGGTACCTCACATTTTTGATTCCTAAGGGACAAGCTTAAGATTTATGCTCCCGATTCTTCATCTTGAGGGGATGTATCAGCGCATATTCATTCTAACCCAATATTCTATTTTGGCTTGCACTCTCATATGGTTCTTTTTAATGTTTAGCAAGTTAACACATATTCATATTTGGCTGGTATTCCTATTTGATCTTTCTTCTTATTTAGCAATTCTATATTTGATTTTTCTTTACTTAGTATATAATCGGGATATTCCTTTCCCTTTACTTAGTATGTAATCAATATATTACTTCTTCTTGTAATTGCTGTAATAGCTGGCCTTGTAATCTACATATACTTCTATTGGAGGTCAATGAAATATAAGAATCAAAAATAATTTTAAATAAATAAATTATCTTTTCAAGTTGTATGGATATAATTATTGATATAAATTGAATAATTAAATTTTATAACTATAAAATTAAAGATATTATTAAATAAATAATAAATTAAGTTAATAATATATATATATTATTATATAATTTTAAAAAATAATAAATATTGTATAAAATTATATATAGAGGTACATATAAATTTAGATATTTGGATATAAAAATGGATCTAAATAAATATTATCTATACCATTTTCGTCCCTAGCTAGAATCCATGCTCTTCCTTTTTCTAATTCAAGGTATAAGTGCTTGCAGTAGGAACAATCAACAATTTTTTTTTGCCTTCTTTTTATAAATATGATGGGGGGCCAACATACACACCGTTCTGGTCAATCAAACAAAATTTTTAATGATGTGTAAAAATTTATTTAGTAAAGAGCATGTGGTGGATGGCTAGAATGATAGCCAGGGGTGTGGGACTTTCAAACAATACTATCAGACAATCTTTATCCAGGATAAAGGCGCGCCTAGAACCACGTTGGACTCCGAAATTTTGAATTTGTATAAAATAGCAAAAACTCAAAAGTAAAATTTTTTTTAAAAAAAAAAAGAATATAACTCTCTTGTCTCCGTTACATGGAGGAATAATTGATTTTCTTTTATAACACCGATCATTGGATTATGGTTCTAATAGATCTTAAAGCATTATGATCCCACATTTTTATCTGTCCGTATAGACTTTGCGGTGGCTATTGTATAATCTAATGATATGTATCATAAAAAAAAAGATGAATCATTTTTCGTATGAAAGATACAATCCAAACCTAGAGAAAATATTTTAATGACATAGAAAACTACTAGAAAGAAAAGAAATTACATAATTGATGGCAATATGAGAAACCTCCCATTCATTTGACCTCCATTTATGTTTGACGATCATGTATGATGGTCCTCATGCTATAATTTATACACACGGTGCACGTTAATGAATGGTAGATCAGCAACCCTACATGGGTTTTCCGTGCATGGATATGCATCTAAGACCAAATTGCCCACTAATTCCAAGGTAAGAAGAAACCAAAATGTAAAAAAATGGGGCAAGTTATCTATACTCGCCTCGCTTTAGATGAATAATAAAATGACCATCAAGTAGCTGTAAAAATATCACAATTATTCATCATGCATCCTAGGGCTGCAAACGAGTCGAGCTGCTCGTGAGTTACTCGAGTTCAAGCTCGATTTGACTCGATTATTATCAAGTTTGAGTCGAGCTCGAGTATGCGAGTCGAGCTTGAGTAGCTTTTCGAGTCGAGCTCAAGTAGTAGGATACTCGACTCGAAAGCTCACGAGCCTACTCAAATATATATATATAATATTAATTTTATTTATAATATATATATTAATATATATTATTAGTAAGTTAAAGCTGGATTTCGAACTCAAGCTCAAGTATAGCTCGGTTTATATTCGAGTCGAGTCGAGTCGATCTCGAGCTTTGCCTATTTTTCATCGAGCCGAGTTCGAGCTTGAGATGTTAAAGCTCGATTGAGCTCGAGCCGAGTTTCAAGCCAGAGTATTTTGAGTCGAGTCGAGCTCGAGCTTCCGATTATTCGACTCGACTCGGCTCGATTGCACCCCTAGTGCATCCTTGTGCTTGCGTCTCCCATGCTATACTCTAGTATTTAGTTAAGTAGCTTCCAACATTTTATTTGCTTTCGAGAGGGAATGCGACAACTTAAATAATAATTAACGACTCTAAAGTTGAGATAACCCCACACAGCAATGGGTGCATCTCATTGGTAGCTGCGGGCTAAATGCATTTAAATCAGGAATGATAATGATACCACTTTAATAGATGTGGCCGGACCCATGGGGTCTATTATTCTAACAGCAACGTGAGGACATTAACCTGATGGGAAGGGGGACTGTTTCAGCCCACAGGCAAGCTTCCCACCGACTTTGTTCTCGTTCTGAATTCAGAGAAATCCAAGCCTTGAAGAATTTTCCTCGGTAGCTTCCAATGATTTGGACGTGGGCTAGCCTTTCCCTGCACGTAAAGTTTTCAATTCCTTTGCCCATGGAGAAGGTTCCACTCTCTTTTTCCAAGCTAACCCTTCTTTGGGTTTCTCCTACCAAGCTTCGGAGAAGTTGCCTCATGACTTAAAAAGCTCATCGCCCATCACGCACTTGACAACATGTGCTGATGTGAAACGGCAGCCCTAAAGACGGCTACCCGGCCTTGCCATCCCAATTAACTTGTTGCCGGTTGATCCTCTTCACTCCCTTGCCGGATGTATTCTCCTTGGTACTAAATTTCAATAAAAGTTAAAAAAGAGTTCAAAAACAAGAAGGCAGAACCAGAGATAAATACTAAACTGAAAATTATACTAAATAAAAGAGGATTAGTAATTTTTACACCACAAGGAGTGAGTGACTCAACAAACCACAACTCTTTTTACCATGCACGGTAATTGTACGCTGTACGCTCACCAAACACGGGAACATGCTAATACCTCCCAAATTTTGAACATAAGACCTCTTCTAAATGGAGGGGTGCAACAACTAGCTTTGCAAATTTCAAATTTATAGTTTGATAGATATTTCAAACCTAAACAGCCAGACTATAATTATAGCTACCTCAAATACGTCTCCAAATTAGTTTCATTTCATAGTACACTCCAAGTAAACCATATCAAAAAATTAGTTGTGGTTTGATTCTGTTTCTTCTTTATTTCTAGGCATGACATCCGCTTCGCAAGCATCACCATCGTATCAAAAGATGCAGCTGGATCTGATATATCGAATGTTGGCCCGCGAAAGCATCGCCCAAAATTAGATGGACAGTTGAATGCAACGAGGCATCATCCAAAGATACCAAGCTTTTATTGTCTTAGAGGAAAATAGCAAAGCTTTTATGTTCAAACAAAAAGGCACGACTTCATCCCTTCGATCGGTTCACAACTCCAGTCATGCTTTAAAGCAAAAAAAAATGAGGTTGCTTTGGCTCATGTACTAAACTATGGTAGTGGAAAATTTTGGAATGCTTTTGAGGGGGTGTTTGGTTCGCGGAATTAGAATAAATTAGAATCAAAATCGAAATCAAAATGGGTAAATCTTTCGAAGCATTTGGTTCGTGATCAGAATCGAAATCAGAACCATAATAAAAATTTCAATCCTTAGGAAAGAATAGGGATTAAGTTTTAGGCAGATTGGATCATTCTTATTTCGCTCTGGAATCAAAATTAGAAAAAGAATCCTCCCAACCAAATGGTTGGAATGGGAGTCACCAATTCTCATTCTCATTCCAGACCTCAACTTTTCCAACTAAACACCCCCTAAAAGTTTTCCACAAAATGGTATGGGGATTGTTCTTCAACTACATTACTTATAGTGTTATGGCATCTTGATTTACAAACTGCGATGGATATCTAACAACTAGCACCCATCAGAGGCCCCACTCCACACACTGCAAGGAATACAATGCTAGAAAAGAGAGTGGAAACACTTGGGAATATAAGCAAATTTTCCTTTGGGACCGTATGTGATGAAGCTTAAATGGTGGCCTATGAGGGGTAACAACATGGCCAACAAAGTGCACGGGCTTTTCTTTTCTCTCCTGTGTGTGTGGGGGCTGTTTCAAAAGGTACCGAGGAACCACTGCTAAGGCATGTATTGGATCAAGGTCCTAACGAGGTTGCTAACGAAGGAGGTGCTAACCATGCGGATCCCATAGCCTATCACCTGATGTCATTGTTAGGTCACTACTCTTTTTTCATGGGTAGTATGAACATCTTAATGTGTTGCATAATATATTGCAACATCTTCATGAGGTTATAGGGCATCTACATGTTTTATGATACTGTACTATTATGGAGCCGATCCACCTGGGTCATGATCCTCGAGGCTGACTCTCCAAGGCACACCCGACAACAACGATATTGGTTAGGTGACTGTGCTGCAAGTGGGGATGAAACGATCTTCATTAGCTTCTGTTTGACCCTACATTCGGGCACCAACCAACCTTCGAGTCAAGACTTCACTGATCTCTGGGTCGGGATTTCATCAACGACACCCTGCAATTAGACTTGAAATAAATCTAACCACGGTGACACTTCAGCCATGCTTCGACCTTAGCCTGTCCGATCGACTGAGCGATCGTCGAATCTTCTATCGCGCTCCAGAATGCCAGTCCAGCAGACACCAATGACCAACAACTTGACAGGCATCACTAAAAAAAATATGATCTTTTGCAACGAATTTATTTGCGATGAAAAAAATTTCATTGCAAATAAGATTATTAGCGACGAAATAAAAATTACGTCGCTAATAAAAATTATTAGCGATGGAAACAAAATTTTATTGCAAATAATCAATTATTTTCGATGAAACATTAAGTTCCATCACTAATAATTGATTATTAGTGATGAAAAAATTTCATTGCTAATAATCGATCATTAATTAATTATTTTAAAAATTAAAAAGATAATTTATTAGCGATGAAAATATTACGTCGCTAATAATTGATTATTTATGATGAAATACAAACTTCCATCGCAAACAATGCACTATTTACAATGAAAAAATTTCATCATTAATAAGCCACTATTAATTAATCATTTTTAAAAATTTTAAAAATAATTTATTAGCGATGAAAATATTACGTCGCTAATAATCTATTATTTACGATAAAACATTAAGTTCCATCGCAAATAATCACTATTTGCAATGAAAAAGTTTCGTCGCTAATAAATGATTGTTAATTAGTCATTTTTAAAAATTAAAAAGATGATTTATTAGCAATAAAATTTTTTGCATCATAAATAGTACATTATTTACGATGGAACTTAGTGTTTCGTTATAAATAATCATTATTAGCGACACAAAAGATTTCGTCGCTAATAAATAATCTTTTTAAATTTTTAAAAATGATTAATTAATGATAGTTTATTTATGATGATTTATTTTTATCACTAATAATCGATTATTTACGATAGAATATTAATTTCCATCGCTAATAAATCACTTTTTAAATTTTTCTCTAAATATTATATAATTTTATAATTGAAAGCCCATCTTCATCATTCATTATTTAAGTGGTTATCAAGCAATCATCGTCATAAAATATCACCTCGATCTGATAGCTCTAGCTGTACAGATCGATAAAATTTGATTCGACGGTCATGAATGACCGTATAATGATCTGATAGATAGAAATCACTGATGGATCCAAAAATTTACAACGATAATTTTTGTGATATTTATAGTATACTAGCAATATTTTACTTTAATCAAATATAATTATAATAATCAATTTAGTATGAAATAATTTAGATCGTTAAATAAAAAATGAGTGATCAAAAGACCAAACGATGTTCGATTATAAGATAATTTTTTGATAAATGATCTTTGCTACTATTTTAATCATCTGTATGGTGGTGATTATAAAACCTAAACTCCGCATATATGAATTATCCATGTTAAATATATTTTATAAAAGTATAAGTATAATTGCTAAGAAACTTTAAGAATATATATCAGGAGACTTATACTTTTAGATAATTTATATACATATGGTTTGCTTTTTACGATCACTACTATAGAAATGATCAAACTATTAGCAAAGATTATTTATCTAAAATAATCATCTAATGAACACATGCTAATTGATATTTTAATCATTTATTTTTATTTAACGATCCAAATCATTTCATGCTAAATTGACTATGATAATTATATCCGATTAAAGTAAAATTTTGCTTGTACGCTATAAATATCACAGAGACCATCGTTGCAAATTTTTGAACTGATCGATGATTTTTATTTATTAGATCATCATGCGGTCATTCATGACCATCAAAATCAAATTTTATCGATCTGTATAGCTAGAGCTACCTGATCAAGAAGATATTTTGTGATGGTACTTGCACAACAAATACTTAAATAATGAATGATGAAGATAGACTTTAAAATTTAAAATCATGTAATATTTAGAAAAAAATAAAAATTTTAATTTTAAAAGAATACTAATTTTTTAAAAATTTTAAAAAATATTAATTGGCTTGTAGGCTAGCTAACAGTGGACACGCTCGCACCCCTCAACCCCATCGCATTGGCCATGCACGGTGTATTTTTGCTTTTTTTCATTTTTAAAATAGTTCATATTTTCTTTTTTTTAATTTTAAAATTTTGGTCAAAGTATTTGTGATGAATTATTAGCATCAAAATTTTTTTTCGATAATAATCATGTTTTTACAACATAAAAGAAATTCCATCCCAAATAAATAATAATTAATAGCGACGAAGATTTTTGTGATGGAATATTTAGTCATAAATAATTATGATTAGTGATGAAAATTTATTTCTATCATAAAAAACTTATTTTAATATTTTTTAGAGTAAATTTTTTTAAAAAAAAATATTTGGTGGGAATTATTAGCGATGAAAGTATTTACGATGAAATTTATCATTGCAAATAAGAAACATTAGCAACTAAAAAATTTTTTCCATCGCAAATAATGTTTTTAGCGATGAAAATTTTATCATAAATATTTTTGTCGCTAAAAGTCTTTAAATATCTCCCCCCGCTCCCGCAAAATCCACTCTCTCTCGGCCCGAAATCCTCTCTCTGCCCTCTCTCTCCCCCTCCTCTTGGGCTTCCACTGATCAGCGATCGCATTTCCCACTGTCGCTGTCGTTGCCAATGTCATTGCTGCTGTTATTGTGCTTGAGCCGATTGTAGGTAACTTAATTCGATCTCGGCCGACCGACCGTGGGTTAGAAATTTTTTTTTATTTGTTCTTTCAATCTGGGGGCCACATTTATTGCCGTGTAGTGGCCGATGGTGGGCAACGAGGCACGAAGGGTGGGTGCCAGCTGCAGGCCGTGCGTGGCGGTTAACGGGCCTGGTGGAGGCCACTGGAGGTGGGAGGCGCATAGAGGCTGACTCTCCAAGGCACACCCGACAACAACGATATTGGTTAGGTGACTGTGCTGCAAGTGGGGATGAAACGATCTTCATTAGCTTCTGTTTGACCCTACATTCGGGCACCAACCAACCTTCGAGTCAAGACTTCACTGATCTCTGGGTCGGGATTTCATCAACGACACCCTGCAATTAGACTTTAAATAAATCTAACCACGGTGACACTTCAGCCATGCTTCGACCTTAGCCTGTCCGATCGACTGAGCGATCGTCGAATCTTCTATCGCGCTCCAGAATGCCAGTCCAGCAGACACCAATGACCAACAACTTGACAGGCATCACTAAACAAAATATGATCTTTTGCAACGAATTTATTTGCGATGAAAAAAATTTCATTGCAAATAAGATTATTAGCGACGAAATAAAAATTACGTCGCTAATAAAAATTATTAGCGATGGAAACAAAATTTTTTTGCAAATAATCAATTATTTTCGACGAAACATTAAGTTCCATCGCTAATAATTGATTATTAGTGATGAAAAAATTTCATTGCTAATAATCGATCATTAATTAATTATTTTAAAAATTAAAAAGATAATTTATTAGCGATGAAAATATTACGTCGCTAGTAATTGGTTATTTATGATGAAATACAAACTTCCGTCGCAAACAATGCACTATTTACAATGAAAAAATTTCATCATTAATAAGCCACTATTAATTAATCATTTTTAAAAATTTTAAAAATAATTTATTAGCGATGAAAATATTACGTCGCTAATAATCTATTATTTGCGATAAAACATTAAGTTCCATCGCAAATAATCACTATTTGCAATGAAAAAGTTTCATCGCTAATAAATGATTGTTAATTAGTCATTTTTAAAAATTAAAAAGATGATTTATTAGCAATAAAATTTTTTGCATCATAAATAGTACATTATTTACGATGGAACTTAGTGTTTCGTTATAAATAATCATTATTAGCGACATAAAAGATTTCATCGCTAATAAATAATCTTTTTAAATTTTTAAAAATGATTAATTAATGATAGTTTATTTACGATGATTTATTTTTATCACTAATAATCGATTATTTACGATAGAATATTAATTTCCATCGCTAATAAATCATTTTTTAAATTTTTCTCTAAATATTATATAATTTTATAATTGAAAGCCCATCTTCATCATTCATTATTTAAGTGGTTATCATGCAATCACCGTCATAAAATATCACCTCGATCTGATAGCTCTAGCTGTACAAATCGATAAAATTTGATTCAACGGTCACGAATGACCATATAATGATCTGATAGATAGAAATCACTGATGGATCCAAAAATTTACAATGATAATTTTTGTGATATTTATAGTATACTAGCAATATTTTACTTCAATCAAATATAATTATAATAATCAATTTAGTATGAAATAATTTAGATCGTTAAATAAAAAATGAGTGATCAAAAGATCAAACGATGTTCGATTATAAGATAATTTTTTGATAAATGATCTTTGCTACTATTTTAATCATCTGTACGGTGGTGATTATAGAACCTAAACTCCGCATATATGAATTATCCATGTTAAATATATTTTATAAAAGTATAAGTATAATTGCTAAGAAACTTTAAGAATATATATCAGGAGACTTATACTTTTAGATAATTTATATACATATGGTTTGCTTTTTACGATCACTACTATAGAAATGATCAAACTATTAGCAAAGATTATTTATCTAAAATAATCATCTAATGAACACATGCTAATTGACATTTTAATCATTTATTTTTATTTAACGATCCAAATCATTTCATGCTAAATTGACTATGATAATTATATCCGATTAAAGTAAAATTTTGCTTGTACGCTATAAATATCACAGAGACCATCGTTGCAAATTTTTGAACTGATCGATGATTTTTATTTATCAGATCATCATGCGGTCATTCATGACCATCAAAATCAAATTTTATCGATCTGTATAGCTAGAGCTACCTGATCAAGAAGATATTTTGTGACGGTACTTGCACAACAAATACTTAAATAATGAATGATGAAGATGGACTTTAAAATTTAAAATCATGTAATATTTAGAAAAAAATAAAAATTTTAATTTTAAAAGAATACTAATTTTTTAAAAATTTTAAAAAATATTAATTGGCTTGTAGGCTAGCTAACAGTGGACACGCTCGCACCCCTCAACACCATCGCATTGGCCATGCACGGTGTATTTTTACTTTTTTTTATTTTTAAAATAGTTCATATTTTCTTTTTTTTAATTTTAAAATTTTGGTCAAAGTATTTGTGATGAATTATTAGCATCTAAATTTTTTTTCGATAATAATCATTTTTTTACAACGTAAAAGAAATTCCATCCCAAATAAATAATAATTAATAGCGACGAAGATTTTTGTGATGGAATATTTAGTCATAAATAATTATGATTAGTGATGAAAATTTATTTCTATCATAAAAAAACTTATTTTAATATTTTTTAGAGTAAATTTTTTTTAAAAAAAATATTTGGTGGGAATTATTAGCGATGAAAGTATTTACGATGAAATTTATCATTGCAAATAAGAAACATTAGCAACTAAAAAATTTTTCCATCGCAAATAATGTTTTTAGCGATGAAAATTTTATCATAAATATTTTTGTCGCTAAAAGTCTTTAAATATCTCTCCCCGCTCCCGCAAAATCCACTCTCTCTCGGCCCGAAATCCTCTCTCTGCCCTCTCTCTCCCCCTCATCCTCTCTCTCCCCCTCCTCTTGGGCTTCCACTGATCAGCGATCGCGTTTCCCATTGTCGCTGTCGTTGCCAATGTCATTGCTGCTGTTATTGTGCTTGAGCCGATCGTAGGTAACTTAATTCGATCTCGGCCGACCGACCGTGGGTTAGAAATTTTTTTTTATTTGTTCTTTCAATCTGGGGGCCACATTTATTGCCGTGTAGGTGGCTGATGGTGGGCAATGAGGCACGAAGGGTGGGTGCCAGCTGCAGGCCATGCGTGGCGGTTAACGGGCCTGGTGGAGGCCACTGGAGGTGGGAGGCGCATAGAGAGCTGGCACCGCAGGGGGTGGAGTGCCGAGGGGCGGTGGTGACAGGGATGGATGCTGTGAGGCAGGGGGGTGTAGGGGACATGGAGCGGCGTCGGTGATGGGTTGAGTGGGGGCCGTGGGTGGTGGGCGGTGGAGAGGGGCCGTGGGTGGTGGGCGGTGGAGGGGCGCCGTAGGAGGTGGGGGCCCGCGATGGGTACATGGGCGGCACATGGTTGGGGCCAGGGTAGCCGTGACTGGTGGGGGCGGAGGAGGTGCATGGGGCATGGAGGGGCGATGGTGATGGGTCGGATGGGGGGCCGCGTGTGGTGGGCAGTGGAGGAAAGCCACAGGAGGGTGGGGCTAGGCCGCGGTGGGTACGTAGGCGTGTAAGGCTGGGGGCCAGGAGGGGGCCACGATGGGTGGGGGGCGGATGAGGGTGCATGGGATATCCACCGACGGCAATGATGGCTCTGGTGGAGAGCCGTGGGTGGTGGGCGGCGGAGGGGAGCCGCAGGGGGTGGGGGGCTTCGACTGGTCGGGGGCGGAGGGCCCGTAGGAAATTTAGTCCTTAGTAATTTACAAAATTTTAATAAATAAGAAATAATCAGACTCTATAATAATAATAATAGTAATAGTAATAATAAAAATAGTAATATTAATAATAGTAAAGAAATAATAATAATAATAAATTTAGTAATAATAAAAAAAAATAAATAGTAGTAATAATAATAGTAATACTAATAATAATAAAAGTAAAAATAGTAATAATAATAATAATAGTAATAGTAGTAGTAATAATAATAATAGTAGTAGTAATAATAATAGTAATAGTAATAATAGTAAAAATAAAAATAGTATTAATAAAAATAGTAATATTAATAATAGTAAAAAGAATAATAATAATAATAAATTAGTAGTAATAATAATAATAATAGTAGTAAATAATAATAATAGTAATAGTAATAATAGGAAACATAAAAGTAGTAGTAGTAATAATAATAATAATAATAATAATAATAATAGTAAAAGTAGTAGTAGTAGTAATAATAATAATAATAACAAAAGTAATAATAATAATAGTAACAATAATAATAGTAAAAGTAATAATAATTTTAATAATGATAATAATAATAATAATAATTAAAAATTAGATATTTTTTATAATTAAAATAATTATGTTTGTAATTATATTTTTATGCTTTTACTTATTATAGTTTAATCTTTCCACCATGTTTAGTTCCTATATTTCATTATGATTATGATTTATTATTTTAATTTGCATAAACTGAAGGTTTTAATTTCTAATGCATATGAACTATTCGGTCTGGGATTCGGACCGAGTTTCGATCAGGAATATGAGTCGGGATCCTATCCAGAATTTGGATCATGATCTGATTTGGATCTCGATCTGGAGTCCTATTCGAAATCCGATCTGGGATCATGTTCGAGATCCAATTCAAAATTCAGATCATGATCATCCAGTGGATCGTCATTGGTATGCTATAGTACACAACCAGGGGGTGGAGGTAGTGCGACAGCGGCCATATGATAGCATCACTATGAAGAACTGGATTGTCATATGCTGCATGTATGAAGATCCAACATATCAGATAACTTTTTTTTAAATTTAATAATTAAATATTAATTATTTTTAAATTTAGTTATTTATTGATTAATTTGAATGTTAACTATGTAGGATCGATGTACAAAAAATGCAGCAAATCGGGCGAGATAGATAGTCTTGCATTATGGAGGATCGATGCCATTTGTTCGCCATATAGAGTAGATGATAAGTAATTTCTATTTATCATATATTAACTTTTAACTATTTAAAAAATTTATTAATTATTCTTAAATTATAGAGAGATGTAGAGAGTGGCAAGCTTCCTGATAGGATTGAGATATACTAGCGGACACATCAGTGACGATCAGGGGGCTGAACGATCGGGAGCCAAGAGCTTTATGTAAGTTTTTTCAACTATTTTTTTATTTGCTTTTTGATTTTCAGTACAAACTTAGAATAGTTATAAATTTAATTTTTAGGATTGTATGATAGAAATTAGATCTCAACCTATCCTAGAGGGATCAACCACATCCACAGATGAGGAGATATGTGATTGGGTGCTTGGTACAAGATCCTGTTATGTTAGGAGGCTAGGGCATGGGATCAGAGCTCCTACGTTTTCATGTCCTTCTAGGACTGACATCCATGCTGTCTGTGATATTTGACTAGTGGAGATACAGAGATAGACTGCTGAGAATCGAAAGGAGACTGCTGAGTTGATTACACGTGTTGATCAGTACCAACTGTTTCAGACATAGATGATGGAGTGGATGGCACAGATGGAGCAGATGATGCAGATGATGAGTAAGCAGCAGCAGGTCAGTCCGAGCTTCTCTGAGTGCTCTCCTCCTTTGGCCCATTCTCCTTCTCCAGATACCGTCGGTGCTTGATGGCCGGCTGCCTATTTTTGTATATTTTTATTTTTATTTTGGATATTTTATATTTATAAAAAAATATTTTCTATAATTATATTTTTTGTATAATGAAAGAAAATTTATTTATGGATAAATGAAAAGATAAAATTTATTTATGTATGAAATGATGAAATTTTTATAATTTTTTATTTTATTTTTTAAAATTATAATAATTATAATAAAAAATATATTAAAAAAATATATTTTTTAAAAAAACTAAATTATGATGAAATTATTTATGATGAAAATATATCCATCATAAATAATTAATTATCTACGATGGAGATACTCCATCGTAGATAATAAAATTATTTGCGGTGGATATATTTCCATTGCAAATAATTATCAACAATGAAAATAATCTATCGTAGATAATAATTATCTACGATGAAATTTTCTGTGATGAAAATTATTCATCACAAATAATAATTATCTGCGATGGATTATTTATGTCGCAGATAATTAATTATTTTTGATGTATTATATTCGTCGGTAAAAAAGTTATTTATGATGTAATAAAAAAAATTTCATCGTCAATAATTCCATCGTCGATAATTTAAGAAATAAAAAAAAATTATCGATAAAAATTTTTTATCATAAAAAAGTATTATTAGTGATGAAAATTTTTGATTATAGTTACTGAAACATTATTTTTAAGACTCAGCAATGCAAGCACAGAAAAAAAAAATATGATGCTTGCAGTTCATGTCGTTAAGTTAGCGATGAAAAGTGATTTTTTGCGACGAAATTTTTGCGTCGCAAAAAATAGTGCATCTATCTGGCAAATGCCCATGACTAACAATCTGACAGGTACCCAACTAGCAGACACCCATGATCAATAAGTTGTACAACCTAACCTAGCAACCTACGGATTAGAGCGTAATAAACTCCAACCACCTCCTATTTAAAAAAAAAAAAAAAAAAGGACCCCGAAAGAGGTAAGCAAAAAAAAAAAAATAAGAAGCAAGTACCCAAGCTACTCGAGAACCCATTTTCTCCTTCTTTCCTCCACTGTGCTCAAGCTCTGGCTAACTTAGGCATCAGAGGGTCTTCTGCCAGAGAACCCCCAACATGTGGATTTTTTTTTGTAGGTTTCTGGTGCCTTATCTCCTATCAGTTACTGGCGCTCTCTCAACAGCCACGTCAGCATCCTGAAGTCTTGATGCAACAATCTGGTATTAGAGGAAGGGCGGCGTTAGCAACCCATCAAGGAAAGAAGAAGAGAATATGATGCGGGACAAGATAGCAAGAATGATCGTGAGTGAGCTAAGAAGTCACTCCGGATTAGGATAAAATGGGGGATAATTATGAAATTTCTTTCACAAAATATATGAGGGTTGGGGTAAAGAAGAAAAAGGAAGAAGTTGAAAAAGTCCATCCCGGAGGAGATGAGAGAAAAAAAATTAAAAAATCCATCCTAGAGGTGAGCAGCATAGGACTTGCTGGGGTTGAGAAGAACGGCACAAAACTTGTCGAGGTAGAAGAATGGGAGAAACTCAAGAAAGGATAAAAGAGAATCTAAATTTTTCACTCCAAAAATTTAATTCTTCTTTTTTTTTTTTTTCATTTAGGTTTATGGTCTTATTTATAGGTCTTTAACAACCTTCTAACATTCTAACAAATTCTCAACCTACTAACAAATTTCTAACAAACTTCAACTCCCTAACTAATCCTTAATAAACTAATGGATTCCAACCTCCTAACAAACCCAACAATCTATGAAATCTTGTAGGGTCAAAAATCATACCACTTCAAAAGTTGTGCCATCATCAAAAGTTGCACCATCACGGGTGATGTCCTCATCAATTTCTCCTAGGATGGGGAGAACTCAACTCCATCGAGTCTGGATTGATTCTAAAATTGATGCAGCTCAAACTGAAAATCAACAGGAGGATGGAGATATGCTTTGAGGAGGGTGCAAAACTCTCTAGGGATGCATTTATGTTCGTGCAATATTAGAGAGGAGAGATCGGATAGAACAAAGGCAACGGCTCCTAGAGTCAAGAGATTGGCCGGCTGCGGCGGTTCCGGATGGGTTGGACCACCAAGGGTGAGTTGCCAGTGGGTCGGAGGATGGTGGTGGAGATAGTTAGGAGAAGACATTGCCAGGAAGGGTCCGCTAAAGGCATTACAGGAGAAGTTGTGATCAAGAAAGTGCTGGAATGGTCGATGATGGCAGTATTCTATCAGAATGGATGTTCCGGTGGTGGGGATTGGGTGGATCGAAGGAAAAGGGTGGTGGCGTGGAAGGTTTCTCAGATAGTTGAGAGGGTTTGGTTTGAGAGCGGCGGCGGCGGTGGTTAGTGGGAAAGGCAGCTCGGAGCAGTGGCGGACGGTGCAGGGCGTCATGTTGGTCTCTAGGGTCTATGATTTTTGGAGAGGAGTTCCCAAGAAGATGGTTTGTATTGCTAAATCGTTTATTTTCTAAGGTTCCAACCCTGGCATCTACAGAATTTAATTTACTATCTATAACTTCAAGATGTCCTAAGATCTTCTGTAAAGTAGCTTCAAATTTGGGTTCCATTTTATTCTTTGAGTAAGAACTCTACTTGATATTTGGCTCCTGATCTAGTGGTCGTACAAAATTACAATGGTTTTTAAAAGGAAAGTAGGTTTCAAGTTCAGAATTCTGTTTCCAGCTTGCACAAGGTTCAGATTGGAGGTCCTCTACGGGGTTCCTAGGGGTCTGTTTTCATGGAAATCAAAGCAAATCTGGATTCTTTACTGAGTTAGGTTTTCAGCAAGCTAAGATTTTAAATTTTAGATGCTTCTAGGACTAGGATTGTTCAAGTTTTCTAAGGACTACTCAGTCTGAATTTTCTGCTGCAGTGCAGAATTCACAAAGAACTGAAACCTAAATTCAAGGAAAATCTGGTACTAAACTAAGACCTGATTCAAAATTCTACTTTCATAGGTAAATACATCATCAAGTCTAGTTTCCACATCCACTAATTTTGCAATTTTTTGACACTCCTATGAATGGAAATTATGGGTTGAACAGAGGTTGTGTAGAAGTACAGGGTGCAGAATTTTGTGAACAGAGATTCTGACTTTCAGATCTAATTGGCACTAATTTCAGAATAATCTCTCAAATCCACATACATAGAAATGTTTCATTTCGAGTCTACTTTCCAACAAAATAAGATTTATAATTTTTTGAGGTCTGTATCAACAGGAATTTCAAAAAAAAACTCAAGGGTATGCAGAGTTTCAGATTTTCAGATTTTTTTTTTTTTTTTTGAAGAATGTTAATGATGAAACCTAATCAAATGAAAATATAATTAATCCTAACCAAACCTTGGCATGGATACCAAAAATTGATGCAGGACAAGATGGTAAGAAGGATTGTAAGTGAGCTAAGAAGTCACTCCATATTATGATAAAAAGAAGGATAACTATGGAATTTCTCCCACAAAATAGGTGAGGATTAAGGTAAAGAGGAGAGAGAGAGAAGTTAGGAAAGTTCATCCCAGAGGAGATGAGAAAAAGAAGTTAGAAAAATTCATCCCAAAGATGAGCAGCACAGGACTTGCTGGGGTTGATAAGAATGGCATAGAACTTGTCGGGGTAGAAGAAAGAAAGAAATCTAAGAAAGGATAGAAGAGAACCTAAGTTCTTCACTCCAAAAATTTAACTCTTCTTTTTTCATTCAGGTTTATGGCATTATTTATAGGTCTCTAATAACCTTCTAACCTTCTAACAAATTCTCAACCTATTAACAAATTACTAATAAACTTTAACTTCCTAACTAATTCCTAACAAACTAAGAGATTCCAACCTCCTGACAAACCCAACAACTTATGGAACCTTCTAGGATCAAAAGTTGTGATGCTTCAAATGTTGTGCCATCATGGATGATGTCTTCATCAGAATGCCTTGTCGAAATCATTCCATCACCTCTCGCGGACAGTCGACCCAGAGGAGTCGAGGCAGAGCCACCTAGCCATCCGCCTCCCATCGGCTCGCGGAGCAGATGCAGTCACCTATGGTGATGGATCCCCAATAATTCAACGACCTGGTTCACCAAGTCCAGGTCCTGACCAATGCCGTGCAGCACCTATAGCAGGTCGCGGAGCAGCGGCAGCCCCCTTAGCCCACTCTGGCACCGTCCTAGCATAGCCATCGGGATCAGTCTTCAGACCCCGAGAGTTCACCGTATGGGATGCATCGGTCAGCCCCGGTAGGCTGGTGATCACCATCCCACCATGAGTCTACCCACGGCGAACGACACCGGAGATCTCCTACTTCCTCTGGCAGAGATTCAATGGAGGGCCACTCCCTTCAGTTCGAGAAATCCTATCAGGGAGATGATCTCGAGTAGAAAGTCTGTACGATCAAATGCAGGCTGGACGAGATCCAGATGGGTGGCGGAGGAAATAAAAAAGCTCTTAGCTTTAGTTCCCAGCCACTCTTCACTTGCTTGATTCTCAAAAAGCCGATTCTCAATCAATTCAGGATGCCGGCTGTGGAGTTGTATGATGGCTCCATTGATTCCTTAGATCACCTGGAGGGCTATAGCGATCTTATGATGCTTCAAGACATTTTAGGTGCCCTCCTCTGCCTCGCCTTTTCAGCTACTTTGAAGAAGGCAGCACGAACGTGGTACTGCGAGCTCCAACTGGGGTCCATCTCCTCCTTTGAGCAACACGGATGCTAGTTCATTGCTCACTTTGGCAACAACCGAGTCTAATCAAGGACATTAGATAGCCTCTTCTCTCTCCACCAGGAGGAAGGAGAGTTCCTGCACGATTATGTGGCCCACTTCAATGCAGCCACACTAGAGGTACATGGCGTGGATGAAGCCGTCGTCATGTTGGCTTTGAAGCGAGGCATCCGTAACGAGTGCCTCATTTTCTCCCTCGATAAGAAGTATCCAAGAAATTATGCTGACCTTCAGGCCCAGGCCCATAAGTATATGCAGGCCAAAGAAGGTCGGATGGCATGTTGGCAAGAGGAGGGCCGGGCCCTCAGCAGGAAGAAGTGTGCACGGGAGGATGCACTCGAGATTTTCAAAGAAGTAGGATCCTTCCGACAGGTGAAAGCTCTGAGCTAGGTAGAAGAGTCCATCCTAGTGCTATAACAGCTACGTCCCATTAAATGCCCCTCAAGCTCAGATCCTTATGGAGATCGAGGGCAAGGAGTATTTCCGCTAATTACCATTGATGAAGGCTCCATCAACTCAATGAAACAAGCAGAAATACTGTGACTAAAAGATGCGATTGAGGCTCTTATCCGGAAAGGTTATATTGCTGAAGGACCTGATGCTACCACTATAAAATCCATGTAATTGGATTTGGAAAGAGAGAGAGGGGATCTAGTTTTGCTAGGGTGTATTGTTGCGAAAAACCAGCTCTGCAGCATGCTAGCTTAGCCTACTTGGTCCAGTAGAATGACGTGGTCTTACAGCATGTAGAGTAAAATTAATTAATATTTGTAATATTTTTCAAGATTATTCTTTTTGAGTAAAGATTATGATTATATATTCATAGTACATCTTTAGTATCGTGTGTTTTTTGAATAAAAAAATATTTTTGCTTCTAAATACATGATGAAAATTGAACTAGATTGAAAAATATGGATGATGGGACTCTTTTGTTTTTTAAAATTGTTTGTACAACCTTTAGAGCTTTTGTTCGCAGAGATTTGCTGCTTTCAAAAAAAACTGAAACTGATTTCAAGGAATAGGAAGCTTTATCTAAATGCAGTTTTGATATAAATCTTCACATGATAAATACAAAAACAACTGGAATAACAAGCAGATCCATAGTTAATTAACCCCTAACCTGCAACCATTCTTCATTTAGAAGTTGCTCCATTTAACAAAAACCAAAAAGCCATTTCCTTTTTTGACTTTCAGGAGACACCCGATTAGATTAGTGCGAACAAAAACTTTTTTCAGCTTTTGAACAGTGACCATGAACAATATTTCAGATTTCTAAAGAACCGCTATTTTTTTAAATTGTGAAAGAACAAAATTTTCATATTCGAGATATCTGAAAAGTGCTTATTTTTTCTAAAGAAAATGAAGTTACAAAAAAAAAAATTCAAGAAAAAAGAGGATAGAATCTGAAGATTAATAATTGATGTACTAAACGAAAAGAAAATTTTATAATTTTTACACTATAAAATGTGAACGGTGGGGGAGTGTTGTTTGCTGAGCTAAAGCTCTAACAAAAAGTAATATATAGAATGAATAACCGACAAATAAAATTAATCATAGCATCAAATGAAGCAGCAGAGATCTGCTATACATACATCCAAATTCTGCGCATCTGCATCTATGAACAAGACTATTGCTTTCTTTAAAACATGAGAAACCACGGGCAGGAGACAAATAAGCTAAGTTTAAAACTGATTTCCCACACCTTAGCAGGCCAGTAGCACGCTTCTTCACCAGTTCGTGCCCAATCCTTTGCTGGTGAACATCTAGTCAATATAGCGAGTCATGATAGCAGATGTATCAACATATGACATTAGCTGATTCCTCTGTAAGCATTAAACAAAGCGTCATTTCATAATTTTGATTCATTTAGTGCATCATTGTAAAGCACATAAAGTCTAAACTTTCCGGTGCTAAAAAATTGCATTGGCAATTTATTCCTTCCAGGATTGAATGGTTAAGAAAGATATATTATTTATGATCATATTATTTGGGTCCTATTGTCTTAGTGCATGTAATGTAGTAGACATCGGTATAGGTTTGACTCGACCAATAGGCTCTATGATGGATGGATCTAGTAGGATTTACTAACTAGACTAGGTCTCTACTCCACTCCTATATATATCTCTCTATAGAGAAATCCTAGGGCATGAAGATTTCTTTGTTTATAAGATTGAACTCATTCTATTGAGAAGATATGCATAAAAAGGAGAAGGAGAGAAAGATCTGTCCTGCCTTGATTTCTTTTTTTATAGGACATTCCAACATTGATCATTAATGACTGCTCATAGTTTTCAAGGTATGATCGATTGTTTATTATTATTATTATTCTCTAAATATTTGTTCTTGAATTATTTTGTGTTCTAATCTCTTGCATAAGATTTATAGAAATTTATTTTTCTTACTTCATACTACTCATGAACAAGAGGTGGCACACTTACTTTGATGCTAAAAGTAGCTCAAATATCACTCCGATCAGCTCAAATGCATGCGTCACTCGAAGAAGATTGTGTGAATGATTGCCGGAATGCGTCACACGATTATTTCAGATCTCGGCATTGATCAAGTCCGTTATTGTGGATGTCGTTTGCGACATCTCTACCATATCCTTGATCTGTAAGGAATTTGAAATGGATAACTATAGCGTACTATTATTACTCCGAGAATTGCAGGAATTGCATTATTAGTAGATGATTAAAAAGCATTGAGTATATGGTGCTCAAGTGTGGAGAGAGAGAGAGAGAGAGCCCTTGGCCTTGTACTAGTCCTCCTCAAACTTGTGCTCGATCCCTATAGGTTTGAACAGATCTAACACAGCAGAACAGGCATGCATGAAGCGTGCGAGTTGCTTGGGTTCCTTGCTGCGAGATCATGGAATGCTTCAGTCAGCTTTCTCAGGGGGCACAATAAATTCTCAGGGTTCCTCGCTGCGAGGTCCCTCCCTCCATGATTAGCATCCGATGCGCCAACTCTATCCTCACTTCCACTCTTCTTTATAATTCGATAATTAGCAGGCAAAGGCATAGTAAATTCTCTCTCAAAAAAAGAGCAGAGGCATGGTAAACAAACTCTACTTTGCAAGCAAGCAAATATAACCTTGTCCATCTCTTACTTGGCATGTTGATTTCTTTTTCTAAGCCACACACTTGAAAAAATTGAAAACTAAAGAAAGAAGATTCACACTATTGTGTAGCGAACAAACTCCTGGCATCAACCTGAACCAGATATAATAAATCATTAGGGCGGCTGAAGCCTTCCCACCCGTATGTCTCTTAGCACGTGAGAGAAATGGTTGCGAGCATTCAAGCCGGCGCGGTCCAGTAGGGAGGACTGATCTTCAGCTCGAGAAATGATTACGTGCACCAGGTCCACTTCCTTCCGCTTTGGTGGACCAAGGACAGATGGCACGGGCAGCAACGTGCGTGGCAGAAGGTAGGAAGGCTCAGTGATGGCCACCCTTCAATGCTCCGAATCTCCGTGAAGGTGTTTTGGTAAACCCGCGTTTCACCCGAGGTCCACCGAGGACGTGGTCCGCGTAATTAAAGATATTTTCCGAAATAAGGGTGGAGGGAGGCTTTCGCGTTCTCATCCTGCCATTGTAAGCTTTGCCACCATCCTTCCGTGCCACGTATCCCCCTCAAGTTGCTCCCCATGATCTCGACGGGCAGCTGCTTCAGCTCGTCACAGTGGTATGTGTCAATGATTTCCAAAGAAGGGAAACTGATTGCCTGATCACAGATGCTAGTTAAGTTGTCTAAATATCGCAGTTCTAATATCCTTAGACAACGGAAGGCAAGCGCCGAGTTATAACCAACATGGCTGCGTACTGAATCGTCGATCACTTGCCGCATTTTGGGGCAGCCTGTTATATTTAGAGTCTCGAGCTGTGGGAGCAGCAGAAGCCAATTAGCATTCTCTAATTCCTCGCAGTCATGAATCGTTACTTTCCGCAGCTGCGGAAGGAAATCTGAGATGGATACTCTCGTCCACTTTACCACCTTTAAGTGACGGACGCACCGGAGTTGGAGTTCCTCAAGAACTGGAAGTTGCCAATCCATATCATGATCCTGGTCCTCGCTATCCACCTCCAGCACCACCAAGTCATCAACATCAATTATTAGCTTCTGCAGGCTCTTCAACATTTTGAGGCTTCCAAGTTGGTCTCTGACGATAGATGGTGTCAACCGGATGGATGCCGAGCTGCATGTAGACTTTATGTGGAGGTACCGAGTAACTATGTTGTCTAAGCTGGAGAGCGTCTGGAGGGTTCGCACTCCATTTACCATGATTCCAAGATTTGTCAACGACATCACCTTCGAGTTCAGTTCTTCCAACTCTTCCAAACTTGCTGTATTCTCTTCATTACCACAACATCTGCTACCTTCAACTTCCCAGACTTCAAACTTCGTTCCAATGAGATCAAGCTTTCGCAGCTTAGAAAGATTTGATATCCCACCACGAGGTATTCTCAAAAGGAGATTCATACGTCTCAGTAGCAAGTACTTCAGCTCTTTAAGACGTGCCAGCTCCTTCGGCAATGCTTGGATATCTGTCCTCGATAAATTAAGATACTGCAACTGAACTAATATGCCTATCTCTTTCGGTAACTCCGCCAATTTGGTATGGGATAAATCTAGATAAGTTAGAGCAGGCATGCATTGGAAAAGGTCAGGTGGGATCCTTCTAAGAGGCCAGTTCCTCTGGAGCATCAGGACTTTGAGGAGGGACCGATTAAGAAGGTATTGGGGCAATATTTCTATATCATTTAGCATTAGCGATATTCTTTCTGCTTCTTCTACTCCAATCCATTTCCGTTTCACATCTATTTCTTCTTTCAGACCAACACCAGCTTGAACCAACCATTTATTCTTTTTCCGCCCACAGTCGGAAGCGATCCATAGTGCCAAGTCTCGAATAACATCATGCATCCTCACGGTGCCTTCATATTCACCAGGCTCCAGCAAGCATGCTCCTTTCAATATTTCAAAGCGTTCGTGACCCCAGGACGAGGTCCCATTCGATTCTTCGAATAAGCCTAGACCCATCCAACAGTCTATAAGTTCATCTTTGATAATTGGATAGTCTTCGGGCCACAGGCAACAGGACAAGAAGCATTGCCTCGTCCTATCATCAGGCAAATTATCATAGCTAAGCTTTAATGTGCGAAACATATCTCTTTCTTCACCCTCCTCCGGTAGGATCTCCATTTCCTGGATCTCAGCATGCTTGGAGTCCTCCAGCAGCTTGATTGCATGCCTCCACCTTTTGGGATCCCTCCGGTTGCACATGGCGCTTCCGATCGTCTTGAGGGCAAGCGGCAAGCCTCCGCACTCCTCCGCTGCCACCCCTGCAAGGTCAATTATGTGAGGGTGAGAGTTGAGGGTCTGCTCACCGACATGAAATTTGAACAGATCCAGTGCCTCTGTCTGCCCCAAGCACTTCATCTCGATCTCAACGTCGGCTTTTATTTTGCTGCACAAGTTCAGCAATCGGGTAGTGAGTATAACTTTGCGCTTATACTGATTCCCTCCAGTGCCGGGACGTGGGATCCCCACATCCTCCAGCTCGAAGCCTCTCCACACGTCATCCAGTAGCAATAGGAAGTTCTTGCTCTTGAGGTTCTCGAAGAGGACCGTGCTTGGTGGCTGTTTGTGGGCCTGATTCAGTCCCAATTTCTCGGCTATTTGCTCCCGAAGCTTCTTCGGAGTACAGTCATTGGAAGCCACCGTCCATATGACACGGTCGAACTCCAAGCTCCCGTCTCTGCCAGGGAGGAAACTATTGTTGACTTCTCTCAGCAGAGTGGTCTTGCCGACCCCGGCCATGCCCCAAATCGTGATGATGCCTGTGCTATCATTAGCAAGATGGCGCAGGACTTCGTCTTTATATGACTCGATTCCTACGATCTTGGGAATGGTAGGCATCTCCTGGACCGACGACGGTGGCAACCTCCTCGTGATGACAATAGAACTTGCTTCAGTTTGCAGCTTCTCCACCACCTTAGCCTTCTTTCTGACTCTCTGGCCGTCTTTGTAGCTCGAGATCCAGTTGAGGGGGGCTCCCAGCACCCTCTTCCTCTTCCGGCAGACTTCTTCTATTTTGATCACTTCACCTGCTTCCGCTTCCACCCTCTTGAGCCAGTTGTTGACTTCCGGCGTGCGCATCCTCCTTTCTCCCTCTGCGATGTTGATATGATCCATGATACCCGCCCTTGTAGCTTTCAATCTATCCATGGCATCGGTTAGAGCTTCTATATTTTCTCCATTCTTGCCGAGATATCTAATGCCCGGGATAATAGCTTCCATGAGAGGTATCAGCTTCCCTGCAACATCCGCAGCTTGTAGAATGGGCGGCCCTAAAGAGTTCCAATATGGGGCAAAGAATTGAAGGATGACGCTCCGGGGAGAGAGATTCATGGCGAGAGGTGTTGAGAAAAGGAGAAGGTTGATGTGGACGCAGAGACTTCTTTGCTTTGGTGGTGCAAGCAAGAGACGAGATTGGTAGTCCTCTTTTTTTTATTCGGAGGACGACGGCTCCCGCTTGGCCTAGCTGTGAAAATGCGGAGTGGATTGTTCTAATATGCGACCTTTTTGATAAGCATGATATTAACTAAGTTGATTAATAACACTTAAAAATGTTTTATGAAACTAACTGACATCATTTGCTAAGGGGAGAAGGTACATGTCACGCTTGTCCCATAAATGGTAGTCTACCAAGAATTTTATGCATCTCCTAATGACAATAATTCTTATTAATGTGTTGGAAGTCCTAAGCATTGGTGTATCAAACAAATCAACGAGCGCAATAAAGCTCTCTTTTTTCTCTACAATATCTAGTATTTGAATAAATTGTGGAGTCATATTAAATACTAGCAAGTAGAGATCCGCCGACACGAATCCAACCCCCAAATCATGGAATCTCCAATCCTCTCCTCATTATTATCTCCTCTCTTTCTCCTATACTTTTTATTCATAGGTTTGGGAATCTCTGTCCTTAATCTGATGCCTCAACAAACCAAGGATGCAGTCATCTTTTTCATCAATCATTCTTTGACCAAGTAACGGATGATACTCCAGCTTCAGCCAATAATTATTCTATTAAAAAATATATATATTCCTTTCTTTCTTTCAATTGAGAATTAAAATTTTCTTTTATGATACGTCCGTTGCCACCAAATTTTTTTTGTTGAATTAATAACAGGGGGAGTAAGGTTCTCCACAAGTAGTGTTGCCATTGCCGTCAAATTGAATCCACAATCACATGTACATAAAACAATGGTTTTTATATCTGCAGGAGATTATGTGACTTCATAGATTTCTTAAACCATCAGTGTACCGAGTGTGGCGGCTGGCTAGAATGATTCTTAGGGTAGTGTGGAACATTCAAACAAAACAAAACTCATATTGACATTATTAGACGATCTTCATCCAAGGAAACTACCAGCATTGTGATGATGAACGAAATGTCAACCAAGTCGTCAATCAGAACATGTGGACTCCAGATTTTTGAATTTATATAAAACAGAAAAAATCCAAAAGTATTGCTTGTTGGAATGCCTTTTTTTTCTAAGGATTTCGCTTTCTTATTGGAAGAAATTATTCAATGACAGAGAAAACTAAAGAAAACAAAAAAAATTACGTAATTGATGACGATATAAGAAAGCTACGTACCATTCGTAGTCCTCCATTTGTGGTTAAGGGCCTTGTATGATGGGCCTCATGTCGTAATTTCTATACATAAGACACATCCAATGGGAGTTTCTGATCCCATTGGATGATCCGGAGCATTCTCATATTTTTTAATTATATTATAATTAATTTCCATATGTTGGAAAAGATGAATTATATTGTGCAAATTTGTTTCATCCACACCTTGTATGCTTCTAGGAATTATACTCTACGGAATGTACGTTACACCATGCGTGTCAACCCAGATAGTGGGTTTGGGCCTGACAAGTATCATAAAAGGGCCCAAATAAGATTTAGTACAAATCGATAGATGGTTGTACGAAAGCCCCTAGAAACTAATGTAACCTTACTCAGAGAGAATGGTCGTTGCCGTCCCCCCCATGCCATTTATGTACCTCGTCTCCATCGGGCCCCTGTTATATCTACGAATTGGTCATTTATTTATTTTCTGCACACGTTCTCGCGTAGGTGACTCTTTAGAGCACATCACCAAACTAAATCAACGGTGTTACAGCTTGCAATTAGGACAGCTGATGCCACTAACATATTGCTTGGATCTTGTGAGGTCTCGGATGGTAATGCGTAAGTTGACCCTGATATATCTCGAGGCCGAGAAAATCATCAACAGAGCTGGCCAAATTACTGCACCATGCATTAAATGGTCCAGGAAAGACTATTAAAATAATTTAAAACTACTAGCATGTCTCCTACTAGTTTTCTTCCTGCTTCCCTATAAAATAGTTTCTCAGAGCTTTAACAAAGAAAAGTTTTGGATCAGTGATTTGGCCGAGGTCTGGTCTTCAAATTCTTTTTTTTCTAGATCTTTTTCACCATTAAGTGCCACCCTTCTGCTAAAAATTGATGGTATATCTCTCCCTAGTTCGGTAAGAAGGAGCTGCTTAAAGGTGCCTCCTCTTCCATTTACAATTGAAAGGATAGATTTTTCTTTATATCTTATCTTTTGATGGAATTGGGGCTTCTTCCCTGGGAACTCAATTCATAGGGCTCCTAAGTTAGAATGGAAGGACCTCGACTCTACCAACACTCTCAAAAATTACAAAGCCCCTTTACTGTCCAACTTAGTAGATGATCGTACTTTGTACAATCTCAACTTAAGTCTATTCAACCCTGAACGTATAAATTTATGCTTTCTTTTTCGTTCCTTTGTCCCTTCTTCTAACTTCAGCATGCTCGCTTCTGTAGAGATGACTCTCGAAGAACTAAAGCTATCATCCAAGGGGCTTCAGGCCTAGAAAAGAAAGGAGGGTGCTTCGAGGGAGACCTCAAAATAAGCAAAGGTTGGAGATCCAAGCTCGACCACTCTAGCTCAGATGTCTCTCACCCCGGAGGCTACAACACTCCTACCGACTTCAACCCCATCCACCGAGAGCACCACTCCTGCACCTTTCGAGAAGAAGAAGGAAGTAGAAAAAAGAAAGAAAACTGTTGCCAAGAAGATCTGAAAAGATTTTAGTGAGTCTGGCAGCAACAGTGCCAACTTGGGCCCAGGTTCCCTCGATGATTGGCAGATCGTCCAACCCCTCATGGAGGATTGCATCATCCCAGATACTATTGAGAAGATTCTCCGGACGGACGATGAGAAGAGAAAGGACTCCTTCGCAGCCTTCATCAAGGTAATTGCTTTTTCTTTTTTGTATATGGCTGAATATATGCACATTCTCCTATAATAACATGTATTTGGTTATTCATAGCTAGGGCACCATCTCTTTGCCAATGTGAAGGCGGTCAACCTCCACAAGGCTGAGACTTCAAAGGCCGTAGAGGTAGCTAGAGAGTACAAGACCAAAGTGGAATATCAGAACGAGATTCATTTTGCCAAGATCAGGCATCTCCTAAAGACCCTCCAGAAAGAAGAGCAAGCATCGGTGGGGTTGAACGCCGCATTGGCATTGGAAGAAGGGAAGAAGAAGAAGGGTGAGGCTAACATTGTCAAGGAAAGGAAGCGGATAGTTGAAGTCGAGGAGCAGGCTATTTCATCCTTCAAATCTTTAAAGGAATTGGGGGGGCATTAAAGTGGCATTTGCTCAGGAAGCTTTCAACAAAAGGTTCGACCTCGGCCAGAAAAAGGTTGACGAGAAGTTCTCTGAGTTGAACTTCAGCTTCCTGCTAGAAGACTCTTCGGATGATGAGGTGGAGCCTTTTACGATCGGAGCTGATCTTCCTCATGCTGAGCTGGCCTACTATTGCTGAACCTGCCCCTGCGCCTGCTGAGGAGCCGATACCTACTGAGACTATGCCAAGCTCTTTTGCTATCCCACCTCTAGAGGTCGGAGATCTCTACTAATTATATTTTTTCTTTTTCTTCTACTTTTCATGTAGTTAAGTTCTTAATCAATAAAATTAAATTGAATTTCTTCTCTTTTCGTACCTTTTATATATTGTGATGTCTATAATTTAGAGTGCAGCCTATGAATTTTGCCATCGAACGCAGCCGCGTGCCGAAGCTGCACCATTACCTCGGGGTATTTCTCTGAAAGACCACATTAGGACTTTGAGGAAAGAAGTTCAGCACCTTAACAAGAAACTAAAGAAAACAAAAAATGAACTTCAAAGATAAAAAAATAACTACACAATAGCCTCAGTTGAAATCAACCATCTTCGCCAAACTTCCAAGCAGACCTTCAAGGAGTACATGGCCAAGAAATATCATTTAACTAAAGAACTTGAGGGGCATCCAAATGAGCTAGAAAGAAGTCCCGGGCCTTAACCATGAAAATCTATTTTCTTGAGACCGAGCTCCGAGAGGCGAAGGAGAAGATTTAGTAGTTGAAGAAGGGCTTGGCTTAGATCAAAATCAAGGAGAGTATGGCTGGGATTGGTCGAAGAAGTTTTCCAACCTTCAGAACCAACTGTAAGTAGCTAAATAATCGTATAACTCCTAAGGATAGGTTGGTGCAAACAAATCACCAAACTTGAACGGAGACTTTGAGCTACCAATAATGAAGTAAGCCGGCTTTAAAAGTAGCTAGCAGACCAAGCTCAAGCCGGCCCAAGTGTAGATCCAAATGAAGTCGCTTCTTTAAAGAGTACTCTTGGGAATCTCATCGAAATATATGAGAAGAACAAGAACGAGCTCCTTCAACTCAAAATTCAAGTGACCAACCAAGAAAATACTGTGAATGATGCCGAGGCCAAGTTTTCTATTTTATAGAAAAGATTAAGGAAGGCTGAGGAGGCACTACAAGAAAATAGAATTTTAGCGATTGAAAAATTGATCGCTAAAAACCAAAACTCGGTCTCTAATAATTTAGCAATCGATTTTGCGACCAAAAATTTTTGGTCATAAAAAGACTAGTTGAAAATATTTTCGATCAATTTTTTCGATCGCAAAATCTACCGACTGATTTATGGATCGAAAAAAATTATTAAAATTATTAAAATTAAAAAAATTAAAACTTACGATCAATTTTTCAACCAAAAAATTGATTGCTAATTTCCAAAAAAATATAAAAAAATAAATAATTTAATTTTTAAAATTAAAAATTTATTAAAAAATAGTTTCTAATTTCTAAAAAGATATATTTTTTTAATTTTCAAATTGGTTAAAAATTGGATCATAAATTTTTTGAAAATATTTTTTTAAAAAAAATCGATCATAAAATTAGTTGCTAAATTAGTTAAAAAATATTAAACTAAAAATTCAAATAAGAATCAATAAAAAATTTGGTCATAAAGTTTTTGAAAAATATTTAATAAAATTGATAGATAAATTAATTAAAAAAATATTAAACTAAAAATTTAAATAAGAATTGATTGAAAATTTGATTATAAATTTTTTTAAAAATATTTTTTAAAAAATTGATTATAAAATTGATCGCTAAATTAATGAAAAAATGTTAAACTAAAAATTTAAATAAGGATCGATCGAAAATTTGATCACAAATTTTTTGACAAATATTTTTTTTCAAAAATTGATCACAAAATTGATTGCTAAATTAATAAAAAAATATTAAACTAAAAATTTAAATAAGAATCGATCAAAAATTTGATTATAAATTTTTTTAAAATATTTTTTAAAAAAATTAATTATAAAATTAATATCTAAATTAATAAAAAAATATTAAACTAAAAGTTTAAATAATAATTGATCATAAATTTTTAAAAAAATATTTTTTTGAAAAAAATCAGGCACAAAATCATTCGCTAAATTAATGAAAAAGTATTAAACTAAAAATTTAAATAGTAATCCATCAAAAATTCAATTATAAATTTTATATTTTTTAAAAAAATTGATAGCAAAATCGATCGCTATTTTTTTTATATTTTAAATTTATATTATTTTTATATTTTATATATTTTATTTTTTATAAAATAATAAATTATTAATATTTTAAATAATTTTTAAATATTTTATTTATTATTATTTTTTTTCCCATCCTCCTCCCATACGCCTTCAGCAGAATTCTCCCTCGCCGCCCTCCAGTCCCTCGCACCCCAGCCCTCGCACTGCCCCTTGGCCAAACACCGGTCGCATGCGCTGCCCCGGGCCACTCGCACTGCCCCCAACCGCCCGCCCTGCCCCCCAGCCACACGCACCGCCCGCGCTACCCATGGCCACTCGCATCACCCCCAATCGTCCGCACCGATTGCGTCGCCCTCGGCCCCCCGCATCGCCCGCACTGCCCCCAGCCACCCATCGTGCCCTCAACCACCTGCACCGCTCGTGCTGCCCGTGGCCACCCGCACCGCTCTTCGACCGTCCGCTCTGCCCTCGGCCGCCCGCACTGCCCCTCGGGTGCCCGCCCCCGGCCACCGACACTACCCGAGTAGTCTCTGGGCCGCCCGCCCTACCCCCGGCCATCTGCACTGCCCGCGTTGCCCCCTGGCCACACGCATCGCCCCCTAGCCGCTGCTCCATACCTCTGACACTGCATCCCCCTCCGGCTGCTACTCCATGCCTCTGGCACCACACCCCAGTCATCCGACTGCCCATGTAACCCCCGTTCCCCCGACGATGGAGATCAGCGATAGGTGGTGGCAAGGAGAAGGGGAAGGGGGCCCATCGTGGGCGAGCCGGTGGGGGGAGGCCATCGTGGGCGGTCTCCAGGGAGGGGAGGGGGCCCGTCATGGGCGATCACCGAGGAGGGGAAGATGGGGGTCGAAGACGGCTAGGACGGGGCTGGGGGTGGGGCACCGGGATTATAAAGTTTTTTTTTATTTTTTTTAAATAATTGAATAAATCACCAAAAAAGGCAATAATTAAATTTTTTTAAAATTTAAATTTACGATCAATTTTTTGATTGCAAAAAATTTAAAAAAAAATTATGACTGAAAATTTGATAAAAAAATCTTAAAATTATTTTTTTAAATTTAACATAATTTAAAAAAAATTTTGATCGATTTTCTATCGAAAAATTTATTTTTTTTGATTGAATTTTTTATCAT
The DNA here is from genome assembly GCA_006176705.1 of Cocos nucifera. Lineage (NCBI taxonomy): Eukaryota > Viridiplantae > Streptophyta > Magnoliopsida > Arecales > Arecaceae > Cocos > Cocos nucifera. Next base: position 2,176,611 of record QRFJ01000036.1, on the reverse strand, counting down.
AAATTTTTTGATAAAAAATCAGTCTAAAAATTCTAAAATTATTTTTTTTAATTTAAAATAATTTAAGAATTTTTTGATCAATTTTTTTGTTGGGAAATTAATTTTTTTTATCAATTTTTCAATCATAAATGTATTTTGCAATGAAATATAATTTTTTTCTAATTTTTTTGAATATGGTATAATTTTAGAATTTAAAATTCATCTTCATTGTTCATTATCTAAATAATTATCATTAGAGTATCATTATAAAAGATCGGCTCGATCCGGTAGCCATAGCTATGTCGATAAGTAAAATTTAATTTCGACGATCACGAACGATCGGATGATGATCTGATAGTTAGAGACTATCGATGGATTTGAAAACTTACAACGATGATTTTGATGATATTTATAGCATACTATCAAAATTTTACTTCAATCGGACATCATTATCATGATCAATTTAGTATGGAATGATTTAGACCGTTAAATAAAAAATGAGTGATCAAAGAGTCAAATGGTATCCAATTATAAGGCAATTTTTTAGATAAATAATCTTTACAACTACTTTGATCGTTTGTATGGTGGTGATCATAAAATTTAAACCATGCATATATGAACGATCTAAAATTATGTTTCTTGATATTCATACTTAAAATCTTTACATAATTATACTTGTACTTTTATAAGATCAGCTTAACGTCGATGGTTCATATATACGTAGTTTAGATTTTATGATCATCACCGTACAAATGATTAAAGTAGTAGTAAAGATCATTTATCTAAAAAAATAGCTTATAATCTGATGTCGTTTAGTCTTTTGATCACTCATTTTTTATTTAACGATCTAAATTATCCCATGTTAAATTGACCATGATAATGATGTCTGATTGAAGTAAAATTTTGATAGTGTGCTATAAATATCATTGAAATCATCATTGTAAGTTTTCGAACTCATTCGTGGTCTCTATCTATCAGATCATCATATGATCGTTCGTGATCGTCGAAATTAAATTTTATTGATCGATATAGCTAGGGCTATCAGATCAAGTTAATCTTTTATGATGTTACACTAACGATAATTATTTAGATAATGAACGGTGAAAATATAATTTAAATTTTAAAATTATATTATTTTATAAAAAAATAAAAAAAATTATATTTGACTGTAAAATACATTTGTGATCAAAAATTTGGTAAAAAAATGATTTTCTAATCAAAAAATTGATCACTAATTTTTTAAATTACTTTAAATTTAAAAAATAATTTTAGAATTTTTTGATCAAAAAATTTATGATTGAAAATTTGATCAAAAAAATTAATTTTTAGATTAAAAAATTAATGGAAAAATTTTTTAAATTAAAAAAATAATTTTAGAATTTCTCAACCAATTTTTTCTATCAAAAAAATTATGATAAAAAATTTAGTCAAAAAAAATTAATTTTTTGATCAAAAAATTAGTCAATTTTTTTTTAAATTATTTTAAATTTTAAAAAAAAATTTAAGATTTTTTGATCAAAAAATTTATGATCAAAAATTTGATCAAAAAATTAATTTTTTGATTAAATTTTTTTTAAAATTATTTTAAAAAATAATTTAGGATTTTTCAATCGATTTTTTGGTCGAAAAATTTACAACCAAAAAAATAATTATAAAATTTTATAAAATTTATATTTTATAAATTTAGTTTTATATTCAAATTTTTTATCGTAAAATCAATCGCAAAAATTTCGATCGTAAAATCGATTGTAAATTTCAACCAAAAATTTTAATCTCAAAATCACTGTTTTCTTATAGTGAGGATGCTAGAATGGCTCGAAAGCTGCTTGGCAAGAGTTTGGAGGCGAGAAAAGAGCTCGAGAGTAAAGTAAATGATTTAAAGCATATCTTGTAATGGTTAGGGCTAGTAACCCGAAGTTCGAATAGGATTTCATCTTCTTTTTTCTTTTTTCTCTCTTTTTTTTCATTGTAATTAGTCTTAAGGACCGATGTAATAGACTTCAATTTAATAAAACCACCTTCCTTTCAATTTTTTTTCCACATTCTATCTCGGCTTGATGCTTGTTGGTCTCTTTATTTTCTTATTATGCCTGACGTTGATACTGTTCTAAAATAGCAATTTTTGTCCGATGTCTTGAAGACCTATCCCTCTTATTTATAAAGAAGGATTTTTTAGGCTAGCTTAGGAATAGATTTATCACCCTATTCAAGAATTTAGAGTCTTCACGTCCCTCTTAAGGATCTTTACCCATGTCAAGATGAGTTTCTTCTCCTATTCCTGATGTGGTTAACCTTCTGTTTAAAAATTAAAGGCCTTCATATTTCTCATAAGAATTTTCATCCATACTAGGACGTGATCCTTCTCCTATTCTTAATGTGGTCAACCTCCTGTTTAAGAATCAGAGGTCTTCATCTACGTTAGGATGAGGTCCTTCTCTTATTCCTAACATAGTTAACCTCCTATTTAAGAATCAGAAGTCTTCAAAATAACTTTTATCCTTATTAGGATGAGGTTCTCATGTCCCTAATAAGATTGTCGGGGCACAAAAGAATCATTGAGTGGGCCTCTTTCCATGGGCCGTTGGAAGGGCCTCTCCCTAAGGGCACAAAAAGACCATTGCAGGGGCCTCTCCCCTTGGGTATAGATGATCTTCACCATCGTTAAGATGGGATTAACCTTCTATTTAAGAATTGAAGGTCTTCATCCATGTTAGGACGAGATCCTTCTCCTATTTCTAACATGGTTAACCTTCTATCTGAGAATCAGATGCCTTCAAAATGGCTTTTAACTTTGTATAGATGAGATCCTTCTCCTATTTCTAATAAGATTGTTGGAGCACAAAAGAGTCATTGAAAGGGCCTCTCCCCATAGGCCGTTGATGGGCCTCTTCCTAAGGGCACAAAGGACCATTGCTGGGGCACAGATAGTCTTCATCCTTATTAATGAGATTAACCTCTTGTTTAAGAATCAAATGCCTTCACCCATATTAAGATGAGATCATTCTCCTATTCCTAACATAGTAAACCTCCTATTTAAGAATCGAAGGCCTTTAAAATGATTTTTATTTTTATTAGGATGAGGTCTTCCTCCTATTCTGAATAAGATTGCTAGGACACAAAAGGACCATTAAGAGGGTCTCTCCCTATGGGCCATTGGAAGGGCCTCTTTTCAGGGGCACAAAAGGGCTATTGTTGGAGCCTCTCTCCTGACGTACAGATGTTTTTCATCCTTCTTAAGAGGAGGTTGATCTTTTATTTAAGAATCGAAGGCTTTTATCCATATTCAGACAAGGTTCTCCTATTTTTAATATAGTTAACCTCCTGTTTAAGAACCGGAAGCCTTCAAAATGGTTCTTATCCTTATTAGGATGAGGTTCTTCTTTTATTCCTAATAAGATTGCCGAGACGCAAAAGAGCTATTGAGAAGGCCTCTCTTCATGGGCCGTTGGAAGGGCCTTTCTCTAAGAGCACAAAAGGGCGATTATAGGAGCCTCTTCCCTGGAGCATAGATGGTTTTCACCCTTATTAAGATGAGGTTAACCTCTTATTTAAGAATCAGAGGCCTTCACCCATGTTAGGACAAAGTCCTCCTCTTGTTCCTAACATGGTTAATCTCCTTTTAAGAACTAGAGGCCTTCATATTCCTCTTTGTTTAAGAATGAAGCTTAGTTTGGTAATTTTCTGCCACAACTTAACTTGCACAAGAGACACAAGAATGTTAAAATAAAGAATTTTTATTGAGATGTGGTTATCGGTAATACATTCGCAGGTTTCTTTCATTCCAAGATCGAGGTGGTGTAGCTCCTCCAAGCTTCTTTATATTATAAATTTCTATTCGGATAATTTTCTCGACTTCATAAGGACCTTCCTAGTTCGAAGCAAGCTTGCCTTAATTTTGTAGTTGAAAAACTTCTGCTGGACGTAGCACTGGATCTTCGACCTTGAAAATTTTACTTTTGACTCTTGAATTATAATATCGAGCCACTTTTTTCCTGCAGGCTGCCATCCAAATTTAGTCTTTTTTTCTTTTTCTTCCAGCAAATCGAGATTAGTTCTGAGATCTTATGAATTATTTTGTTCATTAAAGCCTTCAACTCATACTGAGGGGAGTCCAAGTTTGATTGGTATGATTGCCTCGATCTTAAAAGCCAGAGCAAATGGAGTTTTTCTAGTAAGTAATCTTTGAGTGGTTCTATAGGCTCAGAGCACGTGATAAAGCTCGTCCATCCATGTGCCTTTCGCCCACTCAAGTCTTGCTTTTATTTCTTGCAGTAGAGTTCTATTGGTTACCTCGACCTCGTCATTCGTTTGAGGATGGGCTATAGATGTGAAATGATGAGAGATATTTAAGTTTTTATAAAGTTCAACAAATTTTGCCCCAGCAAATTGGCATCCATTGTCAATGATCAATATTCAAGGTAGACCAAATCTACACACTATTGATTTTTAAATAAAATCTTGCACTTTAGCTACAGTAATTTTTGCTAAGAGTTTGACCTCAATCCATTTTATGAAGTAGTCTACTGCCACCAAAAATTTTTTTCACTATCCAGATGCTACAGAAAATGGTCCAAATATGTCCATTCTCCACTATACGAATGGCCATGCAGCGTTCAAGGGTGTGAACAAGGAGGCTGGTTGCCTTTGGACATTAATATTTCTCTGACACTGATCATATCTTCTTATGTAGTCAACAACATCCTATTGCATAGTCGGCCAATAATATCTTAGGTGGAGCAGTTTGTAGGATAATGATCTAGCTTCAAGATAGTTTTCACATACTCCGTGAATTTTTCTCATAGCATAATCGACTTTAGACAATCGAAGGTATTTGAGAAGTGGCAAGGAATAAGATCTTTTGTATAGCTTATTCTCATATAAGATGTAACGACAGGCCTGATTTTTTAACTCCAAGCTTCTTTGGGATCTCTAGGAAGGATGCCATTTTTTAGATACATAACTAGTGGGTTAATCCAGATGGGCTCATGGTCTACTTGCATCACCATCTAGAGCTCTTCTGAACTTGGGTGCTGAAGAACTTCAAAAAAAAATTTTTTTTGGCAACTCATTTGAAGCTAAAGTAGCTAATTAGGATAGAAGGTTGGCCATTGAATTCTCCACTCTCGAAATCTGCTGAATGTCAAAATTGCTGAAGGTAGAGGATAGACTTTTCACTTTATCCAAGTATTTTTTCATACTTTTCTCTTAGGCTTTATAGTTGCCATTGACCTGCCCCACCACTAGCTATGAATCGCGGTATACTTTTACATGGTCCCCCCCAAACTCCTCGGCTATTCTTAATCCCGCAATCAGAGCTTTATATTCTACTTTGTTGTTAGTTGCACAAAATTTGAAGTGCAGTGCATATTCTATGATAATTTCTTCTGGATTAATAAGAATCAAGCATGCGCCTGCTTCAAAGGCACTAGACGAACCATCAACATACAGAGCCTAAAAATCTTCAGGGAGGTTTGCTTTTTCTGCAAGGTAGTTCAGTTAAGGACTAGAAATGTTTTCTCCTTGTGGCTCAAGCTTGGCCGGATCTGGGATGGTATATTCTACCATAAAGTCAGCCAATATTTAAGCTTTGATGGATGGTCGAGGTTGAAATTTGATATCAAATTCAATAAGCTCAATTGTCCATTTTGCAATTCTTCCAAAGGTATCAGGCCAATGAAGAACTGTCTTTATAAGTTGATCTATGAAGATCGTTATTATATGCCACTAGGAATAAAGCCAAAGATATTTCTGGCTGTAATCAATAAAGCATAAGTTAGCTCTTTCAATTTAGTATATCTTATCTCTATATTTCTCAGAACTCGGCTTATATAGTAGATCGACTTTTGAGCTTTATTCTCCTCTCTGACTGGGATAGCTCCAATGGCCGCGGAAGATACTGCTAGGTACAAGAATAATTCTTCGCCAGATTCAAGCTTAGCAAGGAGGGGAGGTGAGCTAAAGTAGTTTTTTAGCTCTTCAAAGGCTTGTTGACATTTGGAGGTCCAGCAAAAATTCTTTGACTATTTGAGCACTTGGCAGAAGGGCATGCATCATTCTACAAATCTAGAAATGAAGCGATTCAAAGCCGCAATCTTCCTTGTCAGGCACTAAACTTCTTTTATTATCTTGGAAATGTTCATCTCTTGGATGGCTTAGATTTTTTTTGGACTTGCCTTAATGCTGCATCGTGTTAGCATGAATCCCAAAAACTTTTTTGAGGTTATTTCGAAAGCGCATTTAGTTGGGTTCAACTTTATTTTATACTTTTAGAGGATATTGAATAGCTCCTCTAAGTCTGCAATGTAATTTCTTGAGGATCGACTTTTGACAAACATGTCATCCACATAAACCTACATATTGCGGTCGATCTACTTCTTGAAGATTTTATTTACTAAGCACTGATAAATCATACCTACATTTTTGAGTCTAAACGGTATGATCATGTAATAATAAAGATCATGATAAAAAATAAAAATAATTTTTTTCTCATCTTCAGGTGCCACTCAAATTTGGTTATAGCCTAAAAAAGTATCCATGAAGGTGAAGAGCTCATAGCCCGATGTCGCATCCATCAGTTGGTTGATTCGAGATAGAGGATAACTATTCTTTGGGCAGACTTTATTCAAATCAGTGAAGTCTATGCATATCCTTCACTTGCTATTTGTCTTCTTCACTCAGACTATGTTGAAGATCTAATCTGGGTAGGATACCTCCCAGATAAACTTAGCCTTAAGAAGTTTGTCCACTTCATCTATGATCGTCTTCTATCGCTCTGGCATAAAGCTGTGCTTCTTCTATTTTACAGGTCGACGCTTGTGGTCACATCCATGCGATACTCCATTACCTCTATGTCGATACCAGACATATTCTTGGAAACCCAAGTAAAGACATCAACATTTCTCTGTAGAAAAGCAACAAGCTATCTTTTAACCTCTTCTTCTAGATTAGAGCCAGTTTAAACTGTGTGGTCCTCATTCGCATCATTTAAGAAAATTATGATAAAGTCATCAATTGGTTATCCTCATTCTTTTGTCAAACTATCACAAATATCAAGATCATCTACTGGGCAGAGCTTGGACTATTTTCGTCCTTGCAAGGCTATGATATAATATTGACGTGCTAGGGCTTGATCTCCTCTGATTTTTCCGACTCCATGTCCTGTGAGAAACTTTATTTTCAGATAATACATCGATACTACAACTCGAAGTGCATTCAATCTAGGTCAGCCGAGAATAGCATTGCAAGCAGAAGGAGCTTTCACTATAAAAAAATCAATCTAAGCCTTAGATTGCCTCGGCTACTATCCTACCACCATAAGTAAGGTGATTATTCCCTCTATCGATATGGAGTCATTGGTGAATCCTACCAATGAAGAATTTAATGGCCCCATATGATGATCAAGTATTAACATTTTAGAGAAAGCATCATAAAATAAGACGTCAGTAAAGCTTTTATTATCTACCAAGATATGACATACATCATAATTTATAATATTTAAAAAGATTATAACTGCATCATCATACAAAAATTGAACCACTTGAGCATCTTCCTCAGTGAAAGCAATAGGTTTTTCAATTCTTTGCTTTTTTGCTGGCTCTACCGATCCACTGGACTTCTCTTGTCGATGTCCCCTAATGATTGTGTTAATGATTTCAAGTGGAGGCCAATCTTCTTATAGTTCTTCCTTCTAAGGTGATTCTCGCTGCAGAAGGGCTCTTGGCCGATCTTTCCTTCATTCAAGCTGACATTGTAGAAATCACTCCGATCGACCTCGTCTGATCAACTTCTCAATTTCATCCTAGAGCTGGATGTATTTCTCAATATCGTGATCATGGTCACAATGGTATAGATAGTACTTGTTCGGATTGTGCTTGTTTGGGGGAGACCGCATTTTATCCAGCCTCGTAGCTGCTTTTTGATTTTTATCAGTACTTAAGTTTTTGGAGTATTCAAGAAAGAATAGTTATGAAATCTTCTAGGAGGGGGGCTTTGCCGCATCTTACTATCTAGGCTTCTTGGCCGACGAACCCGAGGTGGAGTCTGGATTCATCTGCATTCAGAAGGGGTTCTGAAATGCGGTCGAGCTTTGTTGGGCTTCTCTACAAGTGCTGGCTTGTTGGATTCTCCCGTCTGCCACTCTTCTGCGGCCTCATCATCATGAAGTTTAAGAGCTTCCTCAGTTCGGGCATAGCTTTTAGCCCGAGCTAGCATGTCGGTGAAGTTTTGGGGATACTTCTTCTCTAGAAAGAATAGAAGATCATTCTTTAGAAGGCCATCCTTCAGAATAGCCATGGCAACAGACTAGTCTAAATTTCAGACCTTTAGAGTAGCGGTATTAATAAAGCAATTGATGTAGACTTGGATGCTTGATGTTGATGAGGAAGTCTGAACCTCATCTTTAATGTCGGCTGCTAACAAAGAGAGCCATGAATTGATGGGTCAATTGATTAAAGAAATAAATGATATTCGATTTTAGATCTGAGTATTAGTTTCTTATTGCGTCCTTCAAAGTAGATGGAAAGGCTTGGCATAGGATGATGTTCGACATGCCATGAAGCAGCATTATGATCCAGAAGGCTTTTAGGTGGTCGACAGAATTCGAGGTCCTATCGTAACTCTCAAATTAGGAGAGTTTGAAGTTCGACAGGATAGGCTCCTGCATGATCTGGGTAATGAATGAAGGGTTGGTGTAGATATCATCATTGTGAACTGGTGTAGCATGGTGGAGTTTCTCAGTCCATCAGTTCATCTTCTGGAGTTTTTGATCAAGAACATTATCTCAATCATGAATCTCAAAGGGCGGTTGGCTTGACAGGGGTATAGACTTTTCGAGGTTGCAGTATAGTCATACTTAGAGTGGAGGTTCTCTACTCTCTATTTTTTCTTTCCAGGATTCTCTAGCTAGCCTTTCCAGATCGATCTTTCCTGTGCCAGATCTCGATGTTCCAGCGATGGTCTTTTCGATGGTGGCAGTGCTAGAGCTTGCTGCATGACCTGCATCGCTTCTATGAGGCCTCTCACCTACTGTAACAATAGGCTGAACTGTTCTATGCCCACCAATATCACCAGCTGAGATGGTTGGGGTGCAGACGATGGAATCAAAACTGGTGGATTGGCCGATTCCTAGTTGGATCTGAGGGCAGTGGCAATGGATCATCGGGAAGAAGCTTTCTTGGGTGGTGTTGGTGCAGAAATCCATCGCCGTCGGAGGTCGCCGGAATCGAGGCCGCTGGACGCCGTCGGGGACCTGCAAAACGAAGTCCCGTCCGGAACCGGTGGGGTGGTGGCTCCGGCAGGACCCTCCGACGGTCAAGTTAGTTTCCGGCCAACAGTAATGGAGTGCTCGGAATGAGTTTCGGAGCTTAGAGATGTGGAGGAAAGCTTAGAAGGTTGAGAGTTCAGAGAGCTTAGCCTTAGTATGTCGGGAGGGGTCCTTTTATAGCGGAGCTTAGTTGATGGTGACGGCTGTGCCGTCTGGCGGAGAGTCGTCGGGCAGCATGGAGTTCAGTACGGAGAGGACGGCGTCGTCTGGTGGATCGTGGGAGCCATACCGGCAGGTCGTGGGCCGCCTGGAGTCCGGTACGGAGGGGACGGCGTCGTTCGGTGGATCGTGGGAGCCATACCGGCAGGTCGTGGGCCGCCTGGAGTCCGGTACGGAGAGGACGGCGTCGTCCGGTGGATCGTGGGAGCCATACTGGCGAGTCGCGGGCCGCCTGGAGCCCGGTACGGAGAGGAAGGCGCCGTCCAGCCTCGCTGCAGGTGACAATTCGTCCGGAGGAGTTCGGCCGAAGGGGAAACCCGGGAGGAGCTTGGCTGGCTGAAGGGTCGGCCATCTGCAGAGTTCGGCCGAGGGGCGATTGCTGAGGAGTTCGCCCGCCTGGAGTCTGTCCGAGGGAGTTCGGCCACTTGGGCTCGCCTGGAGTCGGTCCGAAGGAGTTCGGCCGCTTGGGCTCGCCTGGAGTCTGTCCGAGGGAGTTCGGCCACTTGGGCTCGCCTGGAGTCTGTCCGAAGGAGTTCGGCCACTTGGGCTCGCCTGGAGTCGGTCCGAAGGAGTTCGGCCGCTTGGGCTCGCCTGGAGTCGGTCCGAAGGAGTTCGGCAGCTCGGGCTTGCTTGGAGTCGGTCCGAAGGAGTTCGGCAGCTCGGGCTTGCTTGGAGTCGGTCCGAAGGGAAAACCCGGAAGGAGCTCGGGTGGCCGAACGGGTGTCTGGGAGGAGTCCGTCTCCCGAAGAAGTCCTGCCGCTTGGAGTCCAAGGAGCTCGGCCGTCAGGAAGTTCGGTTGGCGGTGGGAGTTCGGCCCGGAGCCTGACGCTGGAGAGTTCGGCAGCTAGGCAGTTCGGCCCGGACCTTGGTGCAGGGGAGTTCGGCCGCTTGGGCTCTTCAGCGGCTATTGGTTATATTGGGCTGAGCGTCGGGCCGGGCTTCGGCAGGAGCGGGATTTATCCCCAACAATAGTCCCCCCACTCCCGAGTTCAAAAATTGAAGGAAGGGAGTACCAAAGCAGGCGACTGCCGAAGTCTTCTTCCAGGCTCCGCATTTGTTGCAGCTGAAGCTTGGCCGAGGTCTCATCTCCAGCCAGTATTGACGCTGAAGTTGAAGCTGGGGTCCGAAGGAGACCCCGTCTTCTGCAGTGAAGCCTGTCGTAGACTCAGGGGCTCGGCCTTGGACCTTGCCCACGTCAGGACGAGGTTCTCCTCTTGTTCCCGTCGGACTGTGGGGGCACATGGGGGCAGTCGTCCTCGCCTCTCCCCCCATCTCGTCCTTGGTGGACGGGGTCTTCGACTTTGCTCACGCTAGGACGAGGTTCTCCTCCTGTTTCTAGCCGGCTGTGGGGGCACATGAGGACCATCGTCCTCGCTTCTCCCCCCATCCCGTCCTTCGCGGACGGAGGCCTTCGACTTTGCTCACGCTAGGACGAGGTTCTCCTCCTGTTCCTAGCCGGCTGTGGGGGCACATGAGGACCGTCGTCCTCGCTTCTCCCCCCATCCCGTCCTTCGTGGACGGGGCCTTCGACTTTGCTCACGCTAGGACGAGGTTCTCCTCCTGTTCCTAGCCGGCTGTGGGGGCACATGAGGACCGTCGTCCTCGCTTCTCCCCCCATCCCGTCCTTTGTGGACGGGGCCTTCGACTTTGCTCACGCTAGGACGAGGTTCTCCTCCTGTTCCTAGCCGGCTGTGGGGGCACATGAGGACCGTCGTCCTCGCTTCTCCCCCCATCCCGTCCTTCGTGGACGGGGCCTTCGACTTTGCTCACGCTAGGACGAGGTTCTCCTCCTGTTCCTAGCCGGCTGTGGGGGCACATGAGGACCGTCGTCCTCGCTTCTCCCCCATCCCGTCCTTCGTGGATGGGGCCTTTGACTTTGCTCACGCTAGGACGAGGTTCTCCTCCTGTTCCTAGCCGGCTGTGGGGGCACATGAGGACCGTCGTCCTCGCTTCTCCCCCCATCCCGTCCTTTGTGGACGGGGCCTTCGACTTTGCTCACGCTAGGACGAGGTTCTCCTCCTGTTCCTAGCCGGCTGTGGGGGCACATGAGGACCGTCGTCCTCGCTTCTCCCCCCATCCCGTCCTTTGTGGATGGGGCCTTTGACTTTGCTCACGCTAGGACGAGGTTCTCCTCCTGTTCCTAGCCGGCTGTGGGGGCACATCCGGACCGTCGTCCGAGCTTCTCCCCCCATCCCGTCCTTCACGAACGGGGCCTTCGACTTTGCCCGTGCTAGGACGAGGTTCTCCTCCTGTTCCTAGCGGGACATTTTCGCTCGCTTTTTTCCCCAGGGACCCTAAAATGATAGTGTCGAACAACGGAGTTTTATTGAGGGAAACTATCGGTAGTACATTCTCAGGTTTTCTGAGTTCCAGGGTCGGGGAAGCGCTAGTCCTCCGAGCTCCTTTAGGCGGTAGGTTCCAGGTCGGATGACCTCTACCACTTCGTACGGACCCTCCCAATTTGGGACGAGCTTCCCTTGACTCTGGGGCTGAGAGACGGCTGCTCGTCGGAGTACCAAGTCCCCAGCTCTGAACGCCTTGCCTTTGACTCTGGAATTGTAATACCGAGCCACCTTCCGTTGGTAAGTGGCCATCCGGATGCGGGCTGCCTCCCTCTTTTCTTCTAGAAGGTCGAGGTTGGCTCTGAGGTCCTGGGGGTTGAGTTGCTCGTTGAAGCCCACGATTCGAGCAGACGGAAGTTTGAGCTCGATCGGGATGACTGCCTCGGTGCCGAAGGCCAAGGCGAAGGGTGTCTCATCGGTCGGTACCCTCTGTGTCGTTCGGTATGCCCAGAGGACGTGGTAGAGCTCGTCTGCCCAGGCCCCTTTTGCCCTGTCGAGCCTCGTTTTGAGGCTTTGCAGCAGGGTCCGATTGGTCACTTCGGCTTCCCCATTGGCTTGCGGATGAGCCACCGATGTGAAGTGGTGGGAGACGTTTAGTCCTTCGCAGAACTCGGCAAACCGGGCTCCAGCGAACTGTCGCCCATTATCGGTTATGAGGGCTCGGGGCAGACCGAACCGGCAGATCAGCGTCTTCCAGACGAAGTCCTGCACCTTGGCCTCGGTGATCTTCGCTAGTGGTTCCGCCTCGACCCACTTGGTAAGTAGTAGTCAATCGCGACCAGGAGGAACTTCCGTTGTCCGGACGCCGTTGGGAAGGGGCCGAGGATGTCCATTCCCCACTGCACGAAGGGCCAGGGTGCAGTGAGCGGAGTGAGTTCGGACGCCGGCTGTCCTTTGCACGCTGGCGTTCTTCTGGCAGCGGTCACATTTCTTCACGTATTCCGTGGAATCACGAAGTAGGGTTGGCCAGTAGTACCCTTGCCGAAGTAGTCTTTGCGATAGGGATCTGGCTCCTGCGTGACTCCCGCAGAGTCCTTCGTGGACATCCTGTAGCGCGATGTAGGCCTCAGAGGGTCGGAGGCACCTCAGCAACGGGAGGGAGTACGACCTTTTATATAACCTGCCCTCGTACAAGACGTAGCGGGAGGCTTGACTCCTGAGCTTCCGAGCTTCTCTCCGGTCGTGAGGGAGGACCCCTTCTTCGAGGTAGGCGATCAGCGGGTCGATCCAGCTAGGGCTCGAAGTCCGTCCGCAGGATGGCCTGAGGTTCTTCAGGTGGTCGGGCACTTCAGAGTTTCCAGAAACACTTCTTTTGGCAGTTCGGCCGGGGCAGAAGTGGCCAACTTGGAGAGAAGGTCGGCCCTTGTATTCTCCGGTCCTTGGGATGTGCCGAATGTCGAAGCTGTCGAAGGCTGGTATCAAGTTCTTCACCTTCCCGAGGTACATCACCATGCTTTCCTCCCGCGCCTCGTAGCTGCCGCCGACCTGACCGACCACCAACTGGGAGTCGCTATAGACTTGAAGCCGACCCACCTTCAATTCCCTGGCTATCTGCAGCCCGGCTATCAGCGCTTCATACTCGGCCCCATTGTTGGTTGTGGGAAACTCGAAGCGCAATGCGTACTCGGTGACGATCCCCTCGGGGCTAACCAGGACCAGCCCTGCGCCGGCCCCGCTAGAGTTGGATGAGCCATCCACATGCAGAACCCAGGCGCCTTCAAGAAGGTCGGCCCTTTCTTCAGGGAAGCTCGACCGCCACAGCTCGGCTTCGTTGGGGCCTGGTCTCCCTCCGATGATAGTCTCGCTTGATTCAAGTTCGGCTTCAACTGGTGCGGTGCATTCCAGCACGAAGTCCGCCAGTATCTGAGCCTTGATCGATGGCCTGGGCCGGTAATTGATGTCGAACTCCGTGAGTTCAATCGCCCATTTGGCGACTCTTCCTGAAGCGTCTGCTCGGTGGAGGACGGCTCTTATTGGTTGGTCCGTGAGGACCGTTATGGTATGCTCCTGAAAGTAAGGTCGGAGCCTCCTGGCAGCGATTAGAAGACAGTAAATTAATTTTTTTCTAACTTGGAGTACCTGGTCTCCGCATCCCTCAAGGCTCGGCTCACGTAGTAGACCGGCTGTTGCGCCTTCGCATCCTCCCTGACCAGGACAGCCGCCAGGGCCATTGGAGAGACGGCTAGGTATAGGAGAAGCCCTTCTCCAGGCTCGGGCTTTGCCAGCAGTGGGGGCGCGCCGAGGTAGTTTTTGAGCTCCTCGAACGCCTGCTTGCACTCCGTTGTCCAGCAAAAATCTTTCGGTCGCCTGAGGACCTGGAAGAAGGGTAGGCACCGCTCGGCCGACCTCGAGACGAAGCGGTTCAGGGACGCCACCTTCCCAGCCAGGCGCTGAACTTCCTTAATTGTTTTCGGGGCAGTCATCTCCTGGAATGGCTCGGATTTTCTCGGGATTTGCCTCGATTCCGCGTCTCGACACCATGAATCCTAGAAATTTTCCGGAAGGTCACGCCGAAGGCGCATTTGGTCGGGTTCAACTTCATCTTGTGCCTCCTAAGCGCACCGAAAGTTTCTTCAAGGTCGGCGAGGTGGTCCGTCGAGGCTCGGCTTTTGACTAGCATGTCGTCCACGTACACCTCCATGTTGCGGCCGATCTGCCCCTTGAAGACCTTATTGACCAAGCGCTGGTAGGTGGCTCCTGCATTCTTGAGTCCGAAAGGCATGACCCTGTAACAATAGAGACCTCGGTCAGTAATAAAGGTGGTCTTTTCTTCATCCTTCGGGCGCCATGCGTATCTGGTTGTAACCAGAAAATGCGTCCATAAAAGTGAGGAGCTCGTGGCCCGAGGTTGCGTCCACCAGCTGATCGATCCTCGGCAGGGGGTAGCTGTCCTTTGGGCAGGCTTTGTTCAGCTTCTTGAAGTCGACGCACATCCTCCATTTGTTGTTTGCTTTTTTGACGAGGACCACGTTCGAGACCCAGGTCGGATAGTTGACCTCCCGGATGAGTCCGGCTTCGAGGAGCTTATCCACTTCTTCGGCTACCGCCTTCTGTCTCTCTGGGGCTTGGTGGCGCAACTTTTCTCTGATGGGTCGGTGCCTTGGGTCGATGGCCAGCCGATGTTCTATAACATCGGCGTCGATCCCTGGTACATCCGCTGGGGCCCAGGCGAAGACGTCCGCATTCCTTCTGAGGAAAGCGACGAGCTGTCCCCTAACCTCGGCCGCCAAGTTGGAGCCGATCCGCACCTCATGCCCCGGGTCTCCGTCGTGTAAGGACACAGGGACGAGGTCTTCCGCAGGTTCGCCCCGTTCTTCAGTGAGGTCGTCGCGGACGTCCAGTCCATCAACAAGGTAAGGGTCGGGCCGGTCTCCCCCGCGCAGGGCGAACTGAGTAGCAGTACTTTTGCCAGGGCCTGGTCTCCTCTGACCTCGCCGACTCCGTGGCTCGTCGGGAATTTCATCTTTAAGTAGTAGGTTGACACACCCGCCCGTAGCGCGTTTAGGCCGGGTCGCCCAAGGATTGCATTATAGGCGGACGGGGTCCTTCACGACCAGAAAGTCGATCCGCGCCTTGGCCAATTTTGGGGATTGGCCCGCCGTCACCGCCAAAGTCACCATGCCTTCGACCGGAACGGCGTGTCCGGCAAATCCTACCAGGGGGGAATTTACAGGTCCTAAGCGGGTGTCAGGTAGGGACATTTTTAAGAAGGCATCGTAAAACAATATGTCCGCCGAACTTCCATTATCCACCAAAACGCGGCGTACATCATAATCAGCGACGTTTAAAGAGATTACAACCGCGTCGTTATGTGGAAATCGGATCCCTTGGGCGTCTGCCTCGGTGAAGGTCACGGGCTCCGAGGTCCTCTGCCTCTTCGCCGGTCCCTCGGATTCCGTCGGTCTTTCCCCGCTGCGGTCCTCCCGAGACGGTATTAATGACGCCGAGAGGCGGCCGATCCTCCTGCCGATCCTCCCCATCGGCGGCAACATTCTCGGCCGATCTTCCCGCTCTTTAGGTCGTCTTTGCAGGAATCGGCCAAGCCTGCCCCGCCGGACCAGCTCCTCGATTTCGTCCTGGAGCTGGATGCACTCCTCGGTATCGTGACCGTGGTCACGGTGGTAAAGGCAGAACTTGTTGGGGTTGCATTTTCTGGGATGGGAGCGCATTCTCTCCGGCTCCGGAAGTCGTCCCTTGATCTCCAGCAGCACTTGAGCCTTCGAGGCGTTGAGGGGGGCGTAGCTGTGAAAACGCCGTCGGAGGGGAGAACCTTGGCGCGGAGAGGAACCTCGTCGCGGGGGAGAACCTCGGCGCCGGGGGGAACTTCGGCGTCGGGGGGGACTTCGGCGTGCCCTTCCGTCGGTGGCTTCCCGCCCCCGAGCCTGAGGTGGAGTCCGGGCACGCCCGCGACCAGGGGGAGTTCGGGAGCGCGGCCAAGCTTCGGTGCGCTTTCTTTCTTCGGCGGGCCTTCCCGCTCTGCCTACTCGTCGCTTGTCGCGAGCTTCATTATCCTTGGCCTCAAAAGCCTCCTCTGCCCGGGCATAGCTTTCGGCCCGAGCTAGCATGTCAGCGAAATCCCTGGGATATTTCTTTTCCAGGGAGAACAACAGGTCGTTCTTCTGAAGGCCGCCCTTGAGGGCGGCCATAGCAACTGATTGGTCCAGGTTCCGGACTTCCAGCGCGGCAGCGTTGAACCGGGTGACGTAAGCCCGGATGGGTTCCCCCTCTTTTTGCCTGATGGCCAACAAGGAATCCGAGCCTCTGCGCGGCCGTTTGCTGCTGACGAAAGTGGGCCGCGAATTGTTGACTCATTTGGTCAAACGATAGGATGGTGCCCGGCTTAAGCGCCGAGTACCAATTCCTGGCCGCTCCCTTGAGGGTAGAAGGGAAAGCCCGACATAGAATGGCATCAGGCGCGCCATGGAGCAACATCGTCGTCCTGAAGGCCTCCAAGTGGTCGACCGGGTCGGAGGTCCCATCGTAGCTTTCAAAATGCGGGAGCTTGAAGTTCGGCGGTACCTGTTCCTGCATAATTTTTTGTGAGAAGGGAGGGTCAGTGCAAATATCGTTACTGCGGGAGGAAGAAGTATGACGAAGTTCTTCTATGCGTCGTCCCATCTCCAAGAGCCTTTGATCCAGGAAATCTTCGCGATCCTTAATCCCCATGGCCTTCTCGCGGAATGTGTGTGAGGCCTCTCCCTGGGCCGAGCCGCGATCCGAGCAGGGACTCTTCGCCGGCTGCCCTTCTCTTCCGATGGCCGGAGGTCGGGTAGCCCATACCGGTCGCTCCTGGACCGGGTTCTCGAGCTCCGGGGAATCCCGCGCCGGTCGAGTGGACGCTGGATCTCGTGAATGCGTGGTCTGTACTGCCTGCACTGCCTCCGTAAGATCGCAGACCTGCTGGGCCAGCAGGTCGAACCGCTCCGCATCTACTGCGAGTACGGAGCGGGCCCGTGTTGCCGGGGCCGGAGTGGGAGCGGACGGGCCCGAACGGGATCGGGCGGCGGAGGCTGCCGACCTCCGGGTCGAGGCTCTTCTGGGGGGCATTTTTCTGGAAACTGAAGAGGGAGAAGAGAGATCCGGAGCAGGGGAAGGAAATCGTCGCCGAGCACCCCTTTAAGAACAAGGGAACCTCGAAGGTTCAGGGCCATTCCTCTAGCGCCAATCTGTTGGTGCAGAAATCCATCGCCGCCGGAGGTCGCCGGAATCGAGGCCGCTGGACGCCGCCGGGGACCTGCAAAACGAAGTCCCGTCCGGAACCGGTGGGGTGGTGGCTCCGGCAGGACCCTCCGACGGTCAAGTTAGTTTCCGGCCAACAGTAATGGAGTGCTCGGAATGAGTTCCGGAGCTTAGAGATGTGGAGGAAAGCTTAGAAGGTTGAGAGTTCAGAGAGCTTAGCCTTAGTATGTCGGGAGGGGTCCTTTTATAGCGGAGCTTAGTTGATGGTGACGGCTGTGCCGTCTGGCGGAGAGTCGTCGGGCAGCATGGAGTTCAGTACGGAGAGGACGGCGTCGTTTGGTGGATCGTGGGAGCCATACCGGTAGGTCGTGGGCCGCCTGGAGTCCGGTACGGAGGGGACGGCATCGTCCGGTGGATCGTGGGAGCCATACCGGCGGGTCGTGGGCCGCCTGGAGTTCGGTACGGAGAGGACGGCGTCGTCCGGTGGATCGTGGGAGCCATACTGGCGAGTCGCGGGCCGCCTGGAGCCCGGTACGGAGAGGAAGGCGCCGTCCAGCCTCGCTGCAGGTGACAATTCGTCCGAAGGAGTTCGGTCGAAGGGGAAACCCGGGAGGAGCTTGGCTGGCTGAAGGGTCGGCCATCTGCAGAGTTCGGCCGAGGGGCGATTGCTGAGGAGTTCGCCCGCCTGGAGTCTGTCCGAGGGAGTTCGGCCACTTGGGCTCACCTGGAGTCTGTCCGAAGGAGTTCGGCCACTTGGGCTCGCCTGGAGTCGGTCCGAAGGAGTTCGGCCGCTTGGGCTCGCCTGGAGTCTGTCCGAGGGAGTTCGGCCACTTGGGCTCGCCTGGAGTCTGTCCGAAGGAGTTCGGCCACTTGGGCTCGCCTGGAGTCGGTCCGAAGGAGTTCGGCCGCTTGGGCTCGCCTGGAGTCGGTCCGAAGGAGTTCGGCAGCTCGGGCTTGCTTGGAGTCGGTCCGAAGGAGTTCGGCAGCTCGGGCTTGCTTGGAGTCGGTCCGAAGGGAAAACCCGGAAGGAGCTCGGGTGGCCGAACGGGTGTCTGGGAGGAGTCCGTCTCCCGAAGAAGTCCTGCCGCTTGGAGTCCAAGGAGCTCGGCCGTCAGGAAGTTCGGTTGGCGGTGGGAGTTCGGCCCGGAGCCTGGCGCTGGGGAGTTCGGCAGCTAGGCAGTTCGGCCCGGACCTTGGTGCAGGGGAGTTCGGCCGCTTGGGCTCTTCAGCGGCTATTGGTTATATTGGGCTGAGCGTCGGGCCGGGCTTCGGCAGGAGCGGGATTTATCCCCAACAGGTGGCATTGAGTTAGAATAGAAGAAGAACAAAAGAAGAAGAGGGGAAGAAGAGAGGAAGAAGAATATTGCTCCTCGATTGGTGTACTCCTTTCAGAATAAGAGCTTAGTGATCTTTCCTCTAGCACCAATCCTATTGGTGCAGAAAATGGATAGTCGTCGGAGTTCACTGGAGGTGGAGGAGACGATCCGCTGGGAAGAGCTGCAAGGCAAATTGTGGACCGGACGTGGGTGGCTCAAGTGTGGATCCTCTAATGGTCAAGTTAGTTTTCTAGCGAATAAGAATGGAGTACACAGGAGATTAGGATGGAGAAAAAAGGGCTTAGAGAGAAAGACGTATCTGGAGGATTCTTTCTATAGATAGGATCGATAATAGAATGATAGTGACAGCCATAACAAAATGTCAAAAGATCATTCAGACCATTCAAAGTTTGTTACGGAGAGTGAACTTTTATTTGTCATAACGTGCTAGCAGTTGAATTTCATTTGCCAAAGTTCGGATGGAGGATTGGAGCTTTCTAAGCTCAGTAGCGTGGTATTCATGCTGAGGTTTGAAACTTGAGGTCAGGCTAGCCAAACTTGAAGATCAACTTCCACATTATAGATGATGGGCTCGTAAGTTAGGTTCTAAGCTCGAATCTTAATGGAGCTATCTTGATAGCTTTCAGAAGCTCAGCCACCCTTAAGATCGGCCAGTAGAGGGTGTAAATGCTCTGGTCTAGAGGGTTGGAGGTCGATAAGGGATTACAGGTTCTTTAATTAAGATCGCGGTTAAGCCCTCTTAGGAAACTTCAGCCAGTACCAAATGGAAGATTTGACTCATATTGATGGCGAAGTCCTTTCGTTGATTCAAGTTTGTCCGACCGAAGTCCTCGGTGTAGAATTAGCAAGTTCTACTATTCACAGGATAGTAGAGGAGTTTGGACGGCACTCAAGGTCAGCCATCAGTCGAGGTTGGATGGTGCTGGAGTTTCATATTTACGGGATGATTGCTATCCATTCTAAGCTGGAGATCAAAATCAGTCGAATCGCAAGCCTTTTTCACTATTCGAGCTCGTCTAGCTGAAGTCCATCATATAATCTCGATAGGATCTGCAATCATTAAGATGAGATCGGGAAGCTAGGGTAAAGGAACTCAAATTGGATATTGGTAGGAGCAATTATGATTTTCAGGACGAATTGCTCTTGATTAAAACTCGGAATTTAATCGTGTTAGAGGATCGATCTTCAAGAATCGGTTTAGACTAGGGGGTCAACTTAACATCACACTTTTGGTTGAAATTTCGGAAGCAATTTTACCCCCAAGTAACTAGTGAATTACGTTGGAAATTGGAAATACGGACAAAGAAAAGCCTAGTCAACCACAAAGCTCTTGTAGAATCGTCAAATAGATCCATCACCGTCAGCTAGCAAAGGACGACAACTCCCAATGCGACCAGCTTGTCCTTCTTTGAATAATGCGAATATGGCATATCTTTTCTACCGGCAAGATATGAACGAAGTTGATAAATAATGCTTAAATGTGTTTTTGAAAACTAAGTGATATCATGCTAAGGAAAAAAAAAAAGGACGTCACAAGGGTCACCCCAATATTGGGCTTGTCCATAACTAATAATCTACCAAGAATTTTGTGCATATACTAATGGCAAAATTCTACCGAATAAGGTGGATGCGTTCCTACGAATTGATGTGTCAAACAAATCACAAGCACGCTAAAGGTCACAGTGACCATCATAATTCAATTAAATATTTGAGCGCCCATGGTTTTTTTTTTTTCTTTTTTTTTGCAATACCAAATATTTGAACAAACTTCACAGCTACTTTCAAATATTAGCCGACAGAGACATGACCGTGACTCCCAAGTCCTGGAAATCTCCAATCCTCTCTCCCATTTATTGTCTCCTCTCTTTTTTTTAAAAAAATAAATATTAGTCATAAATTTGGGAATCTAGGTTCTCAACCTCATACCTTAAGATCAAACTTGGTCTACCGAATTCATGCAAGAGTGTGACCCTAAACAAACCAAGGGTGGAGTCTTTGTCATCTATTATTCTCTAACCAAGTATCAGATAATGTTCCAGCTTCAGTAAGTGATCTTTCTATTAAAACATAAGGATAATTACAGAATACCCATATGGTTTGATTTTATTAAGCCCATCCATGGTTCAAAAAATAACCCTTAACCTTCTTGAGGTTAGATTCATTAGCCTTTGTCATGATCCATTTACCCATATATAATTTAACAAGGTGGGTTTCCGATCACCATGCTGAACAGTGATTCAAGAAGTAGAGATGATCTAGATCACCGTTATATAGGGTTATTGGGATACAACCAAATAAAGTGATTCTATCATTTCCACCTAGATCATCCTTATTTCTACCTAGATCATCCTTGATTCTATGGTCATCACTTCATGCCAAATGCCCCCTAAGAAGCTAGTGTGGCAGAATGTCACCATGTTCATTAGCAAATAGGATTAAACATAGGCACATAAAGTTTTTACCTAAAATTGGTTTGAGCATCACTAGTACATGAATAAAGTCTTGCCTAATCCTGCATTTCCTAGACCCTTGTACAGCATACTTATGTTGCAGAACCCTGTATCTATGTTTGAGTTTTCACTTCCTAAAATATATGACAACAATAAACTACAAGAGTCAAGGCCTTTTACTAGTGAGCTTTTAGGACACAAATTGTATAGACCAATTTTAGCTTGGGCCAAACCGAATTTGGGCTAGCTTGGGTTGACCCTTTTGGTTGCTTTCATGCGTGCATTTAGCACGTGTGAATGGAGGGAGGAAGACTCCCAACGGGAGTCTTCTTCCTCCCCGAATCTAGAAAGGAGAGGGACTTTATGGCTCGAAAGAGCTCAAGATCTCAACTATAAATCTCCTCCCCTCTCCCTCTTAGCGAATCTCCCTCATCCCCTATCCATCACCGATGAAATCCTCTAGTTTTTCTTAATTTTTTCGTTGAGATCTCTTGATGAGTCACTATCAATTTTCTCATTGGAGCAAGATAATTTTCCCCTATCTCTCTTCCATTCATATCTCTGGGTCCCTTGGCTACCATTGATTGCTCGATTGTTGTCGAAATTATCGAATTTCATGGTGAATAGGGCCTTCACTTGTTCCTATCTTCTTCTACTCTTTCGCCGCATCAACCGTCGTTGCCAATCATGCTGGGGTTACTGAGGGCTAAAGTTGCCAGGATCCACAATCACCAAGGGTTGCCACCATGGGATGGCCTGCCTATGGTCTTATCTTTCCTTCTCATGGAAAGTATTTCTACAAAAGAAAAGAAAGAAGAAAATAAGAGAAAGGGAAGAAAAAGAAAAAAAAGAAAAGGAGAGAAAGGAAATAGAAGACGGAGAAAAAAGAAAGAAAAAGAGAAGAGAAAAAGTTTCTCTCTCTTTCCATTTTTGCTCACCTTTCTCTCTCTTCCCATTTTCTCTCTCTATAAGTTTTTCTCTTTATAACTTTATCTCTCTTTATAAATTTCTCTCTCTAATAATCCTATAGATCATTGAAGGTCTAGATATTTAGATAAATCCAGATCAATTGGTTGAACCTAAGAGAAGTTTTGGACTTATAATATCTAGATGTTTTCTATAATTTTTTATCTTAACCATATATGATTTTGACCATAATTATATAGAAAAGCAATTGTCAGCAGAAAGATGTTGGGCAGAATACCTTGATCTGGAGTTCATAGATCAGGAGGTTGATTGATAGCTATACTTATATTTGAGATCAGTAGAAGTAAGAATCTCTTTATGGGATCATTTATATGTATATTTTGTATCATACATGATGATTTTGGTTTTATTTGAATATATAATTCTTTATTATATATACATCATATGTTGACTATTTTGAATTTTAAGAATAAAATATCAAATATTTTGAAATTGAAGAAGAAACATAATATGAAATCATCGAACGGTTTGTTGATTATATAAGAGGATTTTGACTAGCTAAAATGTGGATTGCCAATCATGGATCGAATTATGACATATTGGATTGCTAGGCTGAATCATGACATCCTAGTTTGCCACTATGGACTGAAACATGGGTATTCTAGTTTGCCCCCATTAGACCGAAACATGAATATTCTAATTTACTACCGTAGGCCAAAATACGGTTATTATGGATTGCTATCATGGGCTAAAATGTGATTTATGGTTTGCCAGTCACAGTCTAATGTATGATCATAATTAGTCTAAAACCAAAAAATAACTATTGATTTGGAATATATTAATGAAAAGTGAATTATAAGTGATATGAACCCACTAATGATAATTATGATAGATTTACGATAATACATAGTTTGTGATATATGTTTATATAACTATTAAGTTATATTGGATGTTTTATATAAGATTTTGTGGCTTATGATTTTTTTTGACATCGCTCATACATTATTTTTGAATTATATAATTGTATTGGTGTCATGTATGTGTAATGGGATTCTACTAAATTGTAAAGCTCACAACCCCCATTCTCTCTTTTCTTTTAGAGTCAAATGATGCATAGCATTGGTCAAATTCGACGTAAAATTCAAGTACCAGAGTTATTAATTTATTAGTTAATTTAATTTTTTATATCGATGGATAATTGAATAATTATAATTAAACAAGTTTATTTGATTATGGTAAATCTATTTAGTTGACATATTCGATCATTTATTTTAAATAAATTTTGATTTATTAGAGGTTTTATATAATCTATAGGCCCTGCATGATTTTAGGGCATCGTTATAGGGTTCAAGCGGTTATGTCACCGACCAAACCAAATGACCGATTCGAGGTTTGATAGAGTAGTATCATAGCATAGATTTAAAATTACTCAGGGCTATGACGAGAAATGACTTGTAAGGTTGAGCATAGAAGCTTGGATCTTAATTTGTGTCTCAAGATATGATTAGTAGGATTTAATCAAGTTTTGAATGATTTTGGGTCTTTTCAATTTTTAGTGTAGAGTAGTATTTTGGTTGGAAGTTATTCAGCGAACCTATATGACTTTGATGGGTTTAAATCAGAGTGTGCAGCAAAAGTATGGTGTTTAAAGTTATATGATTTTAGTCGAAAGTATTAGTGCTAATTCCTAAGGTGCTTGAGGATAAGATAAACATTATGTAACTTTAAGGTTAGATTTGAAGAATGCTAATTTTAAGGATGAAATTACTTTAAGAGAGGGAGAATATAGAGATCCATTTTAGCTTGGGCCAACTGAATTTGGGCTAGCTTGGGTTGGCCCTTTTGGCTGCTCATTCATGCGTTCAACATGTGTGAATTTGGCTGGGAGAGGGACTCTACGGCTCGAAAGAGCTCTAGATCCCAGCTATAAATGTCCTCCCCTCTTCCTTTTAATGAATTGCCCTCACCCCCTACCCACCGTCGATGAAATCTCTCAAGCTTTTGTCTAGATATCTTGATGAGTCGCCATCGATTTCCCCACCAAAGCAAGCTAATTGTCCCCTTCTTTCTTCCATTAATTCTCCAGGTTCCTTGGCTGCCATTGATGGCCTAATTGCTATAAAAAATCGTCGGATTTCATGGTGAACAAGGCCTTCCCTTGTTCCTATCTTCTTCTCTTCTTCCACCGCCCCGATCATTGTTGCCGATCATGTTGGGGTTGCTGAGGGCTAGAGCTGCCAAGGTCCATAACCGTCGGGGGCCGCCACCATGGAGATGGTTGGCCTATGATCTTATCTCCCCTTCCCCTATTTCAACAAAAGAAAAGAGAGAAGAAATCGAGAGAAAGGGAAGAAAAAGAAAGAAAATGAAAAGGAAAGAAAAAGGTAGAAAATAAGGAGAGAAGAAAAAAGAGGAGAGAGAGTTTTTCTCTCTTCCCTCTTCGCTCACCTTCTTCGCTCTTCCAACTTTCTCTTTCTATAAATTTTACTCTCCACAACTTTCTCTCTTCATGAATTTCTCTCTCTAAAAATTCTATGGACTAGTGAATGTCGAGATATTTAGATAAACCCAGATCAATTGATTGACCCTAGAAGGGGTTTGGATCTATAATATCTAGGTATTTTCTATAATTTTTCCATCCTTAACTATATATGATTTTGATCATAATTATGTAGAAAAGTAATTATCAATAAGAAGATGTCGAGTGAAACATCTTAATCTTGAGTTCGTAGATCGAGGGGTTGACGATGGCTGTACTTGAGTTTGAGATCAATAGAAATAAGATCACTTTATATGATCATCTGTATGTATAGTTTGTATCATACATGATAATTTTGATTGTATTTAGATATATAATTTTTTATTTTATATATATATATCATATGTTAACTATTTTAATTTTTAAAAATAAAATATCGAATATTTTGAAATTGAAAAAGAAATATAATATGAAATCATTGAATAATTTGTTTATTGTATAATAGGGTTTGGATTAGCCATGATATAGATTGCCAATTATGGGCCGAATCATGATACGTTGGATTGTTATGTCATAGATCAAATTATGACATCTTGGTTCGTCACCATAGGTCGAAGCATAGATATTCTGGTTTAACATCGTGGATCGAAGTATGGATATTTTATTTTACTACTACATATCAAAATATAGATATTTTGATTTGCCAGCGTGGATCGAGGTGTAGTTATTATAGATTGCCACCACAAGCTAAAGCATGGTCTATGGTTTGCTAATCATAGGCCGAAGAGTGACCATAATTAGTCCAAAATCTAAAAGATAACTATTGATTTGGAATGCGTTGATGAAACGTGAATTGCAAGTAATATGAATCCAACGACGATAATTATGATGAACTTGCGAAAACACATGATTTGTGATATATGTTTATATAACTATTAAGTTATATTGGATGTTTGATATGAGATTTTGTGGCTTATGATTTCTCTAATACTGCTCATGCATTATTTTTTAATTATATTATTATATCAATATATATATGATCATATTCTTACCGGACCGTAAAGCTCATAATTCTCATTTTTTCTTTCCTTTCAGAGCCATAGGATGCATAGCATTGTCAGATTGGACTTGAAGTTCGAATACCAAAATTATTAGTTCATTAGTTAGTCTAATATCTGATATCGATTGACATTTGAATAATTATAATTGAATAAGTTTGTTTGATTATGATGAATCTATTTAGTTAACATATTTAATTATTTATTTTAAATAAATTTTAATTTTTAGATATTTTATATAATTTATAGGATTTATATGATCTCTAGAGTATCAATCTAGGATTTATGTGGCTCTATCGTGAACCGAATCAAATGATGGATGCGGGGCATGATACAAATTAAAGTTAGTACAGTTTCGAGAAGATTGAGCATATTTTATCACACCGGCAACCCAGCGGCTGGGCCAAAATTTATTACCTACAAGTTGGGCGCACCACCATGTGGCACTATCTTTAAAAAGTTTTTTATTTTTTTACTCTATGGTTTCACAATGCCTTGTGCCCACAAAATAGGTGCTTGAGTACCAAGTTTTATTGTAAAGAATGCGCTTGACAAGTGGCCCAGTCTCAGCTTGGCACTTGGCATGCCAGGAGTCCTCCGAACTGCCTTTTTAATGTATCGTATAGATTAGGACCAAAGGTATAATTCGTTTTCCTTTCCCTTCAACATGCTGCTGGAGCTGCTTTTATTACAATATTTTCATCCTTTTTCAATTATATTTAACCTAAACATTTAACGAATTTTCTACAGAGCTCAAACCAGGACAGAGTTCGACAAATGTTAACCGAGAGTTCTGATGCCGAGACCACGTCTCTTGGCTTCTCTAAAAACTTGATAAATATCATGCAATGGCTTTCCTGGATTAGGAACTAAAATATTTTCGCGTATCACATTCAGATATTTAGACATTTCTGAAAGTATAGAGTTGCAGATTTCTTGTGTGTATATCAATCTATCATTAGAACTTTTTAGTGGCTCAGAGTTATGTCTGTTTCTTGTTGCCCGGTACCTTGAAAGGGAACAGAAGGATAAAGAATGATGCTTTTCATTTCTTCGACTCCTGATTTTATAGATCACCGGTTTAAAAGTTTGAATCCATGACACTTGTTCTTGATGATCTGTCTTCACAATCTACCTTGGTCCTTGGTAGTTGGGATCTAAGTCATAAGCCAAATGGAGGGCATGAGTGGAGATGGAGAGGGTTCTTGCATTGTTATGCAATAGAACAGGAATACCATTAAAATGTTAATGGTGCTCTGTTGCTGTCTCTCCTAGTTCGTCGTCACCTTTTATAGATCATTTGCAGTCAACATGTCAATATAGATAAAACATCGAACATGTCGGATGTGCGTTTGGCTTCGCTAGCTACTTTTCTACGGAGAACCATACATTTTTTAGTATGTTAGAAATAGTCAGAAGTTGAGGTCAAACACGGATAGCTCAGGTTAAGATCAAGCATGATCCCGTGTGATTGCAGGTCAGGAGTTTAGACCCTGAAAGGTTCTAATTAGTTGGAAAAACCAACAAGCAGATTAATTTTTCTATCATTAGTGTCACCAAGTCATTGGGTTATTCAGATTGGGCAGGTGTGATGTCTTTCGTGACTTCACCATGGAGCTCATCTATAAGTGGGATGGTGGCAACCATCTAGCAGTCAGAACTGCTGCTCTTTATCGAACATAAGCAGCAGAACTGCTTCTCTGTGCCTGATTCGGATACCATGACATCAGACCCACAGCCCCAGATTTTATCGTCATCACATAAATAATTAAACAAATAAATAATGATTTCGATATGATCATATGAGATTATATCATAATTCATGGAGGAAAAACAAATGACTCGAATATGACAATACAAATATATGGATTCATAAATCGTGCACACCCATGTGATTATATTTAGTTTTCCGCTGCCTCCATCCTCATCAACGCATGCCTAAAACTTTAATTGGGGGCATCACCTGTAGGTCGTACATTTTCCATCCGAATACATTCCAAGAGCAAATGAAAAAAACATAATTGAAGGAATCGCGGCAATTCATGAAATAAACCCCCTTCAACGTGACTAAAACACAAAAAATTTTTGGACCTGACAACTAAAACCAAACGCAATCGAGCCCCTTTTGTCTCCATACTTCCTTCTCAACTCCTCAAAGACCTGCAGGTGGTACCGATGAATTGTTTAATGATCAAATGGTCCGATTTTAAGCAAGTAAGGAGTTAGGAAAGAAGTGTGGAGACACGAGGGAGGCTTCCTTGTTGCTCTTCTCCTTCAGATTGGTGAAACAAGGCGTGGGTTTGGAGAAATAAGCTTCGGTCTGGAGACTTGGGGAGGAAAAAGATTTAAAATGGCATGAAAATAAGCCCTAGATGGGAGGCTATCAAACCATATATGGATAATGGAGCATAACGGAGACTCAGGTGGATTATTTCGAACCACCGATGGATTCAATAAAATTGGACCTTACCACATATGGATAATCTATAATTATCCTAAAAATATATATTATTTCTTTCAATTGAAAATTAAAATTTTCTTTTACTATATACCATTGCCACTAAGTTTTTCACTTTTTTTTTATTTTGCTTTTAGAAGTAACTGAGGGAGTAAGGTTCTCTTTCAAGTAATCCATAATCACACATCTACTACGTGCTTTGAAAAATGGTTATATATCTACAGGAGGTTAGGTGACTTTATAGATGTCCTAGACCACCGGTGCACCGAGTGCACTAGCTGGCATGTCGAGACTCAACTTGAAAGTGCTATAGTCTGCTAGCCTGCGGTATTTTGATGGAAGTCTTCCCTGATGTTGGGGTATTTTGAGGTCATCTGCGGTAATCACTATTTTTTTTTTAAAAAAAAAAATGAAAAGAATAGTTTCACTCTGGTGGGACTGTTGATAAAGTGGGATACACATGGTTTATTAAAACTGGAGAGCATTGGATGAGTTCTGCGGTCCCATAATCATAATTTTATGAAGTTGGTTCAAATGTGGATGCCATGTTAAACTTGAGTGTGCCAATTAGTAAAGATAATAAAATCGTGGGGACTTGCTGCAAAGTACTTGGTTTAACGGTGAACCCCCACCTGGCTTGCTCGCCTTAGACCTGGACGCAGGCCAGATATCCCATCCACCCCACTTAAGCCCGAAGCATTTTGAATAGCCTCAGGCCTAAGGTTTAGACTCAGCCTAATTTCTTTTTATTATTTTTATATTATTTATAAAAAAAAATTTTCTACACCGTGGATGGTGTAACTCCACGAGCATCACTGCAGCGATTGGCTCTCGCATGGGATCAAAATTAAAAAAAAAAATTTCAATTACCGTGCTTCGGCCATGCGTGAGAGCCGATCATTACGAGCGGACCGCCCGTGGTAGACGAAGTAGTTCTTTTATTTATATATGTTTGATATGCCTGTAAATTTGATTGACAATTCTTGTCGATACATCAACCTAATAAAATAATAAATATATTATAAATTGCCAGCAATATTTAGTTCTTTAAAAAAAAAAATTTAAGTATTGGTAGAAAATAAACCAAAAATGGCATGAAGCCAGGGTCCCATCTGAAACTAGAGCGAGAGTCAGGCTCGGGCTAAGCCCAGCCTAAGAAAATTGCATTGATCTTTGGACAAAACCCAGCCCGAGCCTCATCTGGCCTGACCCACGAACACGTCTATCCAATTTTGGTTTTGGACGGGATCTCACCATCCTACTTCCTGAAAAAAATGAAAAAACTAGTGCATCATGAAGCGGATATATGAAAGGAGATGTGTAAGCCACCCTCCTCTCTCGTTCTATTATTGGTGGCCAACATATTGTTATATTTTCTTCTTTGTTTAACTAGTTTACTGCACGTATCGCATGTGGCCAGGGCAAAGGGTACGGGTCTGTATTTTTCTTTTATGGATATGAATTGTATAAATTATAGTTATGCAAGTATGTTGTACTAGGTGCAGTTAAGATTTGTTTGAGCCATACCCAATCCTTTTTTATTTTAGATCTAATATTTTGATCAAACCCAAGCCACGTATTGATTGAGATGGCAATTCGATTTATCTAATCTAATGGGAATATTAGAGTTGGTCTAAACCCAAACTGAACTCTATATTTTTGCGTTTGTAGTTTGGGTCCAGGTCACGATTTCTTGGAAAGACAAACTGTGTTTCAAACTAAAATGTAAAGATGAAGAATGCATCAAGAATTTATATGAGATTAAAGAGGGATAAAAAGTATCTTAAAAATCAATGCTAGGTAATTAAAAATCACCTTGATTCATACTAAAAACATTAACCAAAAAGAAAAGAAAAACTAAACTATATTTTAAATAAGAGCTTTTCTTTTTAAGTGAGATTATGTGGGATTTTCACTCGAGAGGAATTTTTATCTATATTTAGGGTGAAATTTTAAGAGAGAACGCTATTTAAGACTCAAACCCTTGAAAGCTCTATTTGCAAGGGTAAAATTAATAATGCTCTGATGTAGATGAGAGAATTCTTTCCACTAGAATCATACTATATCCTAGATTAAATGGACCATGATGATACCAACAAAAAATGCAAAAAGATGGCCGACCATCCAAAAAGATGGACGACCATCCAAAAAGATGGCCGTATATGCATGCCTTATTTGATGACCGTCCGTCTTTTGATAGCGGTGTTGCATAGCATTCTGTGATGAAAATAGCACATCACAAAAGTTCTCGGATCTTTTGCAACACATCCACCGAACAATCAATCAACTTTTGCTCTAATGCTCCTCCCACATAGTCTGGACTCTTTCAACAGACGTTTGCGTATCCAGTGGGCATTGCACAACATAATTTATGGATAATATGACATGAAGGAAATATTAATAGAAAACTAGCGAAGACTGTTATTCTCCAGGAAGTGTGATATGCTAATGCCTTTGAGTTGAGTGCAATTAAAGAATTTTCAACAGCAAATAAGGTAACACATCCTCAGGTACAACAAGCAAGATCTTCATTTCTATCCCGGGCAAGCACCAAAAAACCTAACTAGCAATTGCAATTACAATTGTAACCTGCAAGTCTGATCTAAATAAACTTTGATTTGAAGAGAACTAGATTATGTTAGATGGGCTGCTGCAAGAAGTTATAATAGAATTGTCGACTTTTAGTGCATACATACCTCCGCTTCGGTCCTTATCGACTCTTGCTGCTGCCCACATCATAGCTGGTTCCTGGGCCACCCGGCCTTGCCATCCAAGTTAGTTCGTTGCCGCTTCATCCTCTTCGCACCCTCGTCGGTGCATGTAGCCTCCTTAGCTGCCGGTGACCAGTGAAGTTTCTAGTGGATGGCAAAGCCTCTTCTCTCCTATTTGCCCTATGTTGCCTCCCAAGTCCCTAGACCTCTAGCCCCCATCAAACACTTCCTAAGATTCCATTGTTGGCGGTACATATCTTTCTCGACAAAAAGATTGGGGTGGCCTCTTAGCAGTGGAGCTTGATGGGGCGCATTGTGGCATAAAGGTTATGTTGTTGAAAAACCCAGTACTGCTATCACTGTAAAATCCATGTAATTGGATATGGAAGGACCGAGAGGGGATCTAGTTTTGTTTGGGTTCATAGTTGAGAGAAGAACAACTCTGCAGCATGTTGTGCAGGATCCCTCGATATCGTGTTAAGACTGAAGAAAGAGTAGGACACGCCTTCTTCCTCCGTGCTTGGAGGTGCGCCCCCTAAAGCACCTTGGCATGTGAAAAACCAAAAAGAGGGAGATATGGGAGAAAAGGGCTCCATTGATCTTTTTCTTACTTAGGATTTACATTAATATAGATGTATATATATATACACCTATACATTGACCAAAATCCAACCCGTAAAAAACTCTCTAGGCTAACCTAGTCCGAATGCACTCACCCAAATCCATGTACACCCATGGTCCGATTATGCACTCAACCACATGGATCCAAACCTGGTCCAAGCTTTGATTAGCCCCATGAGACCCACAAATTAGAGCCTCGTGATCGTGAAAGGCTAAACATCCATCCTTACTCTAGGACCACACCTATTCTAGTCTCCTGAAGCCAACACCCTAACTCCTTCCGTGGCCTTCCAAGGCTTAGAAGCACCACTAATCCTAAGAATCTTCATTTTGGTGTCTAAGCCTTGTCAAATCCCCCATGAACCGTCTGCACCATCCCATTGCCTTCAAAGCTGACATTGTTCTCTCTCGAAGCCACCTCGCTTCCTTAGTTGCAACATCGATCTGTACTCCATAACCTCTGAGACTCGTGCTTCACCATACTTTTTGGCCTCGAACTAATGTCCTCATGCTTTGATCCCATGGCTGTAACACCAATCTATGCTCTGCAGTGCACCCAGACAGCTCCCTATGCAAAGTCTAACGCTTCCGCCAATACTTTTTAGCTGCTGTGTATCCTTGGAGATCTTTAGAATGACCATCTCCATAGCTAATGACCTATGCTTACTCCTTAGCACCATCTTGAATTTTGTAGCTGCATCACTTTCTCTAAACTTTCCTGGAGAACCCACAGTGTTTCGATATTGGCACTTGCTGTATACCCTGACACAATCTCCTCGTAACTACGTCTATCCTCCTGCATATGCCGCTCCACCTAGAATTGTGCATCTCCAGCGCTGATGCTAGGATGTCGCTCCTCCCTCTGCACTCCTCCATTCTGAACTTGTGTCAGATTCCTATCCACCTGTGAAGCCATCTCTGTTTGGTGCTCCATATAAAACAAAAGTCTTTCTGATGCTGTAGAAGAATCTGACTCTATAATCGAGTCATCCAAGGCCAACCACTCAATACTGCATTACTGAGCTTGCCGCTGTACCTCGAACACCGTCGCTGCTCCTTCGAACCCTCCACACTCTACGGATTTCTCTAAAATAGTCTCGAATATACTACACCCTGCAGGCTCATCCAAAATACATAGGAGCTCATCCAACTTCTCTAACTTAGCGACTGAATTTTAAAAAATTTTATTTTAATATTTTTTTTATTTTAATATTTTCTCCATATTCGTTGGTACTACCTCATCTTTCTATCATTTCATCTTAATTTTTTTTAATAAATATTAATTTTGATTGTATATTTATTTTATTTTATTTTTTTGAAACGGTTTTGGCGTTGAAGCTTGAGCCTCCGTTACTAGCTGGAGGCCATCTAGTATCATGATTTTTACTGTACCCAATCAATCCTGATCCATTAAATTTTATCGAATAACTTAATATTTAATTAGAGAAATGCAACTTGGAGCGGCCGGTAAGCTTAGGTATGAAACACGTGACCCTTTTCTATTTCTTTTTAAAAACTCGATAGAAACCTTCACCGTAACCCCATAAAATATATGAAATATAAATTTTTAAAATAATATTTAATTTTATTTATTCATGTTGCAGATTCAATCTTCTGTACGCTCAATTAAAACCATATATATAATCATAGAATACAAATTTAGAACAATCCCGGAGAGTAGACTTGACTCGAGTGTGTTTTCAATGGTTGCCTCAAACGTCGCAATGCATTCTGCCATAGGCTAAATAAAAGCCGATACCCGGTCTTTACCACGTTTTCCCTTTCAGGTGGCCCAGTTTCGAAGAAGAGAGGTGGAGATCGCCGGTAATGGGGGCGATCGAGGGGCTAACGGCGAGAGCGGTGTTCCTCCGGAAGTCGCTCCAAAGGAGCTGTCGGGCCTTCGTCGCCAGGTGCGGCGGCGCCGAAGAGAGCATCGCCAAGGGAGTGGTGGAGAACCTCGAAGTCGTCGAAAGCGAGGCCGGCGCGGTCAAGAGAGATATAGGCGGCGACGGTGCAACCGATCTCGTCGCGGTCGACACTTAGGCCAAGGCAGAGCTCTGCCGCCGAGATGAAGCCATCGCCGTCCTTGTCGAACACCCGGAATGCCTCCCTCATATCCTGCTCCCCCTCCTCCGCCACCGACGGGCCTCCGTCGCCGGGTGCGGCGGCGCCGAAGAGAGCATCGCCGAGGGAGCGGTGGAGAACCTTGAAGTCGTCGAAAGCGAGGCCGGTGCGGCCGGGAGAGATATAGGCGGTGACGGTGCAACTGATCTCGTCGCCATCGACGCCCAGGCCAAGACAGTCGAGAGTGAGGGCGAGCTCGTCGACGGTGATCTCTCCGTCACCGTTACGGTCGAAGAGGTCGAAGACGCGGCTGGGGCTCCGGAGACGGAAGGGTGGTGACGGCCCAGCGGATGGGAGGCTTAGTGCGGCCGATATAGTGATTCCACGTGGCACGACAAAATTAATCTAAGATTAACGCCATAATACTCCACAAAATATTATTTTATACAAATATAATAGATTTATAATATTTTTTTAGATTTTGATTAGATTTTTTTTTTTTTGAGTAAAGATTATGATTGGATATTCATAGTGCCATGTTTAGTAATGTGTTTTCTCTCTTTTTATTAAAAAAAAAAAATGTTTCTAAATCCATGAGCAAAATTGAACCAGATTGAAAAACATGGATGATGGGGCTCTTTGTTTTTTTTCAAATTGTTTGTACAACCTTAACAGCTTTTGTTACTAGAGATTTAGAAGCTAATTGACCCCTAAGTTGCAACTATTCTTTATTTAGAAGTTACTCTCGATTAATGTGAACCAAAAGTTTTATCAACTTTCAAACAACGACCATGAACCATATTTCATATTTCTCAGGAATCACTATTTTCAAAATTGTAAAAGCTCAAAATTTTCACATTTGAGATATGTGAAAAGTCCTTTTTATTCTAAAAAAATACAAAGTTTAAACAAAAAAAAAAATGATAAAAAGAGGGCAGATCTAGATATAAATAATGAACTTCAATATACTAAATTAAAATAAGGTCTGTAATTTTTACACTATAAAATGTGATAAACTCAACAAGCTAGAACTCTTTGTAGCATGGCAACTTTGTGCGGTATACTCACCAACCACATGAACATATGAACATGTTAGTACCTCCTAAGTTGAACGTAAGACCTCTACTAGATGGAGGAATGCAACCACTAGCTTCGCAAAGTGACAAGCAAATTTCAAATTTATAGTTTTATGTTTCAGACCTAATTAAACATCCGGACTATAACTATAGCTACCCCAAATACGTCTCCAAATTAGTTTCATTTCGTAGTACATTCCAAACAAACCTAATCAAAAGATTAGTTGTGGCCTGACTTTGTTTCATCTTTATTTCTATTTCTAGGCATGACATCCACTTCACAAGCATCGCCATCGCAACAAAATATGCAGCTGGACCTTGTATATCGAATGGTGGTCTGTAAAAGCATCACCCGGCCAGTAAGGGTGGACTAGCCAAAATAAGATCATGGACCATTGAATGCAATGAGGCATCATCGATCCAAAGGTAGGTAGCAAGCTTTTATTGTCTCCAATAGCAAAGTTTTTATGTTCAAACAAGAAGGCACAACTTTCATCCCTTGGGTTCGCATCTCTAGTCATTTTTTAAAGCATGATAGCAGGTTGCTTTGGCTCACATACTGAACTATAGTGGTGGAAATTTTGGAATGCTTTAATAGTTTTCCACAACATGGTATGGGGATTATTCTTCAACCATATTACTTCAGTGTTATGGCATCCTGCTTTAGAAACTGTGACGGATATCTAACAACTAGTGCCCATCAGAGGCCCCACTCCACGCGCTGCAAGGAATACAATGCTAGAAAAGAGAGTGGAAACCCATGGGAACATAAGCAATTTTTTGTTTGGGACCATATGTGATGATGCCTAGATGATGATCCAAGAGAGGCAGCAGCCTGGCCTGCCAAGTGCACGGGCTTTCCCTTAATCTCCCGTATGTGTGGGGACTATTTCAAAAGATAGCGAGGAAGGAGGAATCCTCTGCGGTACTCAAAAGCGGTCACAGCCCAGATTGTTCTTCCGTAGTTCTAGGAGATCCTTGATGTTATGCAGTGGAGGAGGCATCAAAAGCTGTTGAGTAATCCTATTCCAGACCTAAGAGGAATATTGGCATTCAATAAAGAGATGGTTTATGCTTTCATCTACAGAGCTGCATAAGGGACAGTGATCAGGTGCAGGAAATTTTTTCTTTCGAAGGTTATCAGCTATGAGCAATCTATCATGATACGTAAGCTAGATGAAGATCTTAATTTTTATAGGGAAGGATCAAATGATCTGGAAAACTCAAAGTCATTCCACTATGAATGAAAAAATTGTAAGCACTCTGAACTGAGAAACAATCTTTAGTATTCCATCTCCATCGAAATACATCCTCTTCTAAAGTTAGCTAAGTGTTTGTTAGAATAGTTTGCAATTGGTGAATCTCCTTTCTAGCCATGGAGTTGAGTGAGTTGTAGAAGTTTCCATATCTATCAGTTGATTGAAGAAACTTGTGAACAGTAGCATTTGATGCACATGAAAGCCTGTAGAGATTTGGAAAGAGGTCTTGTAAGAAGTTTCCATCACACCATCAGTCAGACCAAAATAATGTTTGCTTCCCATTCCCAATTTTGTTTTCAACACACACATTAAACAATGGACAAACCTTAGCAACACCTTTCCATGTTTGGAAAGTCTTCAAGGAGCGTGGTAGTAATTTGCCGTGAAAATAATTTTGCTGTAATACACCGTGTAGATAATTGATCGCCATACCTTCTTAAGTTCAGTCTCATACCTTCACAATCTTTTAAGAAGCAAGCATTTGTTGTAGATCCTCAGATTAAAGATGCTCAGTCCTCCAAGTTTCTTTGGTTTGTAAACTATCTTCTAGCTTGCTAGACAGTGGCCTCCTTTGCATTCTCTTTTACCTCTCCATAGAAATTGTCTTCTTTTGTTTGGTCACTGCGGTTGGAAGTAGGTAGATGGACATCCAGAACGTAGGTAAAGCTGATAATATAGAGTTTGTCAATGCTAATCGGCCTCCAAAAAATAACAACTTTCCTTTCCATAATGATAATTTTCTATCAATTTTCTCCAGCAACAAGTCCCAATCAGTTGCTTTCAGAGATCCAGCAGATAATGGAAATCCCAAATACGTTGTCGGTAGTGCTGCAGTCTTATACACCCAAGCATCATTGCATAACGATTGAGGTGTGCTTGTGGCAATTCAATAGCATACAGTGCACTCTTATCCAAATTAATTTTTAATCTGGACATAATTTCAAAGGCATATAAAATGAATTTCAAGTGCAGAATGTGCTTATAGTTTGAATCACTTAGTAATATTGTGTCATCAGCATATTGTAGGCAAGTGATATTACCAGTGATAGATTGGGGTCTAATGCCCGCAATGAGTCCATTATGAGCTGCCAGTTTGAGGATCTGGTTTAAAACGTCGGTGACTAGGATGAAGAGGATGGGAGATAATGGGTCTCTTTGTTTTAAACCCTGTTGCATCTTAGTCCATTTTGTTGGGCTGCTATTAAATTTGAGTGCCATCCAGTTGGTGGTCAAAAATGGCATTCGAAATGGTATTCTTAAAATTACCGTTTGAAATGTCATTTCCATAACCGCTTTTATCAAAGCTGTTTTTAAAAGCATCATTTCTCATGGTGTTTATATATTTTTTTAAAATAAATGATATTTCTAGTATAGATTGTCAAGTAAGTTGTGATGACACTTAAAACATTATTTAAAATAATATTTTTATTATTTAAATTATTATTTTAAATGATATTTTTCAAACTCATCCCATTTCCATAAATAAGTTGAAATCAACATAAAAAAAAAAAAAACTATTTTAAGAAATGACTCATAGCAATGCAGGAATGCTCTCTTTAGTCTTCACCTTTTCATGTTTTTGCCTATTTTGGCAATGGCAGCCAACAACTCATTTATGCTGCTTTTATATTTAGTTTTGCATTTGTTAACGGTAGTTGTTGACTATGATGGTTTGTGATCACACTGCACAGGCCACTAATAAACTTCCACAAAAAATTTAGGATTTGCTTGGTTCGTGAAAAGAATCAAAAATATTATTTTTAAAAAATTATTTTTTAAGAATAAAATTTTGCTATATTTTGTTGATCATAAAAAAATTACTTATTGTAGAATAATTTATGTTTGATTGAGCATCTATTTTTCTGGAGAAACTGTATAGAATACTTATTATCCCTATAATAGATCATTTTTTTTTGCTCCTAAACTTTATGTAAATAATAATATTATATTATATTAATATAAATATAATATTAATATATTATAATATAATATTATATCATAATAATTTATTATACTATTATATTATTATTATATTAATATAATATTAATATTTTAATATAATATATTATTAGCATAGATATAAATATAATATTATATTTATATAAATATTAATATAAATACTATATTAATATCAATAAATATATTATATTAATATAAATATTAAAAAATAATAAAAATAATAATAAATATTATAATATTAATATTAATATTAATATTAATATTATGTTTATATAAATATTAGGATAATATTGATATAATATTATACTAATATATAAAGATAATTTTTAAATGATATTTTTGAGAAATTGATATATAACACTATTTAGTATTTTATTTTAACTATCCATTGATATTTTGCAAAATCTTAGTCATGGATCTTAAAAGAATATTTTTAGAAAAAAAGCACTATCAATTTTTATCTATAAAAATTTTTAAAATCCATTTTTTTCATAGATTTTTACTTCATATGAAATATGAAAAGTGTCTTTTCATAGAAAGAGATTTTTTCAATCTCTCTTCTCTTTAAACTCCAATCAAATATGAGGGCCTTTATTTCTCAGGAATTATCTTTCCCCCTTTACTTTCCATGAACCAAATGAGTCCTTAGAAATCCTCTCTAATATGAAAAGCTATGGTATCTTCCTAGTTCGCTACAGAAGAAAAGTAGTTCTTTTTATTTTGTAAAAAGATGAACATACTTTCTTAGAGTGAGTATGGTAAATACTTGTTGGACGGTAACCACTTCACCACTTATGGTACAAAAAGGCTTCTCTCATCCTCAGCAAAATGCCCATCAGGTTCTTGTCTACTCCTAAAGAACCATTGAGAATTTTGGTGAGCTGCTGAGAGATAGCTTGTGCTCCTTGTGCTCTTTATTGTTAAATTGGTAAAATGGCTTTCTTTTGTTTGTAACTGGTGAATGGGTCTATGTTTTGAGGCTAGGAATGTGCATGTTAGCAACAATTGGCAGGGTTCAGCATGCACAGAATGTTGAAGTTTTGTTCGTGTTTGACCACATCAACAGCTTTTTTAAATGTTGAAACTTGAAACAATTACTCATTTGATTGATGCATATATTCTGTAGTATATCTGTGGTCTGATTTGAACCATGTGGAACCTTTAGCATCTCCCAGATTGTCTTACATGGTTGTCTACCATAATAAACAAGCTGAAGAATATGGAATTTTTTTAATAACTTTTCTTCTCCAGCTTGATTGATTCTTTGCATCACCTTTGCTTGTGAAGGGCCATGATAAACAAACAAGCTGAAGAATATGGCACTTCTCCCTCCAAGGAAATGTCACTCCAATCTGGTCGAATAAGTTCATCACTTCTACAATACCCTGATAACTTTCTCTTATTTCCTCAAAATTTGTTAAATGCCATCTTATTGTAAGTTCATCACTTCTATAATGCCCTGATAACTTTCTCTTATTTCATTGGTTTCGGAAGACATTACACCTCCACATTCAATGCTTGAGGTGAAGTTCTTTTTTTGTCTTCCACTAGCATATCCGTGGAAGAACTTTGTATTGTAACATGGGCTCTTTGTTTCCATAAGGTTTCTTCTTCTAGCAATATGCTCTCCACTTGCTCCTTGAGCATCCTCTTTTCTTGCTGTTCTTCAGTTGATAAACATCTGTTCGAATCCAGTTCAAAGATCTTCTCCTTGATCTGAGTTTTCCTCACTAATATATTTTCCTTACTAGTTTTGTTCCAGGTCTTAAGCTTCTGCCTTAAAAAACCAGTTTCAGTACTAGGTTAGCAGATGCATCCTGCAGGCTGGGTGCTTCATTCCACCATGTTCCATCAAATTTTTGATATCATGTTTCGATAGCCAAAAGAGTTCAAATCAAAATGGTTTCCTACATGGTGGTCGCTTGCAAAAATCTAGCTTAAGAGGTGGTTTTAGGTAGCGGCGAAAGCATAGCCATTGAAAACTACTCAATCCAGTATGTGGTGACTAAACATCCATCGAGCTTCGACGGTGAAGGAAAAAGTTTAAGTTTACCAACGCTTATTTAGCGCCACTAAAAGTATCTAGTTTGCCATGCTAAATTTACGTTAACGATGCAAAATAAGTATAGATAAATATATTTAGCGATGCTAATTAGTAGCATGCGCAACATCTCGGCATGCCCCTGAGGGACACTACATAATATTTATCGATGCTAATTAGCATCACTAAATATATTTACCTATACATATCTTGCATCACTAATTATCCTTTTATCCAAAAAAAAAAATTGATTAATTTTGTACCAATTTTTTTTATAATTTTTTCTATGAACCTATAGACAAACAAGCATATATAATATATATAATATATACACTATCTTCTTCGTTCACCCATGTCAAAATCAAATTCATTTCACTTTAACAATGACTATATATATAGTATTTATTTTACAACAACACATGTAGCAAAACAAGTATATATATAATTATATAAAATATCATATAAAAATATATACATCCATATAAAATAAAACTCCACATGCCAAACTGTATCACAAACCTGTAATAGATTAAAAAATTAAATTAGCAAACTAATTATTTACTAAATGATGAAAATATATAGATTAAAAATAATATAAAATAATATCCATCATAAGAGGACACCCATCATCATCATCATCATCGATGGAGTCATCATTGTATCAACTTCTCATTTCAAGCGGCTCCACGTATCCATCTAATCACTGTATCAACTGTAACTAAATAAAAATTTAAAATCAATTATTTATATATGATAAAAATTTAAAATAAATTAAATATAAAAAAAACTATAATATATAAAATCAATCTATCATGATAAAAGATGATGTTCTTGCCTTGATAGATAGCTACTGAGACGAAGAGGTATCGATATCTCCATGTCGATCCTTCCTGTTAAATCATCTTCTTAATGGCATTGCTTAAAATCAATTATTTATATATGATTAAAAATTAAAATAAATTAAATATAAAAAATATAATATATAAAATTAATCTATCATGATAGAAGATGATGTACCTATCTGATCAGAAAATTATTGCTGAGATGGAGATATTTGACATTTTCGTGTGGGTCCTTCTATAAAATCGTCCTTCTTATGACATAATTTAAAATTAATTATTTATATATAATAAAAAACTAAAATAAAAATATATAAAATATTTAAATTATAATAAATAAAAATAATATATATCAAATATTTTGAAGAACTATAATCAATTTATAAACTTCGACAGAAATTAAGAACCAAACAGTAACACAAAAAATTTTATATAATAAATTTTTAATTAATTTTATTATAAAAAATATTTTTTAAAATTTTTAAAAATATTTTATTTTATTTTATTTATTATTATTATTTTATAATATTTAATATTATTTTTATTAATAAATTATTAATTTTTAAAAAATATTTTTTAAGATTTTTTTTTTCTTCCTTCCTTCCCCTGCACGCCACAACCCACAACCCAACCAAAACCCCCCGCTGCTCCGCCCCCGGCCGTCCGCGCCAGCCCCTGCACCGGCCCCTGGTCCCCCGGTCCGCCTCCGCGCGACCAGCCCCCCCTCCCCCCCGGGCCCCGGCGGCCGTCCGCCCCCGGCCTGCCAGTCGTCGCGTCTCCGGCACCGTCCCTGGCCCCCCGGCCGTCCGCACCACCCCCTGCACCGGCCCCTGGTCCCCCGGCCCGCCTCCACGCGACCAGACCCCCCTTCCCCACCCCCTCCCCCTCGGACCCCAGCGGCCGTCTGAGGGAGCACAAACTCCCCCGCCGCGCCCCCCAACCCCCTCCCCGCGGCGTCCTCTGCCCCCGGCCACCGCACCGCGTGCCTCCGCCCGCGCCGCCCCCCCCCCACCACCACCCCCCCCCCCAACCCTCTCAGCCCGCGGTTTCACCCCCCGTCCCCTCGGGCCCCGGCGACCGTCCGCGGGAAACACAACCCGCCCGCCCAACCATCCCCACACCCACCACCCCCCCTCTCGGCCCTGGCGGCCGTCCGGAAACACCCCTCCCCCTCTAGCTAGCCGAAATGGAAATGGCTTACCTTTGATCGGTGTGGATCGGGGGTGAAGCCGAGCAGCAGGGGAGTGGGAGCAGCGGCAACGGCGGTGGGGGCGGCGGCGGTGAGGACTGACGGTGAGAGAGAGAGAGAGAGAGAGCCGAGGGAGAGAGGGAGCGTGATCGAAGATGAAAGCGGAGGAGGAGGAGGAGGAAATAGGAGGGCGGGAGTAGGTTCGGCGGGAGACGAAAACGGAGGAGGGAAATGGGAAAAAGAGTTTTGGATTTTTTTAAAAAAAATATTTACCGGTCTAAAATTTTACATAAGTAAAAAGCATAATTATCTATATAAAAATTTTATATTGAAAAATAAATTATTTACCTACACTAATCTAGCATTGATAATTTTTTTATAAAAATTAAAAAATTAATAAAAAATCTAACTATTTTTTGATGCTATGTTAGTATAGGGAATTAACTTAATTACCTACGTAAACGTAAACGTCGACAAATGACTCTTTATCTACACAATATTTGCATAGATAAATATTTTTTAATTATTTTTATAAATTATTTATCGATACTAAATTTGCTAGATAAATGATTATTTACCTACGTAAATTTAGCATTGGCAAATATTAAACTATTTACCAATGCTAACATGCATAGATAAATAAGGCATTTACCTACGTAAGAATAGAGCGTCGATAGTTCGGCTCTTTACCTACGCAAATATTACATCGATAAATAATTTTATTTTTTTTATTTTTATAAAATATTTGCTTTCTTCAACCTAACACAGTAGTGGAGATACAAAGACTATCTCAAGCAAGCTGAGTGGAGGAGAGGTGGTGCGTGGTATAGAACAAGATAGAGCAAAATAGAGGAAGGACAGAGGCGACGACGGTAGTGGAGATGCAAAGATTGTTCGAGTGGGTTAAATTTTTTTTATTTTTTTCTAAATATGATATAATTTTAGAATTTAAAGTCCATCTTCACCGTTCATTATCTAAATAATTATCGTTAAAGTATCGTCACAAAAATCTGCCTCGATCCCATAGCCCTAGCCATAGCGATCAATAAAATTTTATTTTAACGGTCTGAAACAACCGCATGATAATCTGATAAATAGAGATAATTAATAGATCCAAAAACTTACAGTGATGATCTCGGTAACTTTTGTAGCATACTATCAAAATTTCACTTCAATCGGACATCATTATCATGATCAATTTAGTATGAAATAATTTTGATCATTAAATAAAAAATGAGTGATCAAAATGCTAAGCGATATCCGCTTAAGGTAATTTTTTAGATAAATGATCTTTGCTACTATTTTCATCATTTATATGATGGTGACCATAAAATTTAAACCATACGTATATGAACCATTTACGTTAAGCAGATCTTATAAAAATATAAGTATAGTTACTTAGGAATCTTAAGAATGAGTATCAAGAGACATATAGTTTTGGAACGTTCATATACATACGATTTGAATTTTATGATCATCACCGTACAACCGATCAAAGTAGTAGCAAAGATTATTTATCTAAAAAATTATCTTATAATCGGATACCATTTGACCTTTTGATCACTAGTTTTTCATTTAACGGTCGAAATCATCTCGTGTTAAATTGACCATGATAATGAAGTTTGATTAAGATAAAATTTTGATAGTATGCTACAAATATGATCGAGATCATCATTATAGATTTTTGAATCCATCAGTGATCTCTATCTATCAGATCATCATGCGGTCGTTCGTGGCCGTCAAAATTAAATTTTATTAATCAACATAATTAGGGCTACCTGATCGAGCCAGGCTTTTGTAACGATATTCTAATAATAATTATTTTGATAGTGAATGGTGAAGATGAATTTCAAATTTAAAAATTATATCGATAAATTATTTGCTAAAAAAATATTAAAAAGAAAAATATTTGCTGACGCAAAATTTGCATAGGCAATAACCCTATTTGCCTACGTTTTTGTCTTGCGTAGGCAATAATCCTATTTGCCTACGCTTTTATTTTTCGTAGGTAATAAGCCTCATTGCCTACGCTAACCTAACGTGGGAAAATGGTTTTATTTTCGTAAAAGATTTTTCGATGCAAAATTTGCATAGCCAATGAGGCGTATTGCCTACGCAAATTCTACGTCGAAAAATATTTTTACTTATTTATTTTCTTATTTTGGTAAATCTTTTTTCTACGCTCAAATAAGCATAGGCAATGAGGTTAATTACCTAGATTTCAGTTTTGCATAGGCAATTGCCTCATTGCCTACGCTAATTTAGCATCGATAAATATTTTATCAAAATAAAAAATTAATAAAAAAGGTATGGCAGTGTGGATTAGGGGTGAAGCCGAGCAAAATGGGGCCAGCACAGCGACGGGGATTGGCTGCAGAGGTCGGATGAAGCAAAGCAGAGTAGGGGTGGCCGAAGGGAAAGTGATTGGTGGTAGATGGGTTCGGTATCAAAAGGAGGAAGAAATGGCTAATCCAATACATGAAAGCACCCAATAAATGGCTAACCCCTATTCTTGGCTGATTCTCTTCCTTGGCTTTGGTCCTCTGCTCCACCTTGTGGCTCAAGTCTTCGGAGAACCTACCAAGTCCTTCATGATCTTCACACGTAAACCTCGAGTTT
The DNA here is from genome assembly GCA_006176705.1 of Cocos nucifera. Classification (NCBI taxonomy): domain Eukaryota; kingdom Viridiplantae; phylum Streptophyta; class Magnoliopsida; order Arecales; family Arecaceae; genus Cocos; species Cocos nucifera. Next base: position 2,132,043 of record QRFJ01000036.1, on the reverse strand, counting down.
CGTACAGGACTGCATGCCACCTCCATCTTAGGATCACTCTTGTTCTAGTCCTAGGACCACACCTATCCTAGTCTTCTCCTGTGATCTTCCAAGACTTGAGAGCACCACAAATTCTAACACTGGCTATGTCGATCAATAATATTCGACATGCTAGGGCTACCGATCGAGACGATCTTTTATGACGATACTCTAATAATAATTATTTATATAATAAATGATTTAGATAGACTTTAGATTCTAAAATTATACTCATAAATTATTTATATAATAGCAAATTATTTATAAAAAATAAAAATAATAATAAAAAAATATTTATCGATGCTAAATTAGCGTAGGAAATGAAGTTAATTACCTACACAAGATGGAAGCGTAGGTAATTAGTCTTATTACCTACGTTAACTTAGCATCGACAAATTATTTATAAAAATAAAAAAATAATAAAAAATATTTATCGATGCTAATTTAGTATAGAAAATAATGCTAATTACCTACGCAAGAAATAAGTGTAGGCAATTAGTCTTATTGCCTACGCTAATTTAGCATCAATAAATTATTTATAAAAATAAAAAATTAATTAAAAAAAATATTTGTCGATGCTAAACAAGCATAGACAATAAGCCTAATTACGTATACAATACTTTAGCATAGGTAAACTAATTACCTACGCAAGATGTTAGCATAGGTAATTAATCTTATTATCTATGCTAACTTAGCATCGATAAATTATTTATAAAAATAAAAAAATAAAAAAATTTATCGATGCTAATTTCACGTAGGAAATAAGGCTAATTACCTACATAAGAAATAAGCATAGGTAATTAGTCTTATTGCCTACGCTAATTTAGCATCGATAAATTATTTATAAAAGTAAAAAAAATTAATAAAAAATATATTTATCGATGCTAAATAACCATAGGCAATAAGCCTAATTACCTATGCAAGGATTTAGCGTAGGTAATTAGTCTTATTACCTATGCTAATTTAGCATCGGTAAATTATTTATAAAAATAAAAAGAATAATAAAAAAAATTTATCGATGCTAATTTATCATAGGAAATAAGGCTAATTACTTATATACGAAGTAAGCATAGGCAATTAGTCTTACTACCTACGCTAATTTAGTATCGATAAATTATTTATAAAAATAAAAAATTAATAAAAAATAAAAATATTTATCGATGCTAAATAAATGTAGGCAATAAGACTAATTGCCTATGCTTATTTCTTCCATAGGTAATTAACCTTATTTCCTATGCTAAATTAGCATCGATAAATGTTTGTCAAACATTAAAAAATTAAGACCATCCATTATCAATGTTTTGGTTTAAATACCGACATTACCATTACGTGGCTAATTATATTTGGTGGCGTTTTAGCTATAGCATAGCTAATTATGCCAATTTTATCGACATTTAGCTTTTTGCGTAGTTAATACATGATCAGTGATAGAGACACCATCCTGCATCCTAGCATTGAAGATAGCATAACTAGTCTTGTGCCTTTCAATATCATCGGTGTGCCAAAAGAATCCTCCAACACTTGAAGCATATCTTTTGGCTGAGCCATCTCAAATCTGTGACTGAACTCATCGCTCATGGCAGCCAGCATAATGCAACTCACCATGGTTCGATCATTTAGCCACTTCTGGTAAGTGTCTCTAACTATTTCACATGCATTAACAGCTGGCTCCTCAGGTGCAGGATCCATCAATATATATAGGATCTGTTCATGCTCCAAGACCATCTTCAACTTTTAATACCAGCTATCGAAGTTGGGTCCCATCATTTTACCATTATCTAATAATGATCGAAGCGATAAAAAAGTGGCCATATCTGCACAAAAAAATTATAATTTAATTAGTAATTGATTTATTAAACCTAAAGATTTAGACTTTAATCAAAAAGTTCTTTCATTATTTTATTCGAATTAATAGCCTCTACCTTCAATTCGAAAAATTATCCTAATTTCTTAGTGGATACTAGAATCCACATAGACTACGTGAGCCTAACTTTGGTTGGCCAACCAATATACATCTAAAGATAGGTTCATAACTAATTATTTTTTTAAATAATTTTTAGTAATTAAATTTTTATCTCAGTTTTTAATCAGTAGGCTTTGGCCTCCACTGAAAAGATCCAGTTAGGTCCAACCATTAACATGACCATACTTGGCTCATCAAATCAATGAATGATTAGGCCCAATTTTGGTTGGCTAACCTAACCATCATTTAGAAAGATGTAGTCAAGAAATCATATAATGAATGATCATTCCATTAGCCGATAAACACCAGGCCTTTGGGCCTCCAATAATTATCCAACTAATGGACCCATTATCATCTACTTAATGGAAGGCTATGATCTAGTTATCACAATAACTATTTTATTTTAGGAACCTAATAATTTTAGAGAATTTAATTTAAAAAAAAGAAAAGATTAGGTGAACTAGCTTGTCATGATCCTTCCACTGGCATCACCAAGTCAGCTTAAGGAAGACCATTAATAGGCTGGTCTAGGAGCACCTAAATCAGTCATACTGATTTACCTAGCTAACATGGGTTAGCTTGAATAGTCAAGTGATCTAATCAAAACATAATTTCACCAAGAGGCCAGGTAAGTTCGATCAGTGAGAAGGTCTGCCAAAGCTTGCCTTAGACACCATCAAAAATGGTCAGGTAAACGGACTGTCAATTAAAAATCATCGATTTTATTTACATTAGACACCAACTGGTTTAATTAGTCTTGATTGGATCAACCTAATAGTTCATGCTAGATCGCGTAGCCAAGAATCAAGTCCATCTTCGATCTCATTAAAGATATGGACTTGACCAACTACAACTATTTAAATTGATCTAGAGAATTCTTGATCTAATCTATAAGACAATAATTGATTAGATTTAGTCAATTTTCTAATTAAGTCCATTCTTTAATCTAATCTTAGATCTAATCCAATTAATGAACTTAATTTTACTAATCCATTTAATCTAATGTGTTATGATTTGTGTCTTAGGATCTTTAATTCACAATCCTAGATCTTAATCAAATAACTTCTTAATTCTTAATTATATTTTAAGCTGAGGATTGGGATTCAACATTTTTAAAAATAATTTTTATATTTATAAAATATTTTTATAACATAGTTCTATCAACCAAGTTGCATGTTTAATTTATAATCAATATGCAAGTAAGATAAGCATGAAACTATTTTAGATCTAATCTAAACAGATTCATGTAATTGAAACAGTTTCAACTTTAATCAATTATAAATTATTTTAGATCAAATCTAATATATTTATAATGATTAAAAATAGATTAAAATATTTTTAATTAGATCATAAAATTTTTTAAATCTAATCTAAAATTTTATGATCAATATTTTAGATCAGCATGTACTAAGACAACCTCTCCACTGTAAGAGATAAACCTTACAGTAGGACAACCTTATAGTAGTCCTTGCAATCTAGAAATTTTTATTTTTACATCTAAAATTATTTTAAATCTAATAAATTATAAATAAAATTAGATTATATTTAATAAATTTATGATAAGAAGTAGATCTATACGAATTAGGACAATCTCTCCACTATAAGGGATAAACCTTATAGCATAACAACCTCATAGCAGTTTATACAATCATGATTTTTAATTTAAATATAATAATTAGATTATAAATTAGATCTAATCTAAAAAATAATTTAAATATACATATATAATCATATAATAATCAACCTAGGCTCTGATACCAATTGAAGGAACTAGATCTAAGATTTTAGGGCTAGATCTTAAAACTTTTTTCAAGATCAGACAATGGAAGACTAAAATTAATCAAAAATAACTTTTAATATCAAAGAATACCCTAAATCTAATATTCTGTTACATGATTATAGCATTACATTAAATTAAAAATTAAACATAAGGAAAAAAATAAAATATATTGATCATATCAACATGCATCTATACTACATTTAACGCAGGTAGCTAAAATAAATCAGATCTATTATCTATACAAGTTAGACGTTCTAACTTACTGATCTAGGCTTGAGAATGATGTTGTAAGCCACACATGTATTCAATCTCTAGGAGTCATCCACACGAGCCCACGAACCATGATCAAAAGTCCGATGCAGGAAATTAGTACAATATGCTAGTACTGTGTCGATCCTTCTTTGATGATCGATCTGGTGCTTTCTTCTTTTAGATTTAAACTCTTCCAAAGATGAGAAGGAGGAGAGATTATTGATCTAAGACACTCTCAAATAATCTCAAAAAGAAGGAGGAAAAGAGATGAACAAGACAACCCTAGAAGAAGATCCTCTTCTTCTTCTTTGTTCTCTCACCTAGATATCTAGTTTAGGATCTATGAAATCCCCATGTCTCAATACTCTTTCTCCCTAATTTTCACATGCCACAAAGGACTCTCAATGGTCTAGAATATGTCCAAAAATCAGTCCAAAATTCATCCTATATAAAGAAATATAAAAAAATCTTTATTGGATCAAACTCTTAGACTAGGAAAGACCAAAATAAATAACTAGTTGGGGCGCCCAACACTTGGGCGCCCCCTCCTATGTTTTTGGCATGGACCACCATCAGATGTCGCACAAAATGCCTCCCTTTCCATCAAACAAAAGAGAGAAAATAGGAAGAGGAGGGTGGCATGCAAGGTAGGAGTTTTAGTTTCCTAAAACTCTTTCCAAATAATAATTCAAATCATATTCAAACTTCCTCTTTTGACCTAGTCCACAACAAATTGCCATAAGAGAAATAAGGAAAAGAAGTGGGCATAGGTGAAGACCAGGGAGAGGGGGTTTTTGTCACACAAAATAAAGGGAGTGAGCATGGGGGCATTAGGACTAAGGGGCATTGGGACTAAGGGGCATTGGGGCTAAGGTGGCACAAGGAGGGAAGTTCCTAGTCTCACTAGGATTCTTATTTTGACTTGGTCAACATGATTTCTCAAATAAAGTTAAATCAAAATTAATTCAATCTAATTAAATTAAATTTTAAATTAATTAAGAATTTATTTAAATTATATTTAATTAGATTTAATTTTAATTTAATTTTTTAATTAAATTAAAAAATTAGATTAATCTAAGTCCTAGTTGAACTAATATTAGTTCTTTCTTGCACTTGGCTTATCCAATAAATCAATTGAACTTGATCCAATCAAGCCCAAACTAAATTTAATTAAATTATATTTAATTAGACTTAATCTTAATTCTTTGGCTAAATCAAATTAAGTTAATTAGTAATCTAATTACTAATCAGTCCTCCTGTAATACTTGCACTAGGTTAAACATCAATTATATTGATCGTTTAATCTTACAATGATTCTTAATCATTAATCAACCATCCGATTGGATTATGAACTCTAATGTATATAACCTCATAGGTCCGAACCTAAGCTGATAGTATAGGAATAAATTTTTATACCAATTGAGTAACCATCTAGCAATAATACTCGATGGTCAGATAGGTCGAATGTATAGAACAACATCTTTAGAACCCATATGGATATAGTTTTTATATAATTCATCCTCTTAATTAAAATGTTCGTAGAATACCTCAGAGTTATATTGTCAACTCTGATCAGACTGTCCACATTGTATTTCAAAATACCAAATCCATCTCATGGATTTCTTGACTAAGATTTTACTATATTGAAATACAGTGATACATTCTTCTCCAACTGTTGACGTGGTCAATTCCATCTTGATCACACACCAACTTTGCAAGTACCTAACTATGCCCAAAAGCCTTTCATTACTGAATTAAAAATTTAGTTAGTCCGATACCAAAGAATAATGAGTTGCTTGCAAGTCACTGAGATGATCTCAGATCTAAGAAATACTTATACCTAAATCCCATCAGAGACATTTTTGACAACAGAATGCTCTAGAGTTGATTACATTCAGTGATGTTGTACCCCTTATTAAGCAAATCAATAAGGGGTACAACACTGAGATGATCTCATATCTAAGAAATACTTATATCTAAATCTCATCAGAGACATTTTTGACAACAGAATGCTCTAGAGTTGATCACATTCAGTGATGTTATACCCCTTATTAAGCAAAAAATACTTATACCATGAATATACTTTACTGCTCTTTAGATATTAATGAGTTTAATAAAAAAAATTTATATATTTTAGTGAATTATACATAAAAATTAAAAATAACTTATGGAAAAGCAAATCAAAAAGAAGAATCAAGCTTCTATAAAAAGAAGAAAGCTCACTCTAACCTATGTCTTATGGCTCATGAGGATGTAAAAAAGAAAAAGAAGAAAGAAAGGAGAAAGAAAGCAATAATTAAGGGAAAGAAAGTCAAAAAAAAAAGCTAAATAAAAAAGAGAAAGAAAGTACTACAAATTCTTATCTCATGGTCAATGACGATGAGATAAACATTAATAATTCTTCCAATTTTACTCTTAATAAACTATATGAAGCCTTCAATGATCTAATGGATGAATATAAAAAGGTAAGGCCACAATACAAAGAGCTTAGAAAATCTAACTTATCTTTAGCTAAAAACAAAAATAAAATTTTGAGTGAAAAAAAAATTATTAAAAAATATGAAAAACAAGACCAAAGAAAAGGAAGGTTTCTTAAAATAAATTGAAATTCTAACTAAGAAAAAGAAGAATATACTTAAATATAAAATTTTTTTAGTTAAAAAAAATATTTTTAAAATCTAAAAAAAACTATAATTAAAAAATATTAAGTTAAAAGAAGAACTTAAAAAAATTAAGATTTTTTTAAAAATCTTTTTTGAAAGAAAATATCAAACTAAAGAAAGAGATTAAAAGCTTGAAATTCATGATCAAAAAGTTTATAATTGGATCTCAAAAGCTTCAAGAAATATTAAACAATCAAAGAAATATTTTTGATAAAGATGGAATTAGTTATAATTTATTAAGAAAATAAAAATTTATTAAAAATATGTCTACAAAAGTTTTATTTGAAAATTCTTCAATCAAATATTTTAAATATAATAAAGTTGGCCAAAAATTTTCTAAATATAATATTAAAAGAAATAACTAAACCTCTATCAAATAAATTTGGATTTCAAAAAAAATTATGAGCTCTAACCTCCATGAACCCAAGATGACTTGGGTATTAAAATCTAGTAAATAATTTTGCAGGTATGCTAAGGATCTAATGAAATGAAATGAGAAAATTATTGTGGATGGATGCCTTAGATATGAACTAGGATCGATGATGATTGATAAACTTTAGATCTTTCTTATATAGCACCATCAATAATTTTTTTATTAAATATATTAACTTTAGTGATTTATTATTATATATGCATATGATAATATCCTTCATGTTTTGATAAGTATGATTGATTTTGATGCTTATAATGATTTAAATGTTTTGATTTTTAAATTAATGTACTCTCCTCTATATATCATACTATAGATGAAATAATTTTATCTTGAAATTCAGCATGATATTTTAAGCCTCTCTATATCAATTGATGAACTTAAATTAAAAGATGCTTAATTGGGTATGAATGTTTTAATTGCTAAGCTTACAAGAGAAAACTATTTTTTGGTATTTTCCCATAAGATGCTTAAATATTGAGCTTTCTTCAAAAATTTTGCATAAAATAAGTACTTGAAGATAAAACATTCAATGATAAAAGTCAAGTGCTTGATGTATTAAATTGCATTGCATCATAGGATTCAAATTTTTCTAGTTGAAACTAAACAAATAGAGCTTACATCTAGATTTTTTCTTTTTGATACTCTTGATTATCTTATCCCTATTGACCAAATTTTTGATTCTCAAATCTGATTTAAATATCATTTTTGACCCCTAAATTTAATTGAATATCAATTTAACCTCAATTTGATTAAATTTCTTTGATTTAAAACTCTTTGAACTATTTTCGTATCAAGGAGCCGACTCAAAATTTAGTGGAATCGACTCATAGGCTGAAAAGAAGTTTGGAACAATTCTATGAAGGAGTCGATCCTAGTCTTGCTGGAGTTGACTCCTCTGCCAGAGTCAACTCATTTTTGAGATGAGTCGACCCCTTTTTTGGGACAGGGCTTTATAACCCGAGCCATCACTTTTTTCTATTCTTTCTTTTCTATTTTGAACCAGAGCTTCCTCCAAACATTCCACCACCTAATTCATCCTCTCTCCACTCAAATCCTACCCCATTTTTGGTGATTTGGTATCTATGGCATTTCGAAAGTCTGTGGCTCAACAGGCTAAGTGCTCATGCATGGAATCTTCATGACCTCGCACATCCTCTTCTCCCATGGTGCAAGAAAAATATTCCAAGCAAAGGAGCAATCGGAGAACACCTCCACCACCAGCAAATCAAGGATGTTGCTACCATACTTCATGACACTGACGATAAAATTTCAGGAGCATGGGATAGACTTCGATGCCAAGAGCTCTCAAGCATTGCTATACACAAACACCTACAATGAGCGCTTACTTCGACATATGAGATTTGAGAGATATGGGACTCATTAGATTAGGAGACATGCTCAAAGAGATGACGATAATACAGAGATGAGGCTCTAGCTACAGTTCTAGTGGCAGATGTTCAAGCTAAGGAGCTGGTTAGTGAGACCATAGAGGCACTGGCAGATCATCCATAGAGCATAGATAGATCACATCCCATATTAGATAAAGATGCACTAGTAGAGAGCATCTCCTCCTAGGTCATCAACAAGGTTTGAGCAGAGTTCCAAAGATTAGCTTCAAAGACCATTGCCATAATTAGATAGGAGAGTTTCAGAAGCTTGGTTCAATAGGGACAGACTATCAAGGCCAGTCATCTAGAGCCATCAAATCACCATCTCCTTTCTAGCCTGGTCCATCATCTTAGAGCCTCTAGATCATTTTGTTATGATGCTAAGACATTCATTGTAGAATCACAGTTCCTCTAGCAATCCAATTTTTGATTATTTTGTATGTATACATCATCTTATATAAATATTTTGAAATTAATTAAATGTGCAAAGTTTGAAAGAAAAGGAAGAGTATCAAGATAAGTGAATCATTTGGCACTAATTATAAAAAATAGAGAAAGATAATATTATTAGAAATTAAAGAAGAAATTACTTTCGAACTTAATAAAAATAAAAATTATTGATTTATTTGTACGCCTTTATTGCCTCAATTTGTTCATGAAAAATCATTTGTAGTTGATTTTGTCTTTTACACTCTACATGATTTGATCATATCATCATTCTATTTGACAATTAATTAGCATCAAGCTCTATTTAAAAAATAATTTGCATAAACAAACTTGAAAAATACTTTTCATAATAGGTATTAAATTAAATTTGAAAATTAAATTTTTTTCAATCTTTAAGTAGTATCGAGCTTTTAAGAAGATCATTAATTAATTTGAATTTTAGTTCCATTCATATCATAAAAACTTTTAAGCAAATTATTCAGTATAATTTTTAAATAATTAATACCAATATAATTATTATTTATTTTAAATTTTAAAATTCTTAATATCAAAATTTTCATAATTATATCAAATAAAAATTTAAAATTATTTTTGATCTAAAAATTTGATATGAAGTAAAATTTACTTTCAACAAATAAATTTAAAAATTAATTTTCTCTAACATTTAAGTAGTATCAATTTTTTAAAAAAATTTATTTTTTGATCTAAATTTTAGTTTATTTTGTATCATAATATATATCAAAAAATTCTATTTCTATCTTGAATTCTATTATATTATCTTTTGGCAAAAAGAAAAAATTATTTTATCTAAAATCTAGTTTTGCATAGCTTATATAATATTATTTGAGATAAAATCAAGAATTTTATTTTTTTTAGACTTAATTAAATAATATTTCTTAAGAAAAGAAAGATCTGAGTTTAAACAAGATATCTCTCTATGATTTATTTTATATGATTCGTTGATATCAATTCAAATTAACTTATGAAGATAATTTAATCTGAATTTAATTGATTCATCTTTTTGAATCAAAAAATTTAATAATTGATATCAAATAAATTATTATTATCTTATATTCTATTATTTTATCTTTGATAAAAAGAAGAAAATATCCTTGCATATAATCTGATTTGCATGAATATATTTTTGATATTATATCTTGAATAAATTATAAGATTGGTATCTTTATACTTCAAATTGATTGTTACTATTTTTTTAAAAAAAAATTTCAAAAAAAATAAATCTCTTATGATATATCCAAATTTTTAGTTTTAAAAGGAACTATCTATCTCAGATTTTTAGAGCTTGAAGCTATTTCTTAACTAAATTTGAGAAGCATTTCTTTTTGAATCTATGATTTTAAGAAAAAAATATACTATTAAAATTATATTTTCTAAATGAGGAAGAATTATTTCTTGAACTCAATCTTATTCTGATTTTGGTTGAATTATGTTGAAAGAAATATCTTTTAAATTTGAAAAGAAATTACTTATATTGCTTGATTTGTTCATCTTTGATTTAAGCATTTATATATTTTTTGACTTATTAATTTAGATTGATTTGATATTTCATCATTTTTAATGATCAATTAACATTTCAAAAATACTTTACATCGATTGATTATTTTAATGTTGTCATGCTTGTAGACATCCTATTATAAATATTCTATTTTAAAATAAAAAAAAAGCAAAATCTTCATGAAAAATTCACTGCATCATGATTATGGTTGATTGTTTGAAATTTAATATGCTTACTTTAAATATATACAAAAGAGAAAAAAAAATTAAGAAAATAATTTGATCGATCTTAAAAGATTATTCAATTGAAATACCTTTATTTACAAAAATAAGGAGGAGAATTCATTCAAGTTGACTTAGAAACTAAATTGATATTAATTAAAGATTAATGTGTAATCAATTAAAGGTACTTAACTTGAAAGAAAAAGGGCAAGAAAATTTAAAAGTTAAAATCTATTTAGTAATAATTATGAAAAAGAGGGTGAGAAAATATCTTATGATGAACTTTCAGTATATATCCTTAAAAATAGGAGGAGAGATATTGATTTGACTTAATTTTTTGATCTTAAATTCTTAATTAATTATCTTATTTTAAGCTTTATTATATTAATTTTAATTTTTAATCAAATGCTTTATAGCCTTTTCAATTTGTGCTTCAATGTATTTATTCAATTTGATTTATTTGATTTAAAGTGCTATTAATTTAAAGTAGTATCAGACAAATAAATTATTTTTCAATGTTAAAACTTACTTAAAGTAGTATCATTCATATGCTAATTTTATAATTTGATTTGCATGAACATTTTTGATATTCTTGGAGTTGAACTAAATTGAAAAAACTCCTCTTACTTCTAGAAATAAATTTTTAAAATTTTTAATGTACAATGTAAGATCTTTATAAAATTATTTTTAGCTCTGAAACTATCTTTTAAGTCTTTCGATATATGTCTTTTCAAATCTTAATTGATTAAAATTTCTTAAGAAAAGAAAATAATAAATATTAAAATTGATATCAAAATTTTTGACATGTTATACTTGTTCTACTTGAGAAACTCCATCTTTTGAAAACCTAAACTGGTATCAATGTAAATTTACCATCAGATATATCAAATTTGATATCAAATGTGCTCAAATATCTTGGAAAACTCTATCCCTCAATGTCGATTGGAAAGATTTGAATTCAATTTAGAAAGAAGGAGAGTGGTATCAATATGAACTTGGTATCAAACATGCTTATTTTGGTATTAAATATCCTATATAGTTTAAATTCGATACCATCTTAAAATTTAAATTTTTTATTTTTTTTTCAATTTTGATTGATTTTAATGATATTTTTTATTTCTTTTTATGAGCTTTTTAATATTGTCAAAAGGAGGAAAAGTATGTTAAGTATATGCTTGAAGGATTGATGCTTAAGAACTCAAAGTTTTAATGCTTGAAATCTTGATACTCATTGATTTGAATTGAAACATTATTTTGATATGAGTATATGAAATATATATGTACTAATTATTGAGAATTGTGTACTAAAGTTAATTATCTAAGTTGTAGATGATTATGCACCTCTTGTAATTTGTATATAAATTATTGATTAATAAAAAATTATTTGATTTTTTCATCATAAAATATCTATCTCCCTTAAATGAACTCTTATATTATGATGAAATTCTTAGAACCACTTTTAATCGATAAAAGAGAATTTATTGGATGGTTCTTAAAATTATTCATAACTAAATAATATGTTATTAACTAGGATGATAACTTATCGAGTATAGATCATTGTGTTCCATATGCATTGATTATCCTCATAACCAAAGAATGTGAAGGCACTGATATGGCATACAGGTAAGATATAGAAGTATATATGTACTGAATATGACCAATCTATGAAGTACTCTACTGTCAAGAGTAGCTCATGAAGGCTATGGGTATAAATATTTCTCTGATCTGAGATTAGCAAGATGACTTGTAAGCAACTTACTGTACTTTAGTACCGAACTACTTGTATTTCTAATATAGTGATAGAAAATTTTTAAATGTAGTTAAGTACTTATAAAGTTGGTGTATGAATCAAGATGGAATTAACCACTTTTGATTTTGGAAGAGAATGTCTTACTATATTTTAATTGAGCAAAACCTAGGCCTAAATAATCCTTGTAAGGAGTCACGAGATTTATAAGGCTGAAACATGATATGGATGAATGATTGACAGTTAACTCTAAAGTCATCCTAAGCATTAAGGATCAAAAGAATGAATTATATAGTAACCATAGGCCAGGGTTCTTGAATATTTCTTTCCATACATTCGATCTATCCAAACATTAGGTATCATTACTAGATAGTCACTTTAATTGGTATAGAAATTTATTTCTGTGCTACCAACTTAGGTTCGAACCTATAGGATCATACATATAAGAGATTGCTATCTAATCGAATGGCTGATCAATGATTATGAATCATTCAAAGATCTAATTATCAATATAATTGATGATTGATCAAGTGCAAGTGTTGCAATAGAATTAATTTACTAAGTATTAGTGAATTATAGGAGGATTAATTAGTAATTAAATTATTAATTAGCTAAATTTGATTGAGCATTAAGGCTAAGATTAAGTCTAATTGAATTATATTCAATTTGATTTAGTTTGAACTTGATTAGGTCAAGTTTAATTAGATTATGAAATAATCCAATTATAAGAGATATCAATTTTCTATTCGATTAGGATCTGAGTGCACCTAATTTTTAATTAAATTATAATTTAAATTAAATTTAAATAATATTTAATCAAATTTAATTAGACTCATAGTTGGACTAGGATTATCTTTAATTAGGTTGCACCAATTTTAATTTAAATGGGGATTAGATTAAGGTTTGACCAAAGACTAAAGGAGAGCTCAGTTGGATTGGGACTCTCCCTCTCTCCTTATGAAAATAAGTCTCACACCCCGCATTAGTTTTCCATCCCTTTTTTTCTTGTATTTCAGCATAAAAATAAGGTAGCCCATGCTAAGATTTTAGGAGAGGCATCCAAGAGTTGGACGCCCCCAAACTTCCTATCCAAATTAGGTCTTTCACCTAAAGTAAAAGACCTATGGGATGCCTCCTTTTAAAGGGCTTAAGGCATGCGAAACCGAAGGAGTTCTCATGATGAAAAACACAAAAAAGAGAGAGAGGGCATGAGAAAATAGAGAGGAGAGGGTCTCCTCTTGTATGAGCATGAGATCATCTTTTAGGACATCTACAAGGCATGTTCTTTTGAGGAAAAAATAAGAAGAGAAGAAAGGTTTATCTCTTAGGGATTTTTTATGTTCTCTTGCATATGCTTTTGAGAGAAAAGAGAGAAGGATCTCTCTTCTTCATCCTCCATCTTTGTTCATCTTTGTAGTCAGAGAAAGTCCGATTGATACGAAGAAGAAAATCAAATTAGCCATCAAGAAGAATCTATAAGAAGCTAACATTCTGTATAGATCTTTGATCATCGAATCTTCGATCAACATAGAAATCTCATGTGGACATCCTGTAGAGGCTAGACAATCTATGCGGTAACTACTTATCGTTGCAGCATCAAATAAAAATTAGACCCAATTTTACTATTAAATAAGATAGTTGGTGAGTCGGATGTCGATTTCCTCGAAGATTGAAGGCTAAGTTACATTCAATTTAATTAAAAAAATTAAAATTTAAATTAATTTTTAAAGCAAAGATTTAAAGTAGTAAGTTAAAGAGAACTAATTTTAAATTTAGCAAATTAAAAGAAAGCAACTACTTTATTAATTAGGATTTTGAATTAATTAAAAGTATTTTAAAATTTTGAATCCATCTCTAACATGATTATGGTAATTTTTTTAATATAAAAATTTATTATTTTTAAGAATTTAGTTATAATTATAACGTATTTTCTTGGAGCATGAACCATGTCTCCTGATCATAATCCATCTCAATAGAATCACAAGCTATTCAATACTTTAATTCTTAAAAATTGATAACATAGCTTTTTATTGATTTTCTCTAATATAAACTATTAAATCGACCATAGATTGTATCTCTCGATCACAACCTATCTTCATAAATATAGTCTATTTAAATATCAATCAATAATAAGCATGTAGAAATTAAATTAGAGTTAAGATTGGACAGGAGAATATTTTATTCTTTGCATAAAAAATTATAAAAAAATACAATCATGCTCGAAGACTTTATCTACATCCTAGAATTTTGATCCTCAATTGCTCATGATTTGAAATTCTCTGACTCCCGGCATCTTCAAATCACCTAGATAAATAAAAAGAAAAGCAAAAAAAAAAAAGAAGAAAGAAGAAGAAAGAGAGAAGAGAGAGAGGATTGGAGGCTCTGTTTTCCTCTAAGGGGGTTTTCTATTCTGATTTCTAGTGTAATAGGGTTTAAATAGATGAAAAGTAGAGTCTATGAGTCCTTGTTGGACTCAAATTGGAGTTTCGCTCAAATTATTCAAGTCTGTTGAAGTTCTAGTCATTAGATCTTGATCAAATGCCTAAGATTTCATCAAAATCCACCACATTAGCCTTATATTATTATCCAAATTGATTCTGGGCCATTAGATCAAAGCCAGGATTGTTTTCGATCTTTCGATCGTGCATTAGAGGCTGGGAATTTTCTAATCAAACCTGAAATAAGTCTTAGCTATTGGATGCCGACTGAGAGCGATGAGGACCATTGGATTATGCATAACTGTAGCCATATAGACCATCATGGATCGAGATTCTCGAAGATCGCAACCAATCATCACCTGCCGCATCATCTAAAATCCTGAAAATACTCCTGTATGCCATGATGGATTTATTGTAGACCTCTTAGCGATCTAGGTTCGCCATGTGTCATGCATCGATTTGCCTGCCTATTGAGCTGGGCAGTCCATGCCTGTTCCATGAACTGGTCGGTCGGTCCACCATGCACCAGACTTTTTTCTTTTATTTTAAACTTCTGGACTTTATAATTTTTTTCATTTTAGCTCCGATTTGAATAAACTTTATTACGTTAGAATCCATAAATCAAGCTTTTTGCATTGATGGATCTCTTTCATACAAAATACTAATATAAGTATTAATTTTTAAATAAATATTAATTAATATTTAATTTAATATTATTATTTAGTAATTTATGATAATTATCACACCTTTCAATTTAAGTTTTATTCATCCTCAAGTATAAAAAAAAAAATTAGAAGTATGTAATGACTCGATAAGATGAGAAAGTTTCTTCAGATCATCCTAAAGTCAGTTGATACCTGGTTAGAGATTTAAGAAATACATCATTAGATTATTAATTCTATCCCAAATAGTGGTTAAGTAAAGAATATAAAATTTTAGAATTTTTTTTTGATCAATTTTCTATCTTTATTCTTTAAATCTTTTATCTTTAATATGGACTAGAGTTTTCTTATTTTTTTATTTTTTTTATAGCTAGTATAATATTTTAACCTCTTAAGCTTTCTATCTGATTCTTGTAGCGAGCTTTAGACCAATGACTTTCAAACCAATTGACTTTAAGACATTAAGTGTAGAACACCCTCGGGCTTACTAACTCGAGTCAAATAAGCTATAAGTTAAAACTAACTGTATAATAAGCTTCTTCACATTGTCCATTTTTTGATGTGAATAATATTGCTTTCTTAAGCAACGAGATCCGATTATTCGGTAGGAGACCAATGTTTAAAACTTACTTTTTTATTTTTTCTATTTTTTTCATAATTTTTTCACTCATATCCACATAAAGTAGATTTTTTATCGAATATAGGCTGGAAGGTGGTTTTAGAATCACTTAAAATTTTATTATGTTCTAAACCTAACCATTTATTGAATTTTCTTAATAATTTGGTTCTTAGTATTTTAAAAATTTTCTAAACTATTAATCAATCATAGATTAAAATGCCTAAAAAATTTTAAATTAGCAAAAAATCAGGTACATAAGACTAATTATTATCATATTTGAGAACTTAAAAAAAATATTATTTGTCCTTTCTCCCAACTTAATTTTCATTATTCTCAATGGAGGAAAGAAAAATAGAGTATGATAAATGACAAGAAGATAACAAGAAAAGAGTTCACCTGATCTAGTGTGTTCTCGACTCGGTCTATGATTTTTTTATTCTTCATCCAATATGGATTGATAGTTATTCCCCCAACTTATTCCTGAAAGAAAGGTAAACTAAAAATAAAAAGAAAATATTAAATGCAAAAACCTGGGTTGCCTCACAATAAATGCTAAGTTTAATATCTTTAGTCAGACCAAATCCAAAAATTAATTTGAATAGATCGGTTCGTAAAGAACCATAGCTTCTTCATTAGATTCAGTGGATAGTTCCAAGAATAGTTTTAGTCATTGTCTATTAACTTTAAAAGTAACATCATCACTTGGGTTTTCAATCTCTATGGCCCCATATAAGAAGGCTGCTTTAACAATATACGGTCCAGTCCATCGAGATCTTAATTTACCCAAAAATAGGTGTAGCCTAGAATTGTATTAAAGAATCTTTTATCCAGGTGTAAAAGATTTTCTATTAATTGCTTGGTCGTGAAAAGCTTTAGTTCTTTCTTTATAAGTTTTGGCATTTTTGTAGGCTTTATTTTTAATTTTTTCAAGTTCATTAATTTATAATTTCTCAAATCATCGACTGCATCCAAATTCATGTTCAATTGTTTAATGGTCCACATTGCCCTATGTTCCAATTCTACCAGCAAATGACATGCTTAATTTACCAAATACAAGATAATATAGAGACATTCTTAAGTTGGTCTTAAAAGCTGTGCGATATGCCCAAAGTGTATTTGTTAGTTTTAAAGATCAATCTTTTCTATTGGTGCTTACTGTCTTCTCTAAAATTAGCTTGATTTGGCGATTAAAAACTTCAACTTATCCACTTATTTGCATATGATAGAATATGGCCAGTTTATGAGTAATGTTATATTTCTTCATTAATGATTCAAATGATCGATTGCAAAAGTATATTCCATGATCATTGATAATAGCTCTCGGAGTACCAATTGGGATAAGATATTTTCTTTAAGAAATTTGATAACAATCCTACTATCATTGGTCTTGCATGGTACTATCTCTACCTACTTGGATACATAATCAATAGCTACTAAGATATATTCATTTTCAAAAGATTTTGGAAATGGTCCCATGAAGTCTATTCCCCATACATCAAAAATTTCTATAATTAAAATTTGATTCATAGGCATCATATCTTTCTTAGTGATCCAACCTATTTGTTGGCACCTAACATAATTTTTACAGCATTCATGGGCATCTCTAAATAGGTTAGGCCAATAGAATCCATATTGGAGCACTTTAGCTGCAGTCTTTTTAGCACTGAAATGACCACCACATGCTTGGTCATGGCAAAAGGATAAAATGCTCCTAACTTCTTCATCTGGGATGCATCTTCTTATGATTTAGTTAGGACATTGTTTGAATAAATATGGATCATCCCAAATAAAATATTTTACTTAAGAGAAAATTTTATTCTTATCTTGAGTGGTCCGATACATAAGAATTTGGCCGGTGGCTAGGTAGTTTACTATGTCGGCATACCAAGGTTCTAAGGTTACTGATAAAAATTATTCATTAGGGAAGGACTCATTAATAGGTATGTCCTCAGTTGGTGCGATTGCTAAATGAGATAAATGATCTACCACTATATTTTTAATATCTTTTTTTATCCCTAATTTCTAGATCAAATTCTTGTAAAAATAGGATCCATCTAATTAAGCATGCCTTAGCATCTTTCTTTTAGAGAAGGTGCCTAATAGCTGAGTGATCAGTATAGATAATTACATGAGAACCTACTAAGTAGGACCTAAATTTTTCTAAGCAAATACCATAGCTAAAAAGTTATGCTTCATTTAGGATCCTGGTAGCATAATAGATCACTCAAGGTAGCTTATCTATCTTTTGATCTAAGACAGCTTCTATGGTATGATCAGATACATCGCACATAAGCTCAAAAGGTTGAGTCCATACAGAAGAATGAATAATTAGGACCGAGATTAATTTCTTCTTTAAACTTTCAAAAGACTCAAGACATTCAGATGTGAAGTCAATTTGACATCTTTGGCTAATAGGTTAGTTAATAGCCAAGCCATTTTGCTGAAATTCTTGATAAATCATATATAGAAACTAGCATGTTCAAGAAAAAAGCGAATTTTTTTTACTGATCTGGGTGGTGGAAGATTTTTAATTAAATTAATCTTTGCTTTATCTACTTCTATACCTCATTTTGAAATTACATGATCAAGGACTATGCCTTCCTTAACCATAGACTGGCTTTTTTTTCCAATTTAACACTAGATGCTTCTCCTTACATCTTTCTAAAGCTAATCTGAGATGATGTAGACATTCAAAGAAGGTAGATCCAAAGATAAAAAAATCATCTATAAAAATTTCAAGAAACCTTTCTACCATGTCTAAGAAAATGCTGGTCATGCACCTTTGAAAAGTAGCTGGTGCATTATATAATCCAAAGAGCATGTGTCTGTAGGCAAAGGTTCCATATGGATAGATAAAGATAGTCTTTTCTTGACCTTCAAGGGCTATAGAAATTTGGTTATATCCTGAATATCCATCTAGAAAGCAATAAAAGTCATGTCCTGCTAGTCGTTTTAACATTTTATCTATAAAGGGCAAAGAAAAATGATCCTTTTGGATGGCTATATTTAATTTTCTATAGTCAATACAGACCCTCCATCCAGTTTGAACTCTTATTTAAACTAATTCATTATTATCATTTTGGATTATAGTAACTCCTGACTTCTTAGATACCACTTATACTGAGCTTACCCATGAACTATCTAAGATTGGATATATTATTCCATTGTCAAAGAGTTTTATTATTTCTTTCTTTATAACTTCTTTCATGACTGGGTTAAGTCTCCTTTGTGGATCTCTTTTTGACTTAGCATCCTCTAATAGATGAATTCTATGTTGAACAATTGAATGACTAATCCTCTTTAAATCAACCATGGTCTATCCTAATGCTTCTTTGTTTTTCTTTAGGATAGTCAATAATTCTCCCTCCTGTATAGGATCTAGGTCCACTGAAATAATTACCGACAAGATTTTTGTTGGACCTAGGTATGCATATTTTAGGTGTTTAGGAAGTATTTTTAATTCTATCTTGGGTGTTTTCTCCACTAATGATCTACATAATGATTCAACTGGAGGCTCTCATCTAAGTTCCATATTGACGGTAGCTAAATAATTGACCTTTTCAAATTCTTCATAGTTCTGATTCACCTATAGTTTCATGTCAGATTGTTCTTCACTCAGGTCAATGAATTCATAAACATTATCCCATATTAAGTTAAGGTCACTAACTTGATTTATTTTAGACAAGTTAAAAATATTTAGATGTATGGTCATATTACCAAAAGAGAGTTTCATTAGACTATTTTGACAGTTGATTTGGGCATTGCCTATGGCTAGAAATAGTCTACCTAGTATAACTAGAATATGGCCATTTGGGTTTATTACACGTTTAGTTTCTAAAATCACAAAGCCCATTGGATATATGAAATCACCAATCTTAATTAATACATCCTTTACTATTCCCCTTGGTACTTTCAAAGATCAATCTGCTAATTGTAAAGTCATTCATGTAGGTTTTAACTCTCCCAATTCTAGCTTTTTATAAATTGAATAAGGTAGTATAGGCTCTCTTAGGTACATTGATGATTTTTTTCTAGTACATAAGTCCTTAAAAAATTTAGCATATGATGGAACTTGTTGGATTATATCTAATAAAGAAATATTTACTTTCACTTGCTTAAAGACTTCTAGGATTTTATCTAGTTGGACTGAGTTTCGGTTGGACTTTAATCTATTAGGAAAGAATGCTATAATTTTAGGTATTGGTCCAACTAATTCTGGTGTGGGCTCTACTGGTGGATCAAGTTCTATTTCTTTAGATTCTTCAGACTGGCCTTGTTCAAGTATCTGTTCAAATGATGGATCTTCTATTTCTTCTTCTGGTGCTTCAGATGTATCCACTTGGTTGTCTATTTATTTTTCAGATCTTCGCATATGGATAGCATTTAATTGGTTAATTTGGACTCCTTGTTGAGATTTCTTATTGTTTTGGATTCAATGATTAGCCTCAGATTGACTTGGCAATCTATCCTTTTCTCTCTCACTAAGAGCTGTGGCTAACTGTCCTAACTATTTTTCTAGATGGGCAATGGCTTGAGCATTTGAATTTATAGCTTGAAAATTCGAATTTATAAGTTGGCTAATAAGATCATTTTATGATTTCATCATGACTTCAAAAAATTTTTCTAAAGAATTAAACCTTTGATCAGTTGAATTGTTCAATGGTTGATTGGGTCTTGAATATAATTGATTGATGGTAGGTCTATTTGAATTTGATCCTTGAGGCCAAGAAAAATTGGATTGTTGATTAGAGTTGCCCGAATTAGTGTTTTGTGATCAAGAAAAGCTTGGATGATTTCTCCATCCTAGATTATAGGTTGATGCATAAGGATCATTAGTAGGTCTTTGATAGGCTGCATTGATCTATGCATAATCATTATCAGTCTGGTTCATCAGGAAGGGACATTCCTCTATGACATAGTCTGGTGTGTTGCAGTCGTTGCACATGGGTGTAGATACTTGATTTATATTGGCTAGTTTATGCAATTCTAAGGCCTCTAATCTTCATTGTAAAGTAGCTATTTTGGCTTCTATAGCTAGGGTTGTTGAGACTTGGTGTATACCACCTCTTACTGGCATAGGTTCCCTTGTTGCTTTCCATTGCAGACATTTTTCTACTAGATCTTCTAAAAATTATCAAGCCTTATTGGCTTCTTTATACATGAATTAGCCCTAGCACATCGAATCTCGCATGGTTCTTGAATTTAGCTCTAGACCTTCAAAAATTATTTGACACAACCTCCAAATTCTATTCCATGGTATGGGATTGACTCAAGAGGTTCTTAAATTGGTCTAAACACTTTTAGAAAGACTCTCCTTCTAATTAATAAAATTGATTAATTTTGTTTTTTAACTTGGCTGTTTTGTGATATGGGAAGAACTTCCTCAAGAATACTTTTACAAAGCTATCCCATGTTGTGATCAAGTGGTTGAGCAAACTATACAACCATTTTTTAGCATTTTTTTTAGGATAAAATTAATCAGCCTAAGTTTAATAGCATCCTCAGAGAGTTGGTGTATCCTCATGGTATCACATATTTTCTCAAATTCTCTAATAAAAATATATGCATCTTCAACTTCAGTAAATTTGGGGAGCATATTAATGACTTGAGGTTTTAGCTCGAAGGTGGTAGCAGTAGTTTGGGTTAGTCGAATAAAGGATGATTGGGCTAACCCCACTGAGTAGTAAAGGTCCATTAGGGTTTGAGGTTCTTGATCTATCTCACTCATTGTGGACTCAGAAATTTCTTAGATTAGGATAGGGTTGGATCTATTCTTACTAATCGATCAAATTTTTTTTTCCAAGTTGCTATTTTATAATTTATTTTTTATTTTTTTTTATTTTTTAAATTATTATTATTATTATAAGTTTTTAAAGAGATGAGAGAAAAGAAAGAAGAGGATTCTAAAGATGAGTCCTAAGGAGTCCTAAATCTAAAGATGAAAGAGAGAAGAGTGCTTTAATTAGGTTTGAATTTGATGTTAATTGCAATCAAGTTAAGTAAGCATGGACTTTCTATTTTAGGATTAACCTAGATCTAGACAACTCCTAATAATTCTAAGATCATCTTTAAGCACTTTAAGGTCAAAATTGGCTAACTGATTTGGCTAGGTAAGTATAAGATGTGGAAGATTTTCTATTCGTTGCTTTTCTTAGATACCAACTGAGTTGATCAGATCAGACAATGGAATCAATTAAAAATCATAATTTTTAAACTACTTGCTTTAGACACCAAATAATTAACCAATTTGAATTCGATCCAACACTAGAATTTTCTTGTCCTAATGAGCTAGATTATCCTTAAGAGCCAACATCTAATTAATTTTAAAAATTAGAATTTAGATTAATGCAATATGAAGGATGGTGGTTTATAGGCTAAGGAAGGATGATCAAATCTTCATCTTATCTTATTTAATGGGTTGTGCCCTTAGAGTATATTATGAATATGCAATGCAAATCAAGCAAGATGTCCAAACATATTAAAAATTAATTTTATTTAATATTTATGATTATTCTAAATTAATTAAGTATTATGAAATATCGATGATTTTTTTAAGGGTTTATGATTTTATCTTTTTATAGATATTTTTTTAGTTTTTGATTGTGTAGTTTTACAAAAAAAAATAAGTTCAAGTGATTAAGTCTTAAAAAATAATAAATTAATCTAAACTATAGAGAGCAAAAATAAGTTATGAAAAGATAGTAATAATTAGGTAAAATTAAAGAGCAATAAAAAAATTTTATTTTTTATTTTTTTATTATTTTTAAATTAATTAATTAATTTTTAATTAATTAAAGTAATCATGCTATAATATCTAGCAATAGCATCAAAAATTTGACTGCTTATCGTTACAGCATTAAATAAAAATTAGATCCAATTTTACTATTAAGTAGGATAGTTGGTAAATCAGGTATCAATTTTCTTGGAGATTAAAGGCTAATTACATTCAATTTAATTAAAAAAATTTAAATTTAAATTAATCTTTAAAGCAAAGATTTAAAGCATTAAATTAAAGAAAACTAATTTTAAATTTAGTAAATTAAAAGAAAGCAACTATTTAATTAATTAGGATTTTGAATTAATTAAAACTATTTTAGAATTTTAAATTCATCGCTAACATGATTGTGGTAATTCTTTTTAATGTAAGAATTTATTATTTTTAAGAATTTAATTATGACTATAACCTATTTTCTTTGAGCATGAACTATGTCTCTCGATCATGATCCATCTTAATAGAATTATAAGCTATTCAATACTTTAATTCTTAAAAATTGATAACATAGCTTTTATTAATTTTTTATAATATAAATTATTAAATTGAGCATGGACTGTATCTTTCGATCATAATCCATCTTCATAAATATAGTCTATTTAAATATCAATCAATAACAAGCATGTGAAAAATAAGAGTTAAGATTGGATAAGAGAACATGTTATTCTTTGCATAAAAAAATTATAATATATATATATATATATATAATAATGCTTGAGGACTTCATCTACATTCCAAAATTTTGATCTTCAGTTGCTTATAATTTAAAATTCTCTGGCTCTCGGCTTCTTCAGATCGCCTAGATAAATAAAAAGAAAAGAAAAGAAAAGAAAGAAAAAAGAAAGAAGAAAGAAAAAGAAAGAGAGAAGAGAGAGGCTTGGAGGCTCTGTTTCCCCTAAAGGGGGGGTTCTCTGTTCTAATTTCTAGCATAATAGGATTTAAATAGATGAAAAACAGAGTCTATAAGTCCTTGCTGGACTCAAATTAGAGTTTAGCTGGAATTATTCAAGTCTGTTGAAGTTATGGCCGTTGGATCTTAATCAAATGCCCCAGATTTCATCAAAATCCACCACATCAGTCTTATATTATCACCCAGATTGATTCTAGGCCGTCGAATCGAAGCCAGGATTATTTTTGGCCATTCGATTGTGCATTGGAGGCTGGGAATTTTCTAATTAAACCTGGAATAAGTCTTAGCCATTGAATGCCGATCGGGAGTGATGAGGACCGTCGAATCATGCTTCACTATAGCCGTAGACCATCGTGGACCAGGATTCTCGAAGACCACAACCAATCATCACCTGCCGCATCATCTAAAATCTCAAAAATATCCCTATACGCCATGATGGATTTGTTGTAGACCTCTTAGAGATCTAGGTTCGCCACATGTCGTGCACCAATTCACCATGCTTGCTGAGCTGGGCGATCTACGCCTGTTTCATGAACTGGCTAGTCAGTCCACCATGCACTGGCCTATTTTTTTATTTTAAAATTTTAGACTTTATAATATTTTTGTTTTAGCTCTGATTTGAGTAAAATTTATTATGTTAGAACCCATAAATCTGAAGGAAAATCCTGATTTCTCAGACTAGGTTCGTTCAGATCTAATCGGATCAAGAGATATATTTCAAAACTTTTCTCTTTGATCTAAATTAGATCTAAAATATTTTAGATCTAATTTTTATTATTCTAATAATTAAAATAAAATATAGATAAATTAAATCAGATTTAATTTATCTTGATGTAGGATAATCCTATTACCCATTAATGATCCTATAAGCAGCGGAAGGTTCTGGATCTAGCCACGCAAGTGCCTGGCCTCTATCGGTATCCACTCAGACTGGATCTGAAGATCCTCTTCTTCTCTATCACGTCTCCAAAAATTAGATGTGAATTTAATTTGGAGGATCTTTAAAATAGCTTTCGAAGATCAGCAGTTGTCCTTTGCAGCAGCGCAGCCTTCTAGCTTTCTATCACCTTTCTCTCACCTAGATTGCACCAACTGAGATTCCAAACTTCTTTGGAAATGGAGAGAAGAGGGAGAAGATGAACTTGGCATGGAGGAGGAAGAGAGAGGCAACTTTGGGGCGTAGAGAATTGTTCGCTCAATCTTATTTGGAGTAGGGCGCAGGGTCTTATTTATAGACTATGCGTGATCCAACTCCTCTTCATCCCAACCAATCACAATCCTTTGTGAAATCAAATCTAAATATAATTAGTGAAAATAGAGTTCCTTGGATTTATCCTTAGATGGCACCTAAGATCAGTCAAAGTTGATTCTTGGGAGGAGTCTAATTAGAATCCAATAAGGAGATGGAGTCCCTATCCAATAGGGACTCTTGGGCGCCTCAAGCTTGGGCGCACACCACCCTTGGTGTGCACCCTCCTCCTTGCCAATTTCTGGCAGGGGGACAAGCCTCCACCAACTCTTCAATAGGTGCATGACACGTGGATAGAAGTCAAAGTATCAATGGTCAATATTTGACCAGTCAAAGATCAACTTTTGACCAAAGTCAAAGAACGAGAAATGATAGGTGACCAAAAATGGTAGGTATTGTCTTACAAAATAAGATAACCCTTTTTTGATCTAGACAAACTCCAGTCAGACCAAGTGAAGGCCTCTAATCGAGCACAAACTTCTTTGGCTCAGTCAGGATAACTATTTATGATAGTAAAAGAAGAACGTTAGGTTCAATCGAGTGCTAGCATGATTTTTTTGAACCTAATTGAATCTCATTCAGATCAATTGAACTGGATCAATTCAATTAATGATCACCAAATTTAAACCCTTATTTATGTGACCCAGTTAGATTCAGTTCTGTATGGTAATGGGATATGTCATGATCTCTATCATCGAAATTTCTTTCGATGGATCAGAACTCTTCTAATTCGAACAGCTAGAATGATCGATCATCTAAATCATTCTAATTGCTCCCAAAATCCATCAGTAACACCTAGTAGTATATGGTGGCAATCCATCAGAACTGAATATGAATTCTTGGTGCAGCTACCTGTGTGATTAAGTTCTTCTATCTTGAGCCCCGATCAGATTAGGGTTAAGGTGAACTCGTCAAACCTTAGTTTCTATCATATGATGTAATCATTCGATTTAAGTTCGATGTGAAAACCTAAATAGAAACTCTTTCTATTATTTCACTCTACCATGGCCATGGGCTTCTGGACTTGATTCTCATGATCATCATAGGACTGCTCCTCTACCACCGAGGTAGATAGATTCCATCTTGATGTAATCCAGTTCCTATAATGAACATGTTATAGCCAACATACACCTCAGGATTTCGAATGACTAGAAGATCGAGTTATGGTGTAGTCAAACTATAACATCCTCAAGGTGAACTACCGATGCACCTCAGGTTAAAGAATCAGACACACCACTGCAACATCGAGTCAGTCATTGACGAGAATGTAGACTTCTTAATGACTACTCGAGATGGTCACGCTCAGTGCCCTCATTCTTTAATGAGTATCTGTACTCTCGCTCTAATATCTCTACACCGTAGACTCAAGACTCATCTACTAAAGAGAAATAATTGTACATCAACCTTCTGGATCAATCACCATCCTCGTGATGATCCTATGGTCGGAAGCATTTTATGAGTTAATAATGATTATTCATGTCTTAAATTTTCAACTCTTGAAAATATGAATTATCATTACCATTAACTCAAAGGATGTATCACAGATACTAAATATATATATGTGATAGAAAATAATTTATTTTATTGATTATAGTCAAAATTATAATTTTGCCCCTAGAAGTGTATTACAAGTGTCAGCCAATTCTGACTTCTAGGGCACATATATCTAACAAAATCAAGCTCTTCACATTAGGAGACTTCTTTCCTATAAAATATAAATAAAAATATTAATTTTTTAAATAAATATTAATTAATATTTAAATTAATACTATTATTTAGTAATTTATGATAATTATCATATGGCTTGGAGCAATAATCAGATTTACGAAAATCAGCAGCGGAATTCTCGACCCACACTCTGGTATAGAGATCTAATATCTATTCTATTGTTTGCTAGATATGATCTAGGACATCGATATGATCAATGCTTATCTATTTATTTTAATTTTAGATTTATATATACGTCATGTCATATCATAGATCCTAGTTTGTAGGTGTTTGATGATCTGATCATATGCATAAATAGATTAATAGGATTAATCTTAAGTTTTTTGCTAGTTTTATTTCAAAAAAGTTTCAAAAGGCATGTATGAAATTCTATCAATTTTTTCTTCACTAATGATGTACAATAAATTAAAGCCTCATTAAGAATTTTCATGAAGTTTAATTCATTATTCTTATCTTGATTAACATTACTTTCTTTGGCAAATATTCAAAATTTTGCTTTCATCAGAAAGGGGAAGATTATTGACCTTATAATTGATTTTAATGATTACAAAACTTTGAGTATATTATATATCTAATCATGTATTTCAAGAATATACGTAGATCTTTTCATGTGCTAAAAATGAAGAAATATTCTTTGGAAAAAATCTCTATAAATTCACTAAATCTAGGTCTTCAAAGAAAGAATTTTTGAGTTCAAGACTTAGTGGAGTCAATCCCAGAGCAAAAGGAGCCAACCCATTCAGTGCAAGAAGGCTTAAAATGAAAAATATCAAGTTTTAGATGAATTGAAGTTGACCCTAGGGAGTTTGGAGTCGACTCAAGCACGTTAGAAGATCTTTGGCACAAGGTCGAGTCGACTCGAGGTTGATTCGAGCTGACTCCATCTCATAAAATAAAAAGATATTTTTTTGGTACAGGTTATCAAGCTAACTTGTTGGTGTAGTGAGTCGACTTATTACTATAGTCGAGTCGACTCCTGAGAAAATCGAGTCGACTCCTGATATGGGACAGCACTAATGGCTAGTTTTCTGACCATTGCTCAACAGCTATTTCTCCATTCCAATGGCCATTTTAGTGCTTTCAAGGGCTAGAACTCACTCTCCAGTTATCTCTAAGGGTATTTAAGGCTAGAGAATTAATTTGAAAGCAAGCTAAGTAGATTGAAAGAAGAAATCATTTCAAAATAGAAAGGTTCATTGAATATCATTGAAAAAAAAAAGAAAGAAATATAGTGCATATAATTGAGGGCTTTCCAAGAGTGATCTTCTCCAATATCCTCAACATCCTCTCAAGCATCAATTAAAGAGAATTCAAGCTTCAAAACATAATTATTCAGCTCCTTCTCTGTGCTTCAAAAGAGTTTTTATTTTTTATTTCTTTTGTGTTGAAATTGTATACTTTGTATTTATGATTTATTTATAAGTTTTTTTAAGGAAAAAAAATTTAGAGTTTAGACTGATCCAAGCCCGTAATTAGACGTTGTATAGATTTTGGTTGGTTGATCCAAAAAATTAATAGGATCATTAGTGAGCCTAAAAAACTAACAGTGTAAGATTTTGGTTGGTGCTCCTATTGAAATCAACTAGATTTATTTATGAGTCCAAAAAAACAAACACTATAATCAAGGATAGATTATAGTAAAAATTTCAAGAGAAGCTTAGAGAGTAGACATAGGTGCAGGTTGTACCGAACCACTATAAAAATTTTGTATTTGTGATTGTGTTCTTCACTTTCTTGCTCTACTTGCTTTTAGTTCTTGCCTTTCATTAGATTAATTATTGCATAGTTTTATTGATCATTTGCTTTTGCTACTATACATTTTGATCACATCACAATCACTTAGTTAAGATAGCTCAAATTGAAACACATTATTATTTAGAGTTAAATTTGGTCAAAATTTCATAAGCATCCAATTCATCCCCTCCCCTCTTGGGTTGCTACCTCTGGGTAACATGAGCCCTTGGCATAGATCATTAAAGCAAAAGCTCAAGATTTCATGTTGAATCGATTATTTATCAGTTCAAAATCCCATAAGCAATCATCATCAACAACAGACATCAATTCGACAATCAGAGATTCAAGAATTTCTGCTCGGAGCTTAACATCAACCATAGGCTCACCTCAGTAGGACAGTCCTAATCCAATGGAGAAGCTAAAGTGACCAATTGCATGATTCTGTAAGGGCTGAAGACTAGACATAGCCAAGCAAAGAAAATGTGGGTAGAAGATCTCTACAATGTCCTATGGGCATACTGAACGACACCTCAGACGGCAACCAGGAAGATATCTTTCAACCTTGCCTTCAAAGCTGAGGTGGTTATTATTATTGAAATTGGGATATTGTCGACTAGATTGGAGCTCTACGATGAGCAAGAAAATCAAGGTTAGCTTCGGACGAACCTGGACTTGCTTGAAGAAATAAAAGAATAAGTTTGGATCAGGAAGGCATCATACCCGCAACAAATATCATAGTACTACATCACTCAGGTCAAAACAAAGATGTTCTGATTTAGAGACCTCATCTTACGATGAGTCGAAGTGTCCAAATCTACAGAATAAGGCAAATTAGCCCCAAACTAGGAAGAACCATCTTGGATCATAGAAGTTATCTGACCCAAAGCTTATAGACTAGAAACCCTCAATGACATCCAAATTTCTCAAATGTGGAATTCAAAAAATCTCCGAATATACTATCAGTAAGACTTGTAATCATTTGATTTCATTAATGAAATTACTTTTCAAATGTGCACAGATTTAACAATCAAGTCTAGAGGGTCAGATAATGATCGATGATAAGTGTATATATCCTTGGATATCAGCTGAATAATGAATAAGAGATATTCGAATGATAATCTAAACCTTGACAACTAAATCAGATTGGATCGATTCCTCAAAGATATCTTGGTTTTGGCTAAGACCTCTGAAGTTTTACTAGACAAGGTATCCTGTCCCAAGTTAGAACCTCCACGAGCAATCTCTTTAGAAAGGATCCAAAGACACATCTACAGATCGAGTGGCAAACAAAGCCATAGACTTGGCGAAAATTTCTTTGGCCAATGTTCAAGTTGGAATCAACCTCAATACTCTACATCTGCTGAAACACAAACTCTAGGATCAGACTCTAATAGTGGATGTTAACATCGGATGACTTAACCTCTGAATGATTAAACTTTGGAGAAGTGCCATCCACACAAATGGAGATTAGATATTTTACGGTGCTAATTGTTAGATATATGTGCCCTAGAAGCCAGAATTGGCTGACACTTGTAATACACTTCTAGGGGCAAAATTATAATTTTGACTATAATTAATGAAATGGGTTATTTTCTATCACACATGTGTATTTAGTGTCTGTGATACATCCTTTGAGTTAATGGTAATGATAATTCATATTTTCAAGAGTTGAAAATTTAAGACATGAATAATCATTATTAACTCATAAACAGCTCCCGACCATAGGATCATCACGAGGATGGTGATTGATCCGGAAGGTTGGTGTACAATCGCTTCTCTTTAGTAGATGAGTCTTGAGTCTACGGTGTGGAGACACCGGAGCGAGAGTACAGGTACTCGTTAGAGAACGAGGGCACTGAGCGTGACCACCTCGAGTAGTCATTAGGAAGTCTACCTTCTCGTCAATGACTGACTCGATGCTGCAGTAGTGTGTCTGGTTCTTTGACCTGAGGTGCATCGGCAGTTCACCTTGAGGGTGTTATAGTTTGACTACACCATTACTCGGTCTCCTAGCCATATGGAACCCTGAGGTGTATGTTGGCTATAGCATGTTCATTGTAGGAACTGGATTGCATCAAGATGGGAATCTATCTACCTCGGTGGTAGAGGAGCAGCCCTATGATGATCATGAGAATCAAGTCCATGAAGCCCATGGCCATGGCAGAGTGAAATAATAGAAAGAGTTTCTATTTAGATTTTCACATTGGACTCGAATCGAATGATTACATCATATGACAGAGACTAGGGTTTGACGAGTTCACCTTAACCCTAATCTGATCGGGGCTCAAGATAGAAGAACTTAATCACACAGGTAGCTGCACCAAGAGGTTCGCATTCAGCTCTGATGGGTTGCCACCATATACTGCTAGGTGTCACTGGTGGATTTTGGGAGCAATTAGAATGATTTAGATGATCGATCATTCTAGCTGTTCGAATCAGAAGAGTTCTGATCCATCGAAAGGAGTTTCGATGATGTCTATGATAGAGATCATGACATATCCCATTACCATACAGAACTGAACCTAACTGGGTCACACAAACAAGGGTTTGAATCTGGTGATCATCAATTGAACTGATCTAGTTCAATTGATCTGAATGAGATTCAATTAGGTTCAAGAAAATCGTGCTAGCACTCGATTGAACCTAACGTTCTTCTTTTGCTATCATAAATAAGTTGTCCTGACTGAGCCAAAGGAGTTTGTGCTCAATCAGAGGCCTTCATATGGTCTGACTGGAGGTTGTCCAAGTCAGAATAGGTTGTCTTATTTTGTAAGACATTACCTGCCATTTTTGGTCACCTGCCATTTCTTGTTCTTTGACTTTGGTCAAAAGTCTACCTTTGACTGGTCAAACGTTGACCATTGACCCTTTGACTTTTGACCACATGTCATGCACCTATTGGAGAGCTGGTGGGGGCCTGTCCCCCTGCCAGAACCTGGCAAGGAGAAGGGCGCACGCCAAGGGTGGCGTGAGCCCAAGTAGGAGGCGCCTAGGAGTCCTTGTTGGACAAGGACTCCACCTCCCTTTTGGATTCCAATCAGAGTTCTACTAAGAATCCAGTTTGACTGGTCTTAGGCGCCCTCTAAGGAGGAATCCAGGGGTCTCTATTCCAACCAATCAGATTTAGATCTGATTTCACAAAGGGTTGTGATTGGTTGAGAGGAAGAGGAGTTGGATCACAAGAGGTCTATAAATAAGACCCTGCGCCCAACCCTAATCCTAAGTGAATTCAATGAGATTTCCCACGCCCCAAGGCTGCCTCTCCCCTCCTTCTCCATGCCATAGTCTCTTCTCCCCTTGCTCTCCACGTCCAAAAGTGTTTTGGATTTAGTTTGGTGCAATTCAGATCAAGGAAAGGCGATCAAAAGCAAGAAGGCTGCGCTGCTGCAAAAGGACGACTGCAGATCTTCAAAAGAGTTTTGAAGATCCTCCAGATCAGATCCAGATCTGATTTTTGGAGGTGTGATAGAGAAGAAGAGGATCTCCAGATCCAACCTGAGTGGATACCGGTAGAGGCCAGGCGCTTGCGTGGCTAAGATCCAGAACCTTCCGCTGCAATCAGGATCATCTACAGGGTAATAGGATTACCCAAATCAGGTAAATTAAATTTGATTTAATTTATCTTATTTTATTTTATTTATTAAAATAATAAGAATCAGATCTAAAATATATCAAGATCTGATTAAGATCAAGAGAAAATTTTTGAAATATATCTCTTGATCTAATCAGATCTGGACGAACCTGGACCGGGAAATCAGGATTTCCCTTCAACTGGTATCAGAGCCATGGTTCTAAATTGTTTAGATCTGATTTTAAATTTTATTTTAATTAGAAAAATAATTGATTTCAGATGTCACATGAGATGTGATCAGATCTGAAATCAAAAAAATTAAAATTAAATGAATTTGGATCTAAGAACATGAAGATATGCATGACTAGTTCTAGAATAGAATAGTTCTATAGAATAGTTTTGCATGTCTTTTGATTTAATCTGATTAAATCATATTTTAGATCTTCTTATTTACTATTTTTGATATTATAAGTATTATAATAACATCTGAAAAACAGTAAATAAAAATTATTTAATTTTAAATATCATATGAGATATGATAGATGCATGTCTAGACTAGTTGTAGAATAGTTCTACATAATTATCTAGATTAGAATTTTATTTTGATTAGATCAATTTAAATCTAATTTTTTAGATTATTATGAGATAATTTAGATCTGAAAAATATGCATGATTTGATACATGAGATGTATGCAAAACATATGCCATGATTAGATCTACTTTATATATGAGATATATGATATAGATCTGAACTATTGTTTTATAGTATTGAATGTTCCTGATTAAGGCGTTCCTCTTGGCCGTCCGGTCATAAGAACGAAGAAGGATTTAAAGGCCCTCTCTTCCCATTCGATGGGGTGTTCTTATGACGTGTAGGGGTGCTGCGTGTTCGTCCTTAATCAGAAACCCAAAACTTACTTTCTGCAAAACCCTAGATCCTGAAACCCTAGGATTTATTGTGCATATTTTGTTTATGAACCCTAACTTAATTAAGAATTAAGTTTATGGAAATATCAATTAGGTCTAAAATTGAGAATTTCAGATCTAAGACATATTCATAATACTGGGTTCGGGCTTGGGTAGCTCAATTAGGTCTAAGCGGTTGATCAAACCGAATCAAGAGTTGGTTAGATGGGATCAACAATGCTTAAATTGACCAGCCTAATAGGATTAAGTCTGGGTCAAGATCGAGTCACGATCAAGCAAGACCTAATTAGGCTCAGAGGTTAGAGTCTGGATTGTAGGCTAACCCAATTGGTTCTGACTCAACAATTTGGTGTCTAAGGTAAGTTTGGCACAGACGACCGACTGGTTTTTAATTGGAAGCTACTCGACCTGAATGCGTTCTTGTGCGAGTTAATGGCATATTCCTTCCACCGGTCTCACTTACCTGGCCATATCTGTTGACACAGTTCTGATCTGAGGTGGTCAATAATCCGAGCTGAACCCATGCCACTAGGTTAGTCATAATTGTTATGACTAAGCCAAGTCTAGTTTAATGAGACCTGAATCAATTCTCCCTAAGAAAAGATTAAGTCCGAGGTCTTCCACCATTGTAGATGTGCGGGCCCTTCCCGGGGTTGATTGTTCTCGGCTGGATACAGTGGCTCAGTTGCACCGGGAAGACGCAACCATGTCTATTAGGCATTGGATGCTATGGGCTGGAGGATGAGTTGGGCTCAATATTTTGGATACGGTGAGAGACCCAATTAGGAACCCAGTCTATGCAAATGGTGGGTCTGACTTAACTAAGGAGTGGATCAATATTCCGGATACGGTGAGATTCATGAATTAGAGACCAAGTTTGGGTGCACCATGATTAGAGAATCATTGAACAAGAGTTGTTCACTCATTGGCTAACCCATCACCAATAACTGTTAGGTGAGGTGATGAGTCAGTTGGTGAGACCGCACCACCCACTAGAAATCATCAATCGCGGAGATTTTCGCATCTCTACAGAGGGAGTGTAGGGATCCGAGAAAATAGTGGGAGCTAATTTGTTTAAAAATAAAATCCCTAAACAAATTGGTCAAGTCAAAATTACAGTATCTAACTAGAATCTTTGACTCTCTACAGAAAAATGTCTGCGTCCAACCCACTGGCACGTATCCTAGACACACATAGACTGACTGGACCCAATTATAAAGATTGGCTCAGGAACTACAAAATTGTTTTGGGTTCAGAGAAGTTAACACATGTTTTGGACCAGGACCCTCCCACCTTACCAGCTCGTCCATCCACTGAACAGAGAGCGTCTCTGGAAAAATGGATTGACGAAGACAATAAGGCCAGATACTACATGTTGGGCTCGATGTCTGATGAGCTCCAGCGCCAACATGAAGATATCGGGACTGCTCGCCAAATGTTGGCTCACCTGCAGGAACTGGAGGTGGCCAAGAATATCCTGACCTCTCCAGTGGGTGAGCCACCTAAGGTCTAAACCTTTTACATCTATGTACTTTTTCTTTTTTTTTTCTAATATACTAAAAATATTTGAAGTAATGAAAGCAAATATCTCTTTTTCTTTACACCCTGCATTGCACGTGATTCAGAATGCCTCTGCTAACTAGGGCCATGACCCT